>OZ023255.1:22124001-22401820 GCA_964007305.1 Netelia melanura
GAGGACGTGTGTGCGAGAGAGAGCGAGCGAGGCTGAGCCACCGGCACCAGGGAGAGCGAGAGAGAGAGGAACGCTGCGCCGACGAAGACGACAGGAGAAGGTAGGCGCACGTGGTGCACCATTTTTCGATAATCGCGACGCAGTAGAGTGTGCCTTACTCTCGTCCCCTCGCCCTTGGGTATTGAAGGCTGTGCCCTCCGGCGTCTCCGGGGGTCGGTGTGAGAGAGAGAGTAAGAGGAATGCGAGAGTGAGTGTGACGGAAAATGTATTAATGTAACCGATAGCGGAAATAAATTGTTGTAGATCGGTGTTCACCGAGATTTCGTTGATTGAAAATAACCGAGTAGTTTGCCCCCTGAACCCCCACCATTCCCTGAACAGGAGTCGAAGAACGGAAACCAATCGTCACCCTTGGTGTTTCGGGGCGAAAGAAACACCTGGCGCCCAATTGGCGGAGTAGAATTTCGGGACCGTGAAAAACGCGGGCGTCATTAGAGATTTTTGACTGGCAGCTCGCCACCAATTTTCGCGAAATTTTCAGGTGAAGAGCTCGTCACAATTTTCTGGCGCCCAACGTGGGGCAGTGGCAACAAAAATTTCGTATTGCGAGTGCACGTGTACTCGAACGGCTGTGCTGAACGCCGAGAACGAAATTTCGCGTGAGCAACGAGAGTCGAGCGAGAGTGTCGCGCGCGATGTAAACACGGCGCTCGCTCTCACGGTCGCACGGACTAAAAAAAAAAAATAGTGCGAATAATATTTCGAAAATACGCTGTGCGACGACGACGAAGAATTGTCGAGTCGTTGTGCGAGATATTATTCCGAGAGCATTAAAGTCGTTGTATCGGGAATTATATCCGGGGTTCTCATTGTGTCGAGGTACTCAACCACGTGTGAACTTGGACTGTAGGATACAGTGCGCGTTCGGTTGAGTGACAGGCCTCGACCCGACAACAATAATCCGCACGGTGTATGAACTATTTTTGAAATCTGTAAACTAGAATCGACAAAACAAACCATTTAATAAATAAAGTGGGGAGTCACGAAAAATAAGTTGCGTGCGGACCGGCAATTCTCGACAATAAACGACGAAGTTTCGAGAAGTGTTACTTGATTCCCGGTGGTATTCCAATAAAATTTCGAGAAGACACGCTGTGCGGACAACCGCGAGGAGTTGTCGGAGCGTTGTACGAAATATTATTTGGAATATTTCAGAAAGCGTTGTACGAAAATTATAATCGTGGATTTTCGGTGCGGATCGAGGTTCTCAACGACGTTCGGACTTTAACTGTACGGTACAGTGCGCGTTCGATTGAGTGAGACAACTCGACCCGACGAAAATAACTATTGTCTGATCAAAACAATAACAATTGTCGGAGATAAATATTTTGGACAACCACGAACAATAATTTACGCGATAAATAAATATTTTATGAAATCCAAAAAAAAATCACTCGCACTGTGAGAAAAAAAAAAAATTTTTGGGGGATTCGCGAAAAATAAATTGCGCGATCAATAAATGTTTTATGAGATTCACAACGAACGACTCGCACCGGAACGAAATAATTTTTGACACCGACAGATAAGCTCGCGTGAGAATAAGATAAAGTGACCGTGGCGAGGATTAATTGGGAGATATAATAAAATCTCGGCCGCGGATAATTCACCAAATCCTAACACGGAAAAATAATTGGTGTCAAAATTCGCGAAAATTAAACCGCTCGAGCAAATCGCTAATTTATTAACTCTCGTAACCGACGGCTGGTACAATGCCTGGGGACGCGACGACGAGCGAGACTTGCCCTTCCGAGGGGGGTGGAAGCAACCCCAATTTGGCCGCGAGTGTCGACGTTGACATGGCGAACGTAACCACGCGTGAGAGGCGACCGCGCGTGCCGGACATCTTGCAGTGGATAGAAGTAATATCGGAAGACGAGGTGCGACACTTATTACGCGCGGCGGGCGCGAGTACCGAAGGACCGAGCGAAGTGCTTCGCGACCGACTTCGCAGGTGTAAACTCCGCGAAAAAGGATACTCAAGCATCACGTGGGGGGAATGCGATAAAATTGCAGAGGCTGGCTTAGAAAAAGAACTCGCACAAATAGAGGACTTTGATTTGAGAAAAGTTCGCGAGATCCTCCAGGCGTTATTTATCAACCCCACGGGCGTATCGGCAGTGACTCGCAACAGGCTGCGAGAGTGGGTGGCGAGCGCATCACGAGCCACGAGCCAAGATGGCGGCTCGAGAGCCATGAGCCCCGCGGAGGGAGCACGGAGCACGAAGCCGAGCACAGGACGACCAGCAACAAGCGGGAAGGTAGACAGGCTCGCAGATACAGGGTCGGCCGCGCCTAGGAGAGTGAATCGCGGAAGAAGATCGGTTGCACCAAGCGCCGAGGATCAGCGCATGGTGGAGGATTTATGGACATCGGACCAAGACGCGCACAAATCTCGTCAACCGAGCAAGGCCCCGAGAAGAGTCCACGGTGACGTGCCAGGGGGGATGCAGGATGGTGAGGAGAGGCGTGCTGCGTTGAGGCCGAAAGAAAAGCCTGCGCCAACCTACAGAGAGGTCGGCGTACAGACCGACAGCGATATCAGCGAGCAAGGCGAATGGCAATTGCCAAAAAAGAGGAAAACCCGCCGACGGACGCCTCCGGAGGAATCCACCGATACCGAGCCAATTTCGAAACGCCGTGTCACCCAACAGAAGAACGGAGCGAGGAAAGGCTCCGCCCCACTTACACGACACTCGAGAGATCCTGAGGAATACTCGAGTGATTCGTCGTCATCGTCACTCGAATCAAGGGTTGCACCAAACAACCGATCGTACGTGAGGAGTAATGGTAGTAGACCACGAAGAAGAAACGACGATCGAAGGAACGAGTGGAGCTCGGAGGACGATGGCGAGCGTAACCGACCGAGATCTCGAAGACGCACACGTGACGTGGGAGAAGTTGCGCGAAAATGGCAACTGAAGTTCACCGGAGACGATGAGTTCGGCTGTGAGGAGTTCATTGAACAACTCTACGAGAAGATCAACGGATCGGATCTTCGATACAGCGAACGTCTCCAAGTGTTGCCAGAAGTCCTGAAAGGCCGTGCCGTTCGGTGGTACCGGTCAAATCGTTACGAGTGGGAAGAATGGCGCGACTTTCTACATGACTTCCGCGCATGGTTCGGAGCGGACTACGATCAGCAAGGCCTGAAAGATGACATCCGAGCCAGAACGCAGGGTTCGGACGAATCGGCCAAAGACTATCTAATCTGCATCCAGGGACTATACAACCGGCTGCGCAGGAAGAAGAGTCTGAAGGGCCAGCTAGACCGAGCGTACGCTGGCTTGCGGCCAGAATACTGGGATAAGCTGGAGCGCGACGAAGTACGCACGTATGCTCAACTCGTCGCGCGAGCGTCGCAGATCGAGAGACGGTGGGCACGAGCGAAGACACGCCGACCACCGCCACCAAGAGGCGAATGCCACGTCAAGGAGTTTGCGTGGGTCGCCAAAAGCAGCGCCGTCACGAAGCCGACCGAACCGAAGAGATCGTTGAATCAGCGACGTCCGATCTATGAGGTGAACGCCGTGACGAGCAGCGGAACGAAACGCGACAGTGCTGAGCCAGAGGCTGCGCCGAAGAGACGCCGACGACAGAGGCGTGAGAGCAACGGCGCACAGGCTGCATCGACGGAGGCAACGACACCGTCAACGTCGTACGCCAACGCTGCAGCAAAACCCCCAGCAAGTTCCACCAACGCTCACCAGACGCAACAGCAGTCTGGTGGGGGGAACAGCGGAAGCAGCCGGTCGAATCCAAGGGATCGGACAACCGTAAATGCTGCTTCGCGAGAAGCGGGGAGTTCAGCAAGACGAACTCCGCTGTTCTGCTTTAACTGCGGTGACGCGGGTCACTTCAGTCGCGAGTGTACCAAACAGAAAGTACAACTTTGCATAGGCTGTGGCCGGAAGGAGGTGACGGCCGAGAACTGTGGCTGCGCCTTCTCAAAAAACGAGAACCGAGCCTGGCCACGGCGGGACAGCCAGCGCTCCGCGTAGAAACTCCGCCGAAGGAAGGTGACGAGTGGAGACCCAATCCTCTTCCCCTGTCCCCAACTCCCGATCAGTCGAGTGTAAATAGGATAGAGCGTGTGAGCACCGAGTTAGGGAAAAATGTTCTTACAGGTACAGCGAGCTCTCCGTACGCAAATGCATCGGCAAGCGTAGATAAACTCGACGAAGGTGAGTCACACTACGGGCCGATTGGCATCTGGACGCTCGACGATTCGGACGAATCAGAGGCAGAAATGCCGGACGCGCGCGTGGTTGGCGAAACGAACGAAGCCGACCGCGGTAAAACCGTGGAGCGGGGGAACGACGATCGCGAGAACGCGGCGCGGGGTCAACCGTTGGAACAAGAAGTCCCGGTCGAGATAAACACGAGATTCTCCTTTGCGTTTCCCGCTCCACCGAGGGAGTGGAAACGTGAACCGGGTCGGCAAAGGGTATTCGTATCGCTGGAGATCGGTGGAAGGTGTCTCGAGGCGTTGATAGACAGCGGGGCGACAACTTCCGTGTTTGGGCGGATCGGTAGCCATATTGTCAATGAGCTGGGAATACCTTACCGACAATACCCGACGACGAGACTTGACTGCGTGACGATGGCGAACGGTACTGTAGAAAGAGTAGTCGGGGAAGCATTGTTCCCGATTTCGTTGGACGGGGTACAGAAGTGGTTCCCGACCATAATCGTCCGGAATTTAAAATCAGACTGTCTGTTAGGCATGGACTTCATGCACGCGTTCGGGGTAAATGTTTGTGCCGGGCGCGGGGTCTGGTCGTTGGATGAGGTCGGGATAGAGCATCCGATAATGAAGCCGAACGATGAACTCGCCGCGATCGGGTTATGTTGCGGTCTGCAGGAATTAGGCCGCGAGGAAAAAGATCAATTGGAAAAGATGCTCTCGGGAGTGATCCCGACGATGCCAAAAGATTTTAATGTTGCTGTGCCACTCACGCAACATGTGATAGAGGTTACGACCGACCGTGCCGTGAAACAACGGATGTACCGACGCTCGCCCGTCGTGGTAGACGCATTGCATGCCGAAGTAGATAGGATGTTAACCGGTAACATCGTCGAACCGTCACAAAGCGAGTGGGCTAGTCCGCCGGTGATGGTCGCGAAACCGAACGGTACGTGGAGGTTCTGCGTGGATTATCGCGAGTTGAATAAGGTAACGCGGAAAGACGCGTATCCCCTACCGCGAATGGACACGATCCTGAGCAAGCTTCAGGAGGCCGTGTACATCACCACGTTAGATATGAGCGCGGCATACCACCAGATCATGATGGCGGAGGCTAGCAAACACTTCACCGCGTTCGTTGTAGAAGGCAAAGGCCTGTTCGAATTTCGTAGAATGCCCTATGGATTGTGCAACGCGCCAGCCACATTTCAAAGGCTGATGGATAGGTTGATAGGCCCAGCGCTTGAACCGCACGCGTTTGCATACCTAGACGATATCATAATCGTAAATAGGACGTTCCGGGAACACCTCGAGTGGATCGAGAAGATATTCGGAATAATTCGAGAGGCCGGCCTCATAATAAACTACGAGAAAAGTGAATTCTGTCGAAATGAGGTACGCTACCTCGGGTTCCTGGTGAACAGCCAAGGGCTGCGCCCAGACCCGGAGAAAATTCGGCCTATTACCGAGTATCCACGACCGCGAAACGCGACTGAGTTAAGACGGTTCAATGGGATGGTAAATTGGTACCATCGCCATTTGAAGAATATTTCGCGGGTCGCCGGGCCATTGAACAGACTGACGAGCAAGACTGTGACTTGGGACTGGACAGACGTCGAAGAGGCTGCGTTCCGAGCGGTCAAAGACGAGATTGTGAACGCTGCCATATTGACCTACCCGAATTACGAGTTACCATTTATCGTGTACACGGACGCGAGCGATCGTGGGATCGGGGCTGTGCTAACACAGCGAGACGGTGATTCGGAACGGTTAATCGAATGCGCGAGTCGAGCGATGGTAGGACCGGAAACGCGATACACGGTGACGGAAAAAGAGTGTCTCGCGGTAATTTGGGCCGTGCGGAAATTCAGGCCGTACCTGGAAGGGTACGAGTTCACCGTGGTAACCGACCATAGCAGCCTAAGGTGGTTGTATAATCTCGCGGACCCGATTGGTAGACTCGCGCGTTGGTCATTTGAATTATCAGGGTACAAGATGAAAATCGAGTATAGGAAGGGTACCGAAAATGAAGCGGCGGACGCACTATCGCGGATGTTCGAGGACGTGGAATTAGATGGTGATGCTCAGGTCGATTCCCTGGGAGACTGCTTCGAAATCGACTGGTATCAGGAGAGGCTGAACGCTATCCGCCGAAACCCTGGTGAGTTTCCGGAGTGGCGAGTAGTAGGCCGTGCCGTTTATTTCCACCGCCCGGACGCGATCAAAAGCGCGATAGGTGAGGACGTTGACGCATGGAAACAAGTAGTACCAACCGGGGAGCAAGAAACTTGTTTGAGGGAGGCACATGACGCGGAACAAGCCGGTCACCCAGGGGTGGACCGCACATACCGGAGACTGGCTAACCGGTATTATTGGCCAGGAATGTACCGAGACGTGAAGCGTTACGTGGCAGAGTGTGTCACCTGTGCATTGCACAAGGCGAACCAAGCCAGGCCGATGGGACTAATGGGGCCACGGGTTGTTGCACAACCGTGGGATACGGTTGCATCCGATGTAATGGGACCGTACCCAAGATCTAAAGCGGGTAATCGATACCTGATCGTATTCGAAGACATGTTTACCCGCTGGATCGAGTGTGTGCCCGCAGCGGCGGCCACGGGTAAAACAATCATGGACGCTTTTCGTGCGAGAATACTCTGTCGGTGGGGAACACCGCGTAGACTTTTGACAGATAACGGGACTGAGTACGTGAATCAGACGGTACAGAAACTGACGGACGAATACGGTATCGAACGTGTGACGACACCACCGTACCACGCCCAAGCCAATCCCGTAGAGAGAGTTAACCGAAACCTCAAAACAATGATCTCGAGTTACGTTTCCGCCGATCACCGCGAATGGGACTTGCGCGTAGCAGAATTTCAGTTCGCGTACAATACCGCCGTGCATTCATCCCTGGGGGTGAGCCCAGCGTTTTTAAATTTCGGTAGGGAACCGCGGCCAGCTCAATACTGGACGCGAATCGCTGAACAAGACGTTCCGAACGTGCCAGACCGCGGAAAATGGGTCGCGAGAATGGGTAAAATGGCCGAGCTAAGAGATCTCGTAACGAGTAAAATCCGCGAAGCTTCAACCAAGCAGGCGGGGTATTACAATCGAAGTAGGAGAGATGTTCCGTTGCACGTCGGGGATCGCGTGTATCGGCGATACCGGGTACTATCGAAGGCCGCGAACAACTTAACTTCGAAATTCGCGAAGAAATACGCCGGCCCGTTCGTCATAACGAGAATGAAATCGCCGAATGTGGTCGAGTTGTCTGATGATGCTGGTCGACCTGCGGGGACTTGGCATGTCAAAGACCTGAAAATTTCTGTAATGAAGCAGGCTGCGGAGAGCTCGGCGTGACACACCGAGTTAAACAGCGCTGCGCGAAGTAGCGCGGAAAAAAAAAAAAAAAAAAAGAAAGACTATTTTTGTTTATGTTTTGAATGAGAAGATCGGCATTGTTTTAGTTTTGTTTCACAATAAAAGAACGATTTGTTTTAGTTTTTTTAGTCAGTAAGCCAAATTTTGTTGATGTTCAGTTTAATGAGCAAAAGAAGGAAGTTTAGTTTTTTTAAGAAGGTAAAGAACGTTTTGTTGATTTTGATAATTTTTCTATTGTAGGTGATAAGAAACAGAAAAAAAAAACGACCATGATTGTCGAGTAGCTTAAGCATTAAGAAATAAATCTGGTATTTGGGTAAACCCTGTGGCGTGAAGTTGAACTTGATTTCATAGGTTAAGTCGGGGTAAGGTTGTTGATTTAAAGTGGTAATGAAGACTCGGTTGGTGATGGGATCGATCGGGGGCGAGATGAGCACGACTCTGCTGCGACGTGAGAAGAGGTGTATCGGCGTGTGCCTACCCCGTCGCGAGGTAGACCATAGCCTAGTGGGGGGATGTGACGAGGCATTATAGGCCTCGCAGTCACGTCGAGTAGAAACAACAGCGTCGCGCCGTCTCGCACCCGTGGTGGAAGTAGAGTACAGTCGAACGGGTACTGTCGTCGAAATGTTCGTACGTTACAGAGAGACGACGAACGACGACGTCGGCGAGCGACGGAGAGAGACGACGGCCGACGGCAGAGCGAGAGAGATGGCTGTGCCGAAGGAGCGATCGTCGATCGTCGGACGGACCCTGCCTCTACCACGTGACCGAGAGAGCGACGAAGCCGGCCGGCGAGAAGGATTAGCGATTAAGAATAGTCAGTTAGAGATTGACCGCCGATTGCGAGTCAGTAAGTTAGTTTTGAGCAATTGGAAGAGAGAGTACGGTCGGAAATAGCGGAATTAGAATAGTTGTGAGAACTAAGTAGAAGTCGAGAGTAAAGAGTGAGGAATTAGCGATAGAGTGGAGTGAAGAGTGAACAGAGTGGAGAGTGACAGGAAAGAGAGAGCGAGAAAGGATACTGTGGGCGTGTGTAAGAGGGAGCGAGATAGAGAATCGAGCGAGCGAGCGAGCGATAGAGCCGGACCGGAGGACAAGCGAGGCCGAGGACGTGTGTGCGAGAGAGAGCGAGCGAGGCTGAGCCACCGGCACCAGGGAGAGCGAGAGAGAGAGGAACGCTGCGCCGACGAAGACGACAGGAGAAGGTAGGCGCACGTGGTGCACCATTTTTCGATAATCGCGACGCAGTAGAGTGTGCCTTACTCTCGTCCCCTCGCCCTTGGGTATTGAAGGCTGTGCCCTCCGGCGTCTCCGGGGGTCGGTGTGAGAGAGAGAGTAAGAGGAATGCGAGAGTGAGTGTGACGGAAAATGTATTAATGTAACCGATAGCGGAAATAAATTGTTGTAGATCGGTGTTCACCGAGATTTCGTTGATTGAAAATAACCGAGTAGTTTGCCCCCTGAACCCCCACCATTCCCTGAACAGGAGTCGAAGAACGGAAACCAATCGTCACCCTTGGTGTTTCGGGGCGAAAGAAACACCTGGCGCCCAATTGGCGGAGTAGAATTTCGGGACCGTGAAAAACGCGGGCGTCATTAGAGATTTTTGACTGGCAGCTCGCCACCAATTTTCGCGAAATTTTCAGGTGAAGAGCTCGTCACAATTGATATTAGTAAGGATCACGAGTACATGTTTAACTATTTGTCAAATGATAATGATAAAGGTGATTGATGTAGTTTCAGGAGTTTGCTTTTAGTACAAAGTGTAAGAAGTTGTAATAATTTGATCATAACAAGTTTCGCCTAAAATATTTTGGAGCAGGCATGTAATGTTCAGGCAATCTATAGAATATTCAAGGGCGTCGCCAGCCAATGGGGCCAGGGGGGGGGGCAAGATGATAGATAGATAGAGGATATGAATTGTGGGTAAGATGAACACAATTTACGGTCTGAGCGCAAGCGGGCAGCGTTCGTATCAAACGCAACAAACGCTCGGCCGGCATAAAGGTCACTCGTATTTGTTTGCATTTTTTTACGGACCGCGGTAACGGTTCCTGGTACCTCCGGCCGTACCCTTAGTCACTCGCTTCGTTAGAGTATACCTACACACACACATACTACTTTAACAGCGCGTAAAATACATCGAATGGTATTCTCATTTGACATGAACACGTAAAGGTATGCGTTCCAGAACGCATTGCACGGGAATTGTAAATCGGACAAGAACTAACTTGGTTTTTGATTACATTTTTTCGAGTCGCGTAGGGGGGGGGGGGCAGCTGCCCCCCCTGCCCCCCTTTGGCGACGCCCTTGAGAATATTGCGAGTAAGAAACTGACAACCGAGAATCGCGAATTCTCGGTCGATTTTTTACTCGAATATTTTTATTCGTCGAACGATGCTTGCTCCTAAAGCATCGTCGATGACGTATGGTCAACGTCAGCCGAGAGAGTGCGATCTCGGCGACTGACGGCTCTCGTCAGCGAGAGTCACATATACAAGCGTCAACAAATCTACGTAATGCCGAGTTCGACAATAAAATTCGCGACCGAGAATCGACAATTCTCAGACAGACCAAGGTCCACTCTCTGGCACCTTTGTCTATGCAGGGTCAAAATTTCAGCTCGTTCGGTTTCTCATAGCGGGCGTAAGGTTTGTTTGAATTGTAGCTTGGCGTCTCTCGACGAGAGCGGCCGTTGGAATCGGCATATATTCGTACATGCGTACCCATAGCCGCATCGCGCGCTAGCTGTCTATGTAATGGCAACGTCAATGCAACTATCGTGAATATTCATTGTACACACACACACACACACACACACACACACACACACACACACACACACACACACACACACACACACACACACACACACACACACACACACACACACACACACACACACACACACACACACACACACACACACACACACACACACACACACACACACACACACACACACACACACACACACACACACACACACACACACACACACACACACACACACACACACACACACACACACACACACACACACACACACACACACACACACACACACACACACACACACACACACACACACACACACACACACACACACACACACACACACACACACACACACACACACACACACACACACACACACACACACACACACACACACACACACACACACACACACACACACACACACACACACACACACACACACACACACACACACACACACACACACACACACACACACACACACACACACACACACACACACACACACACACACACACACACACACATATATATTGAAACGTAGTTTGTTCGAGGACTCGAGCGAAATTAAGATAGTCGAGACGAAGAAATGTGTTGGTAAAGTAGGTTTTATTATTTCAATTAGGTGTACAGAGTATGTGCGTGAGACGTTCTACGTACTCTCCCTAAATACCCACGGTTCGCTTAATTTGCCGCTGGGTGCGCCTCGATACCTTGATATCTATGAGTTGCGCGTCAATCCTGACGCGGTTGATCGATGGCGTGCCGGTAATCAATATGGCCGCGGCCGCTACATGTGCGCGCGGGCGTGTTGTTTGTTTCTGTGACAGGTTTTAGTGTTTTAGTGTAGTGTAGTGTCTCGTGTGCCGTTTTTCACCGGATGATCGAATTTGGTAAGTGTTTTTCTGATGCGCGCGTCCGTTTTATTTGGTTATTTTATACGTAATTTTATACTTTCAGGTGCTGTAGTGCGTTGTCTTTGGCGTTCTTTTGGACTGATATTTAGATGTGTAGCAGCTTATCATTTTATCATAGGTAAATTGCATTCTAATACACGTTCAGCAATTTTCCTTTTTATTAATGTATTTGTTGTTTTTCAGGTGACAGATTGTCGACTGCGCTTCATATACTCTCTGCGCCTTGCTGTTGCTGTCTGCGCCTCTTGGTTCTTGCTGCGCCTCTGGATGATTGGTGCGCCTCTAGATACTTGCTGCGCCTCTTTGGTCCGTCTGCGCCTCTTGGACCTTGCTGCGCCTTCTGAATGTGGCGCCTCCTTAGACTTCCTCGATACCGGTAAGTTCACCTGATTCGGGCTTGCCCTGAGGGTTGCTCACCCGTGGCTCCGCTGTCACGATACCGAGGTATGTGCTGCTCCGCCTGGGTTACTGCTTCCCTCGAGTGGTTTACTCGAATCAGGACCGATTTTAGAGGTATCTTCTGGTTTATTTCTTGCCCTTTTATATTATCGCAAACATTATGTTGTTTGCGAGATCTGTTTTTGTTGCTCGCCATCTGGTGGTAGTTTATTTAACCTACCTTTGTTTCTGTTGTTTACAGGTCACGAGGTCATCCGTCGCTGGACCGTTACAATATATATATATATATATATATGCGATGAATATTCCTGATAGTTCCATTGCAGTTGCAGGCCACCAGCGATTCGAAAACACCCAGCTGCAGTTACTTCGGCACTGAGTGCTTTTGAGAGTACCTAGAGAATTATGGCAAAAATTTTGGGGAAAAAATACCAACATACACTTTTGCTATCATGCTCTGTGTATTTTCAAATTTTTAATCGGTTGTTTACTGCTTGCTGGACTACTGATCCAAATTTCGAAGCGTACGTTGCCTGTAACACTTATATATAAATAAATATACGATGAATATTTCCGATAGTTGTATTGAAATTATCATAGCTCTTGAATAGACAGCTAACGCGTAATCAAAATACGTACATTTTGCATTTTATTTAATTGCATTCGGGGAGGAAATGAATGAGTATCATGCGAGTCTCACCCATACGCGCCTGACGTTGGCCTAATATGTAGCTTGCGCTGTCGTCGCTTTTATGTATATATATATATATATATATATATACGCGCGATCCCTGCGGTAGTCAGGCCGGGCGACAGTCGGTGACGGAGGAGGCAAGGCCTTGCGGGCTAAACATATATAAGTATATATATAGCAGCAAAGCTTTCCGTCATTTGTCTCCGCTTTCACCGCTTACCATACGAGTTTCTTGAGAAAATTTCGCCAGCGCCTTCTCTTCGAATTTCGCTACACTATTTTTTTTGTATGTCGGTCAAATTGTCGATATCTTCTTGTCAAAAATTTCGATCAGCCTTTATTCATTCAATTTTGCATAAAATCTAATGAAATAAAGCCCGAAATGTGTGTTTTTTAATTGCGGAGTGGCTCTTGCTCTTGAAATTGCGATCCGATCCGTGCATCATACGTAAATCTGTGATTACTCCCGTGATAATACAAAACTGCAAATTTTTTTTTAATATTTCGATAAAAAAATACCAAGAGCCCAATTTTGCCATAATTCTCTGTGTACCTGCCAATTTTAAAGCTGATTGATTGTTTAGTGCTCGCAGGACTACTGATCGAAATTTCGAAGCGTACGTCGCCAGTAACACTGCCTCTTAAAACATTTTATTGAACAGAAAACAAAAAATTTCACTCGTGGGTTTCAAAAAAAAATACTCCAAAAAAAAAAAATTTCAAAAAAAAATTCTGAAAAAATTTGAGGCGATTCAGTAAGGAAGTACGCAATTTTTTTATATTCTTAACATTTTCTCTTAAACCCTATCGTTCTTGTGTTATTTAGAATTTCTCAAAATTCATCGTTTTCAGCTGAAAATGAAATAACTTTCCGAAAAAAAATCGGAAACAATTTTTAAAAAAAGGATAATAGAGCTTCTGCATTCCCTTTCAAGTATTTCATAGTAAAAAAAAAAAAAAATTTCCTTAGCTCATGCGCCAAATTTGAGATGGTCGAAAAAAGGCCTGAAAACGGTCATGGACGAAAGTTTGCACAGGGTCGAAAAAAAATAAAAAAATAAAATTTAATAGAGCCAACTGAAGCCTGATGTATCCTTTTTAAAATGCCGCTTTGAAAATTGGAATATCTTTATTTTTGACAGAGTTATCCAACTTTAAGTGCGGCAAGAAATATCGACTGGTGTATCCAAACTTTTGAGCGGTAGTGTATATATTGTTACGGACCGGTCAGCTTGGCAACAACCATACCGAACGATCCTTTCGATGCACGCGCCGCAGTGTCATCACTTTACCTGAATTCATCGACCCGCGATGGAAATTTCCAACTTCCACGCGCTGCACAATCAGCGATTTACGCACTTCTGAGAATGCTAGCAATAACGAATCGAACTTCCAATAGGAAATCCGATACTCCCTGTTCCCCCGCAAGACTCTTCCAATACCCTCGCCCCATGGTAATGAGCATTCCGATCGACGAACTAATCACCAGTCTAAATCGACACCCAGACGTATCGAACGATCGGTGTACTCATACCTGAGGGCAAGTACATCTCGCGTACTTAGAGTCTCGCGAGTGTAACAGCGAGTGCGGAAAACCGAACAACTCGTTTTAGAACTCTTTGCGCGCAAGTTAACCATAACGGCACTTCGCGCCCCTTGTAATATTTTTGTACCGCGATAATTACCCGAGCGGCATTACGCGTCGAAATATTGCAAGTCATAAAATCACAATCAAATTACTACTCTTATTTAACCTGATAGTGCTAGAGTCGAGCGAGGCGATCACATTGCGAACGCTCGCCCTTTTGCCGACTCAGCCAAAACCCGAGATCGTAGTGGTAGTGCCGCACACACGCGCGCCAGTGTAAACCACACGATCAAACCTGTGGAAATACTGAATAAAAGATACTAAGTGCAATCGTGTGTTTATCTCCACGGCCAAGACTGCCGCCATACCCGACCTTCACAGGAATCTGCTGCCGTCAACAGAGCGAGAAAAACACACACACACCAACAACTAAACCAGGTGAGGTGCGTTACACCGCTTAAACTAAGACAAGAACCCACAAGTCGAGTACCTGACGCTCGACTATAAACAAATATAAACTAATAAAAAATATATTACGACGGAAACCCGTACGTAACAATATATATGATTTCTATATATTAATTTAGAATGGGAAAAGTAAAAGCCAAAGAGTTCAACTGAGTCACTAAACGCCATCGTCAGCGGCTTCGGAAAGCAGAAGTTGCAAAATTCAAAACGAACTTCACAGCTGCAAAACCTTCAAGTGGAATAAGATAATCACCGGAGCTTCGTTCCTATGATCCAGAAGAGGAACAATCTCATTTCCATCAACTCCCAGTTCCATTATTTAAGATTAGTCAAATGACACCTCTCAGTACTAATATGGATTGTAAAATCAGTAGAAATTACGAGAATTCATCTGAAGAAAATGCGAGTGTTTCTATCGAAAATTCAAAAGAGACGAACGACTCGAATGACCTAGATTTTGCATCAGAAATACGGAAATGGGACATACAGTTCTGCGTTCCGAAAACATGGGTAACAGATTTGCTTCAAATCCTCCGAAGACATGGACATGAGCAATTGCCTATTGATTGTCGAACGCTTCTTTCTACGTCCAGAAAACTAGATTGGATTGATATAGCACCCGGAAGATATTACCATTTTGGTTTAAAGGCAGGTATAGAAAAATCTATCAATCATTACTATTCAAAAGAATCGCTTCCGGATGAAATTTTATTTAACATAAATATAGATGTGATTGTGATTGGTATTTATAACGGCAGAGCAAAGCCTCACAATAGTGATGATTTTTTGCAATATTTTGTTGACGATGTCGATGCAATTCAGCAAGAAAAAATTGTCATAAATAATAAAAGCATTACATGCAAATTAAATGTTATCACATGTGACGCACCCGCAAAAGTGTTTATAACTGGAATAAAAAATCATAACGCTTATTATGGCTGCAGTAAATGTACTCAGGAAGGGAAATTTCGAAAAAATCGAGTAACATACCCTGAAACAAAAGCGTCTTTACGAACTGACGAGTCTTTTTTTGCGAAAATCGATGAAAATCACCATAAAAGAACGTCTATTCTCGAACAAATAGATAATATTGGTATGGTCAGCCAGTTTCCATTAGATTATATGCACCTTGTGTGTCTAGGAGTTATGAAACGATTACTTTCGTTTTGGATAAAAGGAAAGAAAAATATCCAAATGACTGACAGAAATATTGATATGGCCAATGAACGTCTACTGGAATTGAAAAACATAACTCCTAAAGAATTTGCGAGAGCTCCGAGATCGTTACACGACTTGGACAGATTCAAAGCGACAGAGTTGCGTCAAATTTTATTATACTCGGGGCCTGCAATATTTTACGATTGTTTGGATAATTCTAAATACTGTCACTTTTTGTGTCTCAGTATAGCGATTAGAATATTATCGTGTCAATCACTCTGCAGTTCCAGTCTCTGGAACTACGCGAAAAGTTTACTGATTTATTTTGTAGAAAATTTTCGTAATATATATGGGTATGAGTATGTTTCATATAATGTCCATAATTTGGTGCATATTTGTGATGACGTGAAACAACTGGGTGCACTTGATAATTACAGTTGTTTTAAGTTTGAAAATTACTTGCAAAAATTAAAGTCCAATGTTAAAACAAGTGGGTGATCATTAGCTCAGATAGTCAATCGGTTAATAGAAGAATCTATTACAGAAAAACAACGTACTGCATCATCACCAAATTATCCTATCAAAATTTTTTCAAAAGATCAAAATGACCATTCAAAAACAAAAAAGATAAAATCTTTGACATTTGAACACTTTTTTATCAACGCAAGAACAGGTAATAATTATATCTCTACCGTCTCAAAGAAAATAATGCTTATTGAAACAATCACAAGCGTTAAAGACGATGCGATATTTTTAAGTGGTAAATATTATAAAACGAGCAAACATTTTTTAAGAAATCAAGTGATTCTGTCATATTAAATATTCAAATGATAGAACATGGAAAATATGAAATTATTACAATAAACGCAACTGAAATTGCACAAAAGTGTATGCAAATCAGGGTAAATGAGGAAACGAGCGTCATTTTACCTTTAATTCATTAAAAAAAAAATCGAAAAACTGATATGTATATTGATTATACGATTGCTATAAATATGTGTGTAAAGCATCATAATGCCAATATTGTTTGTAGACGATTCATTAAAAAATAAAAATTTCATATGATTTTTGAACATGATTTATACGTGAAATGTTAAGGTTCCCTTGTTAGCCAAACAATAGTCTTGAAACAATTTCATATTCTTTTTGATTATTTCCCCTTCTACCATATTCTTATAATATATATGAGGAACACTGGGGAGGGGGAAGCTGAACATATATCCAAAGCTCTCGTCTTTGCTCTCGAAGCTCTCGAAACCATGCATAATTTGGCGGGACCGATTATACCGCACGTGCATCGTTGCATAAAATCTTGCTTCACATAATTTATTTTGGAATAAGTTGTTTTTCTTTTGTTACATTTTTTTAAATATAATAATCCGGACGCTCATATAGGATCCTCTGAATAATAACCAGGTAAGTTTTTGAATTTATGCAATAATGTGCAATTGCAGTTGTTTCTAACCTATCTTCCATAACCTACCTTGCACAACCTATCTTGCAACATGTAGTCTTTATCAGAACACGATTTCTTTCAGGCAACATAACAATGGCCAAACATAGGCCATCATATGCTGTGGTAATATTTGTTGATGATGATGCAACGGAAACTGAATCAACTTTGGAGGTGCCGTCAAATTGGTTAGATTGTGAGGACACAAAATGTTGGTGGCCGATGACGAAAAATATTGGGCCCCACATTTTGAAAAAAACCTCCCCTGACAAGACTGATGCTACGAAATGGCAATTATGCAACATTCAATGCTTGGGATTTTATGGTGAGAATGTTAGTTAATATGTTCATATAATAATAATATTTTTAATATATTATTCATAATAATGGTTTTTTTTAAATTTATTTTAGATAGTGTTTCATCTGCTCGCCAAAAGGCCAACGGCATTTCTAGGGGCGATGAATCTTCTGCATCAGCAGCAAGAAAATTGAAGAAAATTAGCTCCTTGAGCACAATAAACGAAGAAAAACAATCCGAGAAATGCAAAAATTCGAAACGCCACAGTCGGTTTCCAAAAGTCAACAAACAAGGTAAATAAATAAGTTTTTAATCACTATTTTTTCTGACTTCTTTCTGGCAAATTTTTATAGGCTGTGAAACCTTCTGCCTATATTCACTTACGAAAACAGACATTTTGCATGAAATTTTCCATCATCGATTTTTTTCCTTAAAATTTACTCATGTGTGACAATGTTTTTCAGATGATTATGCAGCTTCAGATGACTCTAAAACTGCTGATGACACCGCAATTTTGAGTCCACCGAAACTGACCGAAGTAAAAAACGATAATAAAGAACTACAGAGGGAAAATGCAATAACAATAAAAAAAAAACAAGCCATGTACGAGTGGTCTGCAATGATCCGGTCAGATTAAATCTCGATGATATAAAAAACAAGCCGTCTAATCTTTTCAAGAACCGAGGTATATATTAATATGAATTTATATTTAAATTTTGTTAAGTAGTGTAATTTGCGAAAATTAATTATTTTTTCCCAGAAGAAAATCTCATTGCTTGTCACACTGAAGACATTTTCAACGATAATAATGGCAATTTCATGTCCTTACCGTTCGACACATCAATGAAAGATTTTTTTATTGGTATGTCTTTGTTATCTAGAAAAGCCTAATTTTATATCAATACAATAAAGATACTGTTGTTATAACTTATGCTTTTTTAGATAACAAATCAATATCACTACAAATTGAAAACCTCGCGGTTGTTGTAAAAGGTATACAAGCAAGTTAATCGCTGAATACTATGTCAATCTGAATTTGAGTGGACGTAACTTACGCTTGGTATGTTTTGCAGGTTTCAATGACAAAATAGTAGAAAACCTGGGTGATCTAACTTATTCTATACGCCGTATAGAAAATAGATTAGACAACATTGAACAAGCAGTAAATACAACTCAGATACCGATTCAGGAGAGCGCTTATAAGGATTTGGCTTCACTCTTTCCCTTAATTACCGTTCAACAAGTGAAAGAGCTCGAAAATCACCTGACGCTAGGTGATGTTAGGACGCGCTTGGTAATGGCATCGTTTTCTTCTAATTCACTAATGATGTTATTTAATTATTCTAAACTATTACATGTTCATAGACTAATATTTTTCTTCTAGACTTCATATTTTGAACAAATTGGAGGTAACTCAGCGAAAGATTGCGTCACCTGCATTCTTAACAAATTTTTTGGCCCTGAAGTAGCCAAATGTTGTTCGTGGTGTGGACTTCGAAGCAATTTCAAGGTCGGAGATGTGATCCTCATTGAGGTCATCAAAGGTATACTATATATGTTTAGTAGATATATTTCATACTGCTAATTTTGCTTGGCCTATGATTCAATGAATCTACTTCTTAATCCCAAACAAACTTTTACTCCATTCCCGTTGTAATATATTTTACATTTTCTCCAATTTCTCCTTTTTCTTCCTTGCCTCTCGTGGGCCTTTGAACGTATCATATTTTTCCCCCCATTTTTGTTTTCTTATGTTTTTTGCATTCATTTTTTCTACACCTTTTTATTCTCCTATTTTCACCCACTCCTTTTTTTTCTTTCTGGTCATATCAATTTTTTCATTTCTCCTACTCATTTATGTAAAAATCATCAAGTCTTTTTTTCCTTCTTTTTCTTCCTCTGCTTCTGCCATTTCTCAATCTGTTTTAGTTTTTTTCTTCTCTCTCGTTCTTCAACTCTCTCCCCACTATCTCGTTCTTCCTCATTCTTTCTATTTTCTTTCTTCTTCGCCAAAGGCATATGAGTTTATAACTATAAAGAAATAATGGCACAGTAAAATAATATTGGGTACTTTTATAAAATATTCTTTTTATTTTCAAAAGCTGTAAAAAGATCCTACACTTGCACCGACAAATTCTTTGAAGATGAAGGGAAACAATAGTTCCGTCAAGGTTCCCAAAAATTCTCCAGGATCCAAAAAAATAATTACAATCGAACCAGAGTTGAATCATCGTATTCACAATCTTCGTTTTCTTATTTTCCATATTCTATTTCATTACTTTTTCTATCTTAATGTAATAAGATACTGATCTAAACAGTTAGTGCATGTATTAAGAAAAATTTCATAACAAAAATATAAAGTATAAAGTAAAATGTGATAAAAAAAGAGTCAGAAAAAAGAAGAATGTATAACACTAAGAGTAATAAAGAAATATGAGAAAAACAATGTACATTTTATCTAGAATATAAACCCTCTTTATTTATGGTACGTAAATGTGCTGAAATTGTTATATATGGCGTTCTATAATAGTTACATCTTTGTATGTTACATATGGCGTTCTGTAACTGTGTTACGTCTTTGTGCTTAGTATGTTACATATGGTGTTCTGCAACTGTTACATTTTTGTGATGAGTCTATGTTACATATGGCGTTCTATAAGAGTTATATCTTTGTGCTGAGTATTTTCCATACATATTATTCGTAAATTTTCCGTAAAGCTAACGTTCCCATGGGACGACAAATTTCTGAACAAGCACTCTTTCATTTACGGTGCTTGTGACATAAATGTTACATCAAACATATCGGCCGTTACCTAACATTTTCGTAACGATTCCAAAACTGTGTTTGCTGGGTAGGCTATGCGAATGCCGACTCACAAGGAAACGTTGTCAGGTGTATCTCGCCGATTTTAATGAAATTTGGCATGGTCATAGAACGGACAAAAATAGGCGACACGTATTTTTTTATACGTGCCAAGATTGATTTTGAAGGGGTGAAACGCACCCTCGAAAATAGGGGTATTTTTCGTTTTTCGTCGGTAACTTTTGAACAATAGGAGATATGAAAAAATTTCAAATTGCAACAATATTTATTTTTTCGCGTACTATACACTGGATATAAGAATGGTGCAGATAACAACAAATTTCATATTGTTTATTGCAAATATGCAATTTTTTCATACGTATCTCAGAGAGTTCTTAACCGATTGGGATGCAAATTTGCATACGGGTAGAGGGTGACAAAGTAAAGTTTACGTGTTTTTTTGTTTTTCCGATATCTCATAATTAAGGGGTTAAAACTACCCTTCGTTTTTATACTCAACTGCATCGTATAATCAGCTGGTCTTTTGCCATTCCGGGTTAAATTCACGTTAATATAAATTCGTTTGAATACCCGAATACATATTTGTAAATGCCACCCACCCCCCACCCCCAATCATCCCCCTCCCGACCGTTCAACGTTCTTACCGCGCGGTATGGATGCAAATTTGCATACGGGTAGAGGGCAACAAAATAAAGTTGGGGTGTTTTTTTGTTTTTCCGATATCTCATAATTAAGGGGTTAAAACTACCCTTCGATTTTTTACTCAACTTCATCGTATAATCAGCTGGCCTTTTGCCATTCCGGGTTAAATTCACGTTAATATAAATTCGTATGAATACTCGAGTACATATTTGTAAATGCCACTCACCCCCCACCCTCAATCATCCCCCTCCCGAGCGTTCAACGTTCTTACCGCGCGGCATGGATGAAAATTTGTAGAAATAAAATGGGTTAGACTCGAAGTTCAATCAGTCCAAATAATCGATACAAATTTCACTGTTTTGGCTTAACATTACCCTTAAGGGGGCAACTCAAAACTTTGTTCATTCGTGAACGGGCGGAGATAAAAAAAAAGTTTATAGGGACAAAACGTTCTGCTCTTCGACTACTAGACGTTTGTGATAATAATGATGAATATAACAACAAATGGCATATTATTTATTGCAATAATTCTTGAATAATTGGATAAAAATCGCTCTTTAATTGTTCATTCATATCGGTACAGAAATAGGTAAGTTTTTCGCTATTACGGAATAATGTCTTACTTCGGAAAGGAACTGGATTACTATGGTATTTTTACGAAAAAAGTCTGTTCGGCACATACTGCCTTTGAAGATTAAAATATAATCGGAACGCTTTAATAACCATTTTAACAGTAAATTTGTTATGCGTTATACGTATTACAATAATGATAGTCGTGATAAAAGTGTTTGAAACACAGAGATTTTTTACACCATGCACAAGTGACAACAGCTGCTTCGCCGCATATGTCGCATGTCGGTGCATTTTGTGAAAAGCAGAATTGTACCGGATTTTCGAACTTTGGTGGTCTTTCTTCTACATAACCACTTTTGTACCACGCATATTTAAAAAGGTTTATAAATCGTGGGGAAGAAAACTGGTTGTGTGTAAGAGATTGTAATTTAACAATATTATCTCTCAAGTGCAGATTAACGTCGTAGTTGTATAATATTACTATGTCAGAGAAGTGTTTAATGAAGTTTTTCCATACACGGAAACCATAAACATCAAGGGGCTGAATCATTCCTGTTGCACCTGCAAGAATTACGAATTGCAATTTTAATTAAGTATCTATAGAACTAATGAAACTAGTGCAATATATTTACCTGCTGGAATAGTTAAAACTTGAATATCTTTCCCTTGCATATCCATGTCTTTCATCGCAGTTGGACATTGACCGCTCCAAGAACCTAGTAGTATTACGGGTTTTGGACCAGTATTAGGAATATATACTTCTTGGAACCAACGCTTGAAATTATCAGTCGTCAATTTTCCAGATTTTGAAACCAATAGAAATATATTTTTGGCTCTGAACATAGTTTGTTCCACTCGAGGTCCAAATTTGCCAGTAGGTTCGTTTAAAACGATCAACAAGAATGTCCAACTGCATTGAAAGACATGGATATGCAAGGGAAAGATATTCAAGTTTTAACTATTCCAGCAGGTAAATATATTGTACTAGTTTCATTAGTTCTGTAGACAATTAATTAAAATTGCAATTCGTAATTCTTGTAGGTGCAACAGGAATGATACAGCCCCTTGATGTTTATGGTTTCCGTGTATGGAAAAACTTCATTAAACACTTCTCTGACATCGTAATATTATACAACTACGACGTTAATCTGCACTTGAGAGATAATATTGTTAAATTACAATCTCTTACACACAACCAGTTTTCTTCTCCACGATTTATAAAACTTTTTAAATATACGACTATCATTATTGTAATACGTATAATCCATAACAAATTTACTGTTAAAATGGTTATTAAAGCGTTCCGATTATATTTTAATCTTCAAAGGCAGTATGTGCCGAACAGACTTTTCTCGTAAAAATACCATAGTAATCCAGTTCCTTTCCGAAGTAAGACATTATTCCGTAATAGCGAAAGACTTACCTATTTCTGTACCGATATGAATGAACAATTAAAAAGTGATTTTTATCCAATTATTCAAGAATTATTGCAATAAATAATATGCCATTTGTTGTTATATTCATAATTATTATCACGAACGTCTTAGTAGTCGAAGAGCAGAACGTTTTGTCCCTATAAACTTTTTTTTTATCTCCGCCCGTTCACGAATGAACAAAGTTTTTGACTTGCCCCCTTAAGGGTAATGTTAAGCCAAAACAGTGAAATTTATATCGATTAGTTGGACTGATTGAACTTCGAGTCTAACCTATTTTATTTCTACAAATTTTCATCCATGCCGCGCGGTAAGAACGTTGAACGGTCGGGAGGGGGATGATTGGGGGTGGGGGGTGGGTGGCATTTACAAATATGTATTCGGGTATTCAAACGAATTTATATTAACGTGAATTTAACCCGGAATGGCAAAAGACCAGCTGATTATACGATGCAGTTGAGTATAAAAACGAAGGGTAGTTTTAACCCCTTAATTATGAGATATCGGAAAAACAAAAAAACACGTAAACTTTACTTTGTCACCCTCTACCCGTATGCAAATTTGCATCCCAATCGGTTAAGAACTCTCTGAGATACGTATGAAAAAATTGCATATTTGCAATAAACAATATGACATTTGTTGTTATCTGCACCATTCTTATATCCAGTGTATAGTACGCGAAAAAATAAATATTGTTGCAATTTGAAATTTTTTCATATCTCCTATTGTTCAAAAGTTACCGACGAAAAACGAAAAATACCCCTATTTTCGAGGGTGCGTTTCACCCCTTCAAAATCAATCTTGGCACGTATAAAAAAATACGTGTCGCCTATTTTTGTCCGTTCTATGACCATGCCAAATTTCATCAAAATCGGCGAGATACACCTGACAACGTTTCCTTGTTAGTTTGAAAAATGAATTACAATGTTTACATAATGAATAAATTATATTTTTTTAATGAATTAACTACAATTTTTGAATTAACGAATAAATTTTTTAATTACTTACCCAAAGTTGTCAATACGTTGACATCATAGACTTTTCGATGATGCTCATTATAGTATATATCTATCGGCATGCACCTGATAAATTTGACAGCACTTTAAACACCGAATATTATAAATGTGTGCAATGCCAAATTGCACCTTGCTTTCATGATGTCACAGAGAAAGTAGAATTCCGCAATTTGAACACCATAGTGCATCGACTAAGCTATTCATATCTACAATCCGACGTTCACTGGGCTTGTCAGTAAAATTTTTACTACAATCAGTTTTTCGTCGCTTGTTTTCGATGACTAGAGCATTGGATTTCTTCTTTCTTTTTAGGGAAATAAAACTTTCTCGGCGTTGACCGATAGTAGCTCGAATATTATGTCGGGGTTCGCTTGAGATTTCCATTTCGATGACAGTTTCACAGGTTTCGTCGGACAAATTTTAGGTTAGATAGAGAGAGAAAGAGATGGTCAAAGCACGGATAAAAATTCGACGTTGCCAGATCTAATGTGGAAAAGTATTACTCAAGTAATAAAAATGATTATTATTTAATTCTGCAATAAATTAGAAGTAATTAATAAGCGTTTTGTCTATACAAAATGTATTTATCGAAAATAAGTTTTGGTTTAAGTGTTTAATGTTTTGAAAAATTGTTAGTTGTTGAGGGGTATATGACTATAGCGTAGCGATACGACTACCTTAATGTCACATTATTCATGTAAAAATTATATTTTATAATTCTCCATTGTGTAGAATTTTTCAAAACGGTCTCCAATATTTTAAGAAGCGGGAATGCCTAATTACAATTAAATACAACTTGTAAAATATTATTTGGAGTTTTACAAAGTATCTTCGAACCGAGACGATTTCTTTAGGCACAAGAGACGACTGGCTCTGCCTTGGCGAGCTTTTGTTCGCACCGGATTTCGTTACCTCCAATTGACAAGAGCACCGCATGAGTTCGTGAATAGGTTCATAAGATATTTATATTTGTGTAGATAAATTATAAACTGATACATGGATGAATACAGTACAAGATTATTACGGTTTCTAAGATGTGGTGGCTGAGAGCAGACATACGACCGGAACGGTAAAAAGGCTTTGGTGGATGAGACTATACATACGACCGCAAAGGGTTAAAGTGATTTCCGATTGACTATTTCGAGCGCGGTTTACAGAAATTGCCTTAGCTTATTTGGATCAGTGCCAACGAGTGCAAAACGTTTCCCCCTAAGATCGCTAAGATCAATCCGAAATCCCCCTAAATTACCCTTGGAAACCCCTAGAATTCTAAAAAGGCGTCTATGGGTGCTCTGGGGCTGCAATTAGAGATACAGTCGAGTATGGTACGATATATCTAGTAAATTTCTTATGTGACCACCAATCAGAGCAAAATAATACGGGGGAATAGGTCACACC
This sequence comes from Netelia melanura, assembly GCA_964007305.1. Classification (NCBI taxonomy): domain Eukaryota; kingdom Metazoa; phylum Arthropoda; class Insecta; order Hymenoptera; family Ichneumonidae; genus Netelia; species Netelia melanura. The sequence goes on from OZ023255.1 coordinate 22,149,277, forward strand.
GTGCCCGGCTGTGTTGTAATTGAAAAACGGAGCTCGTTTGATAAACTTCAAATTATTAATTAAAAACAAACAAAAAGAAATTATGATTATATTTATAAATTATTTTTTTTATAAATGGTTTTATTTACAACTTATGATCTAAATACATTTAATAATAAACCGACACTTTATAAGATGATATTGAATAGTTATAAGTGCCGACATTATATAAAATAGATATTCTCATAAAGATGTTTATTCGGTATTACAAAAATGTACTCTGGGTCTACAAACCATTGAATATTTCGTCAAACTCATCATTTTGCGTTTTACTATGGCTGGAAGTTTTGTGATCATACATATTAACATTAAATAACTTCAGCATTCGAGTAGATGGAACGAATTTTACACATGATCCGCAGTCTCTTTCTAAAGTAAATCTAACCATCATAATGCTTTAAAGAACCTCGAGAGACAGTTTATTGTGCAATTTATTTTTAATTATATTGTACGTCGAAAAAGTTCGTTCGACACTTGCGTTTGAGATAGGCAGCGTTAGTAGTGCCATTGAAAATCTGGCTATATTTTCAAATCGTTTTTCTCCCGCAGAATCGCAATCTTCAAAAACTTCGGAATAAAATTCAACAAAATTGGTTAAATTGGACCAGGATGTAATTTGCAATTAATTCCATTCCGACTCGATATCATTCCTATGTCCGTATACGTTAGTTCGGTGAAATTTAGTCAAAATGTCGGTTAAACTGGGTTTTATTTGAGATAACGCAATTTTAGGATGAAGATTGGCCATCGTTTTTAGAATCGATAACTTTTCTGGTAATCTTTTTTGAATTTCTTGCGTCAAAGCAACGAAATCAGATGACTATAGAAGGAACTTGCTTATGGCGCGATTGAAGCCAAGTTTTTGCCTCCAGAAATTGCCACTTGGCGTCGCAGCGGTCGATTTTGACGTCACTCGGGATCGTATCCGACCCGTAGGCGGAGTCACGAGAACGTGATGCTCTGCCCTCTCTCTCGTCTGTAAATTGCTAAACAGCTTTGAGAGTTGGACGATCGAAACCCCCTCGAATAATTTTTTATTTGTTCATTTTTTTTTATTATTTTCTTACTTCGTGCATACAGAAATATTTAAAAATCATTTTTTATTTGTTTATTATGTTTTTTTTATTATTTCCTTACTTCGCGCATACAGAAATATTTTATATTCGATAAATGTTAACAAGAAAAAATAAGAAAAATGCCAGGAATTTTAATCTAATTATTCATGCCCACTCTTAGCTAATTTTAGTTCACGCCTTGCCATTAATTTATAATATCATCATACAGCGATAACAATTTAAAAAACGTGCGTGAGCTAAAATTACTCGATGACAACTACGCGAAGGTGGTGGACGTCTTCCATCGGGAGGGGAAGGATGTAATGAAAAGCGGGTGGGTTGGAAATAGGATTGTAGCAAAATAAACAAAGCCGATTTAAATGCCTAAGAAGCATGCTAAATTGAGGGTAAATGTGCCTTTAAGTAACCATGTGTGAATTAGTAACTGCATGCACCCAATTGTTTACATTATCTGCAGCGTATAGACTTGAAAGAAATTAGTAATATATATCAATGAGAAGTATTAGTTCATATAAAAATCGTTTGTACATTATCTATTACAGCAAAGCACGGTCATTTATTGGAACATTATTCTCTCCAATATTTTGTTAAATCTAAACAAAATGCATATATACAGCGTGTACACGCATGCGTCACGTACAAAATTAGGGACCCCGAGGCGCGTGACTTCCGCAGTATTTTAAGACTCCAAAGCCTCTCTCATATGTTCGGTGTATGCATGCGTGTTTCTTTTAACAGGTGCACTACTTATCGATGTGTAATTTTTAAAAATTTCCGGTTCTGTTGGGTCGTGGTACCCTTCAGACTGCGTTTGAAATTGATCGTATCGTGGATATTTCGCGATTTAGATTTTAAATAAGCAAATAAATGCATACGGACGAAAATTTTTTAAATGAATTCCCGGTGGAGTGCGCAATCTCCGACAATGATCCAGAAGTTGAAGTGTTTTTGAAATACAGCATTGCTGATGCAGGTGTCGAGGTGCTTTGAAACGTTATTGACGTGGCAAACATGGTGAAACTCTGAATTAAAACTTTTATATGATTTAATTACCACGTCAAGAAATTTATCACATGGAACTTGCAAAGAGCCGAGCTCATCATTTGCGTGATTTTTATAAGATTTCCAAAAAATCAGGAGATCATTTGTTTTTTCAAAATACTGATGACCCCTCGTCAACGTATCGCTGCAACATTGGCAGTTGAATTTACTTGCGCATTTATAGATGAGGTACCCTGCAACGTACTTCATCGAGCATTCTTTAAGGGGATTTATTATTTCAAGTTTACTATCGATATTACAACTTTCCCCCGTCTCATTTGATTTTCGAGTCACATCGACTTCTGTTCCATTTTGCATAGGATTGACATCTCGAGGAACTTCGGACGTTTCTCGGATTCGAGCAATTTCGCACTGCTCGTCCATCTCGAAAGCGAGAAATGCGATCGAATCATCGGGTTCGCAGTTCGTTGCTGAAGATTCCGCCGAAAGCACATTGCAGATGGATTATCATTATGACCGGCGCGATTCCGGATAACGGCGAAAAGATTTTCTATTGGATCTTGATTTAATCTGGAAGAGATTAAATAGAGACCCCCGCCATTCCTCATATCGTCCCACAAGCCGAGCACACTCCTAATGGTCAATCGGAAACCCTCAAAGCGCGGTGGGTTCTTTCCGATTGAAACGGTCCATTTTTCGAGCCACTTGAGCGACGTATGGAGAAAATCTTCAACCTGAGGTTGCGCACTCGATAAAGCACGTCTCAGCGGATTTGGATCCGTACAACACCGGCTGTTCAAACAATCGAACAGATCGTTTAATTTTTTAATAAAAATTTCCGGTTGAAATGCAGTCTGCATGCTGCAGTTCGCCCGTGAATTTACCAACGTTTATCGCGGCCGAAACCGAACGGCTAAAGATTTGGGTCGCGAGGCTCACTTTCATTTTTTGAAACGCGTTTGGCTCTACGTGAAGATCTATGAGCTTTGGGGCGGCTTTACACATCTGGTGCCGTTCGATATTACGTAGTTCGCGAATTACCTGCCACGAAACGCAATCACTATCAATTATAAAATCTCACACGAGCAAATTATTGCGGACGCTTTTTATCAAATGTGGTACATCGTACCCGAAAAAAATGTTATGCCCGGCACATTCAATGTATGGCTTCGTTTCGCTGACCCCCATGGACGCTATCGCGGTACGATTATTCGATCCTTGATCGCATACCATATACCGAACATTAAATCCAATTGAAAAAAAGTGAATTTAAAATCATTTCTACGAGGGATTTTAAAACAACGTTCCCCACGTTTCCGTGTGAAACGACGTATGAATGCGGCTGCTTTCAAGAAAATTTAAGCCCGCGAATCATGAAAACGAGACGCGTAATTCGCGATTTTATTAGATCGACCGAGTTCGCCGAAGTCTTCAAAACCTTCGACCAAATCGTCTTTCGAATTATATTCTAAAAGCCGCTTGATCGACATTTCGTCCTACATTAGAACACACTGTGCCTCGAGTCCCGTCATTGCTTTAGATTTCGTCGCTAATTTTGCAAAAATGCCGTGCGAATCGCTTTAACCCATGTCAATGCAAAATCATAATTATCTTTTAAATGAGAATATGCATTCGGCGATTTATAATACAAAGATAAAGCAAATTGCTTTTCCTGTATCCCATTTGATTTTTTATCGTTACTTTTTTACGCAAAGTGATCACTAATTATCGCAGTTTTCGCTCGATAGGGGTGCAGCATTTGCCTTTTAATTTCGCGTGTTTACCCCGTTTCGCGTTCAATGGTCGGCTGATGAGATTCGCGATTGCGGTATTGTCCGGTACGGCTTCGGCAATCTCGCAGGTGTTTTTCTCGTTAATGTCTTGATCTACTGTCGTGATACTTGCATCAATAGGTAGTGCACCATGCTTTATGCGGACTCTACCTGTCACACCAAACGGTATTTTATCAATCTCCAAAAAGTGCTTGCTACAAATCCTGACATCGTTCATTCGTTTCGTTGTGAGCAGTGCTAATGAGGTGTTTTGGGATCGAAGGGTCCATAGCCGTCGACTGTTAAATGGGTAAATAAAATAATCACTAAATAAACTCAGAGGTACACCAAAATGCAGAAACACGCTTTTTCTGGTAGGAAATAAGACGTATGGCGAGGTTCACGGGCATCGCGTACAATGTTGCGAAATACACATAAAGACAGCTTACATGTTCTCCTCCCGTGGAAATCGATGAAAACTTATATTCGGATCTTTCCGTTTCCATACTGAACACCCACTATACACACATACATTTGTTAGCGGCATTCTAACTTCCTTTACCGTATAAAAACGGGCCAAGCTAAACAAAACAATCGTGCGTGGTCGTATGCCAGCTCGTACTGGGGATGTCAACACAGAGAAAAAGAGAGACAGAACAGCAACACCGAGCGCCTCTAGTCACTGGCGTGCACACCCGAGTATCCACGCGCAACTCCCAAAATCACCGTTTCTCACGATCCAATTAATTTCTGTATATTATTTTCAATATTTTCTATTAAACAATATACACTGCCCAAAAAGAATTGAAGACTTTTTTTCGATCATCAACATTGGTAATATTTAACAGCATGTAACTTTGGTTGTATTCGTCGTATGAGGATGAAAGCAAGCAATTTAAACATTGGTGGGTCTCTTCTTTAGCAGTCGTCGAGGGATTTAACTCATGTAGGATCTCAATGAAAAAAAAATATCTCGAAGAATGTTTAAGAAGAAACTTCAAGCTGGAAATTGTTATTTTTTCATCTCCGTGCAACAACCACAACCAAACTTACGGACTACCGCATATTAACAATTTTATTGAAAGAACAAAAAATTATTAATTATTATTCAAATAATAAAGATCACATAACGTTTACAATTCGTTAAAATTATACTTATTTAACGTATGATTGACGGAGTTTAAATTGATATTGCATACTTAGTTATTTAAGAATGTGTCTTTATCTTTTAATATCATTTATTCTTTACTACATTACATTCTACACGTGCAAAAATAAACGACATATTAGGGAAAAAGGAGGGAAGCCAGTCCATCATGTCGCTAGTAAATGGAGTACCAACTCGAGCATTCTTGTTTCGCTTTATACAAAGTATGCTTCATAAATCACCATCAGACATTAGCCAAGTTGGTAAAGTTCTGCCTTATAAGTTACAATCTCACGCGATCAAACCCTCTTCTGTTATATATTTTTTTTTAATTTTTCTGATGTACAAAATTAATTTTTACGACTTATTACTTTATAATTCAAATTAAATTCAAAGAATAATCTATTTTTTACAATTATCTAAACTTCTATTAACGTTATTAACATTTGTAAGTTCGATATTATATTCTTTTTTTTTTTTTTGTATAGTCCTTTATTGTTACCTTATTTCTATTATACATTTTCTTTTTTATATGCTAGGCGTAACATGAATGATCAAACTAATAACATTTGCCTAAACTATTATTTGGGGGTATCCCCATTTTTTTTTTGGCAGCCGTTCCACTTCCGGGACTTCTCCCTGCCATTAGTCTTCTGCTGATTGCCCCTGCACCAGCTCCTTAAGAGGCAGTGTTACTGGCGACGTACGCTTCGAAATTTCGATCAGTAGTCCTGCGAGCACTAAACAATCAATCAGCTTTAAAATTGGCAGGTACACAAATAATTATGGCAAAATTGGGCTCTTGGTATTTTTTTATCGAAATATTAAAAAAAAATTTGCAGTTTTGTATTATCACGGGAGTAATCACAGATTTACGTATGATGCACGGATCGGATCGCAATTTCAAGAGCAAGAGCCACTCCGCAATTAAAAAACACACATTTCGGGCTTTATTTCATTAGATTTTATGCAAATTTGAATGAATAAAGGCTGATCGAAATTTTTGACAAGAAGATATCGACAATTTGACCGACATACGAAAAAAATAGTGTAGCGAAATTCGAAGAGAAGGCGCTGGCGAAATTTTCTCAAGAAACTCGTATGGTAAGCGGTGAAAGCGGAGACAAATGACGGAAAGCTTTGCTGCTATATATATACTTATATATGTTTAGCCCGCAAGGCCTTGCCTCCTCCGTCACCGACTGTCGCCCGGCCTGACTACCGCAGGGATCGCGCGTATATATATTGTAACGAGCTCGCGGTCCTGAAAATTTCGCAAAACAGGAGGCGAGCTGCCAGTCAAAAATCTCTAATGACGCCCGTCTTGTTTCTTCCCAATTCACGCCTTTGCCATTTGGGGCGCCAGGTATTTCATTCACCCCGAAATACCAAGGGTTACTTTCTTTTACAACTCGCCTCGGCTGAACTCAGGGAAGGAAGGGGGGTATTCGGGGGCAATTTCAATTAATCGGATTTTTGTCCGAAATGACGGGTGAGCACCGATGATTACGTAACGAAACAATTACACTTTATTTTCTTAATTCTCTGTACAATATTTCATTCGCTCTTCTGCACACGCTCTCGCATTCCGGTTTCACTCTCTCATACCGACCTCCGGAGACGCCGGAGGGCACAGCCTTTGCTTCACGGGGCGAGGGGACGGGGGTTAGTCGCGCTCTACTGCGTCGCATTACAAGAAAAATGGTGCACCACGTGCGCCTACCTTCTATCGTTGTCTCCGCTCTCGCAGCGTCCTCTCTCTCTCTCCCCCGGGTACGCCGATGGATCAGCCTCGATCGCTCTTTCGCACGCACGTCCTCGGCCTCTCGCTCGTTCTCCGGTCTCGCTCTCACTCTCTCACTCACTCTCTTCCGCCGTATCCGTTGTTCCTGCACTCTTTCTTTATTCTTTCCTCAGTCACTCACTCTCCTACGTTTCACTTCCTCTTTCACACTCGACTTAACTAACGATAATACCAAACTCAATATCCTCTCTTCTAACTAATCTCAAACTCTCTCGTTTCACATACGGGTCGCTTTCCGAAATATAACTTGGCCGCAATCGGCGACCAATCTCTCGCTCATCTGTGCCATTTGCACTCCCAATCTTAACTCACTCTCCTTATTCTAATTTTCCTTGCCGGCCGGCTCGTCGGTCGCTCGCTCGCGTGGTGGGGGAAGGTCCACCCGACGATCGACGATCGATCCTTCGGCACAGCCATCTCTCTCGCACCGCCGTCGGCCGCCGTCTCTCTCCGTCGTTTGGCGACGTCGTCTCTCGTCGTCTTTTCTGAAATTCACGAAGATTCGACGACAGTGCCCGTTCTACCTTACATCGTTTCGACCACGGATGCGAGACGGCGCGACGCTGCTGCCTTTCTATCGACGTGACTGCGAGGCCAATAATGCCTCGTCACAATATATATATATTGTCACGCCGTTCGGTAGGGGGGTATGGGGAATTTGGGGGGAAAGAAAAAGAAATAATTAACCATGCAAATACTGACGTTTATTTTTACTATATGATTAACGGCGGACTATCTCCGGGGCAATGAACATTTATTTTTATTTAATTCCAAAACTGGTTATGGGCGCCAGTTAATTTTTAATATAAAAAAAAATTAACAAAAATTTATAACTCGCAATGTGACAGGTGAGGGTTGTGGGCTAGCGTGGGAAGGGGGAGGGGTCGAGCGGGAGGAGGGATCTCAGGGTACAGGTTCGCCGACGCAACGGCCTCTTAATAATTACCACTGGCTTTCCTTCTCGTACGTATTCGATATCGGGTATCTTATATTTAAGAGTACTCGGCCTGTCGCAGGGAGAGGGGTAGGTGGGGGAAGGGGGAGTTGTTTGGGTTTGGGAAGTCGGCTGTGCCGAGGAAGGTCGGTCGAGGTGTGGTTGATCGCGCGATCGAGCGTTCTCGATCTTCTATTGTGCGATGTACGGACGGGAGGGGGGTCAGGCGGGAGGTGACTCTTATTATCGCAATATTCGCTATCTCAAATTCTCTAAATTTTACAGCCGTCCCACACGACTTTTTAATACTAACTATGGCCAAAAACAAGGGGTAACGCACGCAATAAGAAGGGGGGGGGGATACTCTATACAACTCAAATGTAAAAGGGGGATAGAGAAAGATTTTGGGAGAAATATGCCGATAAGGTGGACCTGTGCAAACACTTACGTTCGTCCTGAAGGATTTCGTCTTCGCTGCTTTATCGTCTCTGTCCTTTGCTCTCGCTTTTCTCCCTTCTGTCTTTCCTTCTCACTCTCACACACACTCCACACTCTTTAATTTCCTTTTCTCGACACTCCATACTTTTCTCTCACTCTAATTTTCTTTCGCCAATTCTTGTCGCTACTATTCCTTTTCGGTGGCTCGTCGCAAAGTGAAGTTTTCTTCTTCTTCGCTTGTCCTCGGGGTCGAGCATTGGTCAGCAGCGTCACGGATTGGTAGGGGAAGGGTCAAGCGTATGATCGATGTTAGATCATCGCGGCGGGATCTATCGGGACGGGCAGGTAAATAGGTCGGTCGGTAAGTGGGGAATAATTTTGGACGGGGTTTGGTAATTACGGGTAATCGTAATTTTGTGATTGCCGTGCGCTGCTGCCATCTTCACTTCTCCGTCGCCGCTCAGCCGATGGATGGCTGTGGTGCGGGGACGGACGGATGAATTCTCTCGATTGTGACGGATGATTGAGTGTGGTGTGTGCGAGTATGCCGATGTGGACGGGGTTGACGGTGGCGATGCAATGGCGATTTCTTCGGGCCTGGCGGGCCAGTCCTCTTCTTGAAGTGTTGCACAGGCCTTACAATACTTGGGGAAAGGAAGGGAAAATAGAATAATTCTTTACTTGCCTTGTTTTGGGCCTGTCCGTGGGGACGGTTGCCTTTGGGACGAGCCGGGTGCAGGGGAGATATTGTACAACGTTACAATATATACATAAAAGCTACGACAGCGCAAGCTACATATTAGGCCAACGTCAGGCGCGTATGGGTGAGACTCGCATGATACTCATTCATTTCCTCCCCGAATGCAATGAAATAAAATGCAAAATGTACGTATTTTGATTACGCGTTAGCTGTCTATTCAAGGGCTATGATAATGTCAATACAACTATCGGAAATATTCATCGTATATTTATTTATATATAAGTGTTACAGGCAACGTACGCTTCAAAATTTGGATCAGTAGTCCAGCAAGCAGTAAACAACCGATTAAAAATTTGCAAATACACAGAGCATGATAGCAAAAGTGTATGTTGGTATTTTTTCCCCAAAATTTTTGCCATAATTCTCTAGGTACTCTCAAAAGCACTCAGTGCCGAACTAAGTGCAGCTGGGTGTTTTCGAATCGCTGGTGGCCTGCAACTGCAATGGAACTATCAGGAATATTCATCGCATATATATATATATATATATATATATATGGGTGTGTGTGTGTGTGTGTGTGTGTGTGTGTTTTTTATTTCAGAGGGGGGAAATGCTTTATGTCCCCGTAGGTTGCGCGTGCAACCCGTGTGTTGGACTCTCGCACTTGGTATACCAACTAAAACCCTAAACCTCTTTCTCCTTGACCTTTGTTCTACTCCCGCGGGACCGCCGCAAAGCACTTCTTCACGAGAGTGGTCACAGCCGTAGCTCTTCCTCCGATGGTGCCCACGGGCTCTTTCCTCTTTCCTCAGGCGACAGCGACCATCCTTGCTGTCTCCCTCCTTCTCTTCTTCTCTTCTTGGCGCAGCTTCTTCAACACTGCCGTCGCAAAGCTGCTGCTCGCTGCCCAGTTCTCTTCCGTCTTCATCATGAGTCCCACCAAAGTCTCTGGAGTTGGTGCTTCCGCTAGTACCTCCTTCAGTTCTTCTCTTTCTCCTTGGAATCGTGGGCACCGGAAGAATGCGTGTTCAGGATCCTCCGGTACTCCACATCCACTTGGACACTCCGCAGACTCATCATGTCCAAACCTATTCAGGTATGCTCTGAAGCAGCCGTGGCCTGAGAGCATCTGCGTCAGGTAGTAGTTGACCTCCCCATGTTTGCGGTTCAGCCACCTCTCCACCTGCGGAATTAGGCGGTACGTCCATCTCCCCTTCACAGATGCATCCCACTTCTGCTGCCAGCGTTGTATGCTGCGTTTCTCGATTATGTCTCTGTGCTCGGCTTGGAGTCCTGTTGGTGACTTCCTCTGGTGATAGAGGGATCTTCTCTCTTCAGCCAGGACCTCTATGGGTGGCATTCCCGCGAGCACGCCCACCGCATCTTCCGATACTGTGCGGAACGCACAGGAAACCCTTATGGCGCTGAGCCGGTAGACCGCGGCCGTCTTCCGTCGGTAATTTTCCGTGTTCAGTGCGTTGCCCCAGATGGCAATACCGTAGGTCAGGACCGAAGTAACCACTGATGCCAGTAGTTTCCTTCTCGCCTGTCTCGGCCCTCCTATGTTTGGCATCAGTCGCGCTACCGCCGCTCTAACTTTTGCCGCTTTGCTAACGACGTATTCCACGTGCTCCTTGAAGCTGAGTCGTGCGTCGATCATCAAGCCCAGATATTTTATGCTGGGTTGCGACGTAATTGTGTGATGTCCCACAGTCAGTTCGATCGTCTCTATCGACTTCCTGCTGGTGATCAACACAGCTTCTGTCTTATGTTCAGATAATTTCAAGCCCGCTGTACTAGTCCAGTGCTGGATTTGGTGGTATGCTTCTTCAAACATTCTGTTAGCTTCTTCGAGGTATTTCGCTACGATGACCACTGCGGCGTCATCGGCAAAGGCGACTGTCTCCATTCCTTGCGGCTGTGTTAATTTCAACAATCCGTCATACATTATGTTCCACAGGAGTGGACCGAGTACCGAGCCTTGGGGTACGCCCCCAGTGATTCTGTACTCATGTGGTCCATCTTCTGTGTCATACTTCAGGCACCTGTTGTCAAAGTAGCTCCCTATTATCCTTTTCAGGTAGGGTGGCACGTTCAGATTATCCAGTGCAGAGCAGATGTTACTCCATCTGGCTGAATTAAAAGCGTTTTTGATGTCGAGGGCGACCACGAGGCAGTACTTCTTTGCCCCCCCTTTCCATCTTGTTCCGGAGATAGCTTGACTTGCTGTGTTGACCACGTGGCTTATGGCATCTAGTGTCGATCTGGACTTACGGAAACCGTATTGGTTTGCCGCCAAGGAGTTCCCGATAGCGGCTTCTACGCGATTGTGGACTATTCTCTCCAGTATTTTTCCTGCGGTGTCCAGCATGCACAGCGGACGATACGACGATGGATCTTCCGGCGGTTGTTTGCTTTTTGGCAATAGGACTAGTCTCTGCCATTTCCATGGGTCAGGGAATTTTCCTTCCCTGAGGCATGCATTGTACACTTCTATGAACAACGCAGGAGCTTCTCCAACAGCTGCTTTAAGAGCGATGTTCGGGATGCCATCCATTCCCAGTGCCTTCTTGTTTCCCACCTTTCTGCACGGTCGGAGCAGCTCCTCCTGCGTAACAGGAGGGATGGCTTCAGCGCCCTCGACTTCCACTTGATAGTTGAGTTCTTCTTGTTGGGGGAAGAGCGTTGACACTATCCTCCTCAGTTGGCCTGGGCAGGTCGGTTGCTGTCTTGACTGCCCTTTCAAGCAGGTCATGACTACCTTGTATGGCCTTCCCCATGGATCTCCTTCGACTTCACCGAGTAGCTCCATCCAGCTTTGCTTTTTGCTCTGCTTGATCGCCTTAGTCAGCGCAGCTCGTGCCGCCTTGTGCTTTGCCTCCAATGCTTGGTAAGAATTCTTACCCCTGGCTCGCTGAGCTACCCTCCTCGTTCGGTTGCTGTCACGTCGTAGCCCGGCAATCGCGTCGTTCCACCAGTACACAGGGGGATGATGGTTTCCTTCCCGTCTTCTCGGCATTGTAGCATCACAGGCCCTTGCTACCCTCTTCATCAGTTCTTGGGCTTTGGCCTCGGCCCTTTGGCTGTCGGTTACAAACTCACTGCCGTTCAAGGCCTCGCAAAACACGTCTATATCGAACATGTTCGTTTTCCAGCCGAGGACTTTGGGTCCACCTAACGTCCGTCGCTTGCTCTGCTGCTTCGTCGTTTCCCATGTAATAGCGCGATGGTCACTATGTGTATAGATTCCCGATACCTGCCAGCGTGTATCGCCGTTAGCGAGGCCCCCACTGACGAAGGTGAGGTCTATCACTGAGGAGGCATCTCCCTTGCAGTACGTTGGTACCTTGCCATCGTTGAGCAGGACTAGGTTTAGTACGGACAGTGCTTCCAAGAGTGACTGGCCTCTTTTGTCCGTCTTTTTACTACCCCAGTCCAGTGCCCAGGCATTGAAGTCGCCCGCGATTGCATGTGGGACCCGATCCTTGGCATCCTGTACCAGTCGGTCCAGGCTTCCTTCAAAGTTCTCCAATGTCATGCTCGGTGGCATATAGCAGCTGAATATATGAACGCCGTTTATTTTGGCCCTAACAGAGCCGTCTTCCAGTCGCTTCGAGGTGTCCTGGAATGGATACCCGCCGCAAGCCCAGACAGCGGCTTTGCCCGCTTTATCCGCTACCCAGGAGGGGTGGTCAAGGTTTCTATATGGCTCCGAGATGACCGCCACATCAGCCTTGTGTTCTCGCACGGTCTGCGTCAACAGGTCCTGTGCCGCTTCACAGTGATTAAGATTCACTTGCAATACTTTCATTCTCGTTTTCGGACGAGCGTCTGGTAGGCCTTCTTATACACTGGGCATTTGAAGCTTCCTGCAGCATGCTTGCACGCATCTTCTTCTTCTTTTCCACTACAGAGGGCACAGCGGGGGTCTGCAGCGCATTTTTCGGCCTTGTGACCTTCGCCGCCACACTTGATGCAGCACTTCGATCTGTCCACCGTGCTTTTGCAACTGTTTGACAGGTGTCCATAGTGCCAGCACTTAAAGCACTTAGGTGGCCTGACTATCTCTCGGATTCGACAGACTGCCCAGCCAACTCGAACTTTCCCCACCTTGGTAGCCTTAATTGCGACCGAGGCAGGTAGTGTCACCACCGCTGACAGGGTGCCACTGTATGCTGTCCGGATAGATTTGACAGCATCCCCTCCTATTAAGGCGTTCTCACCGAGGACGTCCTGGAGTGCTTCGCAGATCTCCTGCTTCGTTGTATCTTCGGCAAGGTCTTTGACTTCGATCGAGGTGCGTTGCACCCTGCTTTTTATTGCAGCTTCATCACCGAGGGCCGTCTCGATAGCCGTAGAGTACTCGGCGGTTTTGTCTTGGCTTGCTTTATCGAAGACGAGGATGATGTCACCCCCCATCGTTCGACGTATTTTTGAGACGCTTTGTCCCACCTCCTTTAACTTGTCGTCCCTCTTCATCCTAGCCAGGATCTCAGCGTAACTGAGCTGTCCTTTCCGCTCGATGATCAGGGCATTAGGGAGTACAGGCTCCTTGCGCCGTTTCCTTCGCGGTTTAGCCCGCACTTCCCTCCAGTCAGCACTGGAAGCATTCTTCATCAAGTTTTCGTTGTTTTGACGAGGTTCCAGAGGTGATTCCGGGGGTGGTTCCTGTCGTATTTTCTTCTTCCTCTTAGGCTTGCGAGCATCTGCCCAAGGCGGAGTGCGCTTCTTCTTCTCCCCGTTTTCCGGACGTTGCCGGTTTCGTGGTGTGGGCATCACATCAGCAAAGGTTTTCGGCGTAGTCTGCGTCGAGGCGGCATTTTTTCGTGCCGGTGCAATTCCCGCCGCCGTTTTGCCTGCTTCTTTCTCGAGTCTGAGCACCCGGTCATACGAAGTGCTCATGGAGCTGGCGAGCTTTCGGATTTCACCGTGAACGTTTGACCTGTCCTTGATGAAGCCGAGGAGGCTAGTGATTTGGCTACCTAGCCTATGGAGCTCTTTTTTCCACTTCTCTTCCTTTTCTTCACTTGTAACATTGATGCTGGCTGCGGCCAAGTCGGCCACCGCAGCCGCACTGCGGTCGTTTGATGACGACGTCCCGGGGCCCGCTTGCACACCCCTGCCGGACGCCGGTACTGGGGATCCGCGCCCCTGCACCGTAATCATTTTTCCTTCCGTTGTACTATCCATAGTTTCGAAGGGGGGGGGGGGTGGACTGCTCTTTGTCTGGTCCTTCACTACCAACCATTCCATCATGGGAGTCCCTGCCAGAGGCCGAAGCCTCCGATGGCCTAGCTTGTTAGATCATTAAGACACTGAAGCCCCTCCGCCACGGCAAGGCGACAGTCCGCGGAGAGGGTGTGTGTGTGTGTGTGTGTGTGTGTGTGTGTGTGTGTGTGGACGTACAATGAATATTTACGATAGTTGCATTGACGTTGCCATTACATAGACAGCTAGCGCGCGATGCGGCTATGGGTACGCATGTACGAATATATGCCGATTCCAACGGCCGCTCTCGTCGAGAGACGCCAAGCTACAATTCAAACAAACCTTACGCCCGCTATGAGAAACCGATCGAGCTGAAATTTTGACCCTGCATAGACAAAGGTGCCAGAGAGTGGACCTTGGTCTGTCTGAGAATTGTCGATTCTCGGTCGCGAATTTTATTGTCGAACTCGGCATTACGTAGATTTGTTGACGCTTGTATATGTGACTCTCGCTGACGAGAGCCGCCAGTCGCTGAGATCGCACTCTCTCGGCTGACGTTGACCATACGTCATCGACGATGCTTTAGGAGCAAGCATCGTTCGACGAATAAAAATATTCGAGTAAAAAATCGACCGAGAATTCGCGATTCTCGGTTGTCAGTTTCTTACTCGCAATATTCTATAGATTGCCTGAACATTACATGCCTGCTCCAAAATATTTTAGGCGAAACTCGACCGAGAATTTTCGATTCTCGGTCGCGAAATTTATTGTACAACTCGGCATCACATAGATTTGTTTGTTGACGCTTATATTTGCGACTCTCGCTGACCAGAGTCGTCAGTCACCGATATCGCATTTTCGGTACAAGAGAGATGTTTGGCGAATGCAACAAGCCGAGTTGAGACAGGATCGAAAATTTCCGATTGCCGTTCGCACATCTGAATCTCGTCAGCATTCGTACATTTTTTACACATATTAGAAAGCATTGCAGCTTATAAAAAATATTCACAAAATAATATAATTCTTCAAAGAAAGAAATTATCCCATTATACAGACTATATATGTATAGTGGACGTATGTATAGATATATATGTATAGTATATGTATGTATAGATACATACATATTTCTGTATATATATGTATATCTGAATAAATTCAGATCAGAAATGATATATATATATATATAGATACATATTTCTGAATGGGTTTATATATATGGTGGATGATATCAATATATATATATATATCAATCATGTGTATACAATATATATATATATTCGGACAGATGTATGTATCTGTACATATATTCTGTCTCTATATATATATGGTTTCTGATCTGAATGTATTCATATATATATTGCTGAATGGGTTTGTATGTATACCCAGATATCTTTTCCAAGAATCATATTATTTTGTGAACAGTTTTTACAAACAGCAATTCTCATAATATGCATGACCAAAGCTGCGAGATTAGTCGCGCGACTCGATTGTTTTCGCTCCGTCGCATTCCCTCCGCGGGGTGGTGCGGGGGAAACGCGGGCGGCTGGCTATCGCTACGAGGCCTCGGCGCTTGGCCCGTCTTGTCAAGTGTCATACTGGGGCTTCGTAGCATACGCGCGCCATGCCTTCTAGCGGTAGGCAGCGGTAGCGCTTAGCAAAATGTTGCGAGCTCTGCACTACCGAAGCCGTCTGAAATTTCCGCTGACTAACACTGCCTCTTAAAATATAATCATGCTTAACTCCTCCTAGGGTTATGCACCGTTTGGCGCTAAATTCTCTCCGGGACAGATCCCCACTTGGTTTAGAAACGCTAAAAAAAAAACTAAACCTACTTTCGATCGGTACTCACATGGTGACCTTCTATTGGACTAATTTATTTACAGAGGGGGGGGGGGGGGTATTTACAGGGGTGTTGTTTCTACCAGCATCCCATATTTTAGTCTGCTGGCAAGCCCTTCTATGTTTTTGTCGGCCGGTATTGTACCAACTTGTACTTATTTGCATTGAACGTTGTCATTGTGATTAATACTATTATTTCTTATTCCTTTATTATTTTATTTCTTTCCATTACTGTGTTCTCCGAGTCGTGGTTTTTCTTCTGCTTCTTCGCCTGATGTCGGCTATAAATTTTGAATTATTCGTGAGCCACCAGTATTTCTGGAGGTTGACTCTTTGTGTGCACCAGTAGTCACAGTCCGGTATAGCTGTGCTGTACGCATAATGCTCCGGGCTTATTCTGCGCGAGCTATTGTCTATTTGAATCTTTTTATTGGCACAGTGTCTTTTTCTGTGGTGAATTATCGGTACATTGTCTCCATCCTGTATTACCCCTATGTTGTCCAGGAACATGAACGTATGCGGCAGCGGGTAGCCTATCTCACAGAGTTTGTGGTGATCCGTTGGGGTGTTCTTTACCATGTCTGTTAGTATCCTGTTGTTAATTTTTGGTAATTGCGCGAAATAGTCTCTGGTGAGTTTAATTATGTGGTTATCGATCCTGGGAATTTGGGCTTCAGCGTAAAGCCTTCTATTGCTTATATATGATTCGAATCCCGTGCTGGGGTTGCGGTGTAGCCAGAGACATTTTCTCAGGCAGGCCCTCTCAAACCCTCTGAGCTTCTCCATGGTGGACGCGCTCATGTTCCAGAGCAATGGAGCTGCGTACGTTAGAATTGGCCTGACCAGGAGCATATAACAGATGACCTTCGCGCGTTTGTGCAGATGCTTGTTATAAAAGATTTGTTTGTTACTAATGAAGGCTTTGTTAGCTTTCGCTAATTGGCCTTTTATGTGTAAGTTTAATCTAATAAGATGGTCTAGTTGCATGCCTAGGTATTTAACGTTGTATTTTTTTGGGATGTTCATAAGTTCTTTGTTGTCCGGATTCTGTAACTTTATTTATATCTCGTTTTTGTTTGTTCGGTTGTATCCTGATAACGAATTGCTGGTTTTTCGGAATAGAATGTATTCGGATTTTGTTGGGTTGATTCTAAGGTTCCAAGTTAAGTAGTGTAAGTTGATTTTTCTGGCGAGTTCATTAATTGTACATTCTATTTCCACTGGGTGTTTGCTGGCTGTGTATACTATTAGGTCGTCTGCGTATGCTATGGAGTGTGTGTGGTTTCCTGAGTTTAAGTTATATAAGTTAAGAATATCGCTATTATAGATATTGAACAAACACGGTGAGTTCACCGTCCCTTGCTGAAGACCCTCTGTTATATTAAACTCCCTGGACGGCATATTCCCATTCCAAGTCACGAATTTTTTGCCTCTGATCATATTGGCAATGAGTTTAATTAAGTATGGCGGGAATTTCTTATTGATCAACTTGTATATGAGCCCATTGCACCAGACCGAATCAAAGGCCTTTTCCAGGTCGATTAGGAGTGCTCTCACCATGTATCCCTCGCTCAGATACGTGTTGATATCTGCTAGTACTTTGTGGATTGCGTGGACGGTTGAGTGCCCCTGCCTGAAACCGAATTGGTTATTGGGGATAATGTCTTTGGTATTGCAGACTTGAACTATAGATGTGTTTATAATTGCTTCGTAGACTTTGCTCATGGTCGGGGTGAGGCTTATTGGACGATAGCTCGCCGGATTTGTTGTATCTTTACCCTTTTTAAGTATTGGGATTACCCTTGCCGTTTTCCATCTCTTGGGGAAATATTGTAAGTTTAGCGCATTATTAAAAATTATCGTGAGGTTGCCGGTTATTTGGCTCGGCAGGTGTTTTAAGACTATTGTTGGAATTGCGTCGGGCCCACTCGAAGTTTTGCTTGGCAGTGTGCTAAGGATTTTGTTTACTGTACGTTGTTGGCAAAAGAATACGTTGTCGGGTTCCGGTTGCTCCGGGTTGCTGGCTCTGTTAAGCTCGTTGAAGATGGCTATTCCCTTGTTCTGCTCTATGGCACGCTCGTTCTCCTCTATTAGCGCGACCGCCTTCCTGTCCGCTAGTTCTTTCAGGCGCGATTCAGCATTCGTGTGCCTCGGGGAGTTAATTTTCTCGAAGCAGGCTCCAAGCACATTGAGTTTTTCTAATTCCTTCTCTATTATTAGCTTATTATCGGCTATATTGTTTGTAGCTGGGTCTATGTCCGCTCTGTTAATCAGTTCCAGATCATGTCTGTCAATATGCAGCTTATCAATTATGATCGAGTTATGCGGGCGAAGGATTCTATTTATTCGAGGGAAACATTCCTCGGAGCTTTTATAATTGATGCTTTTGACTTGCTTTTCTCAGTATTTTGTGGACGCCTTGGCTATTTCTTGGTCTATTTTTATCTTTATTTGTTTAATGATTATTTTTAGGAGCGTTTTTCTGCTGTCGGTTGCTACTTTGTTTTTTATTTCCCACTGTAATATGCCTATTATCTTGTTTTTGTTTTTGTGTAATTTTTGTATTTTAACATTTATGTATTTTAGTATACTGTCGGTTTTACTGGCCCTTGGTACTACTTCGTTGATTGTTAGTAATATCGCTTTTTCAACTTTTTCGATCTCCAAGTCTATTTGCGCTGCGGTTAGGTTTCTATCGTCTGGAATGGCTGCTGGTGCGTGCTGCTTTAGTCTTTTCTCAAATTCTATCCACTTTGTTTTCTTATAACAGTAGATGTGCGCGCGATCCGTCTCTTTTAAGTATTGCACCTGATTGTTTTTGACGCATACTTCCCACGTTATTGCTTTATGGTCACTGTCAAAGTTTTCAGTGTTGAGAGCATTGTTTTTTAAACCTGAGAAGGCAATACTTTCTTCCGCTATCAGGATGTCCAGCACCGAATAGCTATCGTATAATGTTGCCTCGTGTGGCGGAATTACTTTGAATCTGAACTCTAGTTTGGCTTCCTGCTCCCAGCTTGCAAACTGCAAGCCTCTCTGATTGTTTATAATATCCCCCCATTCGGTACGTCGCGTATTAAGGTCACCTGCTATTAGGAATTTAGTATTTGGGTGGTCAAATTTGTATCTTTTGCAAAGGTTATCAAGATCCTGTATGAAGCGTGTGGACGAGTTTTGTTTAGCGTAGGCGCTGATTATAATTATTTTTGAATTATCTGCCAATCCTAGCTCTATCGCTGTGTATTCTAATATAACGTTGTCTTGATCATAGTGAGTATTTAACTTTTGATATTTCAGGGCGCTTTTAATTATTATTGCAGTTCCACCACCCTGTTTGGCCGCAGGTCTGTCCGTTCTTATATCGTAGTTTTTAAATGCGATTTTATGTTTGTTGTTTAGTTTGGTTTCACTAACTAATAGAATGTCTAACTCTTGCTCCGTTAGGAAAGTTAGTATATTGAGTCGCCTTTGCCCTTTGATCATGGAGTTTATGTTTATTGCTCCCATTCTTATCTTGGCTGTTGTACTGCTTCCTTCGCCCTTATTCATAATTTATGTTCGTTTTGTTACTGGTCGGGTCCACCCCCAGCCAGTCATAAAGCAGGTTTATTTTTGTTGCGTTTTCATGAATTATCTGAAGGAGAGAAGTTTCTAGCTCCTTGTTGATTTTGCAGAATAGGCTTTCAATAAAATTGTTGTCCCATCCTAAGGTGTTGTTGTTTCTTGCCGCTTCCGTTGTTGGATGACGCCGATTTTCCTGAGGCAAGCTTGGCCAGTCCTTACTTGGTTGTAGAGACCCTTGGTTAAAATTCTCCCTTGCCGCCCCTGCATACGAGAGACCCGGCACAACGTTTCTTTGTATTCGCCTTGCAATTCTTTGTTTTGAAACTTTGGTTTCCTCAGTCTTCGCTTTTTTGAATTCCAGGAACTTTTTAATAAATGGACATCCCCTGTAAGAGGCTGGATGTCCCACATTTCCGCAATTGGCACAGCACAATTTGCCTCTATCTTCATCTTCCGATATGGTACATTTCCCTGGGTCGTGGTTCTGTGCACACTTCACACAGCGCCTCTCCAGGTGGCAATTCGCGCTCGAGTGGTTTAACCTTTGGCAGTTTCTGCACTGAAAAATTTTTTCTTTTTTGATACTTTGCCAGTTGACGACTTGATACGCTATTTTTTTCACTTTCAGAAGTTCGTTTACTTTGCTATTGCTAGTTATTTGTACCAGGTGGTGGTGACCATTTCTCCTGTCTTTGTCGAAGGTCAATTTCTTAACTTTGATGAATTCCACATCCGGAATCTTCATCTCTTTGAGCTCTTCTAGTAGTTGCTCCTCCGTGAACCCTCCTCTCACTCCTTTTAGTACCAGCGTTTTTGGTTTTAGCTGCTTCGGTGTGAATGTGAAATACCTGGTGTTGCTACTTGTTAGGATTTCGCAGATCGTCCTCCTGGCTTCTATCGAGTTTGGGGAAATTGAGATTTCCCTCTCACTGTTTTCTCTTAAGAGAAAGCTTTTTTTTAGATCGCCATTGTAAATTAGTAGATCCAGGATTTCTTTGAAACTTTTGCCCGATGTATAAATTGGCGGGATTCTCTGCCCTTTCATTGCGTGCCTCGACGCTGCATTATAATCTTCTTTATCCTGCCGCTCTCCTTCAGTTCCCCTCTCTGCACTTGTTTCGGCAATTGGGGTGAATCTATTATTTCCTGTTATATCATACTCTTTCTCCCTTACCGACGCTCGCCCTGTGCGCTTCGGGGTTTGCCATTCTGCCGTGGCGCTGCCTCCCTGTGCCGCGTCCGTTTCCATTCCATCGAGCATCGTTTGTCCTACCTTCACTTTCTGGCTTTCAATTTCGGCCATATTGTTTCTGTTTTCTTTGTTTGCCATGAACTCGACTTCTAGCTTTGTTAATTCGACTTGCTCGTCCGCCTCTTTGACTCTCGGACTCCCTGCTTTGAGATTGGGCCTCACTGGGCTTCCCTTACGTTTATTATTCCTCGCTAGTCTATCCATATCTGTGGCTTGCTAGGCCTCTGTTCTACCAGGTTGCGACCGGCTTCTGCCTCGCCTTTACCCTGCCCTGTCAAGCTTAGATTATTGAGTGTAGCCCCCTTCTTAATATGATATTAATAACACTGTGCACTATACCACCTTTGACTGCAATCAGCCCACTCTCATAACCGGCTAAAAACTTAACCATGCGAGAATTATTACTGTATCAGATTCGCCTAAGAGAGCGCGTCGCATACACATCCGCACTGCTCAACCGCCGTCCTGAGACTCGTCGATATTATATTCGAATCAGTGGGGTGCGGCAGTAGCACCTCAGAAACCGAGAGAGTCGGCACGAGAACCCCATTGTATACCTCACACGAGAGAAAGCGAGAAGGAGCGCTTGCTTGGCCGTGATTGGTGAGAGAGGAGGCGGAGCTACGCCGGGACGTTGTGTAAGATATACGTGAACGCGTCTGTGTGACCTAACACATTCTTGTAGCGACGTCAGCGCCGCTCGTGAATGGGGTGCGAAGCTCAATGGGGTTATCGTTTTCTGGCGTCAATCTAAGACCAAGCAAGTTCCTTCTATAGTCGTCCGAATTCGTTGGTCAAAGTAACAAGAAATTTCTTGCATCATGTCTTTTAAGTCTTTTTCGTCAATATGTTGTGCAATAGAATGAAACTCATAGCCAAAATACATTGCTGAAATATGCATCAAATGGGACTTGAAATAAAAATCCGCTAATTCATTGTGAGATATTTTTTGTAGACTCGACGGTACAACAAGTTTATGAAGCTATGCTTTTGAAGCTATGCTTTTGAACATCAAAAATAAATCTTCGAGCTATTTCGTTGGTTCCACGTAGTCGCTTTGAAAAAGTAAATTCAAGTGTGTAACACTTTTTAGTTCAGCTTTCAAAAAAACAAGAAATGCTTTAAATGGTCATCTTTTCATGATATTATATAGCTGTTCGCCCATAAAGCATTTATCTTCCGATTTAGCAATTGAATCAATTTAGCAATTGATCGTTTCATACAACATCTTATATTTTTCTAGACATTTAGGGCTGTAGGAAAACCAATTATGCGTTTTGCGTACTAGAAACGCTAATTGACGAGGTAATGTCTCCGATGCTTTTTCAGCACACAAGTGGAGTGAATGGCAAACACACTTTATGACTATCACATCACTTATTTCATGTTTAACCACTTGCGCTGGAAAGACGTGCCACGCACGTCGTAATGCTTTTGTCACAGAATCGCCGACGACGTGGTCTATACGTCGTCATGGATTTGTTACAGAAACAAAAACGACGTGCCTGGCACGGCAGCAGGAATTGTTGCCAGAGTACAGATCATCAGTGCACTGCATAGCCTACAGTTATGATATGAATATTTAACTCATATTCTAAAATGAAAAGGAAAAGTGACGTTAACGACATTATTTCGACAAATAGAAAAAGAAAACACGATGGTAGTGATAGTCATAGTGATAGTGACTTTGATGAAATAATTTTTCCACTCCGAAACCGACGAAGAATTGTATCTGATGATGAGGAAGAATACATAAATGAAGATTATAAAATCGATTTTATTCCTAAGGAATGGGTATGGAAAGATACCGAAAATGTAACTAAAATTTGGAAATATTCATGAACTTCGAAAATAAATATACCTTTTGGACAAAGTGTCACTGTTTTACAAACGATAAATGAAATACTAACGGAAGACTTTTGGCAAATTATCGTAACTGAAACGAATCGTTACGCGTGCCAGATACTCCGAAATGAAACCCACAAATTAAAAAAATATGAAGGTGATTAGAGAGATACAAATCTTGACGAAATAAAAGCATATTTTGCTTTATGCATTCTGATGTCGCAAGTGAAGAAGAGCAGTGTTCAATCTTATTGATCGAAAAGAAGTATAATCGAAACTCCGATATTTCGAAAAATAATGCCATTTTGGAGATTTTCCCACTTATCGCGTTTTTTACATTTTAGTAACAACGATATTGAAGACCACAATAATGATCGGTTATGGAAATTGAGAGACATAATCGATTATTTCAGTGAAAAATTTAAGACTATTTATACTCCAGAGGAAGATCTGTCATTAGACGAATCACTAATGAAATATACAGGCCGTATGGCATATAAACAGTATAATCCATCGAAAAGGGCCCGCTTTGGATTTAAATTCTATAAACTGTGCGAATCAAAATCTGGAAATTGCATTCAATTCAAAATATACACAGGTCAGGATATAAATAAAAATGCAGACACAAGTGCATCGGAAAGTGTTACAATGTTTATGTGCACAACAATATCTGGCTATGGTCACACTCTGTTTCTCGACAATTGGTATTCATCACCAAGTCTGTTTGCAAAGTTACAGTCTATAAAAACGAATGCCATAGGAACAGTGAGGTGTAACAGAAAACATATGCCTAAAGAACTAGCAGCGGAAAAATTGAAACGATCTGACGTGATCTGAAGATCATGTAATGGTATCTTAGTTGCCAGATGGAAATACAAAAAAGACATATACGTAATGTCCACAAAACATTCGAAAGTAGAGATGAAAGAAGTAGAAAAGAAGAAGTGGTAAAATAACAACGACCCTGTAACAAAACCCAACATTATTTTGGAGTACAATCATGGCATGGGTGGGGTGGATTTACAAGATAGTTATTTATCTTCTTTTGCTCTTATGGGAAAATATATAAAAAGCTATTCTGTAAGAAAATGAATATAGCAAAAAGCAAGAAATTTTCCTTCCCAAATTTCGATTAGATGTGGCAGAGCAATTATTACATGCTGTGTGTATTCCTAATTATAAAAACCGCGGAACGATGTTTGTTGGAAGCACACTCAATCGTTTAGAGGCAAAGCAATACGGACATTTCCCGAGAAATATTCCACCCACAAATGCCAAAAAGAATCCACAGCGAAGGTGTAGAGTGTGTACCAAACAAAAAAAGCGAAGTGAAACTGTATGGGAATGTAAGAAATGCCTTGTACATTGCATGTCCCAGACTGTTTTGAAAGATATCACACGGTGTATGATTATTAATAAATAAATTTAATATTCATATTTGTATAATTTTATAATGTTTCGATGTTCCATATTCCCTTCAAAAAACTATAAAAAGTTCTAGGCTAACAATAAATTAGTTTAGAAAGTCTAAATCTTTTTCCGATTTCTCTGAGGCATCGCAAACGCGTGACGCCTCCCAGCGAGTTACGCTAGACCGTTCTGGTACACGCGTCAGTCATTTTCTTGCCATCCCAAATGGTTAAAGAGAGCCGTGACTGAATAATATTTGCCAACCATTACACTCGCGCCATCGACGCCAATCCCGACCATATTTTCGACCCTCAAACCATCTTCCTCCAATTGAGTTTTAATTGCACCGTGATTAGTTTTTGCATCAGCATCGATTATTTTTATCAATCTGTAGAAAGTTGTTACAACTTTGTTTCTTTGTATAGAAAAAAATCTTAACGTAATACACAAAACTTTTTGCGTTGAAAAATCAGTCCTCACATCGATTATAATCGAATAAGTATCATTACCAACCTCTTCGATCAAATCTTGCAGCATACAAGGTCCAAGTACGTTTTTAATCAAGATCGAACATTTAGTTCGACGAAGTTTTAGATTAGAAATTGCATGTAACAAGGGCTCCAGGTGTGGCAGTATCTCGATCATATGGTCGACCGCCTGTATCGAACTGTGCTCTGCGATGAAGGTTGCAATTTTTAATTCGGCAATTTCCGTTACTTCGGACAATACTGGTTACAAGTCGCGGAACACGAATTGCTGGGATTAGGTCCTAACCAACCTATAATACAAATAACACAACATTTCATAATAAATAATATTTTTCAGTGCAAGTTAAAACAAATTGACTGTTACGGACCGATCAGCCTAGCAACAGCCTGGCTGAACGATTCACCGATGCACGCGCAGCCTTGTCATCAAATTCCCTAAACGCACGGTCCCACGGTAGGAGTTCCCATGGAACTCCATGCGCTAATTAGTCATCATTATCCTAAATCATAATCAGAAAAACCAAAATGCAGTAAATGCAATAGCTCGAATAGCGAAACCCGACACTTCCTGTTGCCCCCACGAGACTCTTCCAACACCCTTCCCTAGCGGATTCTACGGCCGTGATTTTGGTCGTACATGGAGTCTTTTCTACCGAAATTTTTCGGTCGTCAGGGCGAGAATCGGATTTCGCTCGTGGGTCGTTACGACTAAGAATTTTCAGTCGTAACGACCCATCTGCTGATCGTTACGACCCAAAATGTAGGGTCGTTTTTTTCGCAGCTCCGCGCCCTGGTCGTTACGACCAGAAAACTAGAGTCGATTTTTGGTTTCGCAGCTCCGTTCCCTGGTCGTTACGACCCAAAATGTAGAGTCGTTTTTTTTCGCAGCTCCGCGCCCTGGTCGTTACGACCAGAAAACTAGAGTCGATTTTTGGTTTCGCAGCTCCGTTCCCTGGTCGTTACGACCCAAAATGTAGAGTCGTTTTTTTTCGCAGCTCCGCGCCCTGGTCGTTACGACCAGCAAACTAGAGTCGATTTTTGTTTTCGCAGCTTCGTTCCCTGGTCGTTACGACCCAAAGTTTAGAGTCCATTTTTTTCCAGTCTCGCTAGCTGGTTGTTTGTTCTGACTGGCAAAACGTTTTATGAAAGAGAAAGGAAATGTAAAGAAAAAGAAAAGATGTGCTTCTGGAAGAGGATTTTTTGGTTGCTGGAGGTGTCTGAAGGAGCGATGACATTATTTATTGACATTGTTGTGCGAACTTCATAATTAACTTTCGAAATTATTGTTCGAAACATATACATTATAAGTAATAATAAATAATTGATTATATTGCGTTTAGTAATTGACGAAGCAAGTCGGGTAGCGAATCGAAGGATAGTCTTAATAATGAGTAATTTTGATAGATCATCGTCGTATCATTGTACACAAACACTTAAGGATCATACCGGTAAGCCAATAAAAATTAATCGTTAGCGATGAAGTCGTCGGCGCTGTAATCTTCATTGTCATCGACGTTATTATCGTCGTCGTCGCCATCTGTGTCAGTGTAACTGAGTCTTTGATGTGCACTCGCCTTATTCCGTCGTCGCGTTTTCTTTGCAATTTCCCTTACGCGCAGAGTGTTGTACCGGTCGTTTTTGAGTTTGTTTGAGATCATGCTCTTAAACCTCTCAAGGCTCTCCACATCATGTACCGGTAGTACTTTCATTGATTGCAGCGCAGTGCACGCACCTGTATAGCAAACATTTGAATATCAGCGAAGAATTTATTTCGTTGAAAAGTATTTTGCCTTTGGTCCAAAACGTTTTATTTTTCTTCCATATAGAGGAAGCTTTGTGACTTACGCCTCAACTGTTTGATTTCCTCCGCCGTTATTTCTCGTTTTTCATCGTTATCCTTGCCGCGTCTTTTTTTCACGACAAGTTTCTCTCTCTCGTCCCTGGTCCACAGCACTGACATTAACGCGGCCAATCGTTTGCTCATGCTGGAAGCTGATTCCGCTTGTACCAGTGTGTCCTGATCAATTAGCCAACCGGTAGTAATTTCGACGTTCCCCAGTTCATCCTCCGACGGAATGTTCGGCATTTCAACGTCGGTTCCCTCATCATCATCTTGCTCAAACATTTTTTCGAGTTTTTTAATTTTGTTGTTCAAGTCTGCGGCAGTCTTGCGTATTTCCGTCATCTGTAAATATATTTTATGCAAAAAGAACAATCATTTTTTCGTAAATTACAATTATGTTGCGCTTGCCGTATTTATGAACTCATTACCGCATCTTTTAATCTCTGTTTTCTGGCTCGAAAGTAAGCGGAGGTCGTAGCCGCTCTATCTATTACTCGAGTTGGGCTACTTAATGAAGGTTCGTCACTCGATTCTATTTGGTTTGGCTACAAATATTTTTGTACAATACAATAAGTATTTTTAAAAGTGAATTGCTATCAATTTTATGTTCATGGTGCTTTCAGTTAAAAATAGTTTTTATTACCTTATTCTTATTTTGTATGGGCCGTGTTTCATCCCGATTCTTTCCGATTTTCTTTTGCATACCCTTTGCAACTGGTACTGTCAGCCCCTTCGGCCTTTCTGGCCTTTTGCGCACGTCGTTGACATTGTCATTGCAATCGTCAGAGTCCCGTTCTTTTCTTTTTTTGCGGTCAACCGTTGCTTTTCCTTTTTTCGGTACCTTGTCATGAACATAAATTGTTAAGGTTATTATTCCAATTCGTTATTACCCAACATTACAATTGTCTACAAAACATAATTCTTACCGGTATTGTTGACTGATTTCGTCGACTCGTACCAACATCAGATGTTTTATGATCTTTCTCTCGGTTGTATTTTCCTCGCATAATTGTTTTTTGCATTTCGAGGCACGGTCGTGCAATTTGTTGGGATGATTTCGCGTCATCGTTTTTACGCGTTTGGCTGTGCATTTCGTTTGCTTCGTTAATCACCTGGTTACCATATAAATTGGTGTCGTTATTATGCAGATTAATCTTTGTACTTTCTACAATCATTTGTGTTAGAAAGATTCGTTTTACCGGTACCGTCGATTGATGTGCTCGACGAACAGTGCGCGTTGCATTAGTTTCCGACGGGTTGATGTTTCGCAGCGTGGCTTCGATTTTGTTCGAGGTCTTTGTCACGATCGTTGAAGCTTTATTTGCAGCGGACGGTCGTGACAATTTTTTTGTTGACACCTGTGATGCATGTCTTTCCTACGAATTTGTTTGCGCGGCATATTATCAATTGTCATTGTCTTCAGGCATTAATTTCAGTTATACGAGATATGAACGTATAATGAGAGTTTGGATAGTGCAAAGTTGGCTATTTAGCGGATTTTTTTTAAAGATTCCTAATGAAAATATTGATATATTTCTTTTTGGGCTTAACTACCGTACAATGTGAACTGTTTAACATTGCGAAATCAATGTTTTCGTTTCCCTTGACAATATATTTATCGAACTCAAAAAGGAATTTATCAATATACATATTAACAACTTCTAAACGAAAGTCAGAGCAATAAACTGTTCGTTGAGCATAAAAACTCACATTACACCGAAATGGAGCATTATTAAGCAATATTTTACCTTTTTTTTTAATACAAGCGGTACATTTTTCAATGACGGGCCTCCAGTGTTTTTCGCATTGACTTCCTCGCTGGGGCTCTGCATAGTGGCCCATGATTTAAAACTTCTGTTTGCACATTTGACGTCTTTCCGATGTAGAGTCACTCCCGGCTGTAAAACATTTGTAAGTTATAATTATTGCCTTAAACTGAACAATTGAAAGGGATTGCCTCGCGAAAGGCTCGCATCAGGCGAGTACCAAAACATGCCTTAATTCCATTGGGAGCTTACCATCTCGGGTTTATCTCTTATCGTTTGGTTCGCCATTTTCCGACGCCTTTCAATGCTTTTTTGCCTGGAATCTGTTGCATACCTGTCCGCTTGCCTCACCAAATTTTTATTACCGGTACTTTCATCGAGACTTGTACAACTTGCTAGTGCATTTACGATATTATCTCGATTGTCGTCGACTTCCTGTTCATTAAGTATTAATATTCTCTTCACAATTGTATTTTTCACTCCAAATTGCATTGAGGAATTATATTTTCACCCGTCGTACCTTGTCGATGCTACCTTCGTCGGATGTTTCATTATCCGATTGTGAACTGCTCGCATCGTTCTTTCTTGCACAATAAAGAATTGGACTTTCATTCTTTCTCTCGGGTTCCTCCGGGACGATGACTTGATTACCGGTAGCGTTATTTTCATGTCCATCGCTACCTTCGGTGTTCACTGCATCATCAGCGTATTCAGGGAGTGTCTGTTGGTTCTGTGTCAACATCATGTTGATAAATTGAAGTTTTGGCCTATATTTTACTAGAAAATTAATTTTTATCCGTACCTTGTCGATGCTACCTTCGTCGGATGTTTCACTATTCGATTGTCCACTGCTCGCATCGTTCTTTCTTGCACAATAAAGAATTGGACTTTCATTATTTCTCTCGGGTTCCTCCGGGACGATGACTTGATTACCGGTAGCGTTATTTTCATGTCCATCGCTACCTTCGGTGTTCACCGCATTATCAGCGTATTCAGGGAGTGTCTGTTGGTTCTATGTCAACATCATGTTTATAAATTGAAGTTTTGGCCTATGTTTTACTAGAAAATTAATTTTTATCCGTACCTTGTCAATACTACCTTCGTCGGATTTGTCATGATCTGATGGTTCACTCTTCACTCCGGCGCATTTATTGTCAGTTGACACGTTATCAATTTTCTCGGCATGGGTGTTCCCGTTTATTTCTTTTCTTTCCGGACTACCGGATATCTGCAATTATATTAAATGCAACAGAATTTTGTATATTCATTATATTTACATAATTCATTTCGTTTAATATAATTAGCGTACACTGCACAATTCAAACATTGTGTAATAAAATAGGAGCATATCCGTGAAACTATTATTATTAAGAATAATGATAATAATAATAATAATAATAATAATAATAGCTATAATAATGAACATACCGGCGGTATTGGTGTCCCCTGAAGAGCCAATTTTTGTATTGAAGCACGGCTCACGGCCTTTTTTATGCTTTCGAGCTGTCTCTGTAATCATTCAATAACGTTTTTCAACATCAAGTGCAAAAATATAATTTTGTTTTCAATTTTTACACCGATTGTACACGGAATGCGGAGAAGAGAGAGCTGTACGGTTTAGGTTAGTCTTGCAACACCCCCCGATCACAGCGCTACACGGGCATTGAGCGGCTAACTTTTTGCCTATGGAATGTGGCCGCGTCGTTCCCAGACCTGTATGTAAGACCGTGGCACAGTCGCATTGGTAAGTTGCAGTACGTCCTGCACGATCGTTCCACTTATAGCGTCGCACTGTTCGTTTTATTGAAAAATACGGTTTCGGAGCATAGAAATATCTACTAATCACGCGTGCCCGTCTAATCTATGCTTGCCACCTACGTGGTTGTTGGTTTGCATATTAATTCCGATCATGATTGGAACGTTTCTTTTTCGTTCGATATTTGGCCGGCAATTTGGAATTGCGGGAGAAAACTTTGAACCCGACTAGCTTATCAAACATATTTGCGACACGTATAATATAGCGGCGTGGCAACGATCACGGCGGTTGATACCTTTGCGAAAGTGGTTATGGCGGTGTGACCGTACGTTGTGAGATCATCAGCGCGGAGTTAACAATTCTACCGTATTCCAACATGGCGGAGGTAAGTAATTTCTTCGTTAAAAAATTATCTATCCCCGATTTGTAATAAATTGTATTTTAAATATTTCAAGTTGAATCGACATTATTACGATTTGTCTTTACTCCAACGTAATAAGATTCGGCATCGCTTCTTTACGAGTAAATAATCTATTTTCCAAGTAACAATGTTTTCTAAACAGAGAATTTTTATTCTATCTGCGTCTGTATGATACACTACCGCTCAAAAGGTTGGATACACCAGTCGATGTTTCTTGCCGCACTTAAAGTTGGATAACTCTGTCAAAAATAAAGATATTCCAATTTTCAAAGCGGCGTTTTAAAAAAGGATACATCAGGCTTCAGTTTGCTCTATTAAATTTTTTGTTTTAATTTTTTTTCGATCCGGTGCGGACTTTCGTGAACTATGAAATACTTGAAAGAGAATGCAGAAGCTCTAACATCCTTTTTTTTTAATTGTTTCCGATTTTTTGTTTCGGAAAGTTATTTCATTTTCAGCAAAAACGATGAATTTAAAAAAATTCTAAATAACTCAAGAATGATAGGGTTTAAGAGAAAATGTTAAGAATATCAAAAGCTGCGCACTTCCTTACTGAATCGCCTCGAATTTTCTCAGAATTTTTTTTTTTCGAAAACCACGAGGAAATTTTTTTTTTTCTGTTCAATAAAATGTTTTAAGGTACTTACTTCATCTACCCGAGTTTTTCACCGAAAAAGCCGCCTTTAGCTTTCAGCACCGCGTCTACGACTCGTGGCATCCGTTCGATTAGCTTATCGATTTGGTGTTGGTTGAGATTCGACCATGCAGCTTGTAATTTTTCCCCAGAGATCCCTGATTTATCTGATTTTCCGATTGAGCTTCTGTCGGAAGAGCTCAATGGAAAAATCAGACAATGTTGTCCATCGCCTACGGAGGATCTCCGGGCAAAATTACAAGCTGCATGTTCGAGTTTCAATCAAGACCAAATCGATAAGGTAATCGAACGGATGCCACGAGTCGTAGACGCGGTGCTGAAAGCCAAAGGCGGCTTTTTCGGTGAAAAACTCGTGTAGATGAGGTGAGTACCTTAAAACATTTTATTGACCAGAAAAAAAAATTCACTCGTGGGTTCCGAAAAAAAAACTCGAAAAATAAATTTCAAAAAAAATTCTGAAAAGTTTTGAGGCGATTCAGTAAGTACGCAACTTTTTATATTCTTAACATTTTCTCTTAAACCCTATCGTTCTTGGGTTATGTAGAATTTTTTTTAATTCATCGTTTTTACTGAAAATGAAATAACTTTCCGAAACGAAAAATCGGAAACAATTAAAAAAAAAAGGATGTTAGAGCTTCTGCATTCTCTTTCAAGTATTTCATAGTTCACGAAAGTCCGCACCGGGTCGAAAAAAAAACAAAAACAAATTTTTAATGGAACAAACTGAAGCCTGGTGTACCCTTTTTAAAACGCCGCTTTGGAAATTGTAATATCTTTATTTTTGAAACAGTTATCCAAATTTAAGTGCAGCAAGAAATATCGACTAGTATATCAAAACTTTTGAGCGGCAGTGTATATATTGCAATAAAAAACCAACAGTCGTACATTGCCTGCTCGCATAGTACGATTCAGTAATTGTTGAATCGGTACATGTGAACTGAAAAAGTAATAAGAGTATTTGGTGCTTACCTTTTTCCTCAACCGCTCTCTATTTGCCTCATTTTTGTCATCGCCAGCAAGTATTTTTTGAAACGACGTTCCTTCGGTTTCTGCTTTCTGACTCACTTGCAATGTTGTATATAATGAAAAGTGTGCATGCATCAATACGAGTTCAGGCACTTTTTCTTTCCACATTAAAGTGATGGCTTCATATTTACCTCCGCAGCCGATAACGCGAATTTGTCTGTAGTTCTGTTTTCCATTCTCATCGGTCTCCCGCATACGTAAGGATACGAGGTCTTTTGGATTTTTAAAGTATTTTTTTAAAGATTCGTCCTTTACCGGTATTATACCTGCTTCGGATTTCGAATCGCGTAAAAATAGCTCGTTTGCTAAAACCGTTTTCGTTACATTTTTTCCATCGCTCGTCTTCCATGCTATACGATAAAACATATTGTTGTAACCTTCAAATGTACAACTCTCACTTTTCAAATTGTATCCTTTTTCTCGTAATTTTGTTCGTCAAGATCATATATTTTTTTACAACGCATTAGATTCCTCCTCTTCGTTTTTAAAACTTTAATAACACTTTTGATTCACACGTCAATAAAAAGAATAAAATATTCACCGATATGAATAATTGCATAGAAGCGTTCGCGAACTGGAGACTCGAGACAATGACAAAATGGCGACCGCGGGCACACGTGTTTGTCATAAATGTAATATTTCATTTTTGTAGTGAATATGTCTTATGGGACGCCGGAAAGACGTACGAAAGTTCAATCGGACAAGGTAATGGAGGAATCGAAGAAGATAGCGGGAGACTGATGCGTGAGAGAGATAGAGAGACAGCATCACACTCTCGCTCTCCGGCGCATGCTCGGGCCGGGGTTCGGAAAGCCGAACGTTAAACTATCGAGTGTGTTGGTGGCGTTGCAGATCTTTCATTTGAGCGCGCCAACATTTGAATAGCTTTTACGACTTTGATCGGCGCGTACATATGCTGTCAATTTACTTTACTTATTATATATACAGGATGAATTTCATAAGGTGTAACATACTTTATTTTAAGATAAATGGGATCATTACAAACAAAAGTTGCAAATATACATTAGGGTTATTTTTAATAGTTTACGAGATATGAATTGTTAAAGTTGGTCCAATCACAGTGTGCCGAGAAGCGTTGGAGCCGCCCACTCCCGCCCTAGCCGCAGAATTGTCACAGTGTAGGGCGTTACATTTGGGGTTGCAAAATTCAGAGCAGTCTATTTTATTTATTATATTATTACGCAGTCATTTTTATTTTTCGGGCATTGACTGCTAGGGCAGGAAGTGGGCGGCCCCAACGCTTCTCGGCGTGCTCCGAATGGACCAACTTTAAAAATTCATATCTCGTAAACTATTTAAAATATTCCCAACGTATATTTGCAACTTTAGTTTGTAATAATCCCATCTACCTTAAAATAAAGCCTGTTACACCTTATGAAATTCACCCTGTATATATACGTGTTCATAAAAAATGTAGCCTCAGTTATTTTATTGCGTTTTCGATCACGCAATAATGTACGCGATATACGTGTTATTCATTTTCACGTATACCGGTTCAAATTCAATTTGTTATTTATTATTATGTTTTTTTATGGATAAAAGCACAATATCTCTTAAAAATGAATTATATCATACTACTCTTTGTCGCGATATGGTCATGCACTGAGTACAATTGATGCGCAGCTGCCTCTTCACACCATTTCGACGTCGAGAATTATTACAGCAGATGAGTGAAAATACGAGTTATACACGACATGTACATTCTTCACATATAAAATATAGGAACATTTGTTATTACGCATATAGTAAATTGGTGTATCATGACATACTATAGTAGAGATATAAATTATAGCTTCAGGATGAATATCGAGGCGTCGTCGTCGGAATCAAAGTCACTTGTTATACTAAGCGTATCGCCCATTGATGAACCAGTCTCATCCTCCGTGTCATTTTGAGAATCCATATTGGGATCATTTTGGCCACAAGAATTTTTTGGCTTCTGATGACGTCCACCTAGCAAGAAAAAACGGCAATGTTTGCATAACAAGAACTCCGCAATAAACAACAAAAACGATGATGAATTACCGGTAGATGAGGACATTATGTTCCTTTCAATTTATGATTTCTCATTTCATTTAAATTGTACAAATTACATTCACAGTATAATTGTGAGTATGATGAAAACTGAAGGCATCCCTACTGCCCCTACTGCCTAACCGCACACTTCTTAATATTATATACATGGATGGATGCGTATATCCAATGCACCCGAGTAAGATAAAAGCGCGTCCCTTTCTTCACTGCTTTCTAAAACGAACCGGATATTGACGAATATATCTATATCAAATGGAAATGGGTATATATTATAAAGAAATAGCCAGAATATATGAGCATAGGTTCTTTTTTATTTTCAACAAGATACATATTGGTTACAAACTTTGAAAAGAAAAAATCTGATCTCTGGCTAACATTATATTCTATTGCGGCCTAGTCTTTTGAGATTGGAGTGAAATATCGGTACAAGATTCAAAAAAGAAAAAGATTCAAAAATTAGAAAATAAGTTATTCATGGCGATAACCTTTGTGCATGCCAAGAAAAGCCGACATGAGTAATTTTCGGTCCCGTGTGTTAGCGGACCTTCCACCCCCGCTCAATAAATACCATTCGCTCCACCGTGGGCACGTGGTCAGTGTGACATCTCGTTCGCCACAGTTATAGCACACCTTAGTTGTACTGCGTGGTTTGTCACATGTACTTCGGGCATGCCCGGTCTCGCCACAATTCCAACATATGTTGCTCCACAACGGCTTCGGCCTCTCAATGCTCTGAGTGTCGACGTTCACGCCACACCGGAAAACTACCTTTTCCTCATTGAGAATAGTAATTGGTCCATCCGGTATCATGCTGATGGGTGTTTCACTTTCTGTATTAATCGACTCCACTCTGCCTACGGCCATGTCCTCATCTCGCTGTGCCCTCCACCGTCCGCGTCCCCACGACTTCAACTTATTATTAACAAAAATATAGACGGTATTTCAATTATTCATTGCAAGGCGATCAAAGTATTCATATAGTCTACACTAATCCGTATCTAATGAACCTATCAAAACATCGGCTAATCTATGTTATTCCAGAATAGAACTTAATTTTATTCTCCTGGACTATGATTGTCATGTTCGTTTGCGGATTTCTTTTACTTACCAAAGGTTCAGTTTTCCGATAGTTCGACACGTCGGCCGCTCTGCCTCGTCCCCGACCATGGCCTACACCTGACGATGACGATGGTTCGCATGTTGCTACCGGTACACGAATCTGCAATTTTTTAAAACATTGGATCGTATTATTTTCGTGCGTTATATATTTTTTTCTTTCAGCTGCATTGCAGTTTTTTTTTTGAAAATTCTGTTTATTCAGAGACGATAAATGGTGAATTACATAGTTTGGGTCAGGTAAACAGTCCTGTGATCAATTACATATCATTTATAAAACTACATGGCTCCGGTGAGCTCTCGCGGTCTTAGATAGTTTCATTATTTGCCTTGATTTCTATATAATTTTTTGCAGATATTTGATTCACGTACAACAGTTGTGTGAATGGTATATTAGTTCAACTGGAGCAGAAAGTCTCCACACCCGTTATGGGTGAAAAAACTGCTCTCAACAATTTCGTCGTCTATTACATATTCATATTACATATATCAGTTGCGAGTATCGAGCCACCAGTATCGTTTGAATTTGGTCCGGTGACGATCTTTTATGTCCCTTTCCGGCAATGCTTTAGAATATCTCCAATTGTTGGAGGGGGAGTTACCCTGTATGTTTGGTGGGTATGAAATTTTCCCGTTGCCAGGAGCCCTGTATATATCATAGATTACTGGCAGGTTTGTGTCATCCTGTAAATATCCTTTTTCGTCGAGATAGGGAAAGATTTCAGGTGGTAAATACCCTCTTTTTAATGCTTGTTCAAAATATCCGCTTTGAGGATAGATACATCCGTATATCAGGCTGTTTGATAGGACCAACCTTGTATTCGCAAAGTGATCTCTAGCCAGTTTTAACATATGACAGTCGATTCGGTGGATTTTTGCTAGATCATAGATTTTCTTATTGCTAGTGTAGTAAAAATAATTAGTTTTGGCCGACCTATAGTTATTTAGGCATGTTCTGAGGCATTTTCGCTCGAAAACACGAATTCTTTCGACCGTGGAGGCGCCTATGTTATACCAAATTAGGTATTCCGTATGTTATGATAGGTTTTATCAGACTCTGATAAGCCATGACTTTAACTTTTGTAACACCCATGTATAACATCCGTAGAGACTGTCTGTAGGAGTGTGTACATAGAATATATGTATTAGTAGCGTAAGTGTGTGTGTGATGGATTGTAATGTATGTGTGAACAAAGAGCGAGACGAAAGGAGAATTATCGGGCAGTTCGAACCACGTTCCCGAAGCGTTCAGTCGCGCCATAATTAATGTAACCGAAGAAATATATTATTACACGAATATTACACGATTATTCAATATCCTCCTCTCATTCTAAAAAAAAAGCCCCTTACACTTTCGTGTCGAGATTTTTATTGTAAAGCAGCCGACTTATTTTGAAAAATGCATTTTTCGCTTTTTTAATTTGGATTTTTACATGTTCCGTATAAGATAAGAATTTGTCTATGTAAATTCCTAAGTATCTTACTGTCTGTCTGTGTTCAATTATCGTGTTCGTCTCGTTGTCAGTTAGTTTAAATTTTTTCCAGTGTCGTTTCGTGTCTCTGTTTGCTTCTACCAGTCTGGGTCTAAATAATATTGTCTCGCATTTGTTTATGTTTATTTTCATTTTCCAATTTTCGCAGTATTTTTTTTATGTCGTTGAAGTCTTTTTGCAAAATGTCGTTGAGTTTCGTCGGTTTCTGTCCTATATTATAAATGATCAAGTCGTCTGCGAATGCGATTGCTTTTTTCTTGTGTTTGGTGTTTAACCCGAATCTACGCAGGATGTCGCTGCTATATATACTAAATAGAATTGGCGAGTTTACCGTGCCTTGCTGTAGGCCGTTATGCACTTTGAATAATTTGCTAGATCGGCCTTTTGCGTCGGTAACGTTGAAACTACGTCCTGTTACCATGCACCATACCATCTTGATGGTGTGCATGGGGAATTTTTTTTTTAACAGTTTATAGGCCAGCCCCTCCACCCATACGGTGTCGAAGGCCTTTTCAAAATCTATCAGGCATGCGCCTACGCTCTCTTTATTGTTTAGCGCCCAGCAAACGTCCGACGTCATTTTGTTAATGGCGTGTATCGTCGAGTGTTGGTGCCGGAACCCAAATTGACATTCAGGGATTACTTCATTTTCATTGCAAAATTTCGTCAGATTTATATTTATAATTACTTCGAATAATTTACTGATATTTGGTAACAGTGCTATTGGTCTATAGTTTGATGGTGAGACCGTATTTTTGTCTTTTTTTTTTAACGCAATGACCTTTGCGATTTTCCATTTTTTCGGGAAATATGTGTTATTTAGCATGTTGTTGAACAGTACAGTGTAGTTTCGTATCGTCCTGTCTGGTATCTGTTTTAGTGCAATATTCGGTACATTGTCGTGTCCGGAGGTTTTTTTTGTGTTCATAATTTTGATGAGTGCTTTGATTTTTGAAAAGTTTGTGAAATAATCCTCCGTTCCTGTGTTTTGTGGACTGTCTGCTGTGCTTTGTGCTGAAAATGTCGTTAACGTGGCGTTTCTGTTTTTTTCCTGTCTAATCTCGTCTTTTAATTTGTCAATTCGATTGTTAATTTTTTGGTCCGTTGCGTCGTTGCCCATTTTCGCATTTTGCGTGTACACGCTCGCGAAATGGGCTCCCAGTAAATTCAGTTTATCCGTATCGTTATTTATTGTCAGATTGTCATTTTCGTCTTTTGCAGTCGTGTTTGTGTCTATATTTGCCTCTGTCAAAATGTCTCGCCTGTCTGCGTGTATTTGTAGAGTCGGTATGTTATTTGCTTGCTTTGGTCTAAAAATTGCATTTATGGTTGGAAACATGTTTCTATTGTCTTTTAACGAAATTTTGCTTATTTTATTTTTCCAGAAATTATTCACCGACATGGCAAATTCGGCTTTGAGCCTTGATCTCACGTGCCCGAGTGCTTCTACCAGTTCTTTTTCTTGTTGAGAGTTGCGTGGGGCCATGTTTCTTCTTCGCCTAAGGATCGCGGTAAGTATTTCGCTTTTTTTCCTGCGTAGATTCGCTATTGTCTCATTTTCATACTTCTCTGTCTGGTTGTATCGTTTAAATTTTGGCACTGGTATGTTTAGTGCTTCTATTATGTTTTCGTTTATTTCATCTAGGTACGCGTCTATTTCCGAGTCTGATAAATTTCTATCGTTAAGCACCAACACGGTCAATTGCGCCTCCAGGACGTTACGGAACTCGCACCAGTCTGCCTTATTCAACATCAGCTTGCCGCTCTCGCCTTCTTCCTCCAGCGTGAGTTTATCGCTATCAATTTGATCTATTAGTATTTCTATTGCATTATGATCGCTATCGTATTCAATTGTTTTAATCTCATTGTAGCTGTTACTTGTTGTGTTTATGGCGATTCTACAATCAGCTATACAGATGTCTAAATACGAGTTTCCGCTGGGGAATGTCGGCAGCTCGGGTATGAACAATTTTGCTTTGTATTTAATTTTGTTTTCATCTAGCCAATAGTCTATGAAATTGCCGCGAGTGTTATTGCTGTTGTTTTTCCATGTTGTGTGCTTTGCGTTCAAGTCGCCTGCCAAAATATAGTAGTAGTGCGGTAGCTCAAGTTTTAACCCGTCAAAAGTTTGTTGCCAGTTTTTCTTAAATTTACGTTTGTTACTACCAGGGGCGTATGCCGCTATGACAAATAGATTTTTGCCTTGTGGCATTTTTAATTTTATTATTGTCGATTCGAGGAATTTTTCCCTCTGTGCGATTTGTATCTCTTGATACGCGAGGTTATTTTTTATTAAAATCGCTGTGCCTCCCCCCTGCTTGCAGTTTGGCCTATCATTCCTTATTACGTTATAATCCTTGAAGTTTAATTTGTATTTGTCGCTTAGCTTCGTTTCATTTACTAGCACCACCTCCGGTTTATGCTTTTTCATCAATTGCAATAAATTGTCTCTGCGTTGATTTTGAATTAATGAATTTGCATTTATTGAGATAATTTTAAATTTTTCGTATACTCTAATATGCGTTTGTTGCGCCATTTGGATCCAAATTCAGGGACGCACTGATCAGCTCGATACTTTTCGCATTTTTTTTAATTTCATTTTTGACATAATTTAATTCTGGCATTATTATATCTAACAATGTATTTTTAATTTCTAAGGCAATATGTGACCACGGTGGCAGAGTACCTTGAGCTTCGTTGTCGTTGTCCAGTCTCCTTGGCTGCGTTCGCTGCGTCTGCTGCAACCACTGCTGCATCCCCGGCGCCTGTGTGTTTTCTCCTGGTCTGCTTCCTCGCACCGCCTCGGCAAAGTTGATCCTGGGGTCCGTATATTTTTGGACCCCCTACTTTTACGAATGTTAGATCGGATATTTTTAGGCTTTTTAATTCCTCCTCGATCTCTTCGCACTCGAAGCTATTGTTGATTCCTTTTAATAGGAACGATTGCGTTTTTTCACTCCTTGGCGTGTATGTATAAAATCGTGTTTCCACCTCTTCAAGGGTTTTTTTCACTTTCACGTAATCTTCCATATTGTGAACGAATAATGTGTGGTCGTTCTCCTTGTTGTGACTTTTTATATGGAAGTCCCTTGTCTTTATATGTTCTGTACATAGTTTTGTTGTGCCCCTTGCCTCCTGGTGCGTTATATGTATCGGCGGTGGCTTGTGGCTTCTCTTCTTACCATTATTTCTTGGTAATTCGTTGTTCGCACTTGCTTCGTTGTTCTTGGTGTTTGTTTGCCCTTGCGTGATACCTTCTGTTTGTTTCGGCCTCTTTTGTACTTCCGTCTGTTTACTAGAGCCGGCTATATTCTGGTGGCTCGGCTTCTTGTTTCTTCCTCGGATTTTATCGATGATGTTATCCTCTTTTGTCGGCGTTTGCCTTCCTTTGTCCGGTGTTTCGCTATCGTTTGCCAGCACCTCGAAGCTATTCCTAGAAACGTAACGCGAGCTCGTGTTGTCGCTCGTTTGGTTCTCCGTGTTCTCCATGATTTCTATATGTTTCTGTAGCTTCTGGATTTGCTCTCTTAGAAATATATTTTCTTCAATGAGCGTTTGAAACTCAGGAGTTGAGATTTCCATTATCTCTGGTTTATCCTTTTGGCTCGTTACTTTTTCGATTTCCTCCGTTGTACTGCTGCCAGCGTCACTTTTGGTTGCCTGCGGCCTTTTTTTGGATTTTTTTACCATCTGGCTCGGCACTGGAGCGGCCCTGAGCCTTCTCTTCTTCAATTGTGATATATTCGGCACTTTTATTGTCTTTGTGCTCCAATTTATACTTTCGTATAAAGACTCTTCTTCAGAAATGTCGTTTATCTTTTTGCATTTATTTTTCTCCGTTTCACTGTCGTTTTCAATTATTTGCGACGTCAATTGACCATCGTTGATTAATCTATCTGCGCTTTCAGCCGTGGCTGTGCATTTATTACTGCTCGTTTCCACTTTTCTTATTCGTCAAACTGTTTTTCACTCACTTTTTCATAAATCTTAAATCTAAATTGTTGTAATATTTTATTATTTCTTTATCTTTACTACTATAACACTGCTTCTATTTGAATTTACTCTAACTTGTCTCTTTGTACGGGTGTCCCCCACCAGTTACTCTCTCTCACTTGCGCGCGTACGCGTGGCTCGTTACCGCTTTGTGTTTGGCTCGCGCTAACGGAGCGATCGAGAGAGCGTGTTACCTCGTCGGTGTCTCGGTGAGAACTCCAGCTGCATTGCAGTATTCAGGGTCGGATGTTCGTTTGCGGATTTGTTTTACTTACTGGAATTGCAGTTTCCTTTCTGCGCCATCCCCGACAACGGGATACACCTGACGACGACGGTGGTTCGCATGTTGCTACCGGTACACGAATTTGCAAATTTTTAAAACATTGGATCGTATTATTTTCGTGCGTTATATTTTTTTTTCTTTCAGCTGCATTGCAGTATTCAGGGTCGGATGTTAGTTTGCGTATTTGTTTTACTTATACCTACCGGACGTTCAGGTTTCCGATAGTTAGAAACGTCGACTACTGCGACGAGTTTCCTGCCACGGCTACCTATAATTGGAGGTATCATCTGAAAATTTTTGAAAACATTAATCAATGGTGTTATTGTAGTGTTTCTTTTTTAGACGCAAAAGTTATCGTAATGGCGATCACACTCACATTATTGTCCTCGTAATAGTTTTCTTCCATGTTATTATTCGATGATATATACGCACTGACAGGTCTACGATTAATAAAAAAAATCCAAGATTAATAAAACGAACGAACACCGCGATTAATGAGAAAAATACACGGTATTAATGCGTCCACGTAAAATAAAAATTGCACCCGCCTGTATGAAACACGTGTTAGCACGATTACGATCCAGCTATATAATATGGCTGTCCTTCGAGACTTTGGAGACACCGGTATAGACGGGGACGCCGATACACTTGTCTAGGCAATCAGCGTTCTCTGCACCACTGGAAATCTTTCCGCTGGATTCTCGAATGCAAAACGAGAACATATATATGCGCTGTACATATACGCTGACCCGCTATGCTTTTTCATGTCGCTCTTTCTCATACGTACTCATGTACTGTTTCTTGATTGTATCAGAGCATATATGTACATGGAACAAGAGGGGCCGCGTTAACTTTTGGCACGGACAATGTAGTTAGACTTATGGGCTGTAGACCGCGCGGCGACGTATCGGTGTGCCACACATTCGACGCACGTACGGTACACGTGTATAAAGTGCGCAGGCGCGGTGCGTATTTTATAAAATTGGACTGAACGATTTTATAATTAATATTGAGGTTAGTGATTCGTTAAAATTAAAAAATATAATCGATTTTTGTTTGAACCTCATAGATATATGCTTATATAATACGTATGTTCCTTTAATACATTTGGCTCAGCGATTATTTTGCTTCGCATACAATTTTTGTAGACGCGGTCGCCGTTTTATTGCGAATGTTGTCATTTTCGCGCGTGCGTGTGTAACAAATGGGGGTCGCAATTCTGTTTCGTTCGGCAGAGGATTAAGGGTTTTTAATTAAGCAACGAAACATCGCAACGATGGATGGGGAAGATAAAGTTCCCAAAATCTATAAATGCAAACGCACCATAAACAGGAAAAAAAAAAATTTGTCCGGGACTTCTTTACATTATTTGGACGTTTACCGACTACGGCTGATATGCCAACGTACAGATTGGGAGAGCAGGTAAGGCGAAGAAATATATCAATGTATTCCTTGCACTTAAATTGGACAAACCTGGTAAATGTGTATTGCAACAAGGTTTTCGACCCTGCAGATTTTAAACAATCACTACATACTTTACATGTTTTTGTGATTGACTTTAAAATATAAAATATTTCATATTCCATTGTATATTATTTGATATTACACTTACCGCGTGTGCTTTCTACGCCCGTTTCATTTCATAAATTGTGAAGCGCAATCACACGGCGTGCGTATGTTGTATACATTTCAGGCAAGCTACAGGTTAGGAAACACTTATTATAAGCTAGAGTGAGACAATACATATTTCTTTCTCCCTCGCACAATTGACGAAAAATGACGGCCCGGGTTGTGGCCAGTCTCTGATTACAGTGTCTCTATACATGACTAGAGCGTAGCGATACGACTACCTTAACGGTACGCGCCGGTATTAATTTTATGAAAATGTGACTACACTGGAAACAATCGAGCATTGCTATCGAGCTCGATATATATATATTCATCTACATAATGAAGCTGTGATGTTAGATTCAAGTGCACTTGTTATTATTGTATCGCATGTAATATAAATGTAGATATATTTTTCTCTGTCAATATAAACAATGTCGCAACAAGCGCATGCGCACTTACATATTTCAATTGTTTCCGATTTATGTGTTTGCTGTACGCGCACCAACGTACAATCCTATTTTTTATCCATAACATAGACATACACATAAATAGAAAGCTTGCTGAACGTAACTTCTACAATATTATACCGTTTATCTTCAGGATTATTGTCGGTAACCGTACGTCTTGGACTTTAATGAAACCTTTCGTTGATACGCTCAGAGATTTTATGTGTCCGCTTATCGGTATATCCCCGGAATTTTCAAACCATTTTAGGAACATCCCGCGAACTTGATTCCCATCATTTGTAACAATACTGACTATATTTAATATTTCAGCGAATTTCCCGTCTTTCGTGTACACGTATTTATCGCAACTACGCGTATCACCTTTGTCACTGTATTTACTTGTATACATGATCCCTTTTACAATGCATTTTTTGAACACAGTTAGTCTATTGTTGAACGCTAGTCCTTCCTCATGCAATACATTACTCTCCCAATCGTACAGATGTCGTGTTTCATGTTTCCCTACAGATCTGAAATCGTAATAATGCTCGTAGTCGACGTCGTTGCGAACCGGTACTCTCTTACCGGTATTTAATATATTTTTCACTGTGTGTTTCGCTAATAGGTTTACATTTGGATTGCTTGACACGCTTTTGATGAAATCTTTCAACAGATATCGATTTATTATTTGTAGCTGTCTACCGGTGCTGCTGTTCAACGACTTCAATATTTTGTGATTGAAACTTTCGTACGCGTAAGCATTATGCGCCCACAGTGGTCCCCAACATTTGACGACATCAGGCAGGTGTCTTAGAAGGTGCATGTTTGTAGTCATATTTTCAATTTCAAAAATTTGTTCGTATTGTGCCTCGAAATCGTTTATTAATGCACGAGCACGTTCTAATTATTCAGGAGTAATAGTGTCGCCGTTCAGCACGTGCATTGCTTCCGATAGCATGGAAAATAATCGGAAATATTCTTCCGGGATCAAACTTTTCAAACACGCTATGCAATAGTATAATAACCAATTACGCCATTCAGTAGCTTTCCACAATTTCCATAATTGAATGGGTCTTGGTTTTCGAGCGATTGCACTGGGTGTTCGTATTTTTTTTAATCGTTCCTCTATTATTCTGCGTATTCTTGCATTGGCGCGGAACCAGTTATCGGTCAGCTGGCCGAAAATAATCATTTCCGTTAATTTTTTCACAACGCCAATGTCGACGCAATGCATCGAGTCTACAACAACTCCCCGCCGCAGATCAAATCCTGGCAGATATTTCAATGTGGAATCTCCAATGAACCCTCTTTGTCTAATTCCCGTGCGGGTGGCTTCTGCCATACCTTGCCGAATTTCAGCATCCGTCCTATTTACTATATCGTCGATGGGATATTTCCTCGAGCCATTTTCCATAACCATTCCCGGCGCGTAACAAAAATTGCATCCATATTCGCCATTGTAACTCGTTGTATTGAGCAT
The DNA here is from genome assembly GCA_964007305.1 of Netelia melanura. NCBI lineage: Eukaryota > Metazoa > Arthropoda > Insecta > Hymenoptera > Ichneumonidae > Netelia > Netelia melanura. Next base: position 22,193,739 of record OZ023255.1, read on the forward strand.
TTTAGCTCTAGCGGGCGTATCGGATGTGCAAATATTCGTTATAAATTTGCTTGTTACCTTTTCCAGTCCGTTTGGCCTCCATTCAATACCGGTAAAGTATAATAGACGCAGTTCCTCGATGATTGGCGGCATGAATATATTTAAATCCGGATGTTCCTTATCGACCCAAATTCCCGCTAAGATGATAAAACATTTTCGCGCGTGAGGAGGAAGCTCGTTTATCGACAATAATATCGGCCACGCGCTTTCTTTCGACGATACAGCTACTTGGCAGCCATCCGTATTGGTTGTAAGCGAAAAATTCAAATTCGAGTTTAAAAATTCTCCATCTTTTCGCAACTTTATGTAGCTTTCGCCATCAAACAAATCTTCTATACCGTACGGATTGATTTTTTGACGATTATTACGATAATCAAGGAGATGCCAAATATTCGGTATTGAAAAAATCCTTTTCAATTGCTTCGTTACGTCTAGTTTTATGAAAAAAGATACCATTGACAATGGTTTCTCTGGGCCTGCATCCCTGCACGGACAGTCTATGCCCGCTACTTTCCCGATACCGATAACAGCCTTACACGTTTTAAAATATAAGTATCTTTTTTGAGAATTCGCTTCGTTCCTACCCAACTTCTTCCACAAACCTGTTTTGGTAGTCGGCAAAGTATTGTGGTTTGCGAACTTTTTGAACAAATTGATCACGGCTAAAATTGATTCTAAACTGAATTCATGACGTTCCCCCACAGCCATTATTGCTATTAGAATTTCATGTTCGCGCACATTGGGTCTCATGGTTATTAACGGTCCTTCTTGTATAGAGAATGCAGTTATATCTTCATCATTATCATTGTTGCCGTTATCGCCGCCATTGTCGTCATCATCGCCATCACCATCACCGTCTCCATCCTCATCACTACTACCTTCATGAATAATGTCGGAATCGCTACCGGTATCATCGACGCCATAATCGTCACCGTCACCGCCACCGCCGTCATCGCCGCCGCCGCCGTCGTCATCGTCGTCGTCATCGTCATCGTCGTTATTCAGATGAACTGTTCCCAGGTCTGTGATACAGTCATCAGTATCATTATGACCATCATCGTCGTCGTTGTTACCATTGTTGCCATCATTGCTATCGCCCACCACAGATTCCGATTCTTCGTCCATTTCTTCGTTTTGTTGGGAAGAATCCGATACCGCTTCTCTCGAACCAGCACTTGATGATGCACCCTGGGCGTCATTTGCATTTTCCTGCCAAAAATTTCGATCTTCAATATTGTAGAACTTACGTTCAGCAAGCTTTCTATTTATGTGTATGTCTATGTTATGGATAAAAAATAGGATTGTACGTTGGTGCGCGTACAGCAAACACATAAATCGGAAACAATTGAAATATGTAAGTGCGCATGCGCTTGTTGCGACATTGTTTATATTGACAGAGAAAAATATATCTACATTTATATTACATGCGATACAATAATAACAAGTGCACTTGAATCTAACATCACAGCTTCATTATGTAGATGAATATATATATATCGAGCTCGATAGCAATGCTCGATTGTTTCCAGTGTAGTCACATTTTCATAAAATTAATACCGGCGCGTACCGTTAAGGTAGTCGTATCGCTACGCTCTAGTCATGTATAGAGACACTGTAATCAGAGACTGGCCACAACCCGGGCCGTCATTTTTCGTCAATTGTGCGAGGGAGAAAGAAATATGTATTGTCTCACTCTAGCTTATAATAAGTGTTTCCTAACCTGTAGCTTGCCTGAAATGTATACAACATACGCACGCCGTGTGATTGCGCTTCACAATTTATGAAATGAAACGGGCGTAGAAAGCACACGCGGTAAGTGTAATATCAAATAATATACAATGGAATATGAAATATTTTATATTTTAAAGTCAATCACAAAAACATGTAAAGTATGTAGTGATTGTTTAAAATCTGCAGGATCGAAAACCTTGTTGCAATACACATTTACCAGGTTTGTCCAATTTAAGTGCAAGGAATACATTGATATATTTCTTCGCCTTACCTGCTCTCCCAATCTGTACGTTGGCATATCAGCCGTAGTCGGTAAACGTCCAAATAATGTAAAGAAGTCCCGGACAAATTTTTTTTTTCCTGTTTATGGTGCGTTTGCATTTATAGATTTTGGGAACTTTATCTTCCCCATCCATCGTTGCGATGTTTCGTTGCTTAATTAAAAACCCTTAATCCTCTGCCGAACGAAACAGAATTGCGACCCCCATTTGTTACACACGCACGCGCGAAAATGACAACATTCGCAATAAAACGGCGACCGCGTCTACAAAAATTGTATGCGAAGCAAAATAATCGCTGAGCCAAATGTATTAAAGGAACATACGTATTATATAAGCATATATCTATGAGGTTCAAACAAAAATCGATTATATTTTTTAATTTTAACGAATCACTAACCTCAATATTAATTATAAAATCGTTCAGTCCAATTTTATAAAATACGCACCGCGCCTGCGCACTTTATACACGTGTACCGTACGTGCGTCGAATGTGTGGCACACCGATACGTCGCCGCGCGGTCTACAGCCCATAAGTCTAACTACATTGTCCGTGCCAAAAGTTAACGCGGCCCCTCTTGTTCCATGTACATATATGCTCTGATACAATCAAGAAACAGTACATGAGTACGTATGAGAAAGAGCGACATGAAAAAGCATAGCGGGTCAGCGTATATGTACAGCGCATATATATGTTCTCGTTTTGCATTCGAGAATCCAGCGGAAAGATTTCCAGTGGTGCAGAGAACGCTGATTGCCTAGACAAGTGTATCGGCGTCCCCGTCTATACCGGTGTCTCCAAAGTCTCGAAGGACAGCCATATTATATAGCTGGATCGTAATCGTGCTAACACGTGTTTCATACAGGCGGGTGCAATTTTTATTTTACGTGGACGCATTAATACCGTGTATTTTTCTCATTAATCGCGGTGTTCGTTCGTTTTATTAATCTTGGATTTTTTTTATTAATCGTAGACCTGTCAGTGCGTATATATCATCGAATAATAACATGGAAGAAAACTATTACGAGGACAATAATGTGAGTGTGATCGCCATTACGATAACTTTTGCGTCTAAAAAAGAAACACTACAATAACACCATTGATTAATGTTTTCAAAAATTTTCAGATGATACCTCCAATTATAGGTAGCCGTGGCAGGAAACTCGTCGCAGTAGTCGACGTTTCTAACTATCGGAAACCTGAACGTCCGGTAGGTATAAGTAAAACAAATACGCAAACTAACATCCGACCCTGAATACTGCAATGCAGCTGAAAGAAAAAAAAATATAACGCACGAAAATAATACGATCCAATGTTTTAAAAATTTGCAAATTCGTGTACCGGTAGCAACATGCGAACCACCGTCGTCGTCAGGTGTATCCCGTTGTCGGGGATGGCGCAGAAAGGAAACTGCAATTCCAGTAAGTAAAACAAATCCGCAAACGAACATCCGACCCTGAATACTGCAATGCAGCTGGAGTTCTCACCGAGACACCGACGAGGTAACACGCTCTCTCGATCGCTCCGTTAGCGCGAGCCAAACACAAAGCGGTAACGAGCCACGCGTACGCGCGCAAGTGAGAGAGAGTAACTGGTGGGGGACACCCGTACAAAGAGACAAGTTAGAGTAAATTCAAATAGAAGCAGTGTTATAGTAGTAAAGATAAAGAAATAATAAAATATTACAACAATTTAGATTTAAGATTTATGAAAAAGTGAGTGAAAAACAGTTTGACGAATAAGAAAAGTGGAAACGAGCAGTAATAAATGCACAGCCACGGCTGAAAGCGCAGATAGATTAATCAACGATGGTCAATTGACGTCGCAAATAATTGAAAACGACAGTGAAACGGAGAAAAATAAATGCAAAAAGATAAACGACATTTCTGAAGAAGAGTCTTTATACGAAAGTATAAATTGGAGCACAAAGACAATAAAAGTGCCGAATATATCACAATTGAAGAAGAGAAGGCTCAGGGCCGCTCCAGTGCCGAGCCAGATGGTAAAAAAATCCAAAAAAAGGCCGCAGGCAACCAAAAGTGACGCTGGCAGCAGTACAACGGAGGAAATCGAAAAAGTAACGAGCCAAAAGGATAAACCAGAGATAATGGAAATCTCAACTCCTGAGTTTCAAACGCTCATTGAAGAAAATATATTTCTAAGAGAGCAAATCCAGAAGCTACAGAAACATATAGAAATCATGGAGAACACGGAGAACCAAACGAGCGACAACACGAGCTCGCGTTACGTTTCTAGGAATAGCTTCGAGGTGCTGGCAAACGATAGCGAAACACCGGACAAAGGAAGGCAAACGCCGACAAAAGAGGATAACATCATCGATAAAATCCGAGGAAGAAACAAGAAGCCGAGCCACCAGAATATAGCCGGCTCTAGTAAACAGACGGAAGTACAAAAGAGGCCGAAACAAACAGAAGGTATCACGCAAGGGCAAACAAACACCAAGAACAACGAAGCAAGTGCGAACAACGAATTACCAAGAAATAATGGTAAGAAGAGAAGCCACAAGCCACCGCCGATACATATAACGCACCAGGAGGCAAGGGGCACAACAAAACTATGTACAGAACATATAAAGACAAGGGACTTCCATATAAAAAGTCACAACAAGGAGAACGACCACACATTATTCGTTCACAATATGGAAGATTACGTGAAAGTGAAAAAAACCCTTGAAGAGGTGGAAACACGATTTTATACATACACGCCAAGGAGTGAAAAAACGCAATCGTTCCTATTAAAAGGAATCAACAATAGCTTCGAGTGCGAAGAGATCGAGGAGGAATTAAAAAGCCTAAAAATATCCGATCTAACATTCGTAAAAGTAGGGGGTCCAAAAATATACGGACCCCAGGATCAACTTTGCCGAGGCGGTGCGAGGAAGCAGACCAGGAGAAAACACACAGGCGCCGGGGATGCAGCAGTGGTTGCAGCAGACGCAGCGAACGCAGCCAAGGAGACTGGACAACGACAACGAAGCTCAAGGTACTCTGCCACCGTGGTCACATATTGCCTTAGAAATTAAAAATACATTGTTAGATATAATAATGCCAGAATTAAATTATGTCAAAAATGAAATTAAAAAAAATGCGAAAAGTATCGAGCTGATCAGTGCGTCCCTGAATTTGGATCCAAATGGCGCAACAAACGCATATTAGAGTATACGAAAAATTTAAAATTATCTCAATAAATGCAAATTCATTAATTCAAAATCAACGCAGAGACAATTTATTGCAATTGATGAAAAAGCATAAACCGGAGGTGGTGCTAGTAAATGAAACGAAGCTAAGCGACAAATACAAATTAAACTTCAAGGATTATAACGTAATAAGGAATGATAGGCCAAACTGCAAGCAGGGGGGAGGCACAGCGATTTTAATAAAAAATAACCTCGCGTATCAAGAGATACAAATCGCACAGAGGGAAAAATTCCTCGAATCGACAATAATAAAATTAAAAATGCCACAAGGCAAAAATCTATTTGTCATAGCGGCATACGCCCCTGGTAGTAACAAACGTAAATTTAAGAAAAACTGGCAACAAACTTTTGACGGGTTAAAACTTGAGCTACCGCACTACTACTATATTTTGGCAGGCGACTTGAACGCAAAGCACACAACATGGAAAAACAACAGCAATAACACTCGCGGCAATTTCATAGACTATTGGCTAGATGAAAACAAAATTAAATACAAAGCAAAATTGTTCATACCCGAGCTGCCGACATTCCCCAGCGGAAACTCGTATTTAGACATCTGTATAGCTGATTGTAGAATCGCCATAAACACAACAAGTAACAGCTACAATGAGATTAAAACAATTGAATACGATAGCGATCATAATGCAATAGAAATACTAATAGATCAAATTGATAGCGATAAACTCACGCTGGAGGAAGAAGGCGAGAGCGGCAAGCTGATGTTGAATAAGGCAGACTGGTGCGAGTTCCGTAACGTCCTGGAGGCGCAATCGACCGTGTTGGTGCTTAACGATAGAAATTTATCAGACTCGGAAATAGACGCGTACCTAGATGAAATAAACGAAAACATAATAGAAGCACTAAACATACCAGTGCCAAAATTTAAACGATACAACCAGACAGAGAAGTATGAAAATGAGACAATAGCGAATCTACGCAGGAAAAAAAGCGAAATACTTACCGCGATCCTTAGGCGAAGAAGAAACATGGCCCCACGCAACTCTCAACAAGAAAAAGAACTGGTAGAAGCACTCGGGCACGTGAGATCAAGGCTCAAAGCCGAATTTGCCATGTCGGTGAATAATTTCTGGAAAAATAAAATAAGCAAAATTTCGTTAAAAGACAATAGAAACATGTTTCCAACCATAAATGCAATTTTTAGACCAAAGCAAGCAAATAACATACCGACTCTACAAATACACGCAGACAGGCGAGACATTTTGACAGAGGCAAATATAGACACAAACACGACTGCAAAAGACGAAAATGACAATCTGACAATAAATAACGATACGGATAAACTGAATTTACTGGGAGCCCATTTCGCGAGCGTGTACACGCAAAATGCGAAAATGGGCAACGACGCAACGGACCAAAAAATTAACAATCGAATTGACAAATTAAAAGACGAGATTAGACAGGAAAAAAACAGAAACGCCACGTTAACGACATTTTCAGCACAAAGCACAGCAGACAGTCCACAAAACACAGGAACGGAGGATTATTTCACAAACTTTTCAAAAATCAAAGCACTCATCAAAATTATGAACACAAAAAAAACCTCCGGACACGACAATGTACCGAATATTGCACTAAAACAGATACCAGACAGGACGATACGAAACTACACTGTACTGTTCAACAACATGCTAAATAACACATATTTCCCGAAAAAATGGAAAATCGCAAAGGTCATTGCGTTAAAAAAAAAAGACAAAAATACGGTCTCACCATCAAACTATAGACCAATAGCACTGTTACCAAATATCAGTAAATTATTCGAAGTAATTATAAATATAAATCTGACGAAATTTTGCAATGAAAATGAAGTAATCCCTGAATGTCAATTTGGGTTCCGGCACCAACACTCGACGATACACGCCATTAACAAAATGACGTCGGACGTTTGCTGGGCGCTAAACAATAAAGAGAGCGTAGGCGCATGCCTGATAGATTTTGAAAAGGCCTTCGACACCGTATGGGTGGAGGGGCTGGCCTATAAACTGTTAAAAAAAAAATTCCCCATGCACACCATCAAGATGGTATGGTGCATGGTAACAGGACGTAGTTTCAACGTTACCGACGCAAAAGGCCGATCTAGCAAATTATTCAAAGTGCATAACGGCCTACAGCAAGGCACGGTAAACTCGCCAATTCTATTTAGTATATATAGCAGCGACATCCTGCGTAGATTCGGGTTAAACACCAAACACAAGAAAAAAGCAATCGCATTCGCAGACGACTTGATCATTTATAATATAGGACAGAAACCGACGAAACTCAACGACATTTTGCAAAAAGACTTCAACGACATAAAAAAAATACTGCGAAAATTGGAAAATGAAAATAAACATAAACAAATGCGAGACAATATTATTTAGACCCAGACTGGTAGAAGCAAACAGAGACACGAAACGACACTGGAAAAAATTTAAACTAACTGACAACGAGACGAACACGACAATTGAACACAGACAGACAGTAAGATACTTAGGAATTTACATAGACAAATTCTTATCTTATACGGAACATGTAAAAATCCAAATTAAAAAAGCGAAAAATGCATTTTTCAAAATAAGTCGGCTGCTTTACAATAAAAATCTCGACACGAAAGTTAAAGTCATGGCTTATCAGAGTCTGATAAAACCTATCATAACATACGGAATACCAATTTGGTATAACATAGGCGCCTCCACGGTCGAAAGAATTCGTGTTTTCGAGCGAAAATGCCTCAGAACATGCCTAAATAACTATAGGTCGGCCAAAACTAATTATTTTTACTACACTAGCAATAAGAAAATCTATGATCTAGCAAAAATCCACCGAATCGACTGTCATATGTTAAAACTGGCTAGAGATCACTTTGCGAATACAAGGTTGGTCCTATCAAACAGCCTGATATACGGATGTATCTATCCTCAAAGCGGATATTTTGAACAAGCATTAAAAAGAGGGTATTTACCACCTGAAATCTTTCCCTATCTCGACGAAAAAGGATATTTACAGGATGACACAAACCTGCCAGTAATCTATCATATATACAGGGCTCCTGACAACGGGAAAATTTCATACCCACCAAACATACAGGGTAACTCCCCCTCCAACAATTGGAGATATTCTAAAGCATTGCCGGAAAGGGACATAAAAGATCGTCACCGGACCAAATTCAAACGATACTGGTGGCTCGATACTCGCAACTGATATATGTAATATGTAACATGACATGAATATACAATATTTGTTGACCTTTTTTTTTTTTTTTTTTTTTTTTCTTCGCACTTTTTAAAGTAGGCTTAAGAGGCAGTGTTAGTCAGCGGAAATTTCAGACGGCTTCGGTAGTGCAGAGCTCGCAACATTTTGCTACGCGCTACCGCTGCCTACCGCTAGATGGCATGGCGCGCGTATGCTACGAAGCCCCAGTATGACACTTGACAAGACGGGCCAAGCGCCGAGGCCACGTAGCGATAGCCAGCCGCCCGCGTTTCCCCCGCACCACCCCGCGGAGGGAATGAAACCGAGCGAAAAGAATCGAGTCGCGCGACTAATCTCGCAGCTTTGGTCATGCATATTATGAGAATTGCTGTTTATAAAAACTGTTCACAAAATAATATGATTCTTGGAAAAGATATCTGGGTATACATACAAACCCATTCAGCAAAATATATATATATATATATACATATATATTGTCACGCCGATGGGAGGGGGAGATCACGGGACGGGGGTAAAAGAAAGTAATAACCTGGGCAAGGGTTTACGAGAACAAAAATGACAAATATTTTATTAAATGGAATATTTAACAACTCAGAAAAAAAAATGCGTAACTCGCAATACAAAAAAAAACCAAATTAAATATCTATATCGGCGGACGATCTCCGGGGAGGTATAATAGAAAAATAGGGAAGGTTTGGGCGCCAGTTAATTTATAATTCAAAATTAACAAAATACTAGAAAACCAAAAAAAAAAGATAACACGCAAATAATAATATCATAAATAACAGCTCTAAGGGGAGGGGAAGGGTATCTCAGGGAAGGTGGTTCTCCGACTCTATTTGGCCTCTTCCTGATTACCACTGGTGTTGATCTGGATTTGAAATTCGGGATGTTCTAGAAGGTGGGACGGTTTGAAACTGGTGGCTCGGGGAAGGGGAATGAAAGGGAGGGGTACTCTAATCTTAACGGCTATTCGCGCACAACCGTTCCACGTTTGAATAAAAACGAATTTTATATTTCTTAAAATATTATTTAGGGGAAAGACCTCAAAAACGCACTAGGGAATCGGGAGGGGATACTCTAAAACACAAGCTATATCTCGCGAGAAAAAAGGGGTAAATATCAAGAAGGGGATATGCCAAATATTTTCGAAAAAGGAACTGTGCAACACTTACTATTCGTTGCGGCGAAGTCTTCTCTTTTTCTTTTCTCGTCACGGTCCTTTTCCTCGCTCACTCTCTTTCCAATTCTATAAATTCTTCGTCCTTCACAGTCTTCACTTCGCTTTTCTCTCACTCTAACGCTCCGCACTTCTCTCACTCTCGCACTCTCACTCTTTGCTCTAAATTTCTTCTCCAAACTATTTCCTCTAATTCTTTTCTCTTTTCTCCAACTCAAAATGTGTTCCGCAAATCCGTCCGTACTCGCCGGTGGCTATCCGCAAAAGTGCGAGTCATCTCCTCGGGCGGAAACTCCAAATTTTCCTCGGCCTCGTGGCCGGGACGTCCTTAATTTTGATTGGGCAGCAGCGGCACGGGTCAAATGATAACGGGTCGATGGGGAATCAATAAGTGGGAATGATAGTGGGGGAGATCTAGCGGGAGATGGGTGTAATTAGGTCTGGCGGTCGGTACGGTAGGGTCGCTCTCATAGGTATTGGGATTTAGGGTAATTAGGATCGATCATACTCATTGCGCGCTGCTGCCATCTCGTTCATTCCTGTGTCCCCGCGTCGATCGATGACCGGTGAACGATGAACGGGACGATCTATTTGATTTTTGGCGGGTTTTCCTTCGGTGCAGAGAGAGTGACGGTGGATCTTTCGTGCTTCTTCTTGGACGTCCTGGTACCTCCGGTGGTGTTATGTTGTGCCAGTCGGGGTGTCCTCAGGATGTCCTTGATGGTGGCGATCTTCTTTCTTCAGTCCTGTTTCTTCGGGGCGTCGATAAATGTTGCACAGTTTACAATAATTGGGAGGGACGGGAATTAGGGGATTAAATAATAATTTATAAGTTACTTGCTCACCTTTTACGTGGAACGGTTGCCTTTTGGGGGGCCACCGGCGGGAGGGAAATTGTACAACGTTACAATATATATATATATGATTTCTGATCTGAATATATTCAGATATACATATATATACAGAAATATGTATGTATCTATACATACATATACTATACATATATATCTATACATACATACTCTATACGTATATAGTCTGTATAATGGGATAATTTCTTTCTTTGAAGAATTATATTATTTTGTGAATATTTTTTATAAGCTGCAATGCTTTCTAATATGTGTAAAAAATGTACGAATGCTGACGAGATTCAGATGTGCGAACGGCAATCGGAAATTTTCGATCCTGTCTCAACTCGGCTTGTTGCATTCGCCAAACATCTCTCTTGTACCGAAAATGCGATATCGGTGACTGACGACTCTGGTCAGCGAGAGTCGCAAATATAAGCGTCAACAAACAAATCTATGTGATGCCGAGTTGTACAATAAATTTCGCGACCGAGAATTTTCGATTCTCGGTCGAGTTTCGCCTCAAATATTTTGGAGCAGGCATGTAATGTTCAGGCAATCTACAGAATATTGCGAGTAGGAAACTGACAACCGAGAATCGCGAATTCTCGGTCGATTTTTTACTCGAATATTTTTATTCGTCGAACGATGCTTGCTCCTAAAGCATCGTCGATGACGTATGGTCAACGTCAGCCGAGAGAGTGCGATCTCGGCGACTGACGGCTCTCGTCAGCGAGAGTCACATATACAAGCGTCAACAAATCTACGTAATGCCGAGTTTGACAATAAAATTCGCGACCGAGAATCGACAATTCTCGGTCGAGTTTCGCCTCAAATATTTTGGAGCAGGCATGTAATGTTCAGGCAATCTATAGAATATTGCGAGTAGGAAACTGACAACCGAGAATCGCGAATTCTCGGTCGATTTTTTACTCGAATATTTTTATTCGTCGAACGATGCTTGCTCCTAAAGCATCGTCGATGACGTATGGTCAACGTCAGCCGAGAGAGTGCGATCTCGGCGACTGACGGCTCTCGTCAGCGAGAGTCACATATACAAGCGTCAACAAATCTACGTAATGCCGAGTTTGACAATAAAATTCGCGACCGAGAATCGACAATTCTCGGTCGAGTTTCGCCTCAAATATTTTGGAGCAGGCATGTAATGTTCAGGCAATCTATAGAATATTGCGAGTAGGAAACTGACAACCGAGAATCGCGAATTCTCGGTCGATTTTTTACTCGAATATTTTTATTCGTCGAACGATGCTTGCTCCTAAAGCATCGTCGATGACGTATGGTCAACGTCAGCCGAGAGAGTGCGATCTCGGCGACTGACGGCTCTCGTCAGCGAGAGTCACATATACAAGCGTCAACAAATCTACGTAATGCCGAGTTTGACAATAAAATTCGCGACCGAGAATCGACAATTCTCGGTCGAGTTTCGCCTCAAATATTTTGGAGCAGGCATGTAATGTTCAGGCAATCTATAGAATATTGCGAGTCGGAAACTGTCAACCGAGAATCGCGAATTCTCGGTCGATTTTTTACTCGAATATTTTTATTCGTCGAATGATGCTTGCTCCTAAAGCATCGTCGATGACGTATGGTCAACGTCAGCCGAGAGAGTGCGATCTCGGCGACTGACGGCTCTCGTCAGCGAGAGTCACATGTACAAGCGTCAACAAATCTACATAATGCTGCGAGTCTGAAATTCTACAGATTCCTAGAAAAATAGGATCTACATAAATCTACTCATTCTTTACATACTATTCATATTTCATATACGTTTTATACGTATTTCCCCTATCCTGAGTATATTTTGTGGTAGGGAAACGAATAAAGATAAATTGTATTGCCAAAATTATACGCTCTTTACCGAACCCTCTTTACTAAATTTTAGTAAATCTTACAATCTTTACTAAAATTTAGATGTAATTTACGTAATAGTCTGCACGAGACAAACACTAAATGATATTTTTCGATAACTTTTTGATGTGTAACCTAAGAAGCTCAAAAGAGAGATCTTAGGTTATTCTCAGATTTATTGTCGCATAAATAGAATTTTATTTGCATAAGTGTCGTGATATCCCAGTGAACACAGTTATGTTTGTACAACATTGCCGTTATGTACCGAAAGTCACATGTAATGTTACAAGAGCGTTACATGTTGCTTACATGCAAATTGCCATTTCGCACTCCTGAGTATAACAAGTAACGTAACTTTTGTTACATTCCTGTTACATAACTGATGACATCAATGTTTCGTATCAGTTACGTAATATTCAAGTAACAAGTAATGTATTTGCAATGAAAATTTCATCTTTTACTATGAAATAATAATGAAACAGAATAATATAAACATTAGAACTAATAGAAGTGTGTTTTAATCAGAAAATATTGAATACATTTTATAGTAGTATAAAAATAGTTTAACGCAAATAAAGTTTTGTACCAAAACTAAGTTATATAAATAATAGAAACTTTTAAACCTGACTAATTTTTTTTTAAATAGGTTCATTATCCTGGGTTTTTTTTGCCTTGAGACCGTGTGAAGCGTTGTTTTGCAAAACGAAACCACGTTGAGGCCACGTCAACGAATTCCACTTCTTGGAATGGAGCACGGGTGCGGAGTATTTCTTCTAAAAAGGAATTAATATTTGCTATTTGAACATAATTTGAAAACGACCATTAAATTTAATTGGTTTACTACGCATATGTAAGAAATTTACTTTATGTCGGTAAAATCATCATGTGTAATTTTTGGAAGTCTTTCTACTACCTTTTTCTACAAAGTTCACAACATACCCTTTATAATATCTGTAATGAATAATTCTCCAATGGCGAAATTATTTTTTCGTCCTTTCCATGAGCACTCCTGTGCCAGTTGGTTTGAAAATATCTTAGCGAGAATGTTTTTAACGTTTTCTTGTGGCGAATGTCCTCCAACCTGATTCACAAATGTTTTCTGAAATAAAGTATATAATAAAAAGCATATAATACAATTCGAATCGTTATAATACACACAATGTTCAATAAATTTTTGAAAAAACATGATCAACTATATATAATTGAATGATATATTATAAAAACAATTGAAATTAAAAAATAAAGTACTTTTTGATAACAACAAATAAAGAATTATTAACGACCATATATAAATTTAAATAAAAAACTCTAAGTACTTTATTTGTTTAATGTAAGAAAAATCATTAAACTTACGAAACATTTTTGAATGTGCTCTTCGTTTAATAATTGATTATTGAAATCTTGAATTCCTGCTGTTGTTGTTAATGGAAAGTGTTTTGTTACAGCTTCCGTTGGTCCCCGTATATTAACGATAGGCACGATTGCATCGAGTCGTTCTTTAAAGTCCTCCATTCTTAATTCGATATTCGATAAACTTCTTTGCATGTTACCGAGTTTCCCTGTAAATATATTTAACATTTTAATTTATTTTACACACATACTTGCAGGTTTTCTCAATAATGAAGCAAAACAAACTTTTAAATTGTTCTTATTCAAAATGATGTGCGTCGTGCGATTCTCTTCAGAGTCATCAATGTTTCTCACAATCAGTGTACAGTAATCTTCATTTGGGCTGAAAGAATTGGACTCCGAAAAGCTTTTTTCTTTAGCCAAGACAGCATGTGGCTTTCGAAAAAAGTGTTCATCAAAGTTATTGATTGTATCGATAACTTTGTTCGAAATCGAAGGATTTGCTTGCGAGAAATTGTTTTGCTTCTTGCAAATAGAACTTGAATGCCCATCATTTTTTGTATACACGACATTTTGAAAAACTGGTAATGGATGATGTTCTAGAAAAGAAAAGAACGAGGAGAGGTAATTTAAAATCATTTTACCATCGAGCGTACGATTATAATCGAACTAAACCTACCAATTCTCATCTTTTTCACAAAATGTGCTTTTTTTGCACTTGGCTCGATCTCTTCTTCTGACTCACTACTGCTGCCTGAGAAAACCTTCGGTTGGTGTTTTCGAAACCCTCTACCAATACATAGATCCTCTGAACTTGTGTAATCTGCATCCTCTGCGAATTTCCGCGCCTTCTCCAATGATACTGAAAATGCAAACAGAATACAGTACAGAACAGAAAGTACTTTATGCATTATATTTAATGTTCAAAGGTTCGAGAGTATTATTCAGCACACCATTAATTTTTTCCACATTCACCGGAAGTTTCTGCCATGTCGACGAATCTGGCGGAATAGCTTTCGTTATGAGTAAACGAATATTTTTTACACTCGAAGGAGGCCACCAACAAAAATCAGACTCATTTGCCTCATTGCGTTCAATAAGCCATTGCTTAGGAATCTCTGAAGCAGTTTTGTCATTGAAAACCACAACAGCGAACGACATAATGACGCAAAGAATCGTGTGCAAAGCTGTGGTGAAAAAATGCCGAAGCCGTATATAGAAGCAAGAAAATAAAAATAAAACTTTCTAACAAGATTGAGTCTGCCAAAAAGATAGAAAATGGACAAGACAGTGCACAAGCAATCTGTGATTCACTTTCAATAAAATAAATGATCAAGACAAAAATGCCATGCATTGCTTGAAAAAACGCAATTACATTTAAAAAAAGTAGTATACAATTACGAACCTGGTTATCAGCAACGCTATCAGCTATTCCGATACACGTGTATTTTTTGAGGTTATTGCAAGTGCGTTCCTGAAGAATAAAAAAGAAGTTTTCACATATGCCGTCTAATAATATCATTTTCTTTCTGCTGTCTTAAATTTTAGCTCTTAACCACGGTACAATTTGAAGAATATATAATATTCCATAAATATAAGCATAAATATATATTGACCGGCAAAATTTCATTCGGGAGAACCTGTTGCATCGAATCCAGACCCAGAGGTTATATTTATTGCAGTGTAGCCAAACCTTTTTCTCTTACAACGAAAGTTGCTTAAAAATAAAAATTTACATTAAAAAAGGAATAAAAATAAGAGATTACTATTATCGTGTCATTTCACATTACAATAAGGAAATAAAACAGTAATTTTAAATGAACTTTTTCGTACTAGAAAATTTGTACTTACTCGATATAGTAATTAGCACGGTTGCGGGGCTAAGTCCGGATGGCTCTCACTGGTGCACAGTGCGCACACTCTGCGAACCTCTTGTGACGCGCCATTCGGCAGCGTTGCACATATACGCATTGTGGAATGAACTGTTTGACAGTTTCGCACGCGTGTTACAAAAAATAATTTATATTAACTGTGTTTAAATTCATCCACTCACGTTTCTCTCCAGAGCTGATGAGTCTAATATGTATTATGTGCAACGTGTAAAATGATTGAATAGACCTAATCATTATTTTCTTCCACATAACGAAGATAGTAAACACGAAGACAGAGGATAACCTCACTAAATTATAATAAAAATTTGGTAAGTACGTGTGTTGTACAATATTTTCAATTATTACTGTTACACAATAATAATTGCAGGTTTGTTGATGAGAGAAATATTGTTTATTATATATATATGCTTATATACTTTAAATACGATATTTTTTATAGAAGTTAAGTTAAATCTTAGCTAAGGATGTTTTTTCCATTGCAAGCGTAGATTGTTTTTCGAAATTGTTCTTAAATTTAGTAATTATTTGGATATTGTAAAGTTCAAAAGCATTTCTTATTCCGTACAACATAATTTCACAATATGTGTAAAGAATATTATCCAGATCTTGTTGAAATAGTTAACATTTTGATCGTTTTTTTTTTACAGGAAACTTAAAAAGTGCCTTCAAATGCCAAAACAAATGAGGTATTTGACGACTCGTCGAAAACAGCAGATAATTGCTACTCGGCTCTCTAAATTTCAACAGTATGCAGATGGTGAACTTCGACTTGCAACGACACCGATATCTCAGCCAACAAGAAATGATATGTGTCAATCTGAACATGCTACGTTTATGACTTCGCATTCTATCGATGAGCCACGGAATTTATTGTGTGGCAATGAATTAGTTCGCTCGAGACAAACCATGATTCCATGTCTTCCAAACAATAGTGAGATAATGTCAAGTTGCACAGCAAACAGATCTGTAAGAGTACTTACATCGGATAATGATAGTTTGGATTCTGATACTAATTATTCTAATAACAGTTCACCTTATGCAAACTGTACTAGTTTAGAGAATGATATACGCTTGTGGGTGTTGATGAATAACGTATCACACAAAGTCACAAACGATATTATAACAATATTATGCAAACATGGCCACACAAATCTTCCTCGAGACGTAAGAACACTAATGAAAACTCCGAGAAACGTTCAAGAACAAATATTAAGGGGAAATGGTGGTTCCATGGTTTATTTTGGATTGTGTAATGGGCTAACACGTTCTATCAAAAAGTATTATCAGATATGTGCAAGTGAAATTCGTATTCAATTAAATGGTGATGGAGCATCACTATCTTCGAGTTCGAATAGCCAATTTTGGCCATTATCAGCTGCTATAAGAAGCAATTTTGCGACCGAACCTTTTTTAGTGGCTCTTTATCATGGAGAATCTAAACCTAAAGACTCAGATATTTATCTTCTACCCTTTGTTCTTGAAATGCAAGATGTCCAAAAAAATGGATTAATAATCGATGGGAAACGAACAAATGTAATTATCGATGCTGTAATTTGTGATGCGCCAGCCAGATCTTTTTTAACATGCACCAAAAATCATAGCGGCTATTTTGGTTGCAGTAAGTGTACTGTAGAAGGGACATTTATAAAAAGCGTTACTTTTCTTGAACTAGATTGCCATCTACGAACAAATGAATCTTTTCGTGAAAGAATACAAGCTGAGCATCATATAAGTGATTCAATTTTAGAACAATTGAACATTGGAATGGTTTCAGCATTTCCGATAGATTATATGCACTTGGTTTGTTTGGGAGTAACGAAACGTTTAATCAAATTTTGGTTGAAGGGTCCAAAAAATCTCAGACTACCAACAGAAAAAATAGATTACGTTAACAGAAATTTACTTGCTATTCGTAAGTCTATCCCATCTGAATTTTCAAGATTGCCTAGGAAGTTAAATTTAATTGATCGATGGAAGGCCACAGAGTGTCGACAATTTCTTTTGTATACTGGACCTGTATTGTTGAAATCGATCCTTTCGAGACATTTTTATCTGCATTTTCTCGCTTTTAGTATCGCGATTCGTATTTTATGTGATTCTTGTTTGTATTCAAATTTGAACGATTATGCAAATGAACTATTGAGATGGTTTGTAAAAGAATTTAAAATATTGTATAGCGACACATATGTTTCTTACAATGTTCACAACCTTATTCACTTAGCTAATGACAGCAAAAGACTCGGCCCTCTTGATGATTTCAGCGCATTTAAATTCGAAAATTTCATCAGGAATTTGAAAAACAGACTTCAAAATGCACCGAAACCTTTAGAACAAATTATTTGTCGAATTACGGAAGAAAATCGATTGCCGATTGAATCGAAATATCGGAAAGCTTCATTGATTGTCTATCGATCAAAACGGATACCAAAAATAATAAATGCGTTCAAAAGCAAAGGTTTTTTGTTTTCGGCAAAAGAAAACAATAACTGCTGCCTTTTAACCGATTTATCAATTTTCATTATTGAAAAAATTTACAAAAAAATGACGACTGTGTACCTCAAAGGCAATGTAATCACAGAAGCACAACCATTCTTCTCTGAACCATGCGATTCTACAAAAATAAATATTTTTAAAATCAATAAATATTCAGCTACAGTAAGCAGAATAATTAAAAGTTCGGCAATTCGTAATAAATGTCTTAGACTCAACTGTCCCGAAAGCAGTGATTGTATTATTATCCCTCTTCTTCATAAACATATGACCGGCAACTGATAGTACGTACATATTGTACGCAATTGCGTTCACAAAAGTGTATGATATATAATGTAAAAATTCTTTTAAGATGTGAATAAAAGAAATATGTCTTATACTTTAAGTTTTAGTGTTTTTTGTGCATAACATTTACCTAGGTTTACGGGAAAATCGAACCTTAAATGTGACTCAACATATATACTAGAATACAATATTATATACGAACACAACATAAAATACTTTAATTTTTAATATAATAACGAATGGCACAGCTTTGCAACTTCTATGCAACATTGCTGTTATGAACCGTGTCTACTGTAGGGCAATATTACACGACAGTAACATATTATGTAACGAACTCCTTATCAGGAATATAACAACGGTAACATTACTTGTGAGTTCTGGGTTACATTACTGTTACAAACTGTGTTCACTGGGATATACCTTTTAAAATATTCCTTTCTGGACGAGAATGAGCCCGTTTATCCTTTTTTTCGTCTTCTATTGCTTATTTTGCGTATATCACCACTCACTCACTGATTATACTATTATTATTTACACTATATATAGACAATATACTGTTTCGAACTAGTAAATTATAAATTACTGTTCGCCTCTAATAATATAATTAGCACGTAATTACAATAATACGCGTCTTTTTACTGATATGAGAGCAGGAAGCCCAATATACCACGCTGCTCAGCTGCCGCGTCAGAAAATGACAGCGCGCTCATGTTTTGTTTTCTTCCGTCTCTCGATCACGCGGTGCGTAAATATACCAACACATATATGCAGATGTGTTGGTGCATACATATAGTACATCGATTCATTGTCAGTGATATATAGCGTTGTGGCACGCGCACGGTACGCGACTGCTCGTGTCTTCCTCTCGCCGCACACCGAAAACAGAGACAGGCCCGTGAACCTATCTCAACGCTTCGTCTACATATACAGGGTGGTCCAAGCAACTTACGCAACGTCATAATTCTCAAAGTATGGGTGGCACAGAAAAATGGTATATACAAAAGTTACATGATTTAGAAGGATGCACTACATAGCGGATAAATTTGTTTTATACGTCGAGGCATTTTGAAGATTTGAAGGATAACTCTGTTTTTTTATATGAAGAAAAATTTCAAATAATAAAGTGAAATTATTCGCTAGGTATTACGTTTAGGACTAATAAAGGCCAATACTTTTTTACTCGGAATTTGATTCTCTACCATATTTTGCTATAAAACATTGTTTTAAAAAAACGAAGTTGTCCTCCAAAATTTCGAAACGCTTCGACCTATAAAAAAATTGATGCAGTACGTACTCTTTTGTGTATAACATTTTTTTGGGCAACGAATACTTCAGAAATTATAGCGATATACACGATGCGTGAACCACCATATATATATATGGGGCATTGTACGGCAAACCGGAAACCATTATGTTTTTACATCTCCGATTTAAAAAAAATTTTTCTATATTGTAGTATTTATTGAAAGATGCCTTCATGATTTTGTTTGAATTTTTTTTGGCGACCCGTTTTCAACATATCGATTTTTCAAAAAATGACGTTATTTCACGTCCATAACTTTGCGAAAAATTTGCTAAATTGGACGCATGTTTTGAAATTTTTCTTTTTAAACGCACGTTTGATAAAAAATATCAAACAAAATTTTCAAATCGTATTTCTATAAGATTTTCATGTAAATTGTTGATTTACAAAAAACACGTACTGATCGAGTTTCTTGAAATTTTGTTGTAAAAAACTGTCATTCATTCCACAACTCAGGTGGATAATGGCACAACGATGGAATCCATTTTTTCCGTTTTTAAAATTCCATATTTTAGTTATCCGTGTTGAAAATAAATATTTTCAGGCTCACCAGCAACCATCATTGTTATGTATGAAATTATATTTAATCATATGACAATGGGCGATTATTTTTATTTGAATATACCACAATATATGATTGGTGCAATTATCATTTGGTTCTTTTTTTTGTCGATATCTAAAGGACAAATCTGATTTTGAAAGAATTTGTGTATACATACATCAACCATACTCCTGATATTTGTTGTTTAGTTATCGATAAAAAAAGAACCAAATGATAATTAATATTGCGGCACAATCAAATAAAAATAACCTGCCATTTAAATGATTAAGATATATCAAATCACCGGCAGGTGAGCCTGAAAAAAAGATTAATATTTATTTTCAACACGGATAACTAAAATATGGAAATTTAAAAATGGAAAAAATGGATCCCATCGTTATGCCATTATCCACCTGAGTTGTGGAATGAATGATAGTTTTTTATAACAAAATTTCAAGAACCTCGATCAGTACGTGTTTTTTGTAAATCAACAATTTACATGAAAATCTTATAGAAGTACGATTTGACAATTTTGTTTCATATTTTTTTATCAAACGTGCATTTAAAAATAAAAATTTGAAAACATTCGTTCAATTTGGCCTATTTTTACAAAATTATGGACGTTAATAATGTCATTTTTGAAAAATCGATATCTCGAAAACGGTGTGACAAAAAAAATTGAAAAAAATCATGAAAGCCTCTTTCAACCAATACTAGAATATAAAAAATTGTCAAAACAATCAGATGCAAAAACTAAATGGTGTCCGGTTTGACTGGAATACTTCGTATATATACACGCTCATACCAATAAGTATACGTACACCCAAATATATACGAACACATGTGCAAAAAAGATATTTTCTATTTCGAGAAGTATATTATTTTATGAAAATCTTTCATAAACTGCAACTCACTCCGTCGATTTTAGCCGGCGCACGTTCTCAGCGACTAGCGTCGTCTTCTCCTCCCCTAACGTGAAAACACGGTACATACAAAATTTTCAAAAGCTGTATTGTAAAAATATATAACAGAACATAAAATACAAATCATAATTATTGCATGTCAAAATTTATAACATTTTGCCAACACAATAAATCGTCTAATGATATGTTTTGAGTCGTGAGTGTGAAATCAATAACATTTTACAACACACATGGAGCGAAATTTCAGTTACTGAATAAAAAAAATGAACGAACGTAATTCTGAAGAGAAATATGTATGCCGAGAATAAAAGATCGATGAAATAAAATTTTTAATATAACGAAAATCAAAGCAAGACAACCGTTGAAAAAAAACAATTTATTTACGACAAAGCATTTAGAAACGATACTTTTTTTATTTTCAATCGAAATTGTGTTTTTTACTAGTTTATTTTTCGTTCGACAATTTTTCTTCAGATTCTTTTATGTTCAAACGGAATATTTGTATTTTTTTCGTTCGTTATTTATCTTACAAAAATTATGTTTCCACAATCCGGGAGTGGTTGAAAATTCATTCCTTGCATCTTCGACGTATTACGAATAATAAAACATCGTATACATTGTAAGTATTCGCTGAAACGCATAGCGATTCTGCGAACCGAAAAAAAAGAAGCGCGGGGTACCTACCCCGCGCACCGCGCCGGCGGCCCGTGCGACAAACGACACACGACACTGCTCCTGCTCATCAGTCTTTGGATAAACGTCGATCGTGCATCATGGGACCAAAAAAAAATAGTGAGTGTCTCATCGATAGTGAAATATTGCGTGTGATTTGTTTACCGTTTTGTGCTGAACAGTGTTGTGAATTGTGTTTTTTTCATAAAAGAAAATGTTGGGTGTATTGTTTTATGACCACGATTTCGTTTTCTTTGAGTGTTGTGCTTCGTTATCGCGATAAATATGGTGTACGCGTGAAGAATCGGTACTCGGCGCAACGGTCACGGTTATTTGTCGTCATCGCACCGCACGTTATGCGTATAGGTATCAATCTAATTTAATTTTCTTAAAAAAGGGATAAATAGCTCAAAAAAGGGAGTTCTTAATTTTTTTATAATGCATATAATTGTTAAAAAATTTACTCAATATTGTTTGATTTTTTGTTGTATTATTTATTGCGGGAGCAGGGCGTAAGATATCTCAAACTTTATTTGAAGGTAGACGGTGTAATTCCAAACAAAAGTTGCAAATATACATTACACATATTTTCTATAGTTTACGAGATATAAATTTTCAAAGTTGGTCTAATCAGAGCGCGCCAAGAAGCGTTGGAGCCGCCCCTTCCCCGCCATACCTGTAGAGACAGCGCAGTGTATCAAGCATCAGCTGGTGCGAGGAAGGAGGACGAGCCCGTCGCTGCCCGTGCTCCCCGCGCCGCAAGCCGATGCTTGATACACTACGCTATCTCTACGGCTACGGCGGGGAGCGGGCGGCGCCAATGCTTCTTGGCGCGCTCCGATTAGACCAACTTTGAAAATTTATATCTCGTAAACTATAGAAAATATGTGTAATGTATATTTGCAACTTTTGTTTGGAATTATACCGTCTACCTTCAAATAAAGTTTGAGATATCTTACGCCCTGCTTCCACATTAAATAAATAATACAACACAAAATCAGACAATATTGAGTACATTTTTTAACAATTATATGCATTATAAAAAAATTAAGAATTCCCTTTTTTGAGATATTTATCCCTTTTTTGAGAAAATTAAATTGGATTGATACCTATACGCATAACGTGCGGTGCGATGAAGAAAAATACCCGTCGCCGTTGCAATAAGTACCGATTCTTCAAGCGTAGACCATTATTATCGCGATAGCGAAACACAACACTCAAACAAAACGAAACCGCCGTCATAAAAAAAAATATAAAACACAACATTTTTTTACATGAAAAATACACAATGCTACACAATTGTTCTTCCAAATAAAATACATATGGGGCATTCCACGACAAACGGGATTGTTTCAAAATCTTTTTTTTTCTTTTTTCAATTTTTTGATATTGTTTAGTGCCCATCGAAAAAATGTTCGTCGTAAATTTTGAGATTTTTTTGATTACCCGTTCAAAGATATCGGATTTTTCAAAAAAAAAAAATTTAACAAATTCAAAAAAACCAAATAATAATAATAATAAGTTTTCTATATTTTAATCAATTTGGACTATTATTATAAGCAAACGGTAAAAAAAAATAATTTTTTGGAAAATCCGATAGCGATATCTTTTCAACGGGCAATAAAAAAATCTCAAAACTTACTACGAACAATTTTTCGATGCGCATTAAAAAATGTCAAAAACTTGAGGAAATAAAAATAACGTTTCTAATTTTTGTTGCAGCCAATAATACGTCGGCGAAACAAGCCAAACGAGCAGCGCCGGCTGCGAAAAACAAGCAGCCACCGAAATTTGTAAGTTGATATTGAATAGTATTTTATAGAAACGCCGATTATCTAATATAATATGGATTTATGTTTTCAGACCACACAAAAACCCGCAGAATGGCCTTTGCTGCCGACTCCGCCGCAACAGCGACACCAACAGCCGCAGCAATGGCAACAACAACAGCCGCAGCAATGGCAACAACAACAACAGCCGCAGCAATTGCAACAACAACAGCCGCAGCAGCAACAACAACAGCCGCAGCAACAACAACAACAGCCGCAGCAACAACAACAACAGCCGCAACAACAACAACAAGATCCGCAACAACAACAACAGCCGCAACAACAACAACAGCCGCAACAACAACAACAGCCGCAACAACAACAACAGCCGCAACAACAACAACAGCCGCAACAACAACAACAGCCGCAGCAAGAACAACAACAGCCGCAGCAACAACAACAACAGCCGCAGCAAGAACAACAACAGCCACAGCAACAACAACAACAGCCGCAGCAAGAACAACAACAGCCGCAGCAACAACAACAAGAACCGCAGCAACAACAGCAACAGCCACAGCAACAACAACAACAGCCACAGCAACAACGACAACAGCCATAGCAACAACAACAACAGCCACAGCAACAACGACAACCGACAGACGCACCCGACCTCGACGCAGACAATAGACAAGGAGAAATTTTACATTTACACACAATGATTAACCAACAGAGAGAGCAGATTGAAAATTTAGAGCGTCTCGTCCACGAACAAAACCATAAAAAAAAAAAATGAAAGACAAGGTCGTGGACGAGAACGAGGACAAGGACGAGGACGAGGACAAGGACGACGACAAGGACAAGGACAACAAGGACAAGGACAAGGACAAGGCCATGGCCTACCGTATAATGCAGAACGCATCGTAAGTTCTGTATAAAGTTTACTTTTTTTTACAATGAGATAAATAATATTTGTTTTTATTTATTTCAGAACATCGAGAATGCCGTCGAACAAACAATAAGGAGGCTTTTGCCGGCGGGACCAGCAGCAGCAGCAGCACCACCACCACCACCACCACCATATACAATGCCATATGCATGGCCACCGCCGTACGCATATATGCCGGGGTCGTATTACGGGCGACCACCATATTAATAAGATTATTTTTACATTATAACAATTTATTTATTATTTGATTAAAATTTTTACGTGTTCAATGTTTATGTGTGTAATGTTCAATGACTCTCGTACTTCCATTTTATTTGTCTTGTCATCGATAAATTCTTCTTTAATTTCCGTACTTGCACGATTTGCATATTTCCCTGCTGTCGTGACCGAAAATCATTTTTTCCGATAAACGAGGTACTATCAAAAATGTTGAACTACACATAATGACACCAATGAATACCTGGAGCAAGATTTGTCGGCGAATGTGCGTAGCTTTACCACCAATAGCGGTGACTACATAAGCATTTACAACCGGCAATTCAGGAATTTTACATGGCGATGAGACTTCTTGCCAAAACCTTTCTGATACACATGTAACCCGACTGCCTGAGTCTACTAGCGCTGAACATTTGATACCATTTGTTTGAATTTCTACGGACAAACTTTTCGACATTCCCTTATCATTGGACGCTTTTGTTATCTCCTCACTCGGCGTTTGAATATCTTTCGATAGGTCCTGATTGAAATCGTACATCCTTCGACACTCTAACGGACCTACTTTTAGCGTGTCGTATTGTAGTTTAAATTATTTCCATGACTTCTCCTATCAGTATTATTTACATTCGTGTCCCTTTCAAAATTAGGCGGGGGATAACGGGTATCTGGTAAATTCTGACTGATATAATTCGCGTCGCGATAGTTTTGTTGACGATAAACGTATCGTCCTTGACCATACTCGTTTCCTTGTCTATACGGTGGGGACCTGCGATGTGTTCTGTTCTTTTTGTTTGGATATGATTGTGATGGCCGGTCGCCAAATTGTATTTGTTGTACACGGTTATTGTTTCGGTATTCCCCTTGATTTCGTTGAGAATCCCAAGTATTATATTTTCTTTCGAAATCGCGTTCCTTTTGTACGCCATCCAACCGTATGCCTGCGACATTGACTCTATATTATATTCGGCCGAAGCTAATGTTTCTCTGACGCGACTCGGGAACTGCTGGACGATCGTGAATATTGTTTCGGACGTTGTGAGCTCGGGCTCGAAATATTTCGCGGCTCTCATCTGCGTGTAAAAATAATCTTGGAAACTTCCGTCGTTGTTGCGATATCGACGAGAAAGCCATTGATGTTTTAGCTTGACTCGAATGGGAATAGAATAAAATTCGTTCAAAAATGCTTCGCGAAATGCTCGGTAATTTCTGAATGTTCGGGTACCTGAATTGATCCATATCTTAGCTCTACCGTCTAATAGATTTTCAGTGACTAACATTTTATGTTCCTCTTTCACATTTTTGAATTGATAGTATTTTTCTAATTCTGTGAGGAATTCATTTGGGTTACAACCGTTTTCGTCACTAAACTTTGGTTGCTTTATGTCCAACTGCAAATACTGTAAATGGTCAATGACCCCACTTACGACCCGTTCTTCGTTGTCTGCTTGTTCGCGATTCGGTTGTCTTCGAGTTCCTCTCGTTCTCGTGTTGTTCGCTGGTGGAAATAACGTGTTGCCTGCCTCTTCAAGTTCATTTCGCATTTGTTCGATTTTCTTTTGTTCCTCTCTCAGACGTGCCCATTCCATTTGTATGTTTGTTTGCTCGCTCTCCGTTTCGATGTTGTCGTTATTTGTCTCTTGATTTCTCGATTCTTTGCTCGTGTGAGCTGGCGGTGATCGTGTGAGCGACATGTTTCATCGAGAATATATAATAAAAAATATTAGTTGGTTATACTAACAATTTGTAACGGTCGAAGACGTGCCTCGAGTTGGACGCCAATTTTGTAACAATTTGTTTATTATTTGATCAAAATTTTTATATGGCACAAGTTAGAATTAAAATTTATAATTATAATATTGGTATTATCGAGGCGTTCGCGTACAAATTACCGAGAATTGCTTGAGGTGGAGAGAGAGAGAGAGAGATTCGGTGCAGTTGTTCTGGAAGCGCTTCCTGATTGATGGGGAGCAGCTTCCGATGCCGAAGATGATGAATGCTCCAAAGTCGAGGAATTTTGCTTTTGTCCGAGAAGCCTGAGGACCTGACGAGTGTGATGTCCAGTGAGCGATAATTTGGCCTTGCGGATAATATAAATTTGGGCACATCTGACGAGTGTGATGTGCAGTGAGCGAGTGTCGCTTCGTCGATCGTTGATCCTCTTCGAATATTCCCCCTCTTCTTGCGTTGGATCCCTCGTCGAATATTCTCGACTACTCTCTATCTCTCTCTCACTCTCCTTCTATCGTTTTCTCTCTCTCTCTCTCATAAACCTTATATCGTTACAACACAATTAGTTAGTTTGTTATGTATTCATTGATTTTTTATTTTTGGCCAAGTTACTCCAAAAAACGTGATTTTTTTCAATAAATTTTATTCATAGTACAAAGCATGTTGAGTAATCAATTTTTTTTTACATATGAAAGCACATATATGAAATTACTTGAAAAAAACTTTTTTTTTTCGAAATGGCGGTTTTGAAAATGGCTGCTGAAACTCATCTGATTAGTAAATGGATGACATCATTTCTTAGAAACGAATTATCTGAAAGCAAAAAACAAAACGGTTTCATATTCTGTATCGAATTGGCTATGGCTTCAAGCAGAATGAAACATTTTCAATGAAAAAAAACAAAATGGCGGACTTTTGAATTTTTTTACCCGTTTTTTTTCACTTTTAATCCTTTATAACTTTTTTAAATAATAATGAATATTTCTGGTTCTGCTTGAGGCCATAGCCAGACATCTAAAGAGTAAAATGCCGTTTGGTTCATATCGGTAAGTGCAATAGTTTTGAAATGAGAGTGTCATCCATGCGAAAAAACGTGGTTCGGAGAAAAATCAGTTTAAAGTTTTTATTCGTGAAAAATCGTAAAAAAAGTGAATTTTTCTCACATATCCATTCCAGCTTCATACACAACTCCTTCCTGGTCTTTGTAAGCATTATTCTCAAGAATTCTTGCATTTCTTAAAGCAGTTCTGTATTCCTTAGACGCTTCAGTAGCTTCTAGCTCAGCTCGATCAACACGCCTGTTATTGGCCCTATTAGCAAAGTACCTTGCTTGCGGGCCGATTCTGACACCCATAACTTCCATTATTTTTATATGGGTGAAAGCCCTTCATTGAAAATGCAAGCAGCACTGAGAGCAGCAATTTCAAGCGTTTTTTTCCCAACAAACTTATGTTTAGGGACTATGTTCCAGACACATGAGTTGTAACTTTCGTTATTGTTTTGCGTGTTAGCCCCTAAACATCTCTCGAGCAACTTTTCGTCCGTTAGTTCTTCATAAATTGGCTGTAAAAGATCTTGAATTTCCTGATCGAAAGCTGGTGGATGGTTGTAATTCTGTTTTGTAGCTACTGCCTTCTGATAAGCGCACCATGAATCTGCTCCGGCTCGACAATACTGGTGTTGTGGCTTAGCATCGGTGGAACACTTGTGATAAAATGAGGCCAGAATTGCATTCTTCATGTCTGGCACACAATCGGGATGATATGTGGGATACCACTTCTTCTTTTTTTGTCCATGATAAATTTTGAGAGCACACAAACGAAAAATTTACCGACGCGTGCGAAGACTGAAGCGAACAACCATCTCCAACGAAAATTTCACTTGTACTGCCGTACATTATATACGAAGGACGCTCTCTAATTGTAAAGGACAGAATATTTTCGAGAAATAGAGGGGAACAAAACAATAAGACGATCCGACGGCACGCAGCAGCTGCTGTGTGTGTGTGTGTGTGTGTGTGTGTGTGTGTGAGAGAGAGAGAGAGAGAGAGAGAGAGAGAGAGAGAGAGAGAGAGAGAGAGAGATTATACATTTATTATCTCCATAAATATCATGATTTATTATCGATCCTTTTTTTATCTGCATCGTCATAATTTCCAGTGTATTGTACACGGAAAAAGAAATGTTACAATTTGAGGTTTTTTCGTACCCGTTCAAAAGCAGCCATATTCATGTGTTATGTATCTCGAGATTCACTGTGTATATGAAGCTTTGCAGATTAAATCGACCACTCTTCAACCGGATCGCTTTTTTACTGAAATGTATATATGTAATACTATCCCTCAAAAAACATTTTTAGGAATTTGTCAACTTTTTTATTCAACCGAAAAAATTTGTTTTTTAAAAAACTGCTCTTTTTTTATCAATCGATCATAACTTTTAAAAAAATTGATGTTTTTTTTCAACTTTGGGGCATCTGTTCATACTTTTCATGAAAAAAATATTCATTCAAAATCATATTTTATGAAATTTTTCAGTTTTTCAGAGAGACCCATCTACTTTTCGAAGACTGCTATTTTTGATTTTTTATTTTCTTCTTACTTTAATTTATTCTGAGATAATACCGTAAGATTCATAGTGGGGAAACTTTTCTTTCTATTTTTATCGTAATCTAACTTTATTTTAACGATAAAATAAATTTCAATTTCAAATCTCAACGATGAAAGATTAGGATTTTCACAGGGATGATATAATAAACAACCGTTAATTTTTGTACATTGTAATAAACGCACTGGAGAAAAGTAACGTTCAATGAACCCTTGCCTAATATTTTACACGAGGTTATCCACAAAACAGTCTCAATATAACATGGTAGTATAATTACGAAACGTGTGAAATACATTTTGAACGGACTGATAGTAAGCTAAGGATTTTCATACACTGTATGTATGTATGTATGTATGTTCAACGCAATTGAGAATTAGGTATGCATAATATGAGAGTAGTAGTGAAATATTGATAATATCTAAATATTTGTATGTGAAATGATTCAGTGATTATTTATTTTATTGTTCACAAAGTATTCCTAATAAATTCAAAGTAATAATAAAATCTCGATAACGAAGTTCTGTACGTTATACATATGTTCTTCAATTTATCATCAAAACAGCATTAGGTTATGAAAAAATGAAAATTTTCTTTTTTCAATCAAAAAACAGCAATCTGCCTAGTAAATACGGCATGAAATTGAGAATAAATCAAAGTTTTTATTTTTATTTTTAAAAAGTTAAAAATACCGGTCTTGGAAGAATTTATGGTTTTCTCTGAAAAATTGAAACATTTCATAGAGTATGAATGTGAATATTTTTCTAAAAAGTGCGTGCTGTTCAGCAATTGTTGGAAAAATTTATGAGCGTTCTTTTGGAACGCTCATAAATTTTTTATTTTGGAATAAATGTAAATTTTTACAATAAATTCAAATCTTTTGTTGCGGTTGAGTAAAAAATGTGAAAAATTCACAAACACATTTTTGTACGGTATATATAGCATATACAAATTTCAGACGCAGGGATCAGATTCAAAAGTAGTCGATTTTACGTGTATCGACTCATAATTTTTTTTTTTTTTTTTTTTTTTTTTTCGGAGGTGGAAAGCACTTCCTGCCAACCCTGCTAGATTTGTCTAGCAGGAGTGTGGAGCTCCCATCCACTAAAACCACCTCCTTTGGTACCCATCACGGGAACCGCCGCATTGTATTACTTTGCGGAAATATATAAACATATATATGTATGTATGTGCGTGTGAGTGTCTATTACATGAAGACATTTGTAAAACCATTTATATAGTAAAGCAATTTATTTCTTGTAAGCCAATTATTTTCTGCACAATTCTTAGAAACTAAGATTCGGCTCATTGCACTCGTCAAACGGCATTCTTCAGCCAAATGCCCATATGCGTCAAAAAATATAAAGAATGCTTCGAGTCTCAAACTCGCGATCGAGAATAGACAACTCTCGGTCGAGTTTCGACTCGAATATTTTTATTCGTCGAACGATGCAAGACATCGTTGATGAAGCATGGTCAACGTCAGGCGAGAAAGTGCGATCTCGGCGACGGACGACTCTCGTCAGCGAGAGGCAGGCATACACGCATAAACTAATCTACAAAATGACGCGAATTTGGAATTCGCGATCGAGAATAGACAATTCTCGTTCGAGTTTCGACTCGAATATTTTTATTCGTCGAACGATGCAAGACATCGTTGATGAAGCATGGTCAACGTCAGGCGAGAAAGTGCGATCTCGGCGACGGACGACTCTCGTCAGCGAGAGGCAGGCATACATGCATAAACTAATCTACAAAATGACGCGAATTTGGAATTCGCGATCGAGAATAGACAACTCTCGGTCGAGTTTCGACTCGAATATTTTTATTCGTCAAACGATGCAAGACATCGTTGATGAAGCATGGTCAACGTCAGGCGAGAAAGTGCGATCTCGGCGACGGACGACTCTCGTCATCGAGACATAGGCATATATGCGTCAACAAATGTGTAGAATGCCATGAATATTTGTTGGTAATTTGTTTGGATATCAATAGGTAGTATCAAAGGTGGCTAGAACCTCACTCTTTCAGAGAGGGATATATGATGCCGATAAGTGCGTTCGAAAATGCAATTATA
This sequence comes from Netelia melanura, assembly GCA_964007305.1. NCBI lineage: Eukaryota > Metazoa > Arthropoda > Insecta > Hymenoptera > Ichneumonidae > Netelia > Netelia melanura. Next base: position 22,224,910 of record OZ023255.1, read on the forward strand.
AGCCGTATAGCGGTATCAACGAGCACATGCGCGTATCGTCGCATCTGTGTCGATTAATCACAGGGGAACAACGATAATTTGCGGGACCTGAGCATATCAGCCAAGTGGCGACGCATTTTTGATTCATCTTGGGAATACATGCGATTGACCGGATTATCTTTTAGTGCAATCGCCGTCGCAAAAGCAATCGCGTAGACCCCACAACTGAACGAATCAGGCTGCTTAGTCACTGGCTGAAAAATAATATCTTCGTTACCGATATAGGGGTATCGTTTTACTATGTATCTCTTTTCATCCGGGCTCAAGAGCTCGTACTCCGAGCGGAGAAGACTATCGTAGACGAGTAAGTTCGTTCCATCATAATGAAGACAACACCAATGCCTTGACTTATTACCGCCAATTATTTGTAAGTCAGAGCTATCAAAATCGTTGGGCTCTATAAACTTATGATATCCCGTGTAACAGGCAGGATGGCAATGGAATTGTGTATTTTGTTCCAAAATGCTTTGAAACAAATCTATACAACTATCAGTTAAAAAACTGTTAGCCTTCAAAATTAGGGGAACGACCTCATGTACGGAAATGTCTTTTTTTAATATGTCGATCAACTCCCGATTTTCATCAGAAGATTCGATTTGGTCGTCGCTTTCGATCGTGACCCAATTATCGGTGCGATTGCATGCATCTCTGTGTACACTGAGAGAGGACGAGATATTGTCTCGTTTTGTGCTCGTGACTGGAGCGCTAATGTGTAAGGATAAAGCATTTTTTTTCGCAGTGCTTCTTCCCGGGCTTGCACGATATAGTCAGGATCGCGGATCGCCATATTCCTGCTACGACGACTATCGACGATTTCTGGGAGTAAGCAATTAACGTAGAATTTGCATAACTTTGATTTCATCTGCAACTCCCAGAAATTATCGTCTCTGAGAACTGTTACCAGTTTCAGATCTGTGGAATTCCACAGTGCGAAGATACAATAGTCGCGCCTCGTTATGTGCAATTGACCTTGCACCTGATAAAAATATGCGTGAGTTCTTCTCAGGACTTGCTTATTTTTTTTATCGAATATGCCTCTTAGGGCGGGTTTTTCTTCGATGGCGCTTTCTAAATCGCCATTTTGTGCCGAGAATGGACACTTGATTTCAACGATACCATCGTCATCGATCAATCCATCTAGAGATGCTCCTAGATAAGGAATCTCTTGATCGATGAAGAGACCGCAGGCAACTATTTGTTTCCCCAGTTTTTTCTCAATTGCCTGTCGTGCTATATCTTCGTTTGTAATGCCGTATTGTATGGCTGCTGAGTCCAGTATCTTAGGATACCGAATACTCGCAACCATATTTCCGCACGATGTCGTGGGTAACATACGGCATATTTGTCCGAATTGCGACGCGGTGATCATGTCGGTTCGCAACTGATGCCACAATTCGCAATTGCGTTGCGAAACTGTGTCTCGTTCGATCTGTCGCCAACTTTGTTGGTTCGATCGCAACTTTGACATGTGGTCATCAACAAAAATCTTAAATATATCCTCATCGACATCTGGCTTTTTAGCCGATGGACCGTAATCTTTGTCGGTCCCCTTAAATTGGCGCAGCCGACCACTGCACTCTCGCTGCTTATATACGCGGTCACGTATATTTTTGCGTTTCCTTAAGCGTTCCATTCTTTGAACAGCTCTGGGAATTGCGCAGCGTTTACCGAGGTATACTTTCGACAACACTGATTGAGTGTTGTGTTGTATGAAAGCTCCATAGCACCTCATTTGATATGAGTTCATGAGAATTGCATTCTTCTGCCACGTTATTCGTAACATTTATTAATAAACTTTTAGCGTGGCTGCTTAAATAACGAACCGCTTCATAAATAGCGGGGTACATACCAATAGCATGCAAAATTGGTAATAAGTTTTCTGCCCCCTCTGTCGGTTCACAACTGAAAGGGAGAGCAGAACAATTGGTATGGTCACCGAAAACATGACTTGGCAGAGCCAGTATATCTTTGCAGAGTGCCTTTGCTTTCTCTGCCTCCGATATGACTTCTGCGTTGCGGAGGTCTCTCGCATGCTCAACCAATTTTCGAAGTTTAAGGCCACTCGACAAGACGCACTGACGAATTTTCGTCACGTTCACCCTTTCTTTCACGGAAACATTTGTAAATTTTGTTTTCGAAGCAAGCCTCAATTTTTTACACATGTTCCGGAACAAGTGGTTATTACACTCGACTTTGTCTACAATAATACCGTATTTCATATACGGATTTGCATCTCGTATGGCCTGATATACGCTGCTGTCGCCATCCGCAATCAGGGTACGATAAATTAGGCCATTGGACGCGATACTATTGTTGAAGCCTTCGAGAACTATGTCCGTTTCCATAGCCGTAGAGCTTCGATCTCGACCCCAGTTTTTATAGCAAACATGTGGTGGTGGCTCTTTACTGAGCACCTGTGCTCTCTCACATATTGCACAGTACTTATTGCGTACAGCAATAAACAGAGCCAATTTAGTTTCCTGGCCAAAAATAATAGCTGTGCCGGATAAAGCGTCATGCTTACCACCGGCATACGAGCGTTTCGCCCAACAGCCATCTGCAATTACATTGATGTACGGGATACCATCAATGACATGGCCTTTTTTTTATTGCAATCGATTTTTCTATCGATGCTGCACGTTCCCGTTCTGCTTCGGCAACTTCATGGAAGTTTTCGTACAATTTGTCACGGTATCTACGATAAGTATTGGCGTTCATGGATGGAACAGCCATTGCCGCGAGTTGTTCCTCCATCGTGCTGTAGCCGGTACCTGAAGTGATGGTACCGCATACAGCACTTTCGTTGACGCTCATATCGTCACCGTGATTGGGGTCAGTCCAAATGTTAAATGTGTAATTACACATTTGACATTTGAAAAATATCTGCGTTCGCAAGCCACGGTCGAGCGACTTAAACAATTTAAGACCGCTAAATGGACATTGCAGTGCGGTATTGTGATTATCAAATTTCTCATGTAATTGATTCCAGAAGAAATTTAAATCAACAATCCGCCGACCAACAATGGCGGTCTCTACAATGCGACCGTTGTCTGTAGAACCATGCTCAACTACGAAAGATTCTACATTCTGCAAGTTACTTGCAGCTAACCTTTTCATCTGAGGACCAGATGAATCCCGCTCGCAACGCTCGTCAGCTTTTCGTTTACTAACGTGCGTTATGTTTTCCCGGTTTCCATCGGAGAAACGAATTGTCTCTTCGTTGCAGAGATCAGGGTCTACATCGGCAACCTGATCTTGTAACTTATCTACAATTTCGTTTCGACGAGATTTCGGGAAATTATAATTTTCCCGAGTTTCGCATAATGGTTTTCCGATGCTCTTAGGCTTACCTAGTATTCTTTCCTCCTGCGCGGAAGCTTCTGATGCAGCCTGTGTCGCAACAGTATGAATATCGTTAGCCTTGCAGATCGGAGTAGACACCTCCTTTGGAGCGAGCTCCGGTAATTTGCAAGCATGGCGCCTAAAAAAAACAATATCATGATACTATTTTACTTGAACCGATCTTCTTTGCTTCAAATTGAAATTTCTTCAAAACTATTCAACATTTCTCGATGATTTTTTTTTAGGTTTGTTCGAAAAGACTTTATTGATAATTCGGTGTAGGGGTTTTCAGGATATTCAAAACAGAAAAGTTTCACGAGCAGTTGAAAGTCGAAAAATATTGTTCGAAAAAATGCCTATTTTCAATTTACCTTTTCTCATGAAACGTACAACCGATTTTTACCATTTTTGTTGTGCGTTTATATTAAAGTGTTATAAACATTGTGTCGAGCTATTTTTTCGATATTTTGTTTCAGAATTTTTTGACATCGTTTTGAAATTTTGTTACAATTTTTTACCACGTTTTTTGACCTTCAAATACATTTTTCTCGGGTCTGAATCGTTTTTTCACAAAATGGTTTCATACATCCTTCATTTGGATGTACTGATTACGCCAAAAAAAAATATACCGATACGATGAGTAGATTTAGAGAAAAAATACATTGAAGGTGAAAAAACGTAACTTTTCAGGAGACACGATTTTCAGAAAAAGGGTGAATTTCTAATGAATTTCGGGGTGTTTGTTGCATCGATCGAACTAACTATCGATTGTTAGATTATGTAAACAGAATCTTTTTACCTTCATGTATGTGGAAGTGGGCTCGGCATATTCTAAAGTAAAAAATGCATTTTTAATTTTTTTTTTCCTGAAAGCACAATTTTTTTTTATCGTTTGGTGCAACTACGTGCAATTATGAATACCAACCGCCTCAAAGGGGTTAAATAATTATAACGCACATATAAATATATATAAAAATGATTTATCGATCGATGCCACGAATACCTTGGAATTCGTTACAAATAGAGACTTTTTCCGAAAATCGTGTTTCTTGAAAAGTTATGTTTTGTCAGTTGCAATGTACCTTTTGTCGAAATCTACTCATCGTATCGGCATATTTTTTTTGACGTAATAACTACATCCAAACGAAGGATGTGTCGAGCCATTTTGTTGAAAAAACGATTCAGACCCGAGAAAATGGGTAAAAAAACGTGGTCTAAAATTTTAGCAGAAGTTCAAAACAATTTCTAAAACAAAATATCGAAAAAATGGCTCGACACAATGTTTATAATACTTTGATATATACACACAACACAAACTGTCAAAATCGGACGTACGGTTTCTGAGAAAAGATACAGTGAAAATAGGTATTTTTCGAACCAATGTTGTTCGGCTTTCAATTGGTCCTAAAATTTTTCTAAGAATGAGTCGAACATCCTCTAAAACCCTATATAGAATTACTTATCAATAAAATCTTTCTGAACAAAACTAAAAAAAACGTCGAAAAATGTTCAATATTCAATAATGTATTTTTTAGTTATAATTAATAAATTGTTTATGCAGTGTAAATGGGTATTTATTTATTTATTATAAATTATGTTCAAATATATGTGCACAAATATGCACACATATATATTGAAACGGGTCCACCTGAAACAGAGAAATAAATTAGCACCACCAGGGGGCGATATTTCGCGCAAACGAAAACATGTAGCAATAAGTATAAATAGGGGCAAACACCCTCTCGATCTTACCTTAGTCTTCTTGGTCTCTTACCTGTGAAGTCTGACCAGGTCATACCCGACTGTTATCTTACGACGCTTGACGTCTCGACCACGGTCGAGACAACGAGTCTCGTTTGAATCACGGAAAGGTACCGATCTGAAAAGACAAGCACAGGGTTAGTATCATATTAAAAATCGCGACTCACCTGATAAGCCGCCAGAACCGACGACGAAGTCCATCATCAACCGGCAACAAATTCAACGAAGGGTCAACGACCTCAGGCATCAGCTGGAAGGAGGAAAAGAAATTCATATCGGGACGCAGGATATGAGAAAAATTGAAACAACTCACCGGTCTGCGGAGAATGCCGAACGACACAGCTACACCGCACTAAACACGCCGCGATGCGAGGAAAATAATTATTTATAACTAAAGAAAAACAAGTCACACACGCACGCGTGACAGGAGGGGCCGCAGCCATATTGGCGAAACTCATACATAGAATAGACAACGCACCCCGAATGATCGCCAGCGCCAATATCGATCAATCACGATCGATACGCCTAGCGCGGTACTAATTAGAGCACCAGCGTCGGTAATAAGGAGCAACTGTAATTACCCCGAAATAATTTCGCAATAAATTCCTTTGCTTTACCAACAGGATTCTCATCTATTTATTCCACCTCGAGTCTCGAACTTACCACAAAATTTAATGAATCGGGTAATACCGTTTCATTTGGCGCCCGAACAGGGACTCGAGAATTTAGAATAAATAAAAACCTGGGTAAATCGGCAAGTCGATCGAACAGGATGGCAGAAACAGCGCCAGAAATTATAAATGAGACCACCGCCGAGGAAAGTGAAATCGCTATCACGCCAGTCACCTCGCCCCAAGTAGGGCACAGCACGATGACACAACGAGAAGAGATACGAGCAAGCTCGGAAGCATTGCAACAAGAAATCGACGAATCGATACGCATAATGCTACGGGAACTGAAAGAAATGAAAAACGAACAAACAAGAGAACGGCTCACGACGAACGAGCAGGTAAAAGATCTAGACGAGAAATGTGTAATGAGGTGCAGGCAAACCCAGGAGATAGTGCGGCAAGAATTCAGAGAAGAAGTCGATAGAGTAGTAGCACAAAACGATCGGAAGCTGACTATCTCGCAAGATCTCATGAAAACCGAAATGGAGGAAATCGATCGCGCCCGAAAGGCGAACTTTGACGAGCTCGAAAAAAAACTACAAATTACGAGAAGCAGCCAACTCCAACAAAGCGAGATAACGAAGAATACCATGGAAATGGCCAAAAACAACCGGATACGTATAGAAGAGGTGGAAGAAGAAATACGAAACCGACTGTCACAAACGGTGAATATGACACAGGGTGGTCTAAACATCAGTCAAGCCTTCGCGGTGAAACAAAGACCACCGACGTTCAGTGGCGACGGTAAAGAGAGGCCGATGCGATACCTCCGAGAATTTGAGCAATTCTGGGAACTCACAGGTAACACCAATCTGCATTACCTAATAAATCAGTCACTGCGCGAGGCAGCAAAAGACTGGTGGCGGGTAGTCGAGGATGAAGTCCATACCATCGAGGAGTTTGCAAGGAAATTCAAATCGCGATATTGGAGTCAACAGATACAAGGCAAAATCAGCAGAAATCTGGAATTCGGAGCGTATGAGATCGACGAAGTGAAGGCGACAAGGGCGGAGTATGCGACCAGAATATTCGGCAACGCGAAGGACCTTACGAAGGCACTCACGAACGAGGAAGTTATCAGATACCTGAGTAATCATTTCAACGAAACAGTTCGGTCGGCTGTACAGGTAGGCACTGTAAAAACCATCGACGATTTTCTCGAATTACTAGAGAGACTCGATGCATCGGGACCCTTGAACGCACACCGACGATTCAATCGGTACACGGGGGACCAAAGGGAGAAACCAAGGACATTCAACGACCAATATAATGGGGGACAGCGACCCAGAGGTAACGAAAATGCGAGAAATGACTGGGGTCAAAGACAGAATTTTCAAAATCCTCGCCCTCAATGGACAAATTACTACAACGACAGACCTCGAGCATGGGATAGGTCAGCCCACCCCAGGAAAAAACGACTAAACCCAACAGCGCCGCCATGGCCAGCAACAAGCCAGGAGCAGAAAACGGCGGAACCAACGCAGACGGAACAGAACCAGGGAAACGAATAGCCGTTACGCCCGAGATAAACGTCCTGGAAAAGCAAGAACGGGGCGTAACGGATGATGAGCTAGTAGAATACGAACTAGAAGAAACCAGGAAAAGACAAAAGAAGAACGCAAAGAAAAGGGAGCGAGAAAAGAGAAAGAAGGAAGGCAAAGCCGTCAGAGAATACACCGAAATATCAAATATAACGGAGAATTCACGAAATACGGACAGTGCTCCGGAAAAAGAAAAGAGAAGAGATGAATACGGAAGCTACGAGCAACCAAGAGGGTATCTGATGGAGGAGGGGAAGACCAACCATCAGAGGATTATCACGAAGAGCCCGGAAATAGAAGTAAAGCTCGAAAAGAAAATAGGCCTCAAAATGCTGATTGATAGCGGGAGCGAGGTGTCTGGAATATCGGAAGAATGTTATGCTAGGGTAAGAGAAGCAGTCCAAGAATACCCGACGCTGCCAGTAACGGGAGTAGAAGTACAAGGAGCCTTTAGCGGGCAAGTCAGCAGAATACGCAAGAGCATATTCGCCGAAATTGCCATTGGGGAAACTGAAGCGATTATCCAATTAATGATTATTCCAAAATTAAGACGAGAGGCAATCCTAGGGATGGATGGGATAAGGGCGATGAAAATGACGATTGATGCAGCAAATGAGCAGGTGTGCGTGAATGGAAAAGTAGTCCTGGTGGCAGAGGAAGAAAGGTGGAGCGAACCAAAAAGGGAGGAGAGAAAGGAACTCAGCCAGATAATGGCAGTAACGACGCGGGGAGAGGAGGTACTGACAAGAGGGGAAATTGAAGAGAAGAGCCGGGAGCTAAAAGGAGTCTCCGCGTCAGTACGAAGCGAGTTTATAAACCTCATATGGAAGTACCGCCACATATTCACGAGCCGCCCAGGAAGGATGGCGGCGTACACACACAGGCTGCATTTAAAGGACCCGAAACCTTACGTCAACAGTTCATACCCTATACCCATGAAACATCGCGAAAGTGTGCGAGAAGAAATAGCACGGATGCTACGACATGGGATAATCGAAAGGGCGACGAGCCAGTATATCAATCCAATAGTGACGGTAATCAAGAAAGATGGCGCGGTTAGGCTATGCCTGGATGCTCGGCAGCTGAACGAGAAGTTGAGAGAGGACCACGATTCAGCGCCACCAATAGAGGAAATATTCCAACAATGTAACGGGATGCGCACCATGTCGAGCTTAGACATGACGAGCAGCTTTTGGCAGATCCCGCTGCACGAGGAGTCAAGACGATATACGGCATTCTTGCACGAAGGGCGGTGCTACCAGTTCACCGTAACACCATTCGGCCTAAAGACAAGTACGGCCAGTCTCATAAAAGGGTTAGAAATCGTACTAAAAGACATAGGGCCGTCAGTCATTAACTTCGTGGACGATCTTCTATGCATGTCAACGAGTGCGGAGGAACATATTGAGCATCTGGAGAAGCTTCTGGGAAGAATCGAACAAAATGGAATGACTCTAAATATAAAGAAATCAGTATTCTTCCGCCAAGAAATAGAATTCTTGGGGCATATCTTAACAACGGAAGGAATAAGACCACCGCCCGGAAAAATCGCGGCAATACGCGATTTCCCGACACCAACAAACCAAAGAGGATTACGCGGCTTTTTAGGTCTGGTAAACTTTTACTCACGATTTACGTCCAAGCATGCAGAAAAAACGGTACCGTTACTCCAGTTGATGAAGAAAGGTGTAAATTGGCACTGGGACGAGAAACACGATAAAGCGTTTGAAAAAGTAAAAACGCTATTCACAGAAAGTGTCGTATTAAAGCACCCGGATAAAGAAAAAGCATACTGGCTCACAACCGATGCGAGTGATTACGCTCTCGGGGCAGTACTCGAGCAAGAAGACGAGAACAAGAGTAAGGCAGTAATAGCGTTCGCCAGTAGAACGTTAAAAGGTCCAGAAATCAGATACATGACGACCGAGAAAGAGCTGCTGGCAGTTATCTGGGCACTGCAAAAATTTCGGACGTATCTTTTGGGAGTGAAGATACATGTCAGAACGGATCACAAAGCAATCACCTTCCTCAGAACATGCCGATTCGCGGGGGACAGATTACTAAGGTGGGCTTTGGCAATACAAGACTATAACCTGACGATCGAACACTGCCCAGGGAAAGAAAACATCGTCGCCCATTGGTTAAGTCGCCCGCACGACGAAGGGAGAAGGACCAACGACGGAAAGAAACTCACAATCGCAGCGATCTGGGCAAAAGAATTTAGTGAGGAAATGAAAAACGATTTCGAAAGACTAGGAGAAATACAAAAGAAGGATCCAGCAACAAAAGACGCGTGGAAAACGGCCGAGGATAACAAGGGACAAACAAGATATCGAATCTCCGGCAATCACTTGCAGGCAAAGACTCGCATGGGAATATGGAAAACTCTGGTTCCGCCAGGGATGATCGAGCGTCTCATACAAGAATGCCACGAGATGTATGGGCACGTCGGAGCAAGAAAAATACACAAACTACTCGACGAAGAATTCACCTATCCACATCTAGCCAAAAGAACACGACAGATAATAGCATCATGTGACACCTGCCAACGCAACAAAAACCCGAACTTCACAAATCACGCGAAAATGCAAACCATCATACCCGAAGCGCCGGGAGATCTATTATCGATTGATTTTTTTGGACCACTTCCCCCCGCCCTAGGAGGCGTAAAACACATATTAGTGACCATCGATGCATTTACAAAATTTGTCAAACTATACCCATTACAGAAAGCTAATGCGGCGGCGACAATCAGAAAAATCTTCCTCGACTACATTCCCAAATATGGGAAACCAAAACGCATACAGTTCGATCACGGTACGCAATTCACATCCAAACTATGGCTGGAGAAATTGGAAAAGGAGAAAATCCAAAAAGTCTTTTCATCTATTCGGCATCCACAAGGAAATATTGTGGAACGGGTAAACAGAGAACTAGCAAGGTTTTTTCGTACTCTGTTAGATGAAAACCACGCGGCATGGGCGAAATGGCTTCCCACAATAGAAACATGCATTAACGATGTCTATCACGATACCACTGAGGAAGTGCCATCAGAGATCCACACCAAGAAAAGACCGGAACGAGCATGGGAGAAATGGTTCTTATCAGAAGACCCAAAACAACTGAACGAAAACGACTACGAAAAGAAGATAGCCCTGATCAAGGAGAGAATACGCAAGAAGGGAATAGCAAGAGCACGAAGATTCGATGAAGCGCACAAAACGACCACATTTAACGAAGGAGACCTGGTACTAGTAAGAGCGCTAAATGTCTCGGACCCGAAAATTAAAAGGGCCGCGAAATTTATGCCCCTGTACGAAGGCCCATATCGAATAAAAAGATGCGTAGCACTGGCGACGTATCTTCTCGAAGATCCCTCGACGAAAAAGGAGAGAGGAAAGTTCCACGCGTGTCTCATGAAGCAGTATGTCCAACCGGCAAAACCTACAGAGCAAAAGAAAAAGCATTAGGACAAATGTATAATAAAAAAAAAAAAAAAAAAAAAAAAAAAAAAAAAACCCACGGATGATAAAGAGCAACACATCAAAATGACGACAAGAAGCTATGAGAAAAAAATTGAGTATTTAAAATTGTTCCTCGTCAATCAAGAAGGCTACGAGTTAAAACTACCGAGAATTTAAAAGGTAGCAAGAAAGTAAATTTAAGCTTACAAGGTATCAAGGATTTAATTTAAGCAGGAAAAGGAACGCACAGATAATCCAATATTCGGTGAGCGAGTCGTAAGTGGATCAAAAAAAAAAAAAAAAAAAAAAAAACAAGGACACCCACACGCAGAATAAGGAAGGAGTTGGACACCAAGCCAAAGAAAAGTGAACAAACGACAGAAACGAGAGCATAAAGTAGTAGAGAAATACAGAGGAATCAGCAACGGAAAAATCGAGAAAGTACGAAAATTAGATTAAATCGTTAGCCAGTTAGCCTCAACCAATTATAAGATACATTTCGAGGACAATAAGTCCACCAAACAAAGGGATTCGCGACAAAGGCCCCGAAAAGAAAAAAAAAAAATTTTTTTTTCCGGCACCTACCAACGTCCCAACCGACATCAAATTCAACGGTCACGAGGAAAGTCAAATCAGTGTAACAACCGAAATGGAAGAGAAAACGGGTAAACGTGACGAAAACGAAAAGGCGGCAAACGAAACGCACGCAAAACAGCAAAAGAGTGAAAAACTATTAAAAAAAAAATTACGGAAGGCCGAGAAACAGAGAAGGCAACGGCAAGAAAAACAAAAAAAAACACCGTGGAGAATATCTTCCAATTAATAGTCATAACGGATACTAATATCAAGAATTGGTATCCGGGGAAATCACTCGGACTGTAAGAGAGGGGAGCACTCGAGTGGCCAGTATAATTAGTTCACCGAGAGACACGAACAGAGGAACACGATAAAATGGAGTACCAAACCATCGACACCAACGAGATGAGAGGGAGAACGTACAACGTCAGGATATCGGCGATGGGATCACCGAACCATCTATACCTGCACGTCAGGACACCCACCAGTGATCCACGAGCAGCAATCACACGCATGAGATGCATATCAAAAAGGACGGCCGGAGTCGTGCAATGCATGGAAGAAGAGCTTTACCCGGGAAAAGGGATTTTCTATTACGACGGCCAGAACTTCCATCGGGCGACAGTGATGGAGTATGAATATGGTCAGGCATGGTTATGGCTGGGGGACCACGGAGACGACATCGACGCTGAAATCGAGCAGTGTTTTACTCCGACGCAATGGGCAAAGGAGAAACCACTCGCCACCGTGACATGCGCCATCCGTGGTCTCCAACCATGGGACGAGGACGAGTACGACGACGAAACGTGCGAAAAATTATTAGAGTATGTTCAACAAAGAACATGGCGTGCCACATTTGAGCACGACCGGCCCGAAGGACAGGCTCTGTGGGGGCATCTGCGCCAGGATGACGGCACGTCATTCCAAGAGATTGCTGAAGGATTCCAAGCGGCGAGGAGGACGACAAGACCAGTGCCATTTATCTGGAGCACTCCCGGACCGCTTCTGTGCGATCCGGTCTACAGCATGAGAAAAATTAAAAATAACATGCCGTATGATCCGGTAACGGTCGATCCAACGGCTGCAGCAACAACACCAGTGTTCCCCAGAGAAGACATCGACGATCCAGAGTGGTGGGAGGACCTGGAGACCCTCATCCTGGAGGACGAATCGGAGGAGGAAGAAACAACCGAGAGCCGCTTCCAGTGGTTGTGGCCACATGCCGACGACTGTTGAGAGAAAGACAATAGTGAAGAAGTTTTTTTTATTTTTCGTCGAAATGAGCAATAGTGCGAGAAACAGTGAAGAAGTTTTTGTTTGTACATAGAGTTAGAAAGTTTTTTTTTTTGGCGGCAACAATTGAAGAAGTTTTTTTTTTGTACATAGAGTTAGAAAGTTTTTTTTTGGCGGCAACAATTGAAGAAGTTTTTTTTTTGTACATAAAGTTAGAAAGTTTTTTTTTTTTTTTGCAACAAATGTAAAGAAGTTTGGTTTGAATGAATTTTTGTGTGAAAACGGTAGGACGTTGTTTTTCCCAGTATAGAATAAGTTAATAAAGATTTTTTTTTTATATAAACCCAAATTGTACGTATATCACTCCAATAATCGAAGAAAATTTTCTTTTGTGAGACATAAATGTACAGGAATACGAAAAGATATAATAGAAAGAAAAGGAAATGAAAGTATTCTTACCTGTGAAAAAAAAAAAAAAAAAAAAAAAAGGGGGAGCGTCGAAGCAAATCCAAGGGAGGGATTTTCCTTCTCGACCCAACGACGAAGAAGGCGTGCTGTGTCGCGCAGGAAAATCCGGGGGACAATGAAACGGGTCCACCTGAAACAGAGAAATAAATTAGCACCACCAGGGGGCGATATTTCGCGCAAACGAAAACATGTAGCAATAAGTATAAATAGGGGCAAACACCCTCTCGATCTTACCTTAGTCTTCTTGGTCTCTTACCTGTGAAGTCTGACCAGGTCATACCCGACTGTTATCTTACGACGCTTGACGTCTCGACCACGGTCGAGACAACGAGTCTCGTTTGAATCACGGAAAGGTACCGATCTGAAAAGACAAGCACAGGGTTAGTATCATATTAAAAATCGCGACTCACCTGATAAGCCGCCAGAACCGACGACGAAGTCCATCATCAACCGGCAACAAATTCAACGAAGGGTCAACGACCTCAGGCATCAGCTGGAAGGAGGAAAAGAAATTCATATCGGGACGCAGGATATGAGAAAAATTGAAACAACTCACCGGTCTGCGGAGAATGCCGATCGACACAGCTGCACCGCACTAAACACGCCGCGATGCGAGGAAAATAATTATTTATAACTAAAGAAAAACAAGTCACACACGCACGCGTGACAGGAGGGGCCGCAGCCATATTGGCGAAACTCATACATAGAATAGACAACGCACCCCGAATGATCGCCAGCGCCAATATCGATCAATCACGATCGATACGCCTAGCGCGGTACTAATTAGAGCACCAGCGTCGGTAATAAGGAGCAACTGTAATTACCCCGAAATAATTTCGCAATAAATTCCTTTGCTTTACCAACAGGATTCTCATCTATTTATTCCACCTCGAGTCTCGAACTTACCACCAAATTTAATGAATCGGGTAATACCGTTTCAATATTTATATGTGAATACATATTTTTTCTGTAGAAGAGCAGTAAGTTCGGAAAAGGGCCTAGGGGGATAAGCACATGAAATCTGCCCCCGCACATAATAAATCTAGATTGACACCATAGATTGACATCTACATAACTAAAATTCCTGTAAATATCAACCTTGTGTTTTTGTACGAGTTATGGAGGGGGAAAGCAAAATAAACAAAATTATTTTTATCGAAAACGGCTTGGCCGATTTTGATGAATAAAAAATATGTTATACTCGTCAATAAAACCATTAAGAAAATTAATTTTTTGTGCAGAGGCGAGGTAGTAATAAATAGTGAATTGAAAACACCACAGGTTAGGATAATGTCTTTATTCTAATTGAGAACAAAAATGAAGTGACACGCTCGATCAGTGGCTTAGGCCGAACTGACGCTTTGTCGCGTTGGTCGGTCACGAAGATAGACAAAGAAATCAGTGTGCGGCAGTCGCCGCATTGTAGCGACATGTTTGGGCCTCTATCACATAATGCTATATACAAAAGAAGGATAGCGCTAACAGAGCGCGATTTATAACATTTTTTAATTCTGGAAAAAATACAGGAATAAAAAATGTTTTGAATTTTTCAAAAATTTTTTTTAAGGTTATGTTTCAGAGTTACACCTCCACTTTTGTTTCGAAAGAAAACGTTAAAATGTCTACTTTAACATATATTTTTTTCAAATTTTTCGTAAAGGTAGTTCATGGCGAAAAATGATGAAAATCATGCAAGCGGCGCGGCATCACGCTCTCGCTCTAACCGCGCACGCATACTAGAGGGTGTCTACTCAATTTCGTCACCGACTGTAGATATTCAGTACTGACAGTATACATACCGGAACACGGCCAATATACATATATAATTCCCTTCTTTTTGCCAGACATTTATCAATTTAAACCAGCCGAAATTCAGGAATTTAGCATAAAAATCAGGCTAGTAATACGTGCGCGGCTACAGCGAGAGCGTGATGCCGCGCCGCTTACATGATTATCATCGTTTTTCGCGATGAACTACCTCTACGAAAAATTTGAAAAAAATATATGTTAAAGTAGACATTGGTTTTCTTTGGAAACAAAATTGGAGATGTAACTTTGAAACATAACTTAAACAAAATTTTTTGAAGAATTAAAAATTTTTTTTCTACCCGTCTTTTTTTTCAGAATAAAAATTTGTTTTTTCTTCATGGTTTTATTGACAAGTGTAACATATTTTTTATTCATCAAAATCGGTCAAGCCGTTTTCGAGAAAAAACATTTTTTTTATTTTGCTTTCCCCCTCCATGCCTCCTAGAAAAAGGCAATTTAAAGTTTGATATTTATAGGACTTTTTAGTTATGTAGATGCCAATCTATGGTGTCAATCTAGATTTATTATGTGCGGGGGCAGATTTCATGTGCTTATCCCCTTAGGCCGTTTGCGAATTTCTGTCAAATCGCTTGAAATGGTTTCAAGCGCTAACTTCAAAACATAATTTATCATACTTCCACTGGTCAGAATTTTATGAAATTTGAACCACATATGGAGAAAAATATGTACGTACAGAAACAAAAATTGTTTAAATCGTATTTTTTGACGATGTCATATGTTGAACGCCACGTTGGTCTAATCAAAGCGCGCCGAGAAGCGTCGGAGCTTCCCGCGGGAAGCAAGTGCAGTGGCGGGCTCACCGTCCTTCCGCCCCCCGCCCCCCATGCTAGCAGCAGATTCTTGATACACTACGCGGTCACCACGGCTAATTCGGCTACGAAATGCAAATAATAGATTGTAATTTTATAGCGTGAGCCAACTGTACTTACCGAGCATAAAAAACTCGTCGCAGCGAATGTTTACGCCTTCTATTATGGCGATTACCCATCGCAACACTTCACTTTCAACACTCACTCACTAAATTCTAATTCGCGCACTGAAAATTTACACACTGTATATACGATACAGTAGATAATAATTGTAAAAAAAATCTATGTGAAATGACGCGGGACTCGTTTTTCCCGTGCCAGTTTCAGTGAGCGACTAATCTCGCATCAAATCCGCCGATAACGATGGGGTGCGGCGGTGAAACAATCGACGATCGCGAGCGTCATCGCCCGCAATCCTCGACTGTTTCACCGGATTTTGTTTTCAGCAACTCGTCGTTCTGAGAAGTATATATGTACTTCTCACAGCTAGAGAAGAACATAGTAAAAAAAAAAAAATTGCCATACAATACATACGACAAATACTTTTACATGTAATAAAATCAAATAAATATATTATCGAAAAAAATTATCTTTAAATATAATAAATAAAGTAATTATATTATGCAAACAACAAAACCTAATATAACATAAAAAAGAACATGATAATATTTTTCATTCACATGCAATAAAGCGATCAATGCAGAGAGCTCACTCACTTATTAGAAAATAAAAAAATATTGCCTATCGTTAGTTTCTAACGAGATAAAACATGATGTGTAGTATGTTTTTACAAAATTTGTTGTGATAAAAATAATGTAAATTCTTTTGACTCTTTAATCAAGAATTGCATAACTTTAAAAAAAAATGTATGTTGAAGTTGTAACAAAAACACTATAATTTGGGATAAGATTATTTATAACATAATAAAAAATTATTTCGTACTATTTATCTAATAATTTTTTTATTAGACAGAGATGCGATGGAAAAACAATATTAGAAACTTTCAACCTTTCAATATACTACAAAAAGTTTTCATCAATGGGTTTTGTTTCGCTATCGACAAAATAATAGTGTACGCGTGGAGGTGAACGACTTCCGAAAACTATATTTTTTTTGTATGTTTTTCGTTATTCATTCATTTTTCTATGTTTATAAAGCAAAGTAACATGTCAGAAAAAAAAGATTTTTTTTCACAATAACTTATTAGTTTGATTATGAGAATGTTACCTTGTTTTATAAATCAGAACAAAATTACAAAAAAAAACACCAAAAAATAGTTTTTGAAAATCGATCACCTCCTTGTAGTGAAAAGTGGAAAACGCTTACAAACGGCAAAGAAATACAAAATAATTGGTGTACATGTACTTACAAGGAATCTGTCTTGGAAGTCAACCTGAGATGAATTGCATAAAATTTGGCATGTTGGTAGAATGAATAACAATAGGCGACGCGTATAATATTGATTTTGAAGGCGTGAAATGCACCCTCGAAAATAGGGTTTTTTATCCTTCTTTATCGATAACTATTGAACAGTTCAAGATGTGAATAAGTTACAAACTGCAACAAAATTTATTTTTTTCCGTTTTATATATACTGGAAATGAGAATGATGCAGATCAACAAATTTCATATTGTTTATTGCAAAAATGAACATTTTTCATGCGTATCTTCGAGAATTTTCAACATATTGGGATGTAAATTTGTATACACATAGATGATGGAAAATTAGCGCATACGAATTTTTTTGTTTTTCCGATATCTCATAATGAAGGGGTTCAAACTTTTCTTCGGTATTTTAGTCAAGTGCATCGCACGATCGGCTAGCACTTTGCACATTCCGGGCTAACATCACGTTCATATAAGTTTGTTCCAACCGTGTTCTTACCGTGCGTTATCGACGCAACCTCGTAAAAATGGATTGCAATGCAAGTATAATTAGTGGAACGAGTCGATACAATTTTTTTTATTTTGGTGGATCGTCATTTAGGGGTGAACGCACACTAAAAACCGTATTCATTCGTGAACGGGCCAAGATAAAAAGAAAGGCTCCAAGGGATAAAATGTTGCATTCTTCGAATAATACATATTCATAATGATGATGTCGAATACAACAAATCTCGTATGTTTATTGCAATTGGTCGAGAATAACTGGTAGAAATCACACTTCAATTTTCCGCCAATATCGACATAAGTATGAAATGCTTTTGCTATTACAGAATAATTTCGTGCTTCGAAAAGTGACTGGATTGCTATCGTATTTTTGTGGAGACATTCGCATCGGCGCGTACTGCCTTTGAAGTACAATGGGGTCGGGAACTTTCATAATCATATTACAATAAAGATAGTCGTAATAAAAATCTTTGAAACGTAGAGCTTTTTTACACCACGCACAAGTACGAGTCAATGTTATATGTGACGTGCGCTTCGCAATTTCGATCAATAAACATACGTGCGATAGACAACCGACCAGGATAAAAATTGGCAGGTAGACAGAACTTTATGGCAAAAAGAGGGTCTTGGTATTTGTTTTCAAATTTTTTGCCATAATTCTCTAAATACCCTCAAATCACCCAGGGCGGGAAAAGATACGAACGATGATTTTGAATCGTTCGGCACTTGCAATACCATTTCCAAAATTATGAAAAATTTATACCAAGAGTCACTGTCTGCTATAATTTTTTGTGTACCTGTCATTTTCATCGGTTGTTCAGTGCATGCTGGAGTACCTAATTGAAACTTCAAAGCACACGTCACATGTAACAGTGACCAAAAAAAATATTATATATATTTATATATAAGATGAATATTTCCGATAGTTGCATCGACTTTATCATAGTGGCTGAATAGACAACTAACGCGCAATAGAAATACGCACGTTTTGCATTTTATTTGATTGCATTCGGTGGAAAAATGCGCGCTAGCAAACTATTCAACGGCTATGGCAACGTCAACGCAACTATCAGGTATATTCATTGTGTATATACATATATACATATATATATTCATTTATATATAAAATATATGTTTGTTCTCAACGGTAGCCCGGAAAAATGGGTTTTCTAGTTCTAAATTATAGGAAAAAATACCAAGGGCCACTCTCTGGCACCTTTGTCTATGCAGGGTCAAAATTTCAGCTCGATCGGATTCTCATAGCGGGCGTAAGGTTTGTTTGAATTGTAGCTTCGCGTCTCTCGACGAGAGCGGCCGTTGAAATCGGCATACACTCCGACACGCGTACCCATAGCCGAGCCCACACACACACACACACGCACACATATATATATACGTATATACATATATGTATGCATACATATATACGTACATACATATATATTGTGACGAATTTCCGGAACCTTCCGCCATCGTCACCTTCGGTCGTCTCTCTAGCTGCCGCATCCGCAACGCCGGCAGGGCGCCAGTCGATTTTTTTATCGCCGGTATCGACAACCGGCACAACCTGGGGGTCGGGAGGGAACGACCCGGCCCCTCCATGCACACGACTTACCTGCGTGGATCGGGTCACTTTTGTTTCGCCGGAGTGACAATCCGGTCCATCTGGATGCGCCAGCGAGATCGACAAACCGGAAACGCTCGGCCGCTCAGGTTGTCGATTATGGTAGAGAGGGTCGGGGTAAGTCACTCCAAGATGGCACCAAAACATCGTTACTTTTTCGCGAGAGACTGAGTCTCGATCGAAAAAAACGAGAACATGAACTCTACGAATTCACTCACGAAAACTTCTGAGCACGAAATCGTCAGCAAAACAAATCACAATAACCATCACGAGAGCTTAGATTTTAACCATCGGAATCGATA
This sequence comes from Netelia melanura, assembly GCA_964007305.1. NCBI lineage: Eukaryota > Metazoa > Arthropoda > Insecta > Hymenoptera > Ichneumonidae > Netelia > Netelia melanura. The sequence continues at coordinate 22,244,459 of OZ023255.1, forward strand.
GATTAATTTTTATATTGCGAGAGCTGATTATTTTACGAGAGCGAACGAGAAAACGCGACTTTATTTCATCTATAGGGAGCCGGGTCGACACGGAACTCCCTATAGCGCGTACGCGAACTTACACCTCTCACCTCGGCGAGAGACGAACCACGACTCTAGAGCGAGTACTTCGAGGGAGAGAGCGCGACTTACACATGACGCGTAAGCGAGAGCGAGACACAACTAGAGCGCGTACGTAGAGAGAGAACTCAGCATACGCACGGCGCGTATGCGAGACAGAGACACCTCGCTCTCTCTGCGATGCCTCGCGAGACACCTCTGGTCTCGAGCGCGACACGGTAACAACTGATTTTCGACCAATCATATTTCGATCAGTCGAAATGCGAAATCGATCATCGAGAGCTACTGCCCTCTCGCTCGGCGCAATACTTACCTCAACGAAATCGTGATTATCGACGTTACTCGAGATCTTGCGAGTACGCCGAGAATCGTATCCCCATGGTCATCGTGCATAGGGGAGCACTTACGTCGGCGGCGCGAGAGGTTCCCGCTCTCGCCCGCAATCTAAAAATCCTCCGCTTCCCCTCATACACGATGCACCTCACAGCGGGGCGCCGGTATTGCAGCCGGACCTGCATCAATTCCTCGTGCGTACTCGCCGGCCGTTCTCTCCTGACGGGTAACTCGTTACGTCGAGCACTCTTCTCCTCGTCAGGATCGAACGCCGTGCCGTTTCCTCCCCAAAACCTTTCTCGGACAACACTGTCACCTTAACAAATCTTTCATAAACGGCAGTACCAAAAAAAATTCAAGAATCAAATCAAAGAATCGGTAGCGCGTGACGATCGTTGGGTTGCGCGGCGAGGGCAAACCAGATAACGGCCTTGGGACTGTGACTTTTCCCTACATCCGGAAAATCACGTCACAACTCCCCACCCCTTAGGGTGGGTTTCGGATAGCCGAAATAAACGGGACCTATAGGGGCGAGATCCGTACGAATTTCTGAAATAAAACTCCACTCGTACAACACAACATAAATATAGAGAACCCTTGGGGGAGAGTGGGACTTACCAACGTTCGCCAATACTTCTCCCCTTTGTCCTGGTAAATCGGCGACCGCGATCTGCGGATGTTCGCTGCTGGCGGATCCATCCGTGTCCTCGAGAACCTAGAGTTTGCCCCAAAAGGCGGAAGGAAATCTTTACTCCCAACTCCCGGTATTCGACCTCTACCAGGGCTTGACCTGGGAGAATCGTCGGGAGCACGGGCCGTTGGGCCCGACTTTACGAGAGCTCGGCATTGCTGCCGCTTGGTACGGGAGCTATAACGCGTAGACGTTGGCGGGATCACGGGCCGTCAGGCCCGAGATTACGCGAGCTAGGCCTTTCGGCCACTTGATACGGGAGCTTTAACGTGGAGACGTTAGCGGGATCCCGGGCCGTTAGGCCCGATGTTACGAGAGCTAGGCCTTTCGGCCACTTGATACGGGAACTCTAACGTGGAAACGTTATCGGGATCCCGGGCCGTTAGGCCCGATGTTACGAGAGCTAGGCCTTTCGGCCACTTGATACGGGAACTCTAACGTGGAAACGTTATCGGGATCGCGGGCCGTTAGGCCCGATGTTACGAGAGCTAGGTATGGTTACCTTATTCCGCGGGAGCGGTGGTCCTCGATCGGCGGGCCGACCGCGGGACCCTCAGGGCCCGGAGTTCCTCCCGCGGTACGTTCCGTCCCGCCAGCGGGACATACGGGCCCATCCTCCGCCAGCCCTCACTGAACGCCGGACACGTCCGCAGGGTTTTACCCCGACGGCCGCACCGGCGGCAGAAGACCTCGGTGGGGGGTCCGCTGGGGCACTGCGAGTAGCAGTGTCCCAGCTGGCGGCAATTGTAACACGCCCGCTCCAGCGTTCGGCGGGGTGCTTGGGGCGGGGTGCTCGGTAGCGACGCCTGCGATGACGCTGGCGTCCTCGGTATCGGGGCCGTCAGCGGTGGCGTGGCCGCGGTCGGGGCCGCCGCGGCGGGATTCCCCGCCTTCCGCGCGGCTCGGGATCGTCGGCGCCTCCGACGACGAGTCGACGACGTCCGAGGCTCCGGGTCGAGCTGGGCGGGAGCCGGCTCGGAGGGCTCAGGGTCCAGGGTGTCGTGGGCCAACTCCCGGACCACTCGGACCAACTCCTCCATTGACTCCGAGTCTCCGGGGTCGGCCTCAGCCAGGGTGGCCACGCACGCCTGGAGGAGCTCCCCCTTCACCTGTGGCGGCGAGAGGGCGGCGGTGGCCCGAAGCATGTCGTCGAACCACCCGCCCCCATCGCCGTCCGAGAGCACGACGACCTCCTCGTCCTTCGTCGTCGCTTGCTGAGGTTCCATTTTTCCTGAAACAGAGAACCATGTTACTACGGTACTATGGGGTTTTCGTAGGGCTTCAGGTCCTTGACCGAAGCCTTGCCTACTGATCGCCCGTCGAGATCGGATAATTCGAAAACTACGCGAGATAACTGCTTGGCAATCACGTACGGCCCCTCGAAAGGGGGTAATAGGGCCGCCGTAATGTGCTTCGCAGCGGACGATAACCGGTGTGTCCGGCGCAGTACCAACTCACCAACCGTGAATTTCTGATCCCGGTGGTGGCGGTTATACTGGCCGGCTTGCCGACGAAACGCTTCATCGAGAGCATGAGTGAAGGCCTTCCTCAGTGTGTCAAGGCGGGCCATCCTCTGTAGCCAGTCCTCCACTGGCCGTGGAGTGATCTCGGTAGCGCCTTCGGTCCTTCGCCGAAGGGAGGGAGCAGCCGGCGGTTCACGACCAAAATTCGCAAAGGCCGGCGTCGCCTGGAGAGAGCTGTGGTACGCCGTGTTATAGGCGAACCGGAATTCGTGGAGATGGTGGTCCCATTCCCGGTGGTTGTGACCGAGGAAGGCGCGGATCATGGTTTTGACCACGCGATTGACCCGTTCGGTAGGATTAGCCTGAGGATGGTATGGCGGCGTAGTGCTGTGCCGCATCCCCACGCGTTCGGTAAACTGTCGGATGTCGCGGTTAACGAACTCCGTACCGTTATCCGTGTGGAGTACCCGGGGTGCACCCCATCGGGTAACCACAAGTTCATCGAGAGCTTTGGCGATCGTTTTGCCGTTCGCCTTCCTCAGCGGCTGGACCTCAATCCACTTCGTGTAGAGGTCCTGAGCCACGAGTACGTAGGCGTGGCCGGACGAGCTCGGTGTAACTGGACCCATGATGTCGGTGGCTACCATCATCCATGGTTCCTCGATAACTCGGTGGCCCATGAGGCCGGCGGGAGCTCGCTGTTCCACCTTACAGCGCTGGCAGGTATCGCACTGGCGTACATACGTGACCACGTCCTTGAATAGGTTCGGCCAGTAGTACGTATTCGCCAGGCGTCGGTACGTCTTTTCTACCCCCAGGTGGCCGGCTTGGGGGAGCGCGTGGCACTCCTGGAGGGCGATTGTGCGAGATTCGCGAGGAAGCACCAGCTTCCACGCATCGAGATCCTCCATTTCGGCTTCCGCGAGGCCAGAGGGTCGGTGGAAATATAATTTTTCCTCGACAACCTTCCAGTCGGGAAACCTGTCGGGAGCGTGGGTAACGTCGCGGATCTTGCGGCGATACCAGGCATCTTGGGTCTCCCGGAGGCAGGTTACTACCTCGGGGTGTCCCTCCGGGATTCGCGAAAGCGCGTCGGGAACGTGATGCAGCGCGCCTTTCCGGTGAACGATCACGAAGTCGTACTCCATTAACTCGAGGGCCCACCGTGCCAGTCGGCCGGTGGGATTCTTCAAGTTATGGAGCCACCGGAGGCTGCTGTGATCGGTAACCACCGTAAACGCGTACCCTTCCAGGTAACAGCGGAACTTTCGAATAGACCATAGCACGGCGAGGCACTCCTGCTCAGTCACCGAGTATTTCTTCTCGGGCTCTGACAGGGCGCGGCTCGCGTAAGCGATAACCCTCTCGTGACCATCGATAACTTGCGTTAACACCGCTCCGAGGCCGACTCCACTAGCGTCGGTCTGGAGGGTAAACGGTAACGAGAAGTCGGGGCAGGCGAGCGTCGGTGCACTCGTCAACCGCAGCTTCAGCACATCGAGGGCTTCTTGCTGGGCCGCCTCCCAACTCCAAGCGGTACGTTTCTTCGTGAGCCGGGTCAGTGGTTCAGCGACGGTTGCAAACTCGGGAATGAACCGGCGATACCACGACGCCATGCCCAAGAAGCGACGTAACTGCCGAATATTCTTCGGCGCTGGAAAATTTAATACGGGAGCTGTCTTTTCTGGATCGACTTCGAGACCTTGGCTGTTGACGAGGAATCCGAGGTAGCGGACTTGCGAGCGGCAGAATTCGCTTTTCTCTCGGTTGATCGCCAAGCCAGCCTGAGAGATCTTCTCGAGCACCTTCCGAAGCCACGTCAGGTGTTCTTCAAAGGTTCGAGAGATGATGATGATATCATCGAGATACACGAAGACGTGAGGGTACATCTCCGCGCCGATAAGGCGGTCCAACATTCGTTGGAATGTTGCGGGAGCGTTTGTGAGGCCGTAGGGCATCCTCTTAAATTGGAAGAGGCCCCGTCCTGGCACTACGAAAGCCGTGACTTCCCGTGAGGCGGGTGCCATCGGGACCTGCCAATAGGCTTGGCTCAAATCGAGAGTTGAGATGTAGTTAGCCTGTCTCAACTCATCGAGTATGCCCGTCATGTTCGGGATGGGGTAAGCATCCTTCTTCGTGACGGCGTTAACTTTGCGGTAATCTATGCAGAACCGGTATTTGCCGTTTGGTTTCTTGACCATAACGACTGGGCTCGCCCAGTCGCTCTTAGACGGCTCGATAACGTCCGTCGCGAGCATCTTGTCGACCTCGGTCCACATGATGTCGCGAATAATCGGCGTTACGGGATACGGTCGTTGCTTGATCGGCGGACTGTCTCCTATCTCTATCTCGTGTGAGACGAGGGGGGTCACCGCCGATTCAGCGTCGACTGAGGGTACGTGAACATCGAGGAACTCGCTCAAGCGAGTAGCCTCGTCGGAAGTTGGAGTTCGCAGCCCGTGGCACATGGCCAAGCGGGGTGCGCTCTCCTCGGGAACAAACGAGTAGTGGGTTTCTGGTTCATCGCGGAAATACCACGACTCCCCGAAGAAATCAACCACCATTCTCGCGGAGCGTAGGAAGTCCAATCCGAGAATCAGATCCTCATAGAGAGACTCCAGGTGGTAGGCGAGAGCAGGCGTAGATCGTCCATTTAGGATTGCCGGTATCTCGGAGGCCGTGCGCACGGTTTCGACCTGGCTGTTAGCCACCAGGACCGATCGTGGTGCGACCTCCTTGGTGGCGACTCCGAGCTTCCCGAGCCGCCCTATAAGAGCGTGCCCGGCGAACGTTCGTGTCGCCCCAGAGTCAACGAGAGCTTTGACCGGGGTGTTGTGTATCATCACCTCAACCCGGAAGGCGATAAGGCCAGCGCGAGTAGCTGCGTTGATCAGTATCTCGTCCAGCGGTGGCTGATCAGCCAACAACGCCGGATCCGAGTCTGATACCTGGCTCGAGATTAGCTCCTGCGATATTTTTCGTTCGGTAGCATTTTGGCAGGGCTTCGGTAAGCGAGAGCGGTTCGAGAAGGAAAGTCGTCCGGGTCTGTCACTCGGACGAGGCGTTGTGACCCGGCGAGGGCGCCTCAGTCCGCGTTTCCCCGGTTGCAGAACGTGCACCGCGGGGTCGTGACGCCGGACAAGCCACATCGGTAACAGAATAACCGGCGAGGTGCCTGGCAGTCTCGGTAGCGGTGGTCTTGTCCATCACAGTTCCAGCACTGCGGTGCGGAACGCGTGGGTGGAGCAAGGTCCGATTTCGGGAGTGGGATTGCGACTGCCTTGGCGGGCCGTGGCGGATCGCTTGCCTTAGCCGGTAACGGGGCTCGATTTCGAGCTGGTACGGGAGCTGGCGGCCCTCGCGACCGATTGTTCGGTCTCTGGGCGCCTCGTGTTTTTGGAGGCATCAACGCCTCCAACATCTCCGGGAGTACCGCCTCGACTTCTTCGTCGAGGTCAGGTTCGGGATCGGCGTCGTCTTCGGCCTGGAGGGCTCGAAGTTCTTGCCGTCTCGGGTAGCGGGGCGGTAATCGCGGCTCCCGATACGCGTACCCCGGGCAGAGGGATGCCTCTGGCCGCGGAGGTGGGCGTCGGGTGTTGGCGCTCCTCAGGATTTGCTCCTGACGAGCTGCCGCACGCTGTAACTCGCGCATCGTCATGTGCTCACCCAGGGGGATCACAAGACGATGCGACGGTAACATGTTGCGGTGGGCGTACCGCACGCATTCCCTCTCCGTCCACGGAGGGTCCAGCCGTGCGAACAACCCACTCATGCAACTGAGGAAATCGAGAGCGGATTCCGCCTCTCCTTGTGTCCGGCGAGCTATCTCTTCGCGTAGGGCGATTTGATAGTCGGGATCAGAGAAGCGTTCTCGGAACGCGGCTTTCGCCGCTTCCCAGTTCGCGAACGTGATTCGGGCTTGCCGGTACCACGTGCGCGCGAGACCACTCAGGCAGAACGCCAGAGTCTTCAGGAGGTCCTCGTCCCGGATCGGAATCAGGGAGCGACCTTCCTCGACGACGGACAGGAAATCCTCCACATCCTCATTCCGTCGCCCCGAGAACGAGAGGTCCCATCGCCTCACCTCCTGGAGGGCGCGATGGGGAGACAACGTCCGCCGGTGTCTCTGCGGGATCCGTTCGCTTCCGGACGTGGAGAGATCCTCCCGTCGGATGCTGAGCCGGCGTCTGGTAGACGCACCCGCGTGGCTCGGCCGGCCTAAAGGCGGGCTGCGAGACCGCGGGTTTGCCTCGGGAGCGTCCCCTACCGCTTGCGTATGCAACCGCGGCAGGTCGAAATTGTCAAAGGGGCCCGGGGTAGGCCCCAGGGCCCGACGCCGATATCGTCCTCCCTCTTGGCGGAGGGAGTCGGGAGCTTTGGGCTTGGCACCCTTGGCGGACGCGTCGGAGTCGTCCGGGTACTCCGTGAGGGGAGATCGGCGACCCGTCGCGTCTTCGGCCTGTGCCATTACGAGATCGTCGGTGCGTTAAGTCGGTGGCAGGTCGCGAACCGGAAGGGCGTAATCGCGCGTCGTCCTCGGCAATCGCGACCGGGAGCAAATTAAAGCCTTTTTTTTTTTTTTTTTTTTTTTTTTTTTTTTTGTGTTCGAGAACTAGCTTCTACTACTCGGGAGCTGATTCACGCGAGAGCTACCCCCACAATTTCGAAAGCAAGGAGAGAAGAGAGAAACGGAAATGACGTTGAAGGAAAAGAAAAAAAAATGGTTATCTCGCTTAGGGGTTCGCTAATTACCTTTCAGTATTTGATATCTAATTAGATTTTGACTTTGTAAGAAATCTCAAGTCCTCTCTCTCTTTTTTTTTTTTTTTTTTTTTTTTTTTTTTCGAAGAAAGAAAAAAATTATTACTAAACTACATATTAAACACGGTTACCATAGGCTCGCGCGATCCGCAGCGTGACCAAAATCCCAAAACAAAACAAAAGAATCAGAACGGAAGGATATTCAAATTGAACGAAGAATGAGCCGAAAATTTTCAAATTGAACGTGAACCCAACACGCAGATCTCAAAAATGTTTTTTTTTTTTTTTTTTTTTTTTTTTTTTTTTTTTCAAATCAGTCAAAAGCTATATAATATAATTTAATAGGTTTTCAGAAGGGTAAGTACCGAAAGGGAAAATCCAAGATTACTAGAGTTATAATTTAATATATTTTAAGAGAGAGAAGAAAAAACATCAAAAGGGAAGCTCCGCAAAAAAAAATTCTTTTTTTTTTTTTTTTTTTTTTTTTTTTTTCGGAAAATTCTTCTAACGGGTGAAGAGAAAAAAAAAACGGAGCCAAGGAAAGAACAAAATCCAGTTTCCAAAGAGAAAAAGTTACGAACGCCACATGTGAGGTCTACATGTGAAAGAGGAAACAAGAATTATCGTCAAAACAACAGTCAACCAGCTCAAAAAAAAAGATCCAAAAATGCAATTTTTTTTTTTTTTTTTTTTTTTTTTTTTTTTTTTTTTTTATAGAAGGTATGGCCGATTCATAATATAACGGAACAAGATTAAACCGCCTAAAACTTGTGGACGTCCGTCGGTTGTCGTCCGCGCAATGTGCAGCGTGACCCCCGTTTTTTTTTTTTTTTTTTTTTTTTTTCAACTCAAATCAATTGTCAAAATCTCAAATCTGGGAAAGCCCGCGCGGTTCGCTGCGTGACTTTCCTCTCTCTTCCAAATTGACAGGGGCCCAAAAGGAATATCGAAATCGTCGGAGTCAAATGACAAAGGTAAACTGTCGGGGCCTTAAAAAAAAACAATCAGTAAACCTTAGCGTAAGTTCAGTAACTCCGAGTAAATTTGCAACGAAAAATAAAAAAAATTTTTTTTTTTTTTTTTTTTTTTTTTTTCAATTTAACCAGTCAACACAAAAATTTCCAACTTAAATTTTCAAAAGTCTCAAAATATCAATCGATTATTTTATCACAAATCTCAAAGAAAAATGCATAAAGGCCCAGCTGATTAAAAAAACTGTACCGGGAACTCGGGTAAATTTTGTTACGGTAGCGGCTGAGGAGAGTGTAGTGTCAGTTACTCCCCTCCCCCCCGAGAGCGGCTCTGAGAATTAACCTCAGCGCTCGGGAAACTTCGACGGGCGATCATGGAATGCAACACAATGAAATTCTTGTCGAGATCACATCTTATTCTCGATAAAAAGATCGGGAGCGAACATTAATTCGAAAGCGGAACGGTACTCACTCGGCTGCAGCGGTTATTCCGTCGTATCGGGCGCTACGTGGTGGTGATCGGTATCACGGCTAATAAGCGTCGCGTTAGTTTATCCTGCACTTCACTACACGCAAGGATGCACAACTGTATTATTCACGGTAGCAGCGGGTTCGTCTGGATAACTTTCTCGTTCGCGAGCGTAGTGACCGGTCGATCGGAGTATTCAAATTAGACTGAGTCTAATTTCTCCAATTTTCGGGCACCGAGAGCAGTGTGAAGCCCTGGAAGGGGAAGATAGAAAAACTTGTTTGTCCAAATTTCGAGCGCGATTCTAAGAACGGCCGAAATCGGACAATAGGTTTTTCGCACATCGAGAACATACGATACTCGTCTATAACGCTCTCCGTGCCTACCCGACACTCCGAGCGCGGTACGAGAACCCTTGATTCCCCGAGAAATTAATATCTTCTCAGGACTTGCCGATAGCTCGAAAAATCGTGATTTTTCCTTTCGAGATTGGCCATCTCGGTCGTGCCCCACGTTGGGCGCCATTTGTGACGAATTTCCGGAACCTTCCGCCATCGTCACCTTCGGTCGTCTCTCTAGCTGCCGCATCCGCAATGCCGGCAGGGCGCCAGTCGATTTTTTTATCGCCGGTATCGACAACCGGCACAACCTGGGGGTCGGGAGGGAACGACCCGGCCCCTCCATGCACACGACTTACCTGCGTGGATCGGGTCACTTTTGTTTCGCCGGAGTGACAATCCGGTCCATCTGGATGCGCCAGCGAGATCGACAAACCGGAAACGCTCGGCCGCTCAGGTTGTCGATTATGGTAGAGAGGGTCGGGGTAAGTCACTCCAAGATGGCACCAAAACATCGTTACTTTTTCGCGAGAGACTGAGTCTCGATCGAAAAAAACGAGAACATGAACTCTACGAATTCACTCACGAAAACTTCTGAGCACGAAATCGTCAGCAAAACAAATCACAATAACCATCACGAGAGCTTAGATTTTAACCATCGGAATCGATAGATTAATTTTTATATTGCGAGAGCTGATTATTTTACGAGAGCGAACGAGAAAACGCGACTTTATTTCATCTATAGGGAGCCGGGTCGACACGGAACTCCCTATAGCGCGTACGCGAACTTACACCTCTCACCTCGGCGAGAGACGAACCACGACTCTAGAGCGAGTACTTCGAGGGAGAGAGCGCGACTTACACATGACGCGTAAGCGAGAGCGAGACACAACTAGAGCGCGTACGTAGAGAGAGAACTCAGCATACGCACGGCGCGTATGCGAGACAGAGACACCTCGCTCTCTCTACGATGCCTCGCGAGACACCTCTGGTCTCGAGCGCGACACGGTAACAACTGATTTTCGACCAATCATATTTCGATCAGTCGAAATGCGAAATCGATCATCGAGCGCTACTGCCCTCTCGCTCGGCGCAATACTTAGCTCAACGAAATCGTGATTATCGACGTTACTCGAGATCTTGCGAGTACGCCGAGAATCGTATCCCCATGGTCATCGTGCATAGGGGAGCACTTACGTCGGCGGCGCGAGAGGTTCCCGCTCTCGCCCGCAATCTAAAAATCCTCCGCTTCCCCTCATACACGATGCACCTCACAGCGGGGCGCCGGTATTGCAGCCGGACCTGCATCAATTCCTCGTGCGTACTCGCCGGCCGTTCTCTCCTGACGGGTAACTCGTTACGTCGAGCACTCTTCTCCTCGTCAGGATCGAACGCCGTGCCGTTTCCTCCCCAAAACCTTTCTCGGACAACACTGTCACCTTAACAAATCTTTCATAAACGGCAGTACCAAAAAAAATTCAAGAATCAAATCAAAGAATCGGTAGCGCGTGACGATCGTTGGGTTGCGCGGCGAGGGCAAACCAGATAACGGCCTTGGGACTGTGACTTTTCCCTACATCCGGAAAATCACGTCACAATATATATTCATTTATTCATTTATTTACTCATTTATATATCAAATACGTGTTTGTTCTCAACAGTAGCCCGGAAAAATGGGTTTTCTAGTTCTAAATTATAGGAAAAAATACCAAGGTCCACTCTCTGGCACCTTTGTCTATGCAGGGTCAAAATTTCAGCTCGATCGGATTCTCATAGCGGGCGTAAGGTTTGTTTGAATTGTAGCTTCGCGTCTCTCGACGAGAGCGGCCGTTGAAATCGGCATACACTCCGACACGCGTACCCATAGCCGAGCCCACACACACACACACACACGCACACACATATATATATATATATATATATATATATATATTGAAATGTTCTATAGGTACTCGAAGAAAATTGAGGGGTAGACGTAAAAAGAAAATTTTAATGATTCTTTACTGATTTATATACTGCTATGTTCACACGGTTCCTTATCTTAAGTGTCCACGCTCGCTCCTCGATTTGTATTGGTGCGTCTCACCGGTCGTTACTTTGCGGTGATTGGCGCGATCTGCCGTGATTAATTCCGTAATTCTTCGGCTGATATTTCACACAGTTCCTTATCCTAATTGTCCCTTGTCGTTCTTTGATTCGATTGGCGCGGCTCACCGGACGTTGCTGTGCGGTGATTGGTGCTTCGCGTGGTGAGAATGAGGTACTAGTGCGTCTGATTAGCTGCGTCGTAATCGATGAGAATTGAGTCTCGATGAGTTGACAGCTAAGATGGCGGCGTCGGAGTGTGTCGAGAACGTGTTTCCTGTGTTGTGTGCCGGAATTATGGATTACTACGAGACGGTAAGCCCCTTTTCGAGTAAATTAATCTTGGTGTGCATTTTTTCCTTGTGTTGGTTTTGTTTTAGGTCCGCCGGGTGTTCGTTTTCTTCAGTTTGGCGCTGGTGTGGGACGTCTTCCCATCTCGGTGAGTATGCGCCGTGTTAAGAAATTTTACTCGTTGCTCCTACCTTATTGTTGTTTTTATTTTGTTGCAGGGCTTGCCTTTGAGGCAGGGTCGTTTAATGGGGTTGACGTTTGTGTGTCCGACCGATTTTTGTGCCGTCCGACACGTTGTGTTCTCAAAAAAAAGAACTTCGGTGAGTAAATTCTTTATTTTTGCTATTTTACTCCCTTTCCTCTTCGTCGTGGCGTATGTTATTTTATTTTTTTATTCTCTATTCTTGACCTAATGTTTTCCTTGTTTGTCGATCTGAGTTCCCTTTCCGCGGTTGCCCTTGCGCACTGATTAATGCTTTTACTCTTAGAACTCTTCGAGATTCTCCGCTGTTGAGCCTTTGCGCAATTTGATCTTTTAATAAATTGTTTCGTCTTACTGCGTCTCCACTCCGTGGTATAATATTATTATCAAAATGCAATTTGATCTTTCCTTTTCTTTACCCGTGAGTTGTTCTAGAGTTAGCCACCCTCGCTCTCCTCTCGCAGAGTAAAGTCCCAGCCTTCTCACGACTTTCTCACTTCGAAGATACTGGATTCGGTTCAAATTCTGCTCTAAAAATTCTATACCGTAACCCGTTTATTCCCTCTTTCTTCTCCAGCGAGTCGGTCTCGAGTTAGCCACCCTCACTCTCCTCTCGGAGAGTAATGTACCAGCTTTCTTAAGAATTTCTTGCTTTTGAAGTGATTGGAAATTTCGGTGTTTGCTGCTCATTTATCGCTTGCTTTTATATTTTCTTTCCTTTCCTTGTAGTTGTGAGAAACTCCTCCCTCTGTCACATTTTCCTTGAATTAACCTTTATTTTATTTCTAATTGTTCTTTTTCTTTTCCAGGTGCTTCAACAGGTGGCGCCACACCTCCAGGGCGGGAAAGCGTTACAATATATATATATATATACGTATATACATATATGTATGCATACATATGAGGGATTCCACGCCAGATCAAACAACATTTTGCCTTACCATCTCCGATTTTTTTGAAAATTTTTTATGCTCTAGTATTGGTTGAAAGAGGCCTCCATGATTTTTTTCAATTTTTTTTGTCGAACCGTTCTCAAGATATCGATTTTTAAAAAATTACGTTACTTTTTTTTTGAACGTCCATAACTTCGCGAAAAATGGGCCAAACTGGACGTTTTTTTTTGAAATTTTTCTTTTTGAACACACTTTTTATAAAAAAATATCGAATAAAATTTTCAAACCGTATTTCTATAAGATTTTCAAGTTTCAAGTCTAAATTGTTCATTTGCAAAAAACACGTACTGATCGATTTTCTTGAATTTTTTTTGTAAACAACTGTCAGTTATTCCACACCTTTTAAGACTAGTTGGATAATGGGATAACGATGGGATCTATTTTTTTTCGATTTTTCAATTTTCCGATTTTAGTTATCCGTATTGAAAAATATCTGAAAAAAATACTATGCACATGAACTTAATAACTATTGGACACATAGGAATTATTAATTATTTTACAGATTACTTTCATGAAACAGATACAGGCGAATCGCCGAAGAGCAGTTATTTTCTTACTCGTTTAAATATTTTACAAGTTCGAGATTCAACAGATGAGGAAAATTCTTTAACCCTTTGAGACCTGAGTACTTTCGAGGTTGTGGTCCGCAGACGCATAGGCTGATGCATATATGCGTCCTTAGGGCTCAAAGGGTTAAATCTCAAAGTGTCTTCTCCGTCCGGAATTACACAATAATACTTTTGCGCGCCTGTTATTGTCTTTGCTCTTATATATCTGTTTTCTAATGATTCTTTGGCTAGATTATAATCGTCGTTAGAGAAGAATTGGGCATGAATATTCGGCAAATAATTCGATTTGATTGCCCAGTCATATAATTGCCGAGGAGTTGAAATTTGTTTGCGACTTGGAAGTTGAAGACTTGCTCGTGCTGCTATTCTTTTCACGGTTCCCCCTACTCCATCAAAGGCCCTTTGCCGTGAGCTGTTGCAAAATAATGCCATTCAGCTTTTAATCCAAAGTCTTGCTCATGATAATTGAGATTTACAAAATTTTTATAATTTTTAAATTGTTGAGGCGTCCCATCGGAAAAGTAAAGAACTTTTGCAGCATCATTGGATACTTCTTTGATAAAACTAGTAGTCATTCTTGTAAATTCATGAATAGCAACGGCATCATGAGATAAGCAATCCGATATTATTACAACAAAAATTATCGGCCATCGTTCATTAAATGATAAAGATATATATATTTTATTGCATAAATAACAATGACCGTTGTTGGTGAGCCTGAAGAAACGATTAATACTTATTTTCAGCACGAATAGCTAAAATCGGAAAATTGAAAAATCGAAAAAAAATAGATCCCATCGTTATCCCATTATTCAACTAGTCTTAAAAGGTGTGGAATAACTGACAGTTTTTTACAAAAAAAATTCAAGATAATCGATCAGTACGTGTTTTTTGCAAATCAACAATTTAGACTTGAAACTTGAAAATCTTATAGAAATACGGTTTGAAAATTTTATTCGATATTTTTTTATGAAAAGTGCGTTCAAAAAGAAAAATTTCAAACAAAAAAAAACGTCCAGTTTGGCCCATTTTTCGCAAAGTTATGGACGTTCAAAAAAAGAGTAACGTAATTTTTGAAAAATCGATATCTTGAAAACGGTTCGACAAAAAAAATTGAAAAAAATCATGGAGGCTTCTTTCAACCAATACTAGAGCATAACAAATTTTCAAAAAAATCGGAGATGATAAGGCAAAATGTTGTTTGATCTGGCGTGGAATCCCTCATATATACGTACATACATATATATTGTGACGAATAATTTTTCCCTGCAACGTCGGGACAAACACCTTCCGCAATCGTCACCTTCGTCCGTCGGTGCCGCGCTCGCGCGTCCGCAATTGCCGACTTGGGCGCCAGTCGAGTTTTGTTTCGCCGGTCTCGACAACCGGCGCAGAACCGGCGATCGCGGGGGGAACTTGCCGCGATCGCACCAACTGGTCATCGGGCAACACGCAACGACACATTAACAACAATAACAACAACGACGGGAGATGGGAACGATCTCACCGCAGGCAACAACACGACAAAACTGGCCGATGACCGAAGGGGTTGCTTTTTGTTTCGCCGGAAGCAACGAAACCGGGCTGTCCTGGACGCGTTGGCGGGCACACGACGGGGACGGAATTGCTCGGCCGCTCAGACTGCTAGGTTTGGCAGAGAGGGTCGGGGTCGGCGGACAATGGATGCGGGAACGTCAACTCGCGCGAGCCATCGGCTCAAGCGCGTTACCGAACACGAGAATCGGGATCGCAACTAAATCGGGATTTTATTATTATTCGAGAACGGTACGAGATCGAAAGTACTCTGCATTTGAGCGATATTATTCTCCGGGAACAACACGTGAACGCAACTTGGCATCGGACAAGTAAATATCAAACGACTCACCGAGCTGCCGAAGACCTTGGCTCACCTCCCTCATAGATCCCTCCGACGTAGCTTACCTCGCTCGGACAGAGCGGTGCCAGGGGTATCCGATCAGGCCGAGACACGAAAACACGAAGGCAGCGCGATCGCTGGCACAACGCTCGAGAATCCACAGTACGAAACTTATATTATTCCACATAGCACGAGAACACATGACTCGTCTTAGGAGACGAGTACGAACGTAAACAATGCACGCGAGTACTCGACGCGAGGACGCGTCGTGCCCTCAGCGAGTGCGAGCGAGAACGAGCTATCCGCACAGTACCGAGAGAGCGCGAGCTACGCGAAGCTCGGCCTCGATCACAGGCACTCGCGAATTTTCATCGGCGAGAACTGTCAATGCGGTAACGCGTAATTCGAACGAGAAACTCTCACGCGAACGATCACAGTACGCGACGAGATCGGACCTCTCACTCTAGAGAAAGACGAGAGACCGAGAGGCAATACTAGAGCTCGCGTACGGAGAGAGAGACCGATTCAACTCCGACGCGTAACGCGAGAGCGAGTGAGACACCGAGTGTCCGACACCGAGCGTACGCGAGGACTTGTTATGGTCTCGATCGCGACGCTTCGACGACTCGCGGTAAACTGATTGATTCCCAATCTTCGAAATCGCAAACACCCATCAATATGATGCCAAATTTTCATTGCCGGTAACTACTGCCCTCTCCCTTCGGTCGAGAGAGAGGCTAACTATAACGAGAGCGATAGCTTGTGACCGTGATTTACCAGGACTCAGAAAATCACGTCACAATATATATTCATTTCTTCATTTATTTACTCATTTATATATAAAATACATGTTTGTTCTCAACGGTAGCCCGGAAAAATGGGTTTTCTAGTTCTAAATTATAGGAAAAAATACCAAGGTCCACTCTCTGGCACCTTTGTCTATGCAGCGTCAAAATTTCAGATCGATCGGATTCTCATAGCGGGCGTAAGGTTTGTTTGAATTGTAGCTTCGCGTCTCTCGACGAGAGCGGCCGTTGGAATCGGCATGCACTCTTACACGCGTACCCATAGCCGAGCCCACACACACACACACACGCACACATATATATATACGTATATACATATATGTATGCATACATATATACGTACATACATATATATATATATTCATTTATTCATTTATTTACTCATTTATATATCAAATACATGTTTGTTCTCAACAGTAGCCCGGAAAAATGGGTTTTCTAGTTCTAAATTATAGGAAAAAATACCAAGGTCCACTCTCTGGCACCTTTGTCTATGCAGGGTCAAAATTTCAGCTCGATCGGATTCTCATAGCGGGCGTAAGGTTTGTTTGAATTGTAGCTTCGCGTCTCTCGACGAGAGCGGCCGTTGAAATCGGCATACACTCCGACACGCGTACCCATAGCCGAGCCCACACACACACACACACGCACACACACATATATATATATATATATATATATATTGAGACGGAATTCGTCTCATTCCCAACTCATAAAATCGCGCCACACCGGACTCGTCTTATTGGACCACTCAGGATCCCCCGAAACGACGTGGCAACGGCGCAACAGCCAGCGATAACCGGCAACCTGGAAGAGACACGGTATAAAAGCACGAGAAAT
Source organism: Netelia melanura (assembly GCA_964007305.1). NCBI lineage: Eukaryota > Metazoa > Arthropoda > Insecta > Hymenoptera > Ichneumonidae > Netelia > Netelia melanura. The sequence continues at coordinate 22,261,227 of OZ023255.1, forward strand.
TGTACGAGAAAGCAGTTAACTTTATTGGTTACTCACCTGAACTTAACTCTGAATAAGAGTTAACACCAGGGGTATCCAGACAACTCTGAACAAGAGTTGAATTTTTCACATGGAGCTCTGAACAAGAACTCCTGTGAAGAAATTCCCTCGATAAGCAAATCTGAAAAATAAAGCAAATATTTATCTGTCACTCCGGCGACGGGGACAAGGGAGACCCAAGCGCGGTGTAAACAGACGACAGAGGCAGGGAAAGGGAAGGCACACTCGCTCGGAGCACTGAGTCCGAGAAATTAGCGAAAAACGACGATAAGTAATTACAAGGTTTAAAATACTTGAACCTGAAAAGACGATCCGGATAACACATTAGAACGTGGGAGGGTAGAAACAATCACCAACGACGAACACTATCGCGACACCACCGAACTTTACACAAGCACGGTCGAGGACGAGCATCTCATCTAGCGGTCGAGTACACACTGAAGGGAAGGGGAAGCACGATCGACCGACCGATAACCACGGATCGATTATCTCGCGCGCCACATATCGAACGAGAAAAATCCGCAAAAGGCGGGAGATTTAAACCAGACTTACCTACGCACAATATGCTAATAAAATAAAATATCGATTTTCCTACATAAAATTATAAAGATCTTATGATAGAACATTACAATTAAGAATTCATAAAATAAAGGCATAGAGCCACATTACCGAAATAACATCAAATAAATATTTTGTAAAAAACAAACCAGTTTTATAATTGACCCCCCTACCTCCTACAACCTTCACAAATAGTAGGAGTCTCGCGCAACGCAAAATAAAAATATTATTGAAACTAATTCCGTTTCAATATACGTATATACATATATGTATACACACATATATACGTACATATATATATATATATATATATATATATTGTAACGGGCTTTCGTTACCTTTCCGGGAGACTCCGCCGCCTGTGCCCCCTGGTTGCGAGCGAGGCGCGCGTCACCCTGATCGACACAGCTAGGGGCGACGGCCACCGGCGGACAGTTGCGGGGCAACCGGGGTGAGCGGGCGCCAGGTACGAATACCACCGGAAAACCGGCTTGTTTAAGTTTGTCACCCCGGATGCGCCACTGGGAAGCTAAATAGAACCTGCGGGGCACGGCGGAGTCCCGGGCACACCAAATCGGCTAGGCCAGCCCGACTCAAGGTCGGTAATGGTAGAGGGGCGTGGACGGGGCGCGAGGACCAAGGCAGATAAAAGACGACGAACGCGGTAGATAAGGTTTAGGTTCTCTTTATTGTAAAGTTGCTGGCGACCACGCCTACATCCGTCTAAATCTGGTGGACGGCGACTGGTGGCTAAGACGCGTGAAAGATGGCACGAGGCCGCGAAAAATAGCGACGAGGATCCCCGAGACGGGGCGACAATATGGCCGAAAAAGGTAGCGACGAACTATTCTAGTAGGGCGCGATAGGCCCGACTATCAGGTAGCGACGAAACAGATTCGAAGGCAACGGGGAAAACTCCTGAAAGGTAGCTGCGGACTAGGGGAAGGTAGCGATACGAACTACGGGAAGGTAGCGGCGAAGGGCACTCGACGGTAACGACGAAATATTCGAAGATAGCGAGAAATTATTCCAAGGTAGCGAGGAGTTACTCAAAGGGAATGACACAAGATACTTGAAGGTAGCGAGAGATTACCGAAAGGAAGCGACAAAACTTGAAGGTAGCGAGAGATCAACGAAAGGTAGCGACAAAGAATATTCGAAGGTCGCGAGGGATTACCAAAAGGCAGTGCCACAAGACATTCGAAGGTAGCGACGAAAGGTACTCGAAGATAGCGAGAAATCAACGAAAGGTAGCGATAAAAGGTATTCGAAGGTAGCGGGGAATTAACGAAAGGTAGCGCAAAAGGGCACTCGAAGGTAGCGAGAAATTCCTTTAAGGTAGCGACGAAATGTACTCGAAGGTAGCGCGAAATTACTTCAAGGTAGCGAGAAATTACTTCAAGGTAGCGACAAAGCGTATTCGGAGGTAGCGAGAAATTACCAAAAGGTAGCGATAAAAGAGACTCGAAGGTAGCAATAAAGGTACTCGAAGGTAGCGAGAAATTACCCAAAAGGTAGCGATAAAAGATACTCGAAGGTAGCGAGGAAGTACCAAAAGGTAGCGATAAAAGATACTCGAAGGTAGCGAGAAATTACCAAAAGGTAGCGATAAAAGGCACTCGAAGGTAGCGAGAAATTACCAAAAGGTAGCGATAAAAGGCACTCGAAGGTAGCGAGAAATTACCAAAAGGCAGCGATAAAAGATACTCGAAGGTAGCGAGGAATTACCAAAAGGTAGCGATAAAAGATACTCGAAGGTAGCGAGGAATTACCAAAAGGTAGCGATAAAAGATACTCGAAGGTAGCGAGAAATTACCAAAAGGTAGCGATAAAAGACACTCGAAGGTAGCGAGAAATTACCAAAAGGTAGCGATAAAAGATACTCGAAGGTAGCGAGGAATTACCAAAAGGTAGCGATAAAAGATACTCGAAGGTAGCGACGGGGTAGACTGAAAAATAGCGACGAACATCACGACAGACCACGAAAAGACAGCAACGCATTCCGAATTTACTCTATCGCGAGAGCGGGATACACAGACGAAGGTCGGGGCAGACAAAGACGACATAATATCGACACCGAACATAGTTGCGCGTTTCCACCTGAGCAGCTAGCGGCCACCTTCGCGGAGGTGGCGGAAGCCCTACCGGCCGACCGGTAAAATAAAGAAATACGCCGAGGCGGCATGACTCAAATCATCGACTTAATCGAACAAAATCCTAATCCCAAACTTACCAAAACGAAGCGGCGGTCGAACGTCGAAACTATGGCTCGGCGTCGCAAAACGGAACCAAAAGATATTGACGAAGAAGGGAAACGAATACGGAACACGGTGACACTAAAACACTTGTTACCCGCAAGACGAGATCTAAGATACTGCCGGTCGATGTGTAGCGTGTCTCACGTGCTGGCCGACGCGCGCCCCACTTAGTCGAAAAATCGATATTTTCCCCAACTATGCAACATTTCGTGGACGATGATTGACGCGCGACGGCCGCTACCCCTACTACGCGCTACGGCGGGGAAGTAAGAAAGAGAGCGAAGGAGAGAGCAGACAATGGGTACGTGCACGGCTCGCGACGGAGCAAGTGCTCCCGCACTCGTTGTCCTCTAAGTCCTGTATCACGTGATCATAACACCGAGCGCGATGATTATCGGTGTCGGACGCCTCTGATTCCTGGAACTCGCGTTGGTTTATGGTGCGACTCTCGTTTCTAGTTTTCAATGTTTCGGCCGGCTTATTTTTGTGCGGGATTTGATGTCTCGATGGCCACGAGGGGCGTTAATCCGCCTCGCACAATAAATAGCCGATTTTGGTGACGAGAAGGCGCAAAAACTCGTCACAATATATATATATATATATATTCATTTATTCATTTATTTACTCATTTATATATAAAATACATGTTTGTTCTCAACGGTAGCCCGGAAAAATGGGTTTTTTAGTTCTAAATTATAGGAAAAAATGCCAAGGTCCACTCTCTGGCACCTTTGTCTATGCAGGGTCAAAATTTCAGCACGATCGGATTCTCATAGCGGGCGTAAGGTTTGTTTGAATTGTAGCTTCGCGTCTCTCGACGAGAGCGGCCGTTGGAATCGGCATGCACTCCTACACGCGTACCCATAGCCGAGCCCACACACACACACACACGCACACATATATATATACGTATATACATATATATATATATTCATTTATTCATTTATTTACTCATTTATATATCAAATACATGTTTGTTCTCAACAGTAGCCCGGAAAAATGGGTTTTCTAGTTCTAAATTATAGGAAAAAATACCAAGGTCCACTCTCTGGCACCTTTGTCTATGCAGGGTCAAAATTTCAGCTCGATCGGATTCTCATAGCGGGCGTAAGGTTTGTTTGAATTGTAGCTTCGCGTCTCTCGACGAGAGCGGCCGTTGAAATCGGCATACACTCCGACACGCGTACCCATAGCCGAGCCCACACACACACACACACGCACACATATATATATACGTATATACATATATATATATATATTCATTTATTCATTTATTTACTCATTTATATATCAAATACATGTTTGTTCTCAACAGTAGCCCGGAAAAATGGGTTTTCTAGTTCTAAATTATAGGAAAAAATACCAAGGTCCACTCTCTGGCACCTTTGTCTATGCAGGGTCAAAATTTCAGCTCGATCGGATTCTCATAGCGGGCGTAAGGTTTGTTTGAATTGTAGCTTCGCGTCTCTCGACGAGAGCGGCCGTTGGAATCGGCATATATTCGTACATGCGTACCCATAGCCGCATCGCGCACTAGCTGTCTATGTAATGGCAACGTCAATGCAACTATCGTGAATATTCATTGTACACACACACACACACACATATATATATATATATATATATATATATCTATATATATATATATGCGATAAATATTCCTGATAGTTCCATTGCAGTTGCAGGCCACCAGCGATTCGAAAACACCCAGCTGCACTTACTTCGGCACTGAGTGCTTTTGAGAGTACCTAGAGAATTATGGCAAAAATTTTGGGGAAAAAATACCAACATACACTTTTGCTATCATGCTCTGTGTATTTTCAAATTTTTAATCGGTTGTTTACTGCTTGCTGGACTACTGATCCAAATTTCGAAGCGTACGTTGCCTGTAACACTTATATATAAATAAATATACGATGAATATTTCCGATAGTTGTTTTGACATTATCATAGCTCTTGAATAGACAGCTAACGCGTAATCAAAATACGCACATTTTGCATTCGGGGAGGAAATGAATGAGTATCATGTGAGTCTCACCCATACGCGCCTGACGTTGGCCTAATATGTAGCTTGCGTTGTCGTAGCTTTTATGTATATATATATATACGCGCGATCCCTGCGGTAGTCAGGCCGGGCGCCAGTCGGTGACGGAGGAGGCAAGGCCTTGCGGGCTAAACATATATAAGTATATATATAGCAGCAAAGCTTTCCGTCATTTGTCTCCGCTTTCACCGCTTACCATACGAGTTTCTTGAGAAAATTTCGCCAGCGCCTTCTCTTCGAATTTCGCTACACTATTTTTTTCGTATGTCGGTCAAATTGTCGATATCTTCGTGTCAAAAATTTCGATCAGCCTTTATTCATTCAATTTTGCATAAAGTCTAATGAAATAAAACCCGAAATGTGTGTTTTTTAATTGCGGAGTGGCTCTTGCTCTTGAAATTGCGATCCGATCCGTGCATCATACGTAAATCTGTGATTACTCCCGTGATAATACAAAACTGCAAATTTTTTTTTAGTGTTTCGATAAAAAAATACCAAGAGCCCAATTTTGCCATAATTCTCTGTGTACCTGCCAATTTTAAAGCTGATTGATTGTTTAGTGCTCGCAGGACTACTGATCGAAATTTCGAAGTGTACGTCGCCAGTAACACTGCCTGTTAAGTATTTTTAACTGTGCCCTATTATGTAGACGACGAAATTGTTGAGAGCAGTTTTTTCACCCATAACGGGTGTGGAGACTTTCTGCTCCAGTTGAACTAATATACCATTCACACAACTGTTGTACGTGAATCAAATATCTGCAAAAAATTATATAGAAATCAAGGCAAACAATGAAACTATCTAAGACCGCGAGAGCTCACCGGAGCCATGCAGTTTTATAAATGATATGTAATTGATCACAGGACTGTTTACCTGACCCAAACTATGTAATTCACCATTTATCGTCTCTGAATAAACAGAATTTTCAAAAAAAAAACTGCAATGCAGCTGAAAGAAAAAAATATATAACGCACGAAAATAATACGATCCAATGTTTTAAAAAATTGCAGATTCGTGTACCGGTAGCAACATGCGAACCATCGTCATCGTCAGGTGTAGGCCATGGTCGGGGACGAGGCAGAGCGGCCGACGTGTCGAACTATCGGAAAACTGAACCTTTGGTAAGTAAAAGAAATCCGCAAACGAACATGACAATCATAGTCCAGGAGAATAAAATTAAGTTCTATTCTGGAATAACATAGATTAGCCGATGTTTTGATAGGTTCATTAGATACGGATTAGTGTATACTATATGAATACTTTGATCGCCTTGCAATGAATAATTGTAATACCGTCTATATTTTTGTTAATAATAAGTTGAAGTCGTGGGGACGCGGACGGTGGAGGGCACAGCGAGATGAGGACATGGCCGTAGGCAGAGTGGAGTCGATTAATACAGAAAGTGAAACACCCATCAGCATGATACCGGATGGACCAATTACTATTCTCAATGAGGAAAAGGTAGTTTTCCGGTGTGGCGTGAACGTCGACACTCAGAGCATTGAGAGGCCGAAGCCGTTGTGGAGCAACATATGTTGGAATTGTGGCGAGACCGGGCATGCCCGAAGTACATGTGACACACCACGCAGTACAACTAAGGTGTGCTATAACTGTGGCGAACGAGATGTCACACTGACCACGTGCCCACGGTGTAGCGAATGGTATTTATTGAGCGGGGGTGGAAGGTCCGCTAACACACGGGACCGAAAATTACTCATGTCGGCTTTTCTTGGCATGCACAAAGGTTATCGCCATGAATAACTTATTTTCTAATTTTTGAATCTTTTTCTTTTTTGAATCTTGTACCGGTATTTCACTCCAATCTCAAAAGACTAATCGCATTATAATAATGTTAGCCAGAGATCAGAGATTTTGTTTTCAAAGTTTGTAACCAAAAATCGCCATGAATAACTTATTTTCTAATTTTTTAATCTTTTTCTTTTTTGAATCTTGTACCGGCATTTCACTCGAATCTCAAAAGACTAACCGCATTATAATAATGTTAGCCAGAGATCAGAGATTTTGTTTTCAAAGTTTGTAACCAAAAATCGCCATGAATAACTTATTTTCTAATTTTTTAATCTTTTTCTTTTTTGAATCTTGTTGTTGCGTGTCTCAAATATCCATAGGTGCACTGGTTTATACGTCTCTAGATTTATTGTCAAATAATACAGATATCACAAAGTAAAATACAGAAAAGAGAAAAATGCGTCTTGCTGATGTGACAATCACGTTGTGAGTGAGCTATTCTGGGGGGAGAGCGCTAGTTGCGCCACTGGTAGGGAACGATGATCGAGGTCCACTTATGGTGCTCGGATGGTAAAAATTTAGAGTATAACGCGCGTGTTGTCATCGGATGTAGTACTCGACATACCGCCCACCAAATTAGCGTAGGTAATTTTGGGGATCAGATTCGGAGCTTACAGGCAATTTGCACAGCTTCGCGATCGGTCGTTTGACGTTTCCGCTGGCGGTTCTCACGGTTACCACTCTGACCAAGCCGTCGCTGCCGGGATGCAGTTCGACGATACGTGCGAGCTTCCATTTGAGCGGGGGAAGGATTTCATCCCTTATGACGACGAGATCGTTGATCTGCAAACTGTTTTTTGCCGTTTGCCACTTAGTGCGTGATTGAAGAAAACTGAGATACTCAGCCGGCCACCGTTTCCAAAAATCTTGGCGGACGCGTTGAATTAGCTGCCAGCGATTTAGTCGGTTCGTAGAAATCTCTGTCACGTCGATGTCCGGAAGACTTGTAAGAGCTTCCCCTATCAAGAAATGTGCTGGTGTAAGGGGCTGAAGATCCGTCGGATCAGATGACATTGCCGAAAGAGGCCTGGAATTTAAGCAAGCCTCGATTTGAATTAAGGCCGTGCTTAGTTCTTCGAACGTGAAAAGAGCATTGCCCATGACTCGTTTAAGGTGGTACTTGCAGGATTTCACGCCCGCTTCCCATAGACCTCTCATATGCGGAGTATGAGGCGGGAGAAATTTCCACTCGATGTGTTCATTTGCGAGCACATCGCCAATGCTTTCATGTACTTGGGCTTGCACGAACTGATAAACTTCTCGTAGCTCTCGATTTGCACCGGGGAAATTGGTGCCGTTGTCGCTCCATATTGCGCGAGGCCTTCCGCGTCGACCGATGAAGCGCCGTAATGCTGCGACGAAGGCGGAAGTAGTCAATTCGCTTGTTGCTTCGAGGTGTAGGGCTTTCGTCGAAAAGCAAACGAACAATGCTATGTACGATTTATTGGTTTTCCGTCCGCGACCTTTATTGACGAGCGTTGTGATGGGCCCGGCGAAATCGACGCCTGTTATGGTGAAGGCGCGAGTCGGACTCACTCTGCCGCTCGGCAGAGCCCCCACGCATTCGCGTAGACGCTTTCGGCTTGTTTCTAGCACACCAGGTGCAGGAACGACACACTTGACGTGCCAAGGCTCGACCTCCGAGGGGCCAGTATCTTTCCCGTATCGGTGATAATAGGAGGAGTTCACTCGCATGAAGTAAACGCCGATATTCTCGTTCGAACAGCAGTCACGAAAGTCGAATTCCAGATGGCAAGATTATAGGGTGCTTGCGACTAAACGTCAACGACGCGTGCTGCAAACGGCCGCCCACCCTGAGGACGCCGTGATCGTCGAGAAACGGGTTCAAGTGTATGCATTTGCTAGACCTTTGCAGACTAAATCCGCCCTGCAACGTTGAAATTTCCTTGGCGAATTCGGTTGCTTGCGCGTGTTTGATACTGCGAATATGAGCGGTTTGCAGTTCGGATACTGATAGTCGACCGACGATCCGTTTGGTAGGTTCTCCCTTGAGGTTAACTATGATACGTAGACAGTAGGCCAACACTCGCTCGATTTTTGTGATCGATGAGAAGTTGTCAATCAACTCTTCAATGATCGATGGGGCTTCGTTGACGAAATTACAGATGCGAGTATCCTTGCGATCTTCCTCGCTGACCGTTGTGACTACGTCGTCCGAAACGTCATCTTCGTTGCCGTTGTGCCCTGTTGGCAGCTTATGTTGAAGCCACGGAGGCCCTGACCACCACAGTTGTGAATTGCTGAGCTCACGTGGACTGGTCCCACGAGATATAAGATCCGCTGGATTTTCGTTACCCTTGATGTGAGCCCAATGTATAATTGGAACTAGTTCGATGATTTCCGAAACTCGATTCGCCACGAAGGTTTTCCACCTCGAGATGTCACCACGAATCCAGCATAGGGCGACCATGGAGTCTGACCAAGCCTGCAGACCGTCGATCTTTGCTCGCAAGCTTCGTTGAACACTCGCTATTAGTCGTGCAAGTAGAACCGCGCTGCACAGTTTCAGTCGAGGTATTGACATTGATTTGATAGGCGCGACTCGAGATTTTGAGCACAGTAATCTCGCTGTAAGCGCTCCGTTTTCGTTTTCTGCTTGAACATATAAACAAGCGCCGTACGCCTCCTCGGAAGCGTCGCAAAACCCTTGTAAAAACAATCTCGTTGGTTTATCATACAGGATAACTCGTCTGGGGATGTGTAACGTCTGTATTGCATCTAAATCCTGCTGAAACTTCTCCCATTTTTCGTTAAATGGAGCTGGAAGGATCTCGTCCCAATTGCCCTGGATTCGCCACGTTTCTTGCATTAGGAGCTTGGCTGATGTCAAAATCGGACCGATCAAACCGAGCGGGTCGAAAAACTTGCTGATGGCTGATAGGACTTGTCGTTTCGTAATTGCTGCTTCGGTGCGTTGGACAGAAAATTGAAAATTGTCATCGTAAGGGCTCCACTCGAGACCGAGAGCCTTGATGGTGTCGTTCGAATCGATGATAAGCGTAGAGGCTTTCCCCTTTCGATCCGAAGGTATATGAGCTACAACTTCGGGGCTGTTAGAACACCATTTGTGCACCTCGAAGCAACCCGTTTGAAGTAAATCCGTGAGTTGCTGTTGTATCGTGACGGCGCCTTGGACGTCGTTAGCTCCTGTCATGATATCGTCTACATACATTTCATCGAGTATCACTCGTGCGGCGATATGGTCTTCTGTTGCCTGCTCCGCGAGTTGTCGTACGCATTTAATCGCTAAATAAGCCGAACTCGCTTGACCGTACGTAACTGTGTTCAAGGTGAACTCTCGTATAGGTTTATCTGGACATTTTCTCCATAATATCCGCTGATAATCGCGATCATCGGGATGCACGAGTATTTGCCTATACATTTTTCGTAGATCACCCGTCAGCGCGATATTGTGAAATCGAAAACGTGTGATTATTTCAATTAAGCTACTCTGTAGAGTAGGCCCTACGTGAAGCACATCGTTTAATGATATCCCGGAGTCCGTTTTGCTTGATGCGTCGAATACCGTACGCAGCTTCGTGCTGCTGCTTGCTTCTTTAATTACGCCGTGATGCGGTAAGTAGACTACTGGACATTGATTGACTTGTGAGGCGTTATTAGAAGGTGACATGTGATCAAGATTCTGATATTCGCGCATGAAATCTACATATCGCTCTCTCAATGTAGGATTTTTGAAGAACCTGCGCTCTAATTGCAACAGCCGCCTGCTTGCTATTTCTCGCGATTGACCTATCTGACTTGGACTCTCTCTGAACGGCAGTCGTACTATGAAACGACCGTTGTCACCTCGAATCGTTGTTCGTTTAAAAAATTCCTCGCACTGTCTTTCATCTGGTGAAAGCGCTCACGTCGTCTCCGAATGTATGTTTTCGATCTCCCAGAATTTCTCAAGACTTTTATTTAAGGTTTCGCAACGCTCCTGTGAGCAATGAAGTATCGCGATTGCAGTGCTAGTGCATATCAAACTCGTAGTATGAGTGGACGCGATGGATCCCGCGACAACCCATCCGAACTTTGTATTTTGCAATATTGGAATACCTTGCCCGAGATCGATTTTTTGTGTCTCTATTAAGTCAAAGAAGAATTCCGCGCCTATAAGCATATCGATTTCGCTGGACTTATGAAATTCGATATCTGCGAGTTTAATATTCGACGGAATTTGTATTGCATTACGTTCGATTTCTACAGAAGGTAGTATTTTGCTGATTGTCGGTACGACTAGACAATGCGCGTTTATTTTATAATTTGAGAATCGCGATTGTACGACGTCGCAACTGTGAGATACCTTAGTCTCCATCGTATTTAATCCGGTAATAATATCCGAAGTTCGCTTTCGTTTTATGCCTAGTTTAGTGCACGCCGATTGCGTCATAAAATTAGCCTCGCTTGCGCTATCTAAAAGGATACGTATGGCTACCATGGTTCCATTGAAATGTGTAGCGTTGACCATCGTCGTGGCCATGACGACATGATGCTTCTTAGGGTTGTTCGATGCGTGGTGCACCGACACGTTGCTCGCCTTGCCACTTGCAGCTGAAGAGACGTCTGTGTTTTGGATAACGCCGCCTTCGTTTGAATCCGAGCGATGCAGCAACGTATTGTTACGCTTTGAGCATTCCTTGCACGATGTCATGCTGCATGACTTGACCGAATGGTTATTTCGAAGACAATTGATACACAAGCCCATTCGTGTAACTTCTCTGTATCTCGCTTCGACCGGCATTGCTAAGAATTTGTCACATTGATATAGGAAATGATTTTCTTGACACAGGAAGCATTTCCCGGCCTTTACTGAGGCTGTGAGCGTGGTTTATCGGCGTTTGTTGTTCTCCCTTTAGCACGAGCTTTAAAGGAATATTTTTCAACTTCGGTCTTGTTCGTGCTCTCCTTTTGTTTCGACCTCGCCTCGATGCGCTCTAGTATTTGACATCGTGTTTGTAGAAAATCCGTCATGTTGTCCAATGTCACGTTAGCTGCGTTTCCGTGCTGCTCCCATGCACGTAACGTGCCGAGGTCCAACTTGGATTCGAGCATATGTATGATCAGCTCGTTCCAACGATCTGTTGGCAAATCCATGGATTTCAGGATTCTCAAATGTTTTAATGTGTAATCGATTAATTCTCGAATAGCACTCGCTGACTCTTTTTCGACTCTCGGCATGGTGAAAAGGCATTGCATATGCCGTTTTTTAATTGCTCTTGGATCTTCGTAACGTTGCGTTAACAGCTCCCAAGCGACCGTGTAATTGTTGTTTGTCAATTCAATTGACTCGATTATCTTTGCAGCAGATCCTGACAGCGATGTAATCAAATATTGAAATTTCTGTACTCCAGATATATACTCGTTTCGATGGATCAGTGACTGGAATGTCTCTGAGAAGCGTTTCCATTCCTCTATGCGACCGTCGAACGTAGGAAGATTAACAACGGGTAACTTCACGTTCGCGTCATTGCGTATTACATTTCCTTCGTTTGAAAATCGTCGTAATAACTCGGTTTGCTGCGCGACGAGCTGCGCTATGGCGTCGTTGCTAACTGCCGACGCTTCTGAGCCGCCAGCGCCATTGTTGCCGAGCTGTCGCATTATATCGGTTTGCTGCTGTAGTATACGTGCCAGCACTTGCTCATTCACTGATGCGTGCGTATCGTCTCGCAATGCTGTAATTTTTGTCAACATGTCTGTTAATATGATTTTTAGATTTAGATACCTGTCTTCGACGTTTTCGTCTTCCGATGCATCTGCGACTGATAGATCGCCCTCCTGTGCGTCGGCGATTTTGCGCTGTATGCCACTGAATTCGCTGTTTATCTCGTCTAGTCGTGTCAAATACACCTCGATTTTGCCCCTAGAGATTGCTTCTCCGGAAGCTCGCTCATTTTCGACTTTGCGTTCTAGTTTTGTCAACTTCGTTTTTACGGTCGCGCGTTGCCTCCGTAGAGCGTCCATGTTGGCTTGCTACGGCTCGCACCACCGTGCGTCGTTGTATCGTATTGTGGACTGTATTTTTCGCCGTTGACTTTGATTTCGGTATATCCGGTTCTAACGGACCAATGTTGCGTGTCTCAAATATCCATAGGTGCACTGGTTTATACGTCTCTAGATTTATTGTCAAATGATACAGATATCACAAAGTAAAATACAGAAAAGAGAAAAATGCGTCTTGCTGTTGTGACAATCACGTTGCGAGTGAGCTATTCTGGGGGGAGAGCGCTAGTTGCGCCACTGGTAGGGAACGATGATCGAGGTCCACTTATGGTGCTCGGATGGTAAAAATTTAGAGTATAACGCGCGTGTTATCATCGGATGTAGTACTCGACACATGTACCGGCATTTCACTCCAATCTCAAAAGACTAACCGCATTATAATAATGTTAGCCAGAGATCAGAGATTTTGTTTTCAAAGTTTGTAACCAAAAATCGCCATGAATAACTTATTTTCTAATTTTTTAATCTTTTTCTTTTTTGAATCTTGTACCGGCATTTCACTCCAATCTGAAAAGACTAACCGCATTATAATAATGTTAGCCAGAGATCAGAGATTTTGTTTTCAAAGTTTGTAACCAAAAATCGCCATGAATAACTTATTTTCTAATTTTTGAATCTTTTTCTTTTTTGAATCTTGTACCGGTATTTCACTCCAATCTCAAAAGACTAACCGCATTATAATAATGTTAGCCAGAGATCAGAGATTTTGTTTTCAAAGTTTGTAACCAAAAATCGCCATGAATAACTTATTTTCTAATTTTTTAATCTTTTTCTTTTTTGAATCTTGTACCGGCATTTCACTCCAATCTCAAAAGACTAACCGCATTATAATAATGTTAGCCAGAGATCAGAGATTTTGTTTTCAAAGTTTGTAACCAAAAATCGCCATGAATAACTTATTTTCTAGTTTTTTAATCTTTTTCTTTTTTGAATCTTGTACCGATATTTCACTCCAATCTCAAAAGACTAGGCCGCAATAGAATATAATGTTAGCCAGAGATCAGAGGTTTTCTTTTCAAAGTTTGTAACCAATATGTATCTTGTTGAAAATAAAAAAGAACCTATGCTCATATATTCTGGCTATTTCTTTATAATATATACCCATTGTTACGGACCGGTCAGCTTGGCAACAACCATACCGAACGATCCTTTCGATGCACGCGCCGCAGTGTCATCACTTTACCTGAATTCATCGACCCGCGATGGAAATTTCCAACCTCCACGCGCTGCTCAATCAGCGATTTACGCATTTCTGAGAATGCTAGCAATAACGAATCGAACTTCCAATAGGAAATCCGATACTCCCTGTTCCCCCGCGAGACTCTTCCAACACCCTCGCCCCACGGTAATGAGCATTCCGATCGACGAACTAATCGCTAGTTTAAATCGACACCTTCGGCTTAACAGACGTATCGAACGATCGGTGTACTCATACCTGAGGGCAAGTACATCTCGCGTACTTAGAGTCTCGCGAGTGTAACAGCGAGTGCGGAAGACCGAACAACTCGTTTTAGAACTCTTTGCGCGCAAGTTAACCATAACGGCACTTCGCGCCCCTTGTAATATTCTTGTACCGCGATAATTACCCGAGCGGCATTACGCGTCAAAATATTGCGAGTCATAAAATCACAATCAAATTACTACTCTTATTTAAACTAATAGTGCTAGAGTCGAGCGAGGCGATCACGTTGCGAACGCTCGCCCCTTTTACCGACTCAGCCAAAACCCGAGATCGTAGTGGTAGTGCCGCACACACGCGCGCCAGTGTAAACCACACGATCAAACCTGTGGAAATACTGAATAAAAGATACTAAGTGCAATCGTGTGTTTATCTCCACGGCCAAGACTGCCGCCATACCCGACCTTCACAGGAATCTGCTGCCGTCAACAGGGCGAGAAAAACACACACACACACACACCAACAACAAAACCAGGTGAGGTGCGTTACACCGCTTAAACTAAGACAAGAACCCACAAGTCGAGTACCTGACGCTCGACTATAAACAAATATAAACTAATAAAAAATATATTACGACGGAAACCCGTACGTAACAACTGGTGTCAGAAGTGGGATCTGTCTACCAACTCACCAACTAAATTCTTTTCCATAACTAATAAATACCACAAAAAAAAAAATTGGCAGAACTACTAACGTCGCTCCTCGAGCAGACTACACTCGATAATCGCCGAAAAGAAATTCGGGAAGCAGTACGTTCCATCCCCGAATACGATGGCGCGTCAAAATCCCTCACGACGTTCCTCCGAAGGATCGTCGATGAGTTCGAGATGCTCGATGCCATCGACGAGCCAATTTTGTTAAAAGGAGTTAAGGGCAAGCTAACCGGAGCTGCCTGGGATTCCCTCGATGGTAGAACAATAGAGACCATCAGTGCACTAATAAAACATTTAAAAGGCAAATTCGCGCCGGGCAGAAACGCGACCTCGTACCTGACTGAGATAAATCGGCTAAATATAAAGAAAAACGAATCCCCCCGAGAATATATCGCGCGCACGGCGAAATTAGTAAAAAGAGCACGAGCTGCCACCCGCGGAGACCGACCTGCCGCGCAAGTTACAGTAGCACTCGAGGATCTCGACAAAATGGCGATCAGCAATTTCCTGAGAGGATTGCCAGATGAAATTTTCTTCTCGATCAAACACGAAAATCCAACCACCCTCGACCAAGTGTTTGACCTGGTGATCGAGGAGGACCGTGAGAGACACAAACGGCGACGTGTGTTAGGAAAATCAAAACGGAAATCCTCCCATCGGAAAAGCTCGCGTCGGAACGAAAAAACAAATCGACGTAACCACTCATCGAGCAGCTCGTCGTCATCTTCCGATAGTGAAGACTCCACAACGAGTGACTCCTCTTCGTCAGACGATGACCGAAGGCACGGGAAAGTCTACGCTCTCGAGGCAAACTACCACCGGCGAGAGTACGAGCCTCGCTCCCCAAAATATTGGAACCGCGAAACGGGCCAGCACTGCGCGTGCTGCCGTAAGCACCCGTCGGAGACCCCAAAAGAACGATATCGATGGAGGTCACCATCGCCTCGTGAATTTTCACGAGCCTCTTCCTGCGAGTCCGAAGAACATTTAAACTCGCGAGGCGCTCGCCCAGCCCTCATCTGGTCGAGCGCCCCAGAAAACACCCAGAGGTTTCCACCAAGAAGGGAGGAACCGAGCAAGACGGTGCGATTTCCACCGAACGCGGAACGCAATGCCTTCTCAAAGAAATACCGCCCGCGAGAATCAAGATCGAATCTGCGGACTTCCGAGAAGGCCACGCAGAGTTCGCCTTAGACGGTGGTTCCTCCATCAATCTTATACACCAAACGGCCTTAACCAAACCCAATAAAATCGACATTACCGACACGCGCAAAATCCGCGGTATAATCCCAACGACAATTCGCACACTCGGAACGGTCGCTTTCACCGTTCGCAAAGCAGACGTGGTCTTCCACGTCTTCGATGGTGAACGACTTTCCCGGGCCGACGGACTCCTCGGAGCGCCTTTCCTCCACGATCAGCGAGCCGAGATTTCTTACCAACATCGGACGCTCGTCACGGCAAAAGAACCCATCACACCGATTCCGTTCTCAAACCGGGACGAAATAGAGCCCGTCCTAGACGAATTGGAATCCGTCAAAATACACCTAGAAGGACGCAGTAGAAAACAGGTCGCTCTGAAACTCCGCAATTGCAACGTTTACGACGGATACCTGAAGCGCATCGACCTCGGATCACACGTACACCTCGGTGAAGCAGTAGTGAAAAATCACGATGGCTTTTGCTACGCTATCGCCACAAACACACACAACGATGCGATAGAGCTCGACGTACCAGCACAGGAACTCGAGCCGTACGTCATCGGATCCGGGCCGCTCTCCGACGGCGACGACGATCAGCTGGCCGCAAGCGACACACCGACAAGGACAACCCGCGCCCGAGTAAGTACGATTTTGCAGACGCTGCATCTCGACCACTTAAATCGCACCGAGCGCCAACACGTGCATGAATTAATCAACCACAACTCGGATCTATTTCACTTACCGGGAGACGCATTAAAGGGCTCGACTATCGTTGAGCACGAAATTCCGACAAACGACAACAATCCGGTACATACGAAACAATATCGATATCCGGTAATACACCAAAACGAAATCGAAAACCAAATAAAAGGACTGCTCGACAATAAAATTATCAAGCCGTCCCACTCCCCGTACAATTCACCGTTGTGGATCGTCCCCAAAAAGGCGGATTCACACGGTAATAAACGGTGGAGAATGGTAATCGATTACCGTCAACTTAATGAAAAAACGATCGGCGACAGCTATCCGCTGCCTAATATTACCGAAATTTTGGACAAGCTTGGAGGGGCAAAATATTTTTCGGTATTCGACCTAGCTAGCGGATTTCACCAAATAAAGGTAGCCGAAAAAGACCAACCGAAAACGGCATTTACGACCCCTCGAGGTCATTACGAATTTGCCCGAATGCCCTTCGGCTTAAAAAATGCCCCGGCAACCTTTCAGCGACTTATGGACAGCGTCTTATCGGGTCTTACGGGCACTGAACTATTTGTATATCTGAACGACATAGTCATCTTTTCGTCATCCCTTCAAGAACATCGTGCCAAGGTTAACAGGCTTTTCCAGCGCCTGCGAAAAAACGGACTGACCCTCCAAGTAGATAAATGCGAATTCTTGCGAAAAGAAGTCAATGATCTCGGGCATATCCTCAATAAGGACGGAGTTCGGCCGGACATAAAAAAATTAACAGCAGTCAAGAATTTTCCGATACCAAAAACCCCGAAAAACGTGCGAGAATTCCTCGGTCTCGCCGGCTATTATCGAAAATTCATCTCCAATTTTTCGGGTAGAGCAAAACCACTTTCTGACCTCACCAGAAAAACAACGAAATTCGTATGGACAGAACAAACGCAATCGAGTTTCGAAGACCTCCGCGATTCTCTATGCACAGCTCCCCTATTACAATATCCAGATTTCAAAAAAACATTCATCCTAACGACCGACGTATCGGACGTAGCAATCGGAGCTGTGCTGAGTCAGGGAGAAAAGGTAGGTCAAGATCTACCCATACAATACGCCAGCAGAGTGCTGAACTCGGCGGAAAAGAATTATTCCACAACCGAAAAGGAATGTCTGGCGATGGTTTACGCCGTAAAATATTTCCGACCTTATCTGTACGGCCGGAAATTCACGCTCGTAACTGACCATCAACCTCTCGTCTGGCTACACTCGGTCAAAGATCCCTCCTCGAGACTCGTGCGATGGAGATTGCAGCTCGAGGAGTACGAGTACGAGGTCCTGTACAAAAAGGGAAAGACGAATCTCAACGCCGACGCTCTTTCAAGGAATCCGGCAACAACATTGCCAGTGACCCCCCATGATGACGACGAATTCAAGGTCAAGGGTATATTACGACGAAACCCCAACGAAAGCACCATTGCCAGCCGAATTCGCGACCGTGGTCGAGCAGCCACCACCGCTGCTTACGACGAAACAAGCTTCCAAGAATCGCCAAGCAATGACGAAACCATCGAAGAAGGCCGACGTCACGGTACCCCGCCAACTTCGAATCTCGACGACATTAACGAATCTGCCGATACCACCGCAGAAATCGACACGTCCACTCAATCGGACCCCCACGGATACCGATTCGACACGTCAGTCGCCCTGCAACACGGCACCAACCAACTAACCTTGGGCGAGGCGAAGGGACGACTACGGCGACTGTCCGGCAGTCTACCACGGTACTGAGCGGTCCCAATGGAGACGAGCTCGGTACTCAACGACGACTCGATATGCAGCAACTCCGACTTAACGCCGCGACAACAAGAAATCATCGAAAGAGATTTCGGGGATAGTCCTGAAACGTCAAGAAAGATTATCAACCTCCTTAGAAAACCGTCACCCACCAACGATGCGAAAATCGCGACGGAACCTTCAAACAATCGAAATTTTAGCCAGATCAGCGGAAACTGTCCTACTCAGCAGCAGGAAACACGAGCACCAATTCGGATATCGATGATGCCCACTCCGACGAAGGGAGAAAAACCTGCGTGCGGCTCGACGCCACGCAAGGTACGATTTTCGGTACCATCCCCCGAATTTAAGGACGAAGAATTAACCACGAACCAAGAGAACCAAACACCGATAATCGGCGGATCGACATCATCATCATCATCATCATCATCATCATCATCATCATCATCATCATCATCGTCATCATCGGAAGAGGACGAGCTCGCCAATTCCAGCAGCGACTCTGAAGAGGACAATTTCAACCCTGAGGACAACCCTACCAAATTGTGTCAGATCGAAATAAGACCCGACCAATTAACAACCGGCCGGGGAACAATTCTTCACTTCATCCCCAAAGACGGAATCGTTACTACTCCAATAGGAAACCAACTACGCGACCTTGGCTACATCGATGCCGATAATCTGATGAGACGATCGAAACTAGAGGACGTAATAACATCAAGAAGTAAGAAGCAAGAAACCTTGAGCCTCACAACCGCCAAAAATTATTTTGACAAAATTACTCTCGACGACCTCGAAATCGCCTTCGAGAATCTAAGGCAATCGATCGCAGAACACAGGAACTACGAATTCCGCATCGCCTCCGATGGAGACGGGCACGATGAATTACCATTACCAACGTTCCAACGGATACTCGAGCGCGCTCTCTCCCAAGTCAGCTGCAAGGTTACCATCTGCACCAAACAGATAGAAACACCGCCAGAAGAAGAACGCAAGGCGCTCATCAAGGAATGGCATAGCGACCACATCGGAGGTCACAAGGGAGCAAGGAAAACCTACGAAAGGCTACGACAACGGTACCACTGGAAAGGTATGAAAAACGACGTACAAAATATTGTACGATGCTGTCACAGTTGCCAGCAACACAAACTGGTCCGAATAAAGACCAGAGAACCAATGGTGATCACTGACACACCTGTGGCAGCATGGGAAAAGATCGCCCTCGACATACTAGGTCCATTGCCTTTAACCAAACGCAAAAATCGTTTCGTCTTAACAACCATCGACTTGCTGACGAAATTTGCCCGAGCCTTCGCTCTGCCGGATATGAAAAGCCGGCATCAATCATCAAAACGCTCGAACAAGAATATTTCACCGTACACGGGACTCCACTATACATCTTGAGCGACAACGGCAAGTGCTTCGTCAGCAGCCGTATGGAGAATTTCCTAAAAGAAAAGATTATACACCACGTAAAGGCGACGACGTACCATCCACAAAGTAACGGGACATTAGAGCGCAGTCACCAAGGAATTGCTGACTACGTGAAACACTATATAAAAAGAGAGACAGAATGGGACGACATCTTACCCTACGCCATGCAGTCACATAACGCTGCAATCCACGAATCAACAGGATTCACACCATACGAGATGGCATACGGCAAGCTGATGAAGACACCGTCCACCCCACCTTTAAAAGAAGACCTGCCTACCACCACCAGATACATGTCAAATATCGTAAAAAGACTCAGCGAACTAGCCGAAGTAGGCGGCAACAACTTGAACAAAAATAAAGAGTCAGCAAAAATTCGCCACGATAAGAAGCTAAACGCAGTACCGTACCAACCAGGGGACCCTATCTATGCACTCCGCGAACCAAAGCAAGGAAAATTCGATCCCTACTACAACGGCCCGTATCGCATCGCAAAAATTTTAGATAGAAACACCGCCCTAATTGATAAAGGACATGGCAACGCCACCCTAACCCATTTAGACAAGGTTAAAACCGCGCACGTGGACGCCGACAATCCATCCCTACCAACGCCACCGAAGAAACGCGGACGACCGCCTAAAACGAAAGCAGCGTGGAAGTAAAAAAAAAAAAAAAAAAAAAAAAAAATTTGCACTTACGCCCCACTCCACTCACGCTCGACAACGATTAATCACACTCACCCTGCCGCTTCCAGGTGAGGTGAGGCCCAAGAACGAAAATGAAAATAACGTATGCCTGGGCCATTCTTTCGGCCATTACCAACCTGATCTCGGGACATCCGCAAGCGGTTGACCCCTCACCAACGAATTACCGGATCACACCAATCACGCACAACCCAGGCATATTCTTCGAAAATATCGGAAAGATCCGCATTTACCACACCACATGGAAATTAGTAACATCAGTGGAGATCCAAAAATTTCTCGACCAAAAACCTGAAGTCACAGAACACTTCAAACTACTAAGAACACACTGTGAAAACCTAAAATTCAGCGACTGCTCACACTCCGACATCGCAGCACGACTCCAAGCGACGCTGGACGGCACGAACAAATTCGCCGAAATACTAAAACACACCGTAGGAAGCTCCTCGACCAAACCATCCAAAAGAACAAGAGCCGCCCCCTTAGGATTCATAGGGTCACTGAGCCGGACCTTATTCGGAACCCTAAGCGAGGAAGACGCCAAATATTACAACAGAGAAATCGACAAGGTACACGCGGCACAACACCGCCTAGCAGAAATAATCGGAAACCAAACCCATATCCTGAAGACGGAGTTCCACGACATCCACCAAGATCTCGCCGCAATTAGCAACCACACAGCGGCACTAGCCGACCAAGCAAACAAGCTAGCTACAGAAATGCTCGCCCAAAATAAATTCTCGCGAGCACTGGAGTATAGAGAATTGGTCACCCGATGGATCATAGAAATGGAACGTCAAGTATCGGATTACCGAATGTGTATAACAATCCTCACCACAGCCGTCCTATTTGCAAAAAAAGGCACAATCCACCCCGCGATCCTTTCACCCAGGCAACTCATAACCGCCGCAACCAAAATCAAAGCAAGCACACCGTACGAGTTCCCACTCACAGAGGCAGAACTCCATACGGAATCGCTGACCGATGTAAGCGATATATCACTCGCATACAGTGAAGGAAGACTCATCATCGAAATCGAGATCCCACTCCTGGACAACAACCCATTCAACCTCTACACCGGACATCCCTGTCCCGTTGCCCAAAATATCGGGAATTCCACCGTCTCAACCTTCATAAAATCGACCACGCCCTACGTAGCTCTAACACCCAACAACCGATATTACATACTACCAACAGCCAAATACCTCGACAATTGCAAGCTACACCGCCATCAGCACCTCTGCCAGCTCACCCTACCGTTATTCACAACCAGTCAAAGGAAAAGCTGTGAAATCTCCATCTTGACACAGGATACCGATATGAACTGGCGAACATGCGACGTGAGGGCGATTTCAACTAAAGACACCTACTGGAAAAAACTCGGTTCCGCAAACAGCTGGATATATTCGACCAGCAAACCCATAAAAATCAAAATCACCAAAGAAGAATACCAAATAGGTACAGAAACTCTCCAAGGAGCGGGAATCTTACACCTCATGCCCGGATGCATCGCGTCCACCGAATCAACCCGACTCACGGCGCAAGAAACACTGCTTACGGAAAACACCTACACTTACACCCCAATAGCAACACTAAACCTCACAGCCCTGCTAAACCAGGCCGGAGGTGAACCCAAATTGCCCGTCCTGGAAACCATCATACCCAAATTACACTCCAGCGCCAACAACGACTGGGACCATTCAGATCATGCAAAGAGCCTCAACGACATTGAAAAGGAGGTAGAAGTACAAAAACACATACACCGGAGCCAACAAACAACTGACATCGTCATGTATTCAGGCTCCGGAGGACTATCTCTATTAATAATCGCGACAATCGCCATAGCATTGTACACGAAATGCCGACGAACGAGGCCCCAACGTATCATAACGCAAGAGACCCAGCAACGCCAAGAAAAAACGCGAGTAATCTCATACCCACTAGAATCAATGCAAATGGGAACCGCGACACCAGTGGAACCGCCAAGACAAGCACCGACCCTACCGACACACAACGTAGCCATGGAGAGAACCGCCGTCCAGAACGCAGCATTCGCCTCTGAAGCCACATGCCATTAAAAAAAAAAAAAAAAAAAAAAAAAATTTTTATAATCATAATCGCTTTTCACCCTTCTTAGGCAAGAACTCAAACATTCTCTAGCCCAAAGACAATTTCCTTCAAAAAAAAAAAAAACACCAATACATCTACAATAATAACAATGACAAAAAATCACCATAGATCCTTCCTTTTATTGCTCACCCACCACACAACCCTTTTACATCTCCGTTTACATCTCCCCTTTTACATCCGCTCTTTACAACTCCTGCCCTCGTCTCTCCACGCATACCCATACACTACAACTACACCCGAAACGCTCGGCATTCATTGCAAACACACCGCATACAACGGCCGGCCGGAGCCACAGGCCCACGGCGACGCGACGCCCACGACGACGCACCCCTTCAGACATGCCGTCGGCGGCGACGACGACCACGCAAAGCAACCGAAGCCCAGTCATCGATAATTTGGTCATCGCACAAGCTGGAACCAGCGCCACCCGACGCCTCCAGCCCATCGTCATCACCCTCGGACGCAGAATCACTGGCCCCAGCTGGTCGGATTATCGTACCAGGCGGGAAATAAGTGCCCGAAGATGTTGTGTGGCCAGTAATGGACTCATAGTCCCTTGGCGGCCGGCCAAAGACAGCAACAAAGTCGGCCAAGGCAGCCGCTCGCCCCCCGTCATCCCCAACATCCACGGCACCAACAGATCCCAACTCCTCGCCAGGGAGAGGGAGACGCCCGCAAACTGCCCGGAAATTGATCTCACGGGGCGTCAAAACCCGGACCTCACGGTCACCGTACATAAAAAGGTTCCTTCCGTCGCTCTCCATCTTTTCTTTTCACGATTCCCTTTAAAATAAAATAACAAAAAAAAAATTAATTAATAAAAATAACAACTTGTAAAATAACAACAGCAACCAACACAGATCTACAATTAATACTTACGCACTGACGAGACTCGTTCAAAACAATAGTAGCTCGCCCCAGGAAATCACAACTTTTATAAGGAGGCCCCCCACTCGAAAACAAAAACACCAACAAACCACCAGCAAACTCAGATCGACGCGCATCGAAATACCACACCGGAAGCGCGGACCATGGGTGCCACGTTCCGTCTAAGAAGGGAGGGCTGTTACGGACCGGTCAGCTTGGCAACAACCATACCGAACGATCCTTTCGATGCACGCGCCGCAGTGTCATCACTTTACCTGAATTCATCGACCCGCGATGGAAATTTCCAACCTCCACGCGCTGCTCAATCAGCGATTTACGCATTTCTGAGAATGCTAGCAATAACGAATCGAACTTCCAATAGGAAATCCGATACTCCCTGTTCCCCCGCGAGACTCTTCCAACACCCTCGCCCCACGGTAATGAGCATTCCGATCGACGAACTAATCGCTAGTTTAAATCGACACCTTCGGCTTAACAGACGTATCGAACGATCGGTGTACTCATACCTGAGGGCAAGTACATCTCGCGTACTTAGAGTCTCGCGAGTGTAACAGCGAGTGCGGAAGACCGAACAACTCGTTTTAGAACTCTTTGCGCGCAAGTTAACCATAACGGCACTTCGCGCCCCTTGTAATATTCTTGTACCGCGATAATTACCCGAGCGGCATTACGCGTCAAAATATTGCGAGTCATAAAATCACAATCAAATTACTACTCTTATTTAAACTGATAGTGCTAGAGTCGAGCGAGGCGATCACGTTGCGAACGCTCGCCCCTTTTGCCGACTCAGCCAAAACCCGAGATCGTAGTGGTAGTGCCGCACACACGCGCGCCAGTGTAAACCACACGATCAAACCTGTGGAAATACTGAATAAAAGATACTAAGTGCAATCGTGTGTTTATCTCCACGGCCAAGACTGCCGCCATACCCGACCTTCACAGGAATCTGCTGCTGTCAACAGGGCGAGAAAAACACACACACACACACCAACAACAAAACCAGGTGAGGTGCGTTACACCGCTTAAACTAAGACAAGAACCCACAAGTCGAGTACCTGACGCTCGACTATAAACAAATATAAACTAATAAAAAATATATTACGACGGAAACCCGTACGTAACACCATTTCCATTTGATATAGATATATTCGTCAATATCCGGTTCGTTTTAGAAAGCAGTGAAGAAAGGGACGCGCTTTTATCTTACTCGCGTGCATTGGATATACGCATCCATCCATGTATATAATATTAAGAAGTGTGCGGTTAGGCAGTAGGGGCAGTAGGGATGCCTTCAGTTTTCATCATACTCACAATTATACTGTGAATGTAATTTGTACAATTTAAATGAAATGAGAAATCATAAATTGAAAGGAACATAATGTCCTCATCTACCGGTAATTCATCATCGTTTTTGTTGTTTATTGCGGAGTTCTTGTTATGCAAACATTGCCGTTTTTTCTTGCTAGGTGGACGTCATCAGAAGCCAAAAAATTCTTGTGGCCAAAATGATCCCAATATGGATTCTCAAAATGACACGGAGGATGAGACTGGTTCATCAATGGGCGATACGCTTAGTATAACAAGTGACTTTGATTCCGACGACGACGCCTCGATATTCATCCTGAAGCTATAATTTATATCTCTACTATAGTATGTCATGATACACCAATTTACTATATGCGTAATAACAAATGTTCCTATATTTTATATGTGAAGAATGTACATGTCGTGTATAACTCGTATTTTCACTCATCTGCTGTAATAATTCTCGACGTCGAAATGGTGTGAAGAGGCAGCTGCGCATCAATTGTACTCAGTGCATGACCATATCGCGACAAAGAGTAGTATGATATAATTCATTTTTAAGAGATATTGTGCTTTTATCCATAAAAAAACATAATAATAAATAACAAATTGAATTTGAACCGGTATACGTGAAAATGAATAACACGTATATCGCGTACATTATTGCGTGATCGAAAACGCAATAAAATAACTGAGGCTACATTTTTTATGAACACGTATATATACAGGGTGAATTTCATAAGGTGTAACAGGCTTTATTTTAAGGTAGATGGGATTATTACAAACTAAAGTTGCAAATATACGTTGGGAATATTTTAAATAGTTTACGAGATATGAATTTTTAAAGTTGGTCCATTCGGAGCACGCCGAGAAGCGTTGGGGCCGCCCACTTCCTGCCCTAGCAGTCAATGCCCGAAAAATAAAAATGACTGCGTAATAATATAATAAATAAAATAGACTGCTCTGAATTTTGCAACCCCAAATGTAACGCCCTACACTGTGACAATTCTGCGGCTAGGGCGGGAGTGGGCGGCTCCAACGCTTCTCGGCACACTGTGATTGGACCAACTTTAACAATTCATATCTCGTAAACTATTAAAAATAACCCTAATGTATATTTGCAACTTTTGTTTGTAATGATCCCATTTATCTTAAAATAAAGTATGTTACACCTTATGAAATTCATCCTGTATATATAATAAGTAAAGTAAATTGACAGCATATGTACGCGCCGATCAAAGTCGTAAAAGCTATTCAAATGTTGGCGCGCTCAAATGAAAGATCTGCAACGCCACCAACACACTCGATAGTTTAACGTTCGGCTTTCCGAACCCCGGCCCGAGCATGCGCCGGAGAGCGAGAGTGTGATGCTGTCTCTCTATCTCTCTCACGCATCAGTCTCCCGCTATCTTCTTCGATTCCTCCATTACCTTGTCCGATTGAACTTTCGTACGTCTTTCCGGCGTCCCATAAGACATATTCACTACAAAAATGAAATATTACATTTATGACAAACACGTGTGCCCGCGGTCGCCATTTTGTCATTGTCTCGAGTCTCCAGTTCGCGAACGCTTCTATGCAATTATTCATATCGGTGAATATTTTATTCTTTTTATTGACGTGTGAATCAAAAGTGTTATTAAAGTTTTAAAAACGAAGAGGAGGAATCTAATGCGTTGTAAAAAAATATATGATCTTGACGAACAAAATTACGAGAAAAAGGATACAATTTGAAAAGTGAGAGTTGTACATTTGAAGGTTACAACAATATGTTTTATCGTATAGCATGGAAGACGAGCGATGGAAAAAATGTAACGAAAACGGTTTTAGCAAACGAGCTATTTTTACGCGATTCGAAATCCGAAGCAGGTATAATACCGGTAAAGGACGAATCTTTAAAAAAATACTTTAAAAATCCAAAAGACCTCGTATCCTTACGTATGCGGGAGACCGATGAGAATGGAAAACAGAACTACAGACAAATTCGCGTTATCGGCTGCGGAGGTAAATATGAAGCCATCACTTTAATGTGGAAAGAAAAAGTGCCTGAACTCGTATTGATGCATGCACACTTTTCATTATATACAACATTGCAAGTGAGTCAGAAAGCAGAAACCGAAGGAACGTCGTTTCAAAAAATACTTGCTGGCGATGACAAAAATGAGGCAAATAGAGAGCGGTTGAGGAAAAAGGTAAGCACCAAATACTCTTATTACTTTTTCAGTTCACATGTACCGATTCAACAATTACTGAATCGTACTATGCGAGCAGGCAATGTACGACTGTTGGTTTTTTATTGCAATATATACACTGCCGCTCAAAAGTTTTGATATACTAGTCGATATTTCTTGCTGCACTTAAATTTGGATAACTGTTTCAAAAATAAAGATATTACAATTTCCAAAGCGGCGTTTTAAAAAGGGTACACCAGGCTTCAGTTTGTTCCATTAAAAATTTGTTTTTGTTTTTTTTTCGACCCGGTGCGGACTTTCGTGAACTATGAAATACTTGAAAGAGAATGCAGAAGCTCTAACATCCTTTTTTTTTTAATTGTTTCCGATTTTTCGTTTCGGAAAGTTATTTCATTTTCAGTAAAAACGATGAATTAAAAAAAATTCTACATAACCCAAGAACGATAGGGTTTAAGAGAAAATGTTAAGAATATAAAAAGTTGCGTACTTACTGAATCGCCTCAAAACTTTTCAGAATTTTTTTTGAAATTTATTTTTCGAGTTTTTTTTTCGGAACCCACGAGTGAATTTTTTTTTCTGGTCAATAAAATGTTTTAAGGTACTCACCTCATCTACACGAGTTTTTCACCGAAAAAGCCGCCTTTGGCTTTCAGCACCGCGTCTACGACTCGTGGCATCCGTTCGATTACCTTATCGATTTGGTCTTGATTGAAACTCGAACATGCAGCTTGTAATTTTGCCCGGAGATCCTCCGTAGGCGATGGACAACATTGTCTGATTTTTCCATTGAGCTCTTCCGACAGAAGCTCAATCGGAAAATCAGATAAATCAGGGATCTCTGGGGAAAAATTACAAGCTGCATGGTCGAATCTCAACCAACACCAAATCGATAAGCTAATCGAACGGATGCCACGAGTCGTAGACGCGGTGCTGAAAGCTAAAGGCGGCTTTTTCGGTGAAAAACTCGGGTAGATGAAGTAAGTACCTTAAAACATTTTATTGAACAGAAAAAAAAAAATTTCCTCGTGGTTTTCGAAAAAAAAAAATTCTGAGAAAATTCGAGGCGATTCAGTAAGGAAGTGCGCAGCTTTTGATATTCTTAACATTTTCTCTTAAACCCTATCATTCTTGAGTTATTTAGAATTTTTTTAAATTCATCGTTTTTGCTGAAAATGAAATAACTTTCCGAAACAAAAAATCGGAAACAATTAAAAAAAAAGGATGTTAGAGCTTCTGCATTCTCTTTCAAGTATTTCATAGTTCACGAAAGTCCGCACCGGATCGAAAAAAAATTAAAACAAAAAATTTAATAGAGCAAACTGAAGCCTGATGTATCCTTTTTTAAAACGCCGCTTTGAAAATTGGAATATCTTTATTTTTGACAGAGTTATCCAACTTTAAGTGCGGCAAGAAACATCGACTGGTGTATCCAACCTTTTGAGCGGTAGTGTATCATACAGACGCAGATAGAATAAAAATTCTCTGTTTAGAAAACATTGTTACTTGGAAAATAGATTATTTACTCGTAAAGAAGCGATGCCGAATCTTATTACGTTGGAGTAAAGACAAATCGTAATAATGTCGATTCAACTTGAAATATTTAAAATACAATTTATTACAAATCGGGGATAGATAATTTTTTAACGAAGAAATTACTTACCTCCGCCATGTTGGAATACGGTAGAATTGTTAACTCCGCGCTGATGATCTCACAACGTACGGTCACACCGCCATAACCACTTTCGCAAAGGTATCAACCGCCGTGATCGTTGCCACGCCGCTATATTATACGTGTCGCAAATATGTTTGATAAGCTAGTCGGGTTCAAAGTTTTCTCCCGCAATTCCAAATTGCCGGCCAAATATCGAACGAAAAAGAAACGTTCCAATCATGATCGGAATTAATATGCAAACCAACAACCACGTAGGTGGCAAGCATAGATTAGACGGGCACGCGTGATTAGTAGATATTTCTATGCTCCGAAACCGTATTTTTCAATAAAACGAACAGTGCGACGCTATAAGTGGAACGATCGTGCAGGACGTACTGCAACTTACCAATGCGACTGTGCCACGGTCTTACATACAGGTCTGGGAACGACGCGGCCACATTCCATAGGCAAAAAGTTAGCCGCTCAATGCCCGTGTAGCGCTGTGATCGGGGGGTGTTGCAAGACTAACCTAAACCGTACAGCTCTCTCTTCTCCGCATTCCGTGTACAATCGGTGTAAAAATTGAAAACAAAATTATATTTTTGCACTTGATGTTGAAAAACGTTATTGAATGATTACAGAGACAGCTCGAAAGCATAAAAAAGGCCGTGAGCCGTGCTTCAATACAAAAATTGGCTCTTCAGGGGACACCAATACCGCCGGTATGTTCATTATTATAGCTATTATTATTATTATTATTATTATTATTATCATTATTCTTAATAATAATAGTTTCACGGATATGCTCCTATTTTATTACACAATGTTTGAATTGTGCAGTGTACGCTAATTATATTAAACGAAATGAATTATGTAAATATAATGAATATACAAAATTCTGTTGCATTTAATATAATTGCAGATATCCGGTAGTCCGGAAAGAAAAGAAATAAACGGGAACACCCATGCCGAGAAAATTGATAACGTGTCAACTGACAATAAATGCGCCGGAGTGAAGAGTGAACCATCAGATCATGACAAATCCGACGAAGGTAGTATTGACAAGGTACGGATAAAAATTAATTTTCTAGTAAAACATAGGCCAAAACTTCAATTTATAAACATGATGTTGACATAGAACCAACAGACACTCCCTGAATACGCTGATAATGCGGTGAACACCGAAGGTAGCGATGGACATGAAAATAACGCTACCGGTAATCAAGTCATCGTCCCGGAGGAACCCGAGAGAAATAATGAAAGTCCAATTCTTTATTGTGCAAGAAAGAACGATGCGAGCAGTGGACAATCGAATAGTGAAACATCCGACGAAGGTAGCATCGACAAGGTACGGATAAAAATTAATTTTCTAGTAAAATATAGGCCAAAACTTCAATTTATCAACATGATGTTGACACAGAACCAACAGACACTCCCTGAATACGCTGATGATGCAGTGAACACCGAAGGTAGCGATGGACATGAAAATAACGCTACCGGTAATCAAGTCATCGTCCCGGAGGAACCCGAGAGAAAGAATGAAAGTCCAATTCTTTATTGTGCAAGAAAGAACGATGCGAGCAGTTCACAATCGGATAATGAAACATCCGACGAAGGTAGCATCGACAAGGTACGACGGGTGAAAATATAATTCCTCAATGCAATTTGGAGTGAAAAATACAATTGTGAAGAGAATATTAATACTTAATGAACAGGAAGTCGACGACAATCGAGATAATATCGTAAATGCACTAGCAAGTTGTACAAGTCTCGATGAAAGTACCGGTAATAAAAATTTGGTGAGGCAAGCGGACAGGTATGCAACAGATTCCAGGCAAAAAAGCATTGAAAGGCGTCGGAAAATGGCGAACCAAACGATAAGAGATAAACCCGAGATGGTAAGCTCCCAATGGAATTAAGGCATGTTTTGGTACTCGCCTGATGCGAGCCTTTCGCGAGGCAATCCCTTTCAATTGTTCAGTTTAAGGCAATAATTATAACTTACAAATGTTTTACAGCCGGGAGTGACTCTACATCGGAAAGACGTCAAATGTGCAAACAGAAGTTTTAAATCATGGGCCACTATGCAGAGCCCCAGCGAGGAAGTCAATGCGAAAAACACTGGAGGCCCGTCATTGAAAAATGTACCGCTTGTATTAAAAAAAAAGGTAAAATATTGCTTAATAATGCTCCATTTCGGTGTAATGTAAGTTTTTATGCTCAACGAACAGTTTATTGCTCTGACTTTCGTTTAGAAGTTGTTAATATGTATATTGATAAATTCCTTTTTGAGTTCGATAAATATATTGTCAAGGGAAACGAAAACATTGATTTCGCAATGTTAAACAGTTCACATTGTACGGTAGTTAAGCCCAAAAAGAAATATATCAATATTTTCATTAGGAATCTTTAAAAAAAATCCGCTAAATAGCCAACTTTGCACTATCCAAACTCTCATTATACGTTCATATCTCGTATAACTGAAATTAATGCCTGAAGACAATGACAATTGATAATATGCCGCGCAAACAAATTCGTAGGAAAGACATGCATCACAGGTGTCAACAAAAAAATTGTCACGACCGTCCGCTGCAAATAAAGCTTCAACGATCGTGACAAAGACCTCGAACAAAATCGAAGCCACGCTGCGAAACATCAACCCGTCGGAAACTAATGCAACGCGCACTGTTCGTCGAGCACATCAATCGACGGTACCGGTAAAACGAATCTTTCTAACACAAATGATTGTAGAAAGTACAAAGATTAATCTGCATAATAACGACACCAATTTATATGGTAACCAGGTGATTAACGAAGCAAACGAAATGCACAGCCAAACGCGTAAAAACGATGACGCGAAATCATCCCAACAAATTGCACGACCGTGCCTCGAAATGCAAAAAACAATTATGCGAGGAAAATACAACCGAGAGAAAGATCATTAAACATCTGATGTTGGTACGAGTCGACGAAATCAGTCAACAATACCGGTAAGAATTATGTTTTGTAGACAATTGTAATGTTGGGTAATAACGAATTGGAATAATAACCTTAACAATTTATGTTCATGACAAGGTACCGAAAAAAGGAAAAGCAACGGTTGACCGCAAAAAAAGAAAAGAACGGGACTCTGACGATTGCAATGACAATGTCAACGACGTGCGCAAAAGGCCAGAAAGGCCGAAGGGGCTGACAGTACCAGTTGCAAAGGGTATGCAAAAGAAAATCGGAAAGAATCGGGATGAAACACGGCCCATACAAAATAAGAATAAGGTAATAAAAACTATTTTTAACTGAAAGCACCATGAACATAAAATTGATAGCAATTCACTTTTAAAAATACTTATTGTATTGTACAAAAATATTTGTAGCCAAACCAAATAGAATCGAGTGACGAACCTTCATTAAGTAGCCCAACTCGAGTAATAGATAGAGCGGCTACGACCTCCGCTTACTTTCGAGCCAGAAAACAGAGATTAAAAGATGCGGTAATGAGTTCATAAATACGGCAAGCGCAACATAATTGTAATTTACGAAAAAATGATTGTTCTTTTTGCATAAAATATATTTACAGATGACGGAAATACGCAAGACTGCCGCAGACTTGAACAACAAAATTAAAAAACTCGAAAAAATGTTTGAGCAAGATGATGATGAGGGAACCGACGTTGAAATGCCGAACATTCCGTCGGAGGATGAACTGGGGAACGTCGAAATTACTACCGGTTGGCTAATTGATCAGGACACACTGGTACAAGCGGAATCAGCTTCCAGCATGAGCAAACGATTGGCCGCGTTAATGTCAGTGCTGTGGACCAGGGACGAGAGAGAGAAACTTGTCGTGAAAAAAAGACGCGGCAAGGATAACGATGAAAAACGAGAAATAACGGCGGAGGAAATCAAACAGTTGAGGCGTAAGTCACAAAGCTTCCTCTATATGGAAGAAAAATAAAACGTTTTGGACCAAAGGCAAAATACTTTTCAACGAAATAAATTCTTCGCTGATATTCAAATGTTTGCTATACAGGTGCGTGCACTGCGCTGCAATCAATGAAAGTACTACCGGTACATGATGTGGAGAGCCTTGAGAGGTTTAAGAGCATGATCTCAAACAAACTCAAAAACGACCGGTACAACACTCTGCGCGTAAGGGAAATTGCAAAGAAAACGCGACGACGGAATAAGGCGAGTGCACATCAAAGACTCAGTTACACTGACACAGATGGCGACGACGACGATAATAACGTCGATGACAATGAAGATTACAGCGCCGACGACTTCATCGCTAACGATTAATTTTTATTGGCTTACCGGTATGATCCTTAAGTGTTTGTGTACAATGATACGACGATGATCTATCAAAATTACTCATTATTAAGACTATCCTTCGATTCGCTACCCGACTTGCTTCGTCAATTACTAAACGCAATATAATCAATTATTTATTATTACTTATAATGTATATGTTTCGAACAATAATTTCGAAAGTTAATTATGAAGTTCGCACAACAATGTCAATAAATAATGTCATCGCTCCTTCAGACACCTCCAGCAACCAAAAAATCCTCTTCCAGAAGCACATCTTTTCTTTTTCTTTACATTTCCTTTCTCTTTCATAAAACGTTTTGCCAGTCAGAACAAACAACCAGCTAGCGAGACTGGAAAAAAATGGACTCTAAACTTTGGGTCGTAACGACCAGGGAACGAAGCTGCGAAAACAAAAATCGACTCTAGTTTGCTGGTCGTAACGACCAGGGCGCGGAGCTGCGAAAAAAAACGACTCTACATTTTGGGTCGTAACGACCAGGGAACGGAGCTGCGAAACCAAAAATCGACTCTAGTTTTCTGGTCGTAACGACCAGGGCGCGGAGCTGCGAAAAAAAACGACTCTACATTTTGGGTCGTAACGACCAGCAGATGGGTCGTTACGACTGAAAATTCTTAGTCGTAACGACCCACGAGCGAAATCCGATTCTCGCCCTGACGACCGAAAAATTTCGGTAGAAAAGACTCCATGTACGACCGAAACGCTTACGACCGAAAAATTACGGTCGACAAATCCGCTAGGGTTGCCCCACGGCAATGAGCATTCTGATCGACGAATTAGTCGCCAGTCTAAATCGGTACTTTCGTCTTAACCGACGTATCAATCGGTCAAGACGTACTCATACCTTAGGGCAAGTACATCTCGTATACTTAGAGTCTCGCGGGTGTAACATTGAGTGCGGAAGACCGAACCAATCATTTAGAACTCTTTGCGCGTGAGTCAACCTTAGTAGCGGCACTACACGCCCCTCGAAATACTTGTGTACCGCGTTAATTACCCTAGCGGCATTACGCGTCAAAGTGTATCGAGTATAGAATTCTCAAATCAAAACATTATTTCTATTAAAACCGAGAGCGTTAGAGACGAGCGAGGCGTATCACGTTGCGAACGCTCGCCCTTTGGTCGACTCAGCGAAGACACCGAGATCGTAGTGGTAGTGTTGCGTACGAGCGCGTCAATGTGAACCACACGATCATCTCTGTACGAAATCCGAATAAAAGTTTTAAGTGTAATTGTGTGTATTATCTTCACGGCCAAGGCTGCCGCCATAACCGACCTTCACAGCAACCTGCCGACGTCAACAGGGCGAGAAACACACACAAACACACACGAACAACAAAACCAGGTGAGGTGCATTACACCACTTAAACCCAGACAAGAACCCACAGTCGAATTCCTGACGTTCGACTATAAATAAATATGAGGCATTTCGCATGAAGTCATCCAGCCTAAAACATAAAAGTTTTTTAGTCGTCTTGAAATTTTTATGGTCGATAGTCCTATTGATAGTGAAGCTTCAGCAAAAATTTTAAGGCTCTATCTCAAATAGTTGCCTAGTAATAGGGGCTCAAATTTGTACCATATTGGCCGTCGTGGCAACATTCCCAGGTTTGTATCTTCTCGAAAAATATAGCGATTTTAAAAAGTCAGGAGTGATTTTTAAAGGATTTTCTGCGTACTTTAAGAATATATTTTTTATTTTTAACAAAATTAATAAGTTCATAACCATTTTTTAAGGTTAATGTTAAAAATGACTTTTTCTCAAAGATCGACATCTTCGATTTTTATAAAAAAAAATTTATAAAATAGTAGGATTCTTTCTCAACAAAAAAGTATATAATGTCCAAGATGGGCCGGACCTTAGTTTCGGAGATACAGGAGGATTTATCAGCGAGCGGGCGCTTCACGTAGTGTCGCGTGGCGACCCTCCAGGTTACGTTCGGGCTTGAGTTCGAATGTAACCCAGAAATATTCCAATTTAAAAAATTCGGGACTGATTTTTAAAGCATTTTCTGCGTACTTTAAGAATATATTTTTTATTTTTAATAAAATTAATAAGTCCATAACAATTCTTTAAGGTTAATGTTAAAAATGACTTTTTCTCAAATATCGACACCTTCGATTTTTATAAAAAAAATTTATAAAATAGTAGGGTTCTTTCTGAACAAAAAAGTATATAATGTCCAAGATGGGCCGGACCTTAGTTTTGGAGATACAGTAGGATTTACTAACGAGCGGGCGCTTCACGTAGTGCTCACGTAGACCTCAAGCCCGAACGTAGCCTGGAGGGTCGCCGCGCGAGACTACGCGAAGCGCCCGCTCGCTGGTACATCCTACTGTATCTCCGAAACTAAGGTCCGGCCCATCTTAGACATTATATACTTTTTTGTTCAGAAAGAACCCTACTATTTTATAAATTTTTTTTATAAAAATCGAAGGTGTCGATATTTGAGAAAAAGTCATTTTTAACATTAACCTTAAAGAATTGTTATGAACTTATTAATTTTATTAAAAATAAAAAATATATTCTTAAAGTACGCAGAAAATGCTTTAAAAATCAGTCCTGAATTTTTTAAATTGGAATATTTCTCGGCTACATTCGAACTGAAGCCCGAACGTGGCCTGGAGGGTCGCCGCGCGACACTACGTGAAGCGCCCGCTCGCTGGTAAATCCTACCGTATCTCCGAAACTAAGGTCCGGCCCATCTTGGACATTATATACTTTTTTGTTCAGAAACAAACCTACTATTTTATAAATTTTTTTTATAAAAATCGAAGATGTCGATCTTTGAGAAAAAGTCATTTTTAACATTAACCTTAAAAAATTGTTATGAACTTATTAATTTTGTTAAAAATAAAAAATATATTCTTAAAGTACGCAGAAAATCCTTTAAAAATCACTTGTGACTTTTTAAAATCGCTATATTTTTCGGGAAGATACAAACCTGGGAATGTTGCCACGACGGCCAATATGGTACAAATTTGAGCCCCTATTGCTAGGCAACTATTTGAGCTAGAGCCTTAAAATTTTTGCTGAAGCTTCACTATCAATAGGGCTATCGACCATAAAAATTTCAAGACGACTAAAAAACTTTTATGTTTTAGGCTGGATGACTTCATGCGAAATGCCTCATATATACATTACGACGGAAACCCGTACGTAACATGACAAGCATTAGTTCATTTTTCCATTAGTGGGAAAGACCATAACAATTTCACAGCGAACTGCGTAACCTTGATGAAGGGAAACCTCTATATTCAACCACTTTTATATCAAACATGCAAAATACCAGCATCAAATTATTTAAAATAACTAGTGTCAATGCTCGGCTAAGTTGAGATATTGATCACATTCAATATGACAGTTAGATGGCATAGCCAGTAAAACAATAGAAACAGGAGTGGAAAGAATACTAGCAAACACGACCATACTGTTTACTTTTTCAACTTAGCCCAATCCATTTACGGTTTACATGTTTATTATTTTCATTTCGAAATATCTTCATCATTGATTTGTTAGCAAGACAGATGAATGAACATACGTTGATAAATAAACAAGAAAGAATGAAAAGAAATCATAATTATTGTTCAACACCTGAAAAAAAATGAACTACTGCACATCAAGCTCTCCATGTAAAACATTCCACGAATTGCACTGGAACCCACTGTGAATTGACAAATTTGACCTAACTTACCTTTTTTAAGAAAGCGTCTGAAAATTCTTGGTCCGTCTCCGGATCTGCAAGCTTCGAAAAACTTTTTCACGGTAAATATTTATTTAAAGAACCAATATTTGGATAGAATTATTCATTATGCACTGTTCCAAATCAATAACCAAATGTAAACAAACTTGCATACTGAATACTAAAACAAGATTGTCCCTCTAACCTAACTTTTCACTTTCATTTTAAATTATGTGGGTTTACATTTGGTTATTATTTACCTCGGATAAAGCATAATAACGAAAAAAAAACAGTATTTTGCTTGGAAAACAATATATTATGAATATATATTTTATTCCAAATATCAAAAAACATGTTTACAAACCTTTCAATTCTGGAACAGTCTCCCATCTTTTCGCATATTTTATATTGTAACGCTTTGTCTTTTCTTTCGGCATTCTGGGATAAATTTAAGCACAAATCGTTACTTGTTGACGTTTTTGTTAATTGCGTGTTACATTAAAAAACAGATGTAATGTTACGTACGGGTTTCCGTAGTAATATAATTAATTCGTTTGTTGTTTATTTACAGTCGAGCGTCAGGTACTCGACTTGTGGGTTTTTGTTCGATTAAAGCGGCGTAACGCGCCTCACCTGGTTTTCCTTGTTGTGTGTATGTGTCTGTTCTTCGTTGATCTGCTGCGTCGGCGAATACCTGCGAAGGTCGGGGAAGTTAGAATGAGTTCCTCTGTCTATTCGCCGGTGTATATCTTGTTCTTTATTTGTGTATCACTAATACTGTCGTAGTGGCTTACACTGGCGTGAACGCGCTCGACGCTGCCAGTACGAAGTGTCGATTCCGCTGTGTTGGCAAAAAGGAGCCAAGCGTGCGGAGAGCAATATGATGCACAAGGTTACAGTTTTGTTTGTTGAGATTAAATACTCGAAATATTTAGACGCGTAATGCCGGTCTGGTAATTAACGCGGTACTAAGGTATTTCGAGGACGTGATGCGCCGGAAAAGGGTTTCAATCACGTATAGAATTCTTAACCGATTTTTAGTCACTCGATTTCCCGAACTCGGAGGTACACTCGCGACAATCTATGCGCGCGAGAGTATGCTCACCCTTAAGGTCGGAAGGACGGTTAGTCGAGGGACACTTCTGTCAAGGCGGAGTAATTAGTTAAGACTGGTGATCATTTTGGGTTGAGGATCCTCGTTACCATGGGGCGACGGTGTTGGGGAGCCCCGTGGGGGTAACCAGGAAATATCGATTGGGAAATCGATTGATCAAAATGTGCAATTAGTTCTTAGGATTGCCCAACTTTAGTGCTGACTAGGTAGCGCGTGGCGTCGCGTTGGAAGTTTCCATCGCGGTTCAACGTGTTTGATGGAATTTGCTGACGGGGATGCGCGTGTATCGATGGATTGTTCAGCCGGGTTGTTGCTAGGCTGGACGGTCCGTAACAGTAACTTACTTGATAATATAACAACATACGACGAAACGTGGGATTTACACTTCCAACACTGTAACATTCAACAGTCTCACTCTCTTCAACAATTTATCATGGCCTCTGTGGACCGATGCTATAACGCATTATTTTCTCGTTGTGTAATGACAGTCAATAGCAAGATCGCTATTGGAGCACGCACAGCTCGTTATTTGCACATGCACGTTATTGATTGTCGTTATGATAACGACAGCATATTAGACGTCTCATTTTCAGAGTTTTACATCTATCGCATTCGTAAAAGCAGAGTTCCATAAGAAAAATATTTTGTTTTTATTTGTTAGAAGTAAACTCAAATTCCACGTCCCCAAAATACCCCCTGTAAAAATTTACCCACTAAAAACCCCCCTTTCTATTTAACTTTCCCCTAAATTTAGGGGGAAAACCTCCAAGTTGGCAACACTGACTTGGATTCAAAGATCGATCTTTCAAAAAAGGGATTTTTTAATACGATATTTTTAAACTGACAATTATGTATATCTTCAAGCCTTGCCCAACAACAAAATGTTTTTTCTTACTATTTGCAAAATAAATTTTCCTCAATTTTTGGATGTAAACTAAAACGATTTAAAATCCACATAAAATCCACATAAAAGCCACATCAATGTGTGAAAAATTGGATGATTGCCAACCGACCGCTAGCACTCAATGATTAAGGGTCAGAACTAGACAAGTTGAATTTGAAACCACAAAAAAGAGGGCATTTGAAAAGAAGGCATGTAGGATCTAGGGAGGAAGCTCTTATATGGATACATCTACAACAAATAACTTCAAAAATGTGTATTCAATTATCGTTATTTTATCCAGAACAGAGCCAGCCTTCAAGCAAGAGAGATGAAAGACATAATAACTGGTGAAGGTGCTTTGGAGACAATCGATTGCGTTTCTCTATCAAAATGCGGCTCGCTTTGGAAAGCAGTCGTTCCGACGGAACCGATTGTGCCGCGATCGACAAATTGTTGGAATGCCAATATTGTAACGGGTTCTCCTTCAACGGAGACGTCGGATGATTCAAATAATGTTTTCAATTTATTGGCATCTGACTCTGTGAATGCATTTCTTCTTCATTCACAGCTGGGGACCAAGAGAGCAGGAGTTCATTGTAAGATCAAAGGATATCTTCGTTGGAGCAGCTTGGAACAGGAACAATATTTTCTTTTCTAGTTTGTTGGGATTCTTTTGAGATTTTTTGCATCTCTCATATAATTGTATGCGTAGTCTTTGAGATGGCAAGTAGATTTCGAAAATATAATTTTTTAAATCTCGGATCTAGGATTATGGCAACTACAAGCAATGGCATATGTTCCACTTTTTCAAATCGTTTTTTGAAACTGGTGAGGATCAGTTCTTGTAACCTGATGCCTTCGCTCGTTGTCAATTCGCACCGCAAGTTTTCAATTTTTGTTTTCAAACCGTTTGTTAAGGGTATTAGTAGATAAACAAGGCCGGTTCTGGATCAACGTGTGTTAGTGCACACGTACACGTCACACGTACACACCCACACATACACACCGATTTCCACAGCGAGGGGGGGGGGGGGGGGGGGCAGCTCGAATACTTCACGGCACCATGGCGGCGAGGGGGGGGGGGGGGCATCTCGAATACTCAACGGCACCATGGTGGCGAGGGAGGGGGGCATCAACCGCGCGTTACTCCATATTTCTTAGCCGATTGTTTATTTAAATTGTTTATTTAAATGTGTCTAATAAATATTCTTGATATGAGATATGAGGTGTGAGTTATCCGATCTTGCTTAGCCGTACTGTTTATTTATAAAGTGTCATTTCTTAGCCGAATTGCTTATTTAAATTGTTTATTTAAATGTGTCCGATAAATATTCTTGATATGAGATATGAGGTGTGAGTTATCCGATCTTGCTTAGCCGTACTGTTTATTTAAAAAGTGTCGGATAAATATTCTTTCACATCGATGACCAATATCGGATATCAACAACAGCGGCCATATTGTTTAGTCAACAGCCGAATGTCAGATAAATAATGTTTTAACGCTATGTGTTACGCGATGTATTTCATCGCATAAATATTCTTTGATACCACCGAACAGCAAATTTTTTTCAGAGAAGGTAGGGGGTGGGTTTATGGCTACATACACGGAGAGAAAAAGTCTTAGAATTTTTGTTATGAAATTCTAGGAAAAATTACCATGCTGTCCTATAATCTGTGTGCATTTGACCAATCACAGAACAAATGCCTTATACTCGAGGAAAAATTCTCAGTCGCAGCCCCACAAAAATCCCCATGCCAGCACAGTAAAATTTCGGTACCGATATAGTAAAACGTCTCTCTCCTTCTACACAAAAATGGCGATGCCAGCACAGTGAAAATTGTTGTGCTCGAGACAAACATTTTGTTACCGATTTATTAAAAATTCCCTCTCCCTATCCAATAAAATTTCTTACACTATCATTCATTTTTTTTAAACTTGTTTCGTAATTTGACGGCATTAATAATTTGATAATGATTTAATTTATTATGAATTGTACGGGATATGGATAATAATATAACGTATGGGTGATAAATAAACAATACGCTGGTGTATTAAATTAGTGTTTTATTTAATAATTACCATTTTTTTAAAATATATTTGAAACCGTTCGAAGCACGAACCACATTCGTGATTTTATAACTAAATATTGTACTTAAATCTAAAATGTCCCATGAATATATTTGTTCCTGGAAATAATAATTTTCTGTGTGTTCATCAGATAAAATACTTAATAGTTTTTTTGAGATAATGTAAATTTTCGTTGCCCTTTCAATCAGGATGGTATCTATCTGGTGAAAAATTGGGCCACTTTCTTCTGGTATCATTATAATATAACCTATTTCTAATAAATTTTCCTCGTATTTCAGTTTGTTAACAGTATTGATGTTATTTAAATGCTTAATCGATGTAGGTAAAAAAGCTATTATTTCAAAATATCCTGTCAGACTGATGAGTGGTACATTTTTCAATGTATTTGCATCCCATGAAATTTTTGGCTTAACATTATTGGCGAGAAATCGATAATTCAAACGAAGTGCGTGCTTTGTAGCTATCGTTTTCGAAATGTTCACACGGCTAATTGCTGCATGGGATGTCACTTTGGCTTCCCGATGCTTCCCCTCAAACCTCATTGTCGAAATCTTCCACAATGGACCACACAGACGTATCACTCTACCATAATGAAGCAGAAAGTGATGTTTAGGCTTTAGTGAACCGGGAAAGAATGTTGTTAATAATTCTAAATATTCCGTTATCAAAACTTTTAGTACGAGATGAGTATGCTCGTCAATCTCATAACTGATTAGTATGTTAATAATTTTTTTCAGAGATAAAAGTAATTGCCAAATATCATCGTCCCGTGGTATTAAATGACCAATTATAATACATAAATGAATTGCTAATGTGAGCATTTCTGATGCCGACATGATAACAATTCCATTTTTAAGATGGCTTTCAAGAATTTCCGCTGGTTTATTCTT
Organism: Netelia melanura; assembly: GCA_964007305.1. NCBI lineage: Eukaryota > Metazoa > Arthropoda > Insecta > Hymenoptera > Ichneumonidae > Netelia > Netelia melanura. Next base: position 22,303,044 of record OZ023255.1, read on the forward strand.
TATTTTGCCATAATTGAAACCCTTAATAAGATTATTTAACTTTTGTAACGTGAAATATTTTTTTTTTATGTAATGGTTGATTACAAGAGCAAAATCGTACCTACAAATCCCTTCTAATACATCATGAACAACATCAACTACAAGATTTTTTACTGGGTGAAAACCTCCGATACCTGCTAATACACATCTTTCCTTGATTCCAGTATTTTTTTGGTTATTTGCGTTTACATGAGTTTTATAGTTAGACTCGTCTCGTATAATGCATTGATCTTCTGTAAGAATATTATTTATGTGTGATTTGTCGGTCAAACAAAATCGACAAAATTTCCTCTGCATGAAACTTTCTGTAAACCCTAGCAAGCAATGCAAACCCAAGTTATCTCCGGCGACTAATGATAATCGAAAATATAACGTTTTTGGACCATCAGGGAGAGAAATAATGATTCCTGTATTTTCAAGAAACTCTAGTTCGTCTTTAGCTCTCGAAAAAATGATTTGTTTTTTGAAATATTTGCGATCCATGGTATTGAATAATATGAAAAGGAAGATATTATCAAGATTAGCTTGAAATCGCGGAGGTAAACACAATATGGAAATATAAACTGCAGCACATTTAGATATTCCTCTGTGGCTGCCCAATGGATTATTATTCTCATAATCATCGAAATATAAGCAAAGTGGAAGAACGATTTTGTCGGCATCGTTCACACTAAGTCTTTTCCACAGTTGTCCTTGAATAAAATTTGAAATAATTGTCGTATTGTTTTTTAATGAATTTATGTAACTTAAAGTTTCATCAAAAATGGTAGGCAACTCGAAGAATTTTTTCAATACATGTCGATGTGGAATGAATTGAGCAGTTGCTGGAATCATTTTTAATTGCATGGTATTATCATTCTGTCGGAAATCTTGTCTTTCACCCAATAAATATGTTTCAGGCAATATGAAATTACCAGATTCTTTGAATTTGGAAAATATGTTATGCTCCGTATTCAAAGCTTCAAGCTCATTGAAAGAATTGTTGACGTTATTTTTTATTAGGCTCAATACTCGGTTCGAAATTTTTATCTCTGAATTTTTGTCCGTATCAAGAATGTGAGAAATATCGTCGATTACCTCTAACGTTGTCTGCTTTATAAGATTGTTAACATCATTTAATATTTGTAAAGATCGGTTTCTGAAAACATCGGGATAATTGTATAATTTTGCAGCAAATTCAACCCAAGAGTTTGGAGAGAACGAGAAGGTAGAAGACGTTGGAAGTTGTGGAGAAAAGTGTGTGTTTGATTGTGAGGTGGACGGCTCATCATGAGCAATATTTGTTGCCGATCCAGATGGACTCTCACACGAGTGCATGCTGTTACTTGACTGGTTAAATTTTTCATTCGTTTCGAGCCTTTCTTCATTTGAATTAAATTTCGTTTTCTTTATAGGTTTAACGTTTGTTTCGAGTGCAGTATGAACTCTTTTAATGTGTGATCGCAAAGAATTGATAGATGTGAATAGTCTTGGGCACACCAATTCTCCGCAAGGAAAACTATTTATTCTTGAATGATTTAAGTTTAAGTGGCTTAAAAATGTAGAACGACAATTAAAAGAAATATTGCATTTTTTACACGTGAACATCGTGCTGATCTCCTCTAACGAGGCTACTTTTAATTAGGCGGTATATTTTCATTAGTTAATCGATTCGCCTCTGTAATTTTGGCGATCAGAATCATAGTTTCTCTGCTACACTTATCTGCATTCAAATTGATCTCATGAAAGGCTTTTTGAATAAAGGTCCATACTGGTTCAGCCCGTTGCATATAAGTACAATTAAAGGCGAAAGTAATTTTTAACGTTAAGCTTACAGCTTCCAATATCGACTGAGTTTGATAAATGGTTGGATTATCAACCGAGTCGTTAATATAAACATAAAAATCCTTCAGGTCAGTTAAAGGTCCTACGACAATGGGGATGGGCTGCAACGTATTTTTTGTAGCGATACAAATTTGTCTTTGTCGATGAATGGCTGCTTCCACATCAGCTGCTGTTTGCGCATGAATGAAAAAAGATTCTTGCTTTTCTCGGATGGTGATTTTTGCTCCTCGATGACCTCTTCGTTGTTTTATTAAATACGGCAGTAAATAAATCAGTACTGCATCCTTAGCACGCTGACTGAGTGATGGTAAGGCACAACAATATGCTCGGTCTTCGATGTTCAATTGTTTACATTCTTGCAGTGCAGTGTGCAAAACATCCCTGGCTTTATTCCATCGAGTGAAAAAATTATTCGAATGGTTGGGATATAATTTGTTAAAATCCAATTCCAACTGCAAAGAAACAATAAATTGTGAAAACGATTAGTAGCGATTAGCATATCTAATATAGATTGAGTGAGAATAAGTGCCAATTATAGTATAACTATGAACTCACCACTTATAATGTTGTTTTCCCTAAGTGGTAATTATTTAATATCATATTCTTATAGTATAAATTCTGTTTATATATAAATATCAATAATTTAAAAATAAATAAACAAATATAAATAATAGATCGAATAAAATCTGTTGAGAATTTTATTTTACCAATTTAGCCCCCAATGCGCCTTTTAAAACTGGAAATGCTTCAAAATATTCATGTACTGAGCACCCATTATCTAGTCGCCTCTTTCGAACGTTATACGCCACTTCCCACTGCTTTTTGAGTACATCCGGAGGACCAAGATGTGAAGACAACCATTCTGCAGCTCGCTGACCTTCCTCTGGTAGATTAAAATATAATGATGAAGGTTATGTAGAGAAATTGATGTGGACTTTTCATATTGTGCATTTGTTGGATCGTCCCGTAAATTAATAATCCATGAAAAATTCTGTAATTACGTTACATATACATATATACCTGTTATAACAATATGTGGTGTATCAGAATGTTCTTCGGGAAAGCTCTTCAATAAATGCTGGCGACGCAATTTAGCAGCTGAATAAGAGTAATGCTCGAATAGAATTCCTGATGCATTAATTTTCCGTTTTTTAACGATGGTAGTTCCACCAGGTTCAGTAAGGTTCTCCTCAACTGATTTATAGGGTGAATAATAAATAAATTCACACTCTCCTGGAAATACTTTGACAATTTCAGTCGACCAACCAATAAAGCGCTGTGCTGGAATCCTACAAATAAATAAAAGTTTCTTTATTAGTGAGCATTCTTAAACGTATTTATTATTATTATTATATTTTCAGACATAATGAAAGTTTGTTTTACTTGAATTTTTGGAGAATATTAGTACCTGGCCCTTCGAGAATTCCAGACAATTGGATATCTTTTTCAGCACTTACTACAAGTCGACTTAGCAGATTCCGCAAATTTTTCTTCAAACATCCGTTTTCGATGTAATATTTTATTATGCTTTTGCCCTCTCCACTTCGTAGCAAAATCTGATAAATTGGCTAAAAATTCAATTTCATTGTATTTTTTTCGCTTTGCATATTTATTTTTATTAATTTTCATATTACTTACATTTTCAATTATTTCCGGTCGCTGGAAATGTTCTTCCAATCCCTTAACAAATAATAACGAACGTTATTATTGAATATTGAAATAATATGCAAACCGAAACAATATAGGGAGGCAATGACGGCTAACTCACCATTTTACTGGAAAAAAAGAAAAACCGAAAAAACCGTGTCAAATAGATCGAACAAAAATCACAAATTAATGCACGGGAAATAAAGAATGCGATAATAATATGTAGATAAATAGATTGGTCGATAGATCGGTAGACAGATAGAATATAGATAGATAAAATAAATACGTGATAGAATAGTAAAGCGAATAACCACGCATCCGAAATCTTTGAAAGTCTACGAAAAGTCATAAAAAGCAATTCTAATTATGATGAACTGTACCACGCGTTACAGTAATACTCATAGATAAATTCTATAATTTTCATTTAGCTGAAGGAAAATAAATAAAATAGGTACTTACGTTTAACAAGTTATTACTTGGGCACGTCCGTCTGTTGTTACTTGGGCACGGCCTACACTATTTTGCACTGTCTCGTAATACACTGCAGGCTGGATAACTTCTGTGCCATTTGTCTTTCGTTATTTATCAACGCATCTAACGGGCGCGTTGACAACGGACGCGTTGACAACGGACGCGTTGACAAATGACGAAAACCGAAGATACCCGAAGATTTCTTTTGTCTATTTGACCTGTGTATATATATGAGATGAAAAAGGACAGGGCCTAAATTCACCGCAAAACATCGTAAAAATTACTCTGCTACAGATGAAATTTTATGAAACCATCTCTGAAATTTCACCGGGGCAATATTAATTTTTCTGCTGCTCAACACTAAAGAGTCCTAGATTCCAATAGAAATGTAAAGTTTAGAATGCTGCCTCCGAATTTTTATCGTGCTCTCTGGGTAAAAATTCGAACGCTTCAAATCAATTTTTCAAAGATTTCGCAGAAAATCTCCTATACATGTCGATTGCACACGCTTTATAGGGCAAGCATGGTAATTTTTGTAGGAGTTTTCTCTCCGTGTACCGATGACGGGGTCTCATCGAGATAATTCTCACGACGAGTTTTAATTAACAAAAATTTTCTCATCTATAGTTCCGGTGCAGCTGCATATGAGTAGCCCATATCTTTTAATATTTGACGTGTTAGAACGTGCCGCTGTGACGGAACAAGCAGAGCAGTATGAATGCTACGAGTTACCCAATATTTCTTAATTGCGTTATTTCTTCAAAGTGCGCTCGAACTCTTTGGGGTGATGTCCGATATGTTACAACTAGAGAATTCGATCCCGACCCTTATTTCCAATCCCGGGATTTCGGGATTATAAATAGACAGTCCCGGGATCCCGAGATTACCCCGGGATTTCGGATTGCAGAGGAAAATCACAAAAAAATATATAAAAATCTCTGTTTTTATTTTCTGTTTATTTGACAAAGTAATCAAATTCCTTGATGTATGAAATCAAACAAAAGAGAAAGTAAAACTTCTTCAAAAATGATTATAATCAGCTTTTAATTTTTTCAGTCAATCTCAAATATCAACTTAAGTTTAAATAAAAACAATGTACGGTATATAGTGTAACATAACAAATGAAACAAATTAAACTTTGAACAATTTTAATGACTTAACTTAAAAAGGGAACAAACTAAACTCAAACAAGTAACTCTCTTTAAACTTCAAAAACGACATATATATATATATATATATATATATATATATATATATGTTATATTTTTAACATAATAAATATCTTTGATGCAAAATGATAATAATATTAATCAGTCTCATTTTTCATAATTATAAAAATGATTGGTTCTACGGACATTAAGTATTTTTTAAATTGCGAAAATATGCTCGAAAAAATAACAATGCGTCCAATGTTTCATCACCTAGCCTGCTTCTTAATTTGTTGCACATAAATGCAGCTGCAGAGAATGCCCGTTCGGGTTCAATAGAAGTTGGAGGAATCGTCAATAAATACTTATAAGCTCGTTCTAAATTATAGCCACGGTTAGAACCTGAAGCCTCGAATAAAATCATTTCTTTCTTAATAATTTTAGAAAAGTCAGTTTCTTTGTGTGATTCAGAATCAGGAGATAATATTTTCATGCTTTTTTCTATTTCAATCTGAAGTTTTTCTTTGAGTGTTAGATCACTTTTGTTAGTAGTTCTAGGTTCGATTTCGATGCTGTGGTCTTCCTCTATAACATTCGTTTTCGTGTTCATCCTCTCAATTAACACAATAATCTGTTTTTGTATTAAATTCTTGCTGGGACTTGAAAACAAATGCTTCATTTCGTCATTCGAAGTATCATCATCCGTATGAGGATTTTGTAAATAGCGTAAGACACCGCTCAACTCATTTCGTCTGCGATATTGTATGCGCTCTTGTAAATGCGTTTTCATTTTTAAAGCAAAAACGGAGTTATTCTCATTTAATTGTTTAAAAAGAAACTTTAAAATAGCATCAGCCGTGCATAAATTAGCGCCAGAACGACAACGTGCTTCCACAGTTAGTTTCACCGGGGCCAAGACTTTGATAATCTCATTGATGAGACGGAAATCGGATTCATCTAATTTTACTGGATTATCCAAATCTATAAGTGCTTTTTGAATGTTAGCTTTCAAAAGGGCAAAACGTTCGAGCATTGTGAAAGGACTGTTCCACCTAGTTTTGCAATCAAGCAGTAGATTAAGTTCTTTGCCGTGCTCTTTTCGTAAATATTTTTGGAGTATAGTATCATTCTTCAATGAAGCTCTTTTGAAAATAAGAACCACTTTCCGGACTTGTTTTATTACTCCCTTAATATTCTGGTCATTCGTTAAATCCAGAAAGTTTTCTGTTTCAACGACCAATCCAGAATCTAGATCTTCATCATCATCATCATCGTCTGAATGAACATTGGTGGGCTCATTTGCAGAAGTATCCGATATACTTTTTTTGTACAACGAATCGCAAACGGCTCAATGAATGGCATGAGCAAAACAAACTTGATGCTCTGCATTTAGAAGTTTTCCAACTTTGAGCATGACATTTGGACCATCAGTTACTATTGCAACAATGTCGGTGTCCAGAGAGATATCGAATTGAGTAAGGCGCTCTTTTAAGATTTGAACGCAAGTCTCAGCCTTCAATGATACATTAATGCGAATAAGGCCTACATTCCTAAACGTTTTATCCGAATGAATATTTACATTCATGTATCTTTTGTTAGAAGTGGATGTCCATTCATCAAAGCTCAAACTAAAGCGCTGCCCTTCATCTTTTAATGAAGTTAATTCCACCTTCATTTCTTTCCTTATTTTGTAACTGTAGTTGACAACACGATTACGAACTGTTGATGCAGCTTTTGGTAAATCTGAGTAACCTTTTGATAACAATAACGAACGCAAATCATTCGAAGTTACAAACACGCTAAAAGGAAAACCATCTAAAGCTGTCATTCGGACTAAAACGTCGTCTAGAGTATCAGTTTTCACAAAATAGTCCACAACTGAACTATGTTTTCGTTTCAAGGGCGGTTCTTCGCCACTTTGGCTCGTTGATGATGACGACTTTGCAGTGACTACTTTCAAATTATGCTTCGATGATAGATGAGTATGTAATCCTTTAGTGGATCCTCCTGAAGTTTTCAGTATAGCTGGGCAATATTTACATTGCGCTGTATTGCCATCTTTGGCGATCAAGAAGTGGCTCCACACTGATGATGCATCTCCATTTTTTTTGTGATTCATATAAAAACTTTCTTTGGGTAGTGCCATTATTCTTTGGGTTCGTCTGTCATAAATACCTTTAAATAGAAAACAAAAATTGGTATAATATGACAAATAGAAATAAGCATAATAAGACATAAGTTTTCAAAGCCGCAAGACTGTATACTACCTAGGTTAAACATTCGTAAATACTTATCAAATGACTTATCAATTAAGATAACCATTATATATATTTAATATTTGTGTAATTAATACTTATCAAATAGAAAACAATAAAAATACTACTTACGCAATGGGTGGCGCGACCTTTTTACACAACGTTCTTGTTTGCCGGCACAAACACGACTAGTTATGGAAGCACGACTAAGGTGCAAACCAAACAAAAGAGACGTCGGGCGAAGACGAGGCGAAGCGGCGGGCGGCGGCGGTTTTCGTCATAATTTCCTACTTTGTATAAAAGTGTAATGACGATCGCTGCGTCTTCGACTAGTCCTCGCCCGACGTTTCTTCTACGTGGCCTGTGCCTAAAATGAGCTGTCAAAACAAAATGACTAACAAAGTGACAGAAAAAATGAAAGCACTTCGTTGCACAAAGTATTTTTAGACATATTTAAAATTTTTTTGACAATCCCGAAAATCCCGGTTCTGCGAAATTTAATCCCGAAATTGTTGGGACTGGAATAGGGCCGGGATCTCGGGATCCCGGGATTCGGAATCCCGGGATCGAATCCTCTAGTTACAACGCACCGCGGTGACGTCACCGTCAGAGCAGAGCGTTCGCCGCAACGAGCGAGCTGTGATATCTAGGATATCGGTTAACACTTCGCCAAGTGTTTATTCAAAGTGCACTCGAACGCTTTGGGGTGGCGTTCGATGATGACGGCCTAAAAATTGGCTATCCTTCTCTTTCACAAAACCTTAGAAAGAGAGAGAGACAGAGAGAGAGAGAGAGAGCAACGAGCTAGCCACGATATCTAGGATATCGGTGACACTTCTCCAAGACGTTTTATGATAAACAATGACGACGGCCCAAAAAATTAGCTATCCTTCTCTTTCACAAACCTTAGAAAGAGAGAGAGCAGGAGCATTACCCCATTTTTTAAACATCTCTCTTATAACGAGCCATGTGAGCAAAGGGCTTAGATCATTGTGTGTTCTATCACCGAGCCGGAATAATATCTCACATCTAATTATTTTTGCGTATACCATAATGGAGTCAAAAGAGTGTCAAAAGTTGATTCGAATTATGGAGAGAGCGTACGAATCGCTCAAAGACAAGTTTTCTGTCGGCGACATTGAACAATGGCTAAAAAATGGGCACACAAATATTAAACTTTTGAGCAAACTGCTGAAAACAGCCACAACTCTGGGAGAGAAAAATCGTATTTCCGCAACAATCGGAATTCTCAAAACCATAAACGCGAAAATTAAATCTTTGCATAAAGTTGGTGCTGGTGTTTCGCGACGAAGTGACAGAGTTCAGTGGGAAGATTCCGTGACGGCTTTCGCATCAAGCATTCGTACCGGAATAGTGATCAATCTTGGACATAAAGACGTAAAACTTTTTCTCGATGATTCGAAAAGTTTGATTATCAGAAAATTGAAAAACATTCTGTTAAAGGACAGCAGTGTGAAAGTGAATTGTATTCTTGCGTGTAAATTTTCAATCTCCAAAAATAACGACGGCATCGAAGAGATTAAATTTTTCAACACGCGAAACGAGGAAATGTATACAACGATAAATTTTAACCAGTGGTACGCCGAGTTAGTGCACAAACTACTTGTGAAAGTCGAAGACTTTCAAGAAAAAGCTTCGGGCTGGTCCATGATAGAAATAATCAATTTGACGGTGAACATCAACAGACATATACCATTACGCGGAGGATTGTCAACATTCGTCGAACTTCCACGTGATATTCAAAAGAAGAGAGCAGTCGTCAACATCCAAAACGACGACCCCTACTGTTTCCTGTGGGCCGTCACCGCGGCTCTTCATCCACGGTCATCTAATGCGTTTCGACCGACTTCATATCCTCACTTCAGCACAGTATTAAAGTATGAGGGTATAGACTTTCCTATGCGATTAAAAAATATTGCGAAATTTGAAAAAATGAACAATTTGGCAATCAATGTGTATGGACTTGAGTGTGATGAGGGTAAAAAACATCGTAACGAGGTAATACCTATTTACGTTAGCCATAATAAATCGGATAGATCCACGATTCACTTGCTTGTGCATGAAGCAAATACTGAAGATAGTGATGAGGATCTAGGAATAAACTTTAATACGATTTATCACTTTGTTTGGATCAAAAATCTTTCGCGTTTGGTAAGCTCACAACTTTCAAGACACGACCATGCCACGTGGCTCTGCGATCGTTGTTTGTCACATTTTAATACGGAAGGTGGACTTGAAAAACACGGTGTTGATTGCACCGATTTAAACAAGACGAAAATTATTATGCCAAAGGGTGAGGGTTCGATTCTGAAATTGAAGAATTATAAACATAAAATAGATGTTCCATTCGTAATTTACGCCGATCTTGAATGTATCTTGAATCCGATCATACCAAAAGACAATACAAATACAATAGCATATCAGAGACATATTCCACACAGTATTGCATTTTATTTCAAATGTAGCTTCGATGATTCTCAATCAAAATTCAAAATTTATCGTAACAAGGATTGTATTGAATGGTTTGTCAATGAATTAAAAGAAATAGCTGAACCGTTGAGCGCAACCTTGAAATCGATCAAACCGATGAATCGGATGACTCACGATGAAAAAATGGACTTCCTTTTTGCCAAAAATTGCCACATTTGTCAAAAACCATTCACACCCGAATATATCAAGCATCGTGATCATTGTCATTTTTCGGGTAAATATCGCGGTGCAGCGCACGAAGGGTGTAATTTGAATTTTAAAAACTCACATACCATTCCAGTAGTTTTTCACAATCTATCAGGCTACGACTCACACTTTTTAATTAAAGCGCTTGCCAACCAATTTGAGGGTTCGATCAAGGTTTTACCTGTAAATAAGGAAAATTATATCTCATTCACGAAGAGTGTCAAGGGTACCATCATAGATTATCGATTTACAGATTCATTCAGATTCATGCCATCCGGTATCGACAGCTTAGCATCGTATCTTAGTAACGACGAAAAGCTAATTACGAGGAAGCATTGTAATTATGTGCAAGAATTCGACTTATTAACGAGAAAAGGTGTTTTCCCATATGATTACGTGGACAGTTGGGAAAGACTCGACGAGACTGAATTACCGAGGAAACAAAAATTTTATTCACAATTAAAGGGTGAGGACATATCAGACGCCGAGTATTCTCATGCATGCACAGTGTGGGAAGTTTTCAACGTGAAAACCTTGGGAGAATACTCAGATCTCTATCTAAAAACTGATGTCCTTCTTTTAGCCGACATTTTCGAAAATTTCCGAATGAAATGTAAAATGACATATGACCTTGATCCACTGCACTATTACACCGCTCCTGGGCTGGCTTTCGATGCCGCGCTAAAATGTACGGGTGTGAAGCTCGAGCTCTTTACAGATGTGGACATGCTTATGTTTATAGAAAGAGGCATTCGAGGTGGATTATCACAGTGCTCAAACCAATATGCAAAAGCTAATAATCGTTATATGGGCGCAGAATTCGATCAGTACAAACCTGAAACATATCTCATGTATTATGATGTAAATAATTTGTATGGTGCAGCAATGAGTCAATATCTTCCTATTGGGTCTTTCGAGTGGGTGGGGGAAGAGGAAGAGTCGATAGATCCGCGCAATATTCCAGATGACAATGCCGTAGGATATATTTTCGAAGTTGATTTAGAGTATCCGCGAGAGTTGCATGCGCTACACAAAGACTTACCACTGGCACCTCAACCTTATGTACCACCTGGTAGTAAACAAGCAAAATTAATGACAACGTTGTACGCGAAAAACCGATACATAGTACACTATAAAAATTTGAAGCAATATATGAATTTGGGGTTAAAACTCGTTAGAGTTTATAGAACTCTTAAATTTCGACAACAACCCTGGCTGAAAAAATACATTGATTTGAATAACAATTTGAGAAAAAAATCCACAAATGACTTTCAACAAAATTTCTACAAACTCAAGAATAACGCTGTTTTTGGTAAAACCATGGAAAATGTGAGAAACCATCGCGATGTACGACTAGTTACTAAATGGGATGGTAGATATGAAGCTCGAGCTCTCATAGCAAAACCAACTTTTCATAGCTGCACCATACTCGATGAGGAGACTGTTATTGTCGAATTAACACGTGCTCGAGTTAAATTTAATAAACCTATATATACAGGTTTTTGTATTCTCGATATAGCAAAAACATACATATATGACTTTCATTACAATTATATAAAACAAACGTTTGACGATCGAGCTCGACTAATGTACACTGATACAGATAGTTTACTCTATTACATAGAGACTTCAGATATATACCAAATCATGAAACGTGATATTCATAAGTTCGATACATCTGATTATTCGCCAGATAATGTGTATAGTATGCCATTAGTTAATAAAAAAGTTTTGGGCCTAATGAAGGATGAAAATAATGGTCAAATTATGCGGGAATTTATTGGATTAAGAGCGAAAATGTATAGTTTCAGAGTGCAAAACTCCGTTAAAATGCGTGCGAAAGGCGTAAAGAGAGCTACGCTGAATTCTATAACTTTCGACGATTACAAACGATGTCTCTTTGACCAACAAATTATAATGAAAAATCTAAAATTAATTCGGAGCAAAAATCATAAAGTCGAAACTGTAAATCAGAGAAAAGTAGCTCTAAGTTGGAACGATGACAAACGAATAATATGCCCAAATATGATTGACACGCTTCCATGGGGTATTGAATTGTAAACATAGTATTATAGAATTGTATTGTGAGAGGAATGTTTGGAGAACCAATGTAAATAAAACTTATGTGTATGTATATAAATATATATATATTTTCAATAAACTTCATATCTTTTCACTGTACTAGTCGTGTTTGAAAATGAATTATAAAACCATTTTTTAAATTCGTTTATTATTTTTATTGATTAAAAATCTTATGATATAAATAAAAAAATTACAAATCAGATTTGTTTATCCAGCTATTGTGCGAACTATCAAAACCTAACCATTTTACAAGTAATTTATTTCCATGCTTCCGAATAACTTTTTCCACACGGTAAGTATTTGGATATTTGACTGGTGCGAGTTCTTCCTGGTAGAAGCCGTCCTCGATCGGTTGGTCTTGATAATCTCGCAACTTGTACGTTACAGGATCGGTATGTATGACTTTGATTATGACGAATATTTCAGCTGTCCAGTTTGGTGTATAACCTTTTTCGAAAACGTGCTTATACTTGCTTATTCGTACTTTATCACCAATTTTTAATTTTACCTTTCGCGTTCTATTGACTTTTGATTTTCGATAAATATGTAGCAAGATTTTTTTTCATTTTGAGTAGTAACGTCGCGAGGTCTCATCTTTATGGTACGATGTTTAGAATTATTGTAATTGGTGATCAAATTTTTGAGTATATCGATCCACTTGTACGATCCACGTAGGGAAAATTCTTTCCACATTTTATCCTTAAGCGTGCGATTAAAACGTTCGCATATCGATGCTTTCATATTACTGAATGCGGAGTATATGGTGATTCCGTACCGTTGGGGCACAGTCTTAAATTCGCTGTTATAAAATTCTTTAATCAACGTAATTCTTCTATCAACGTGCAGTTTTTTTGGCGTTCGACCGAGTTTAAGAATCAATGCCATGGCACTCGACACATCTTTACCACTTTTCGTCTTCGTTGGTACGACCCAAGCATACTTTGAAAAAATATCGATAATTGTCAGTAGGTATTTGTAACCATTATTGTATCGCCCATACGCCGACATATCAACGAGATCAGCCTGCCACGTCTCGTCCAATCCACGTATATCAACATGGCGCCGTGGATAATTTTTCCGTGCTGGTTTATGGAGTTCATCCGCTATCGTCTGTTTTTCCATGCTCCAACGCAGTTAATCCAAGACGATCGGACAAAATTTGGGAGTTATGTAAAAGTCGATTTTTTTTCGAGAGCTTCGATTCGCGTCTTCAGATTTTGTATAGCGTACGTCGCATTAAATTCGTGTGACCTCAGCTGCTCGTCCAAACGAGTAATAAGCTCGGAATCACGTGCAACGAGTTCTTGTACCGATGCCTCATTTGCTCGCAGTTGTTTAACGTGTTCTTGAAATTTCGATTCGAGGACTTGAAGCATTGTTTTGGAATCGTCGATACTATTTCGCACGGCAGATGTAACGCTGTAAATAAGCCTAAATTCCTCCTCAATAGCAGTGTGCATCACTCGCACCGATACAGCATCATGTTCCCCTACGGGAGCACCTAAATTACATATTCTTCGATTAACCATGTCGTATTGACCATCGTCGGTGATTTTAAATCCTTCTCCGCGAGGGGCTCGATTGCGATCGGTATCAGCATTCCTACTCTTTCTCAAATGATGACCAAACACATCAACGCTCATTTTGACGGTTGCGAGAAGACTGCGCTCGCATACTCGTTAATCAGCATTAATAAACGATTTCTGCTTCACGTAATTCCTCGATGATGGAAACGATCTCGTTCGCATGACTAAAATTTCCGGCTGATTGGGATGCATGGAGGAGCCTTAATCTATCGACTAATTCGTTGGGATCGTCCCAATAAACGTAATCCAGACTACTGTTTCTTCTAACAATTTTGGATCGCGGCAACCCTTTACCCAATCGTTCCGAGTGTCTCTTTGACACAGGTTTTCTCAACGGAGATGCGATAATTTGTGCAATTATACTTTTGAATTTTATGCTTTTATCCTCGCGAATTGCGTGATCGGTGATGTAATGTTTTCTGTAAGCGTTCGTCGAGTTAAGGATTTTACCATAATTTTCCATATCATTCGCCGTTACGAGAGATTCATCGGGTGTTTTTTTAAATATCAACTCCAGTAAACCTTCACTTTGATCATAAGTCTTATCACTGACACGAATAATATTTTGCTCGAACGTAATTGGTGAATTCCCAATCATTAAACGATCTCCCTGTAATTTCCGCACTCCATACGATGTGTCCAATTCTTTCTTATCCTTCGTGGCGAACATTTTCAAGTAATTTTGCGACAAATCAACATTAATATCGTCTTCAATACTAATATTCCGTTCCGAGATATCCTCGTGAGCTGTTTCAAACGTTTGTTCAAATCGATCATCCTCATTATCGCTATATTCATCCTCGTTTTTCTTGGGTGATTCGACATTTGGCTCTTTCTTGATAGCTGATTCCTGTTTTACCGACGATTGTGACAATGACTGATCAACTAGTTTTTGCAGTGGAGCTACCACCGGTCTAAAAACTTCTTCCATTTTTCTCTCAGAAGTCATTTTTCCCAATTTCAACATTCTATGCTTGCGACGGATCGCATTGCTTGCAGTCGCGATTTGATGCAAAATATGTTTCTCCTTGTTTAGCTCCGCTCCATACATATTGACGCTTTTAAGGCTACACTGTAACTGATGATTATGTTGAAAACTACAAATTTATAAAGCAATCGAACCCCTTCCTGTAACGACCCTTGTTTAATTCTCTATCTTTGTCTATCACCACGAACCCATACTTATCGTTGTTCCAGCACTTTGAGCATAAACTTTTGAATTGCGTGTACGACATGTCGGTATTTACGTGATCGTCATATACATGCTTCAAATTTATTTCATCCTGCTTAAAGAGTACCAATAGGTTAGTATTATCGCGCACGAGATGTTTCGGAATACGTGCGTACGTTTGACACAAGTAAAAGCAGTCCACATCTCTGTGTCGCCCCATGCAGAAAAATGCTCTCACGTTGTCCTGTTTTTCACAGGCAATATCATCGAAAATCATGATCGAATTCGATCCCGCCTCCTCGGGTTTGATGACTTGCTCATGATCAGCGAAAGGAAAATATTTCACCCCTTTCACAGATTCGAGCAGACGTTTGAGAAATGTGTACTTTGGTTGATTCAAAGATTTTGAATACACGTAAACATTCTCAAATCTCAAACCATTTGGATGGGTAATGAGGGTAAGGAGCGCCTTAGTCTTTCCGCAATTGGATGGACCGCAAAATACTGCGCGTACACTACATGGCAACAATTCCCCATGACGCCTCCTCCCTGCCCTCCTATCCTCATCTTGCACGAGATCATCAAAATTTTTTGTAGGTAATTTGATCGATTGGTTGTGGAACCTCATCTCGAGAATAACTGACGTCTCGAGACACGGGCGAACCCTTTTAAAAATATGATGGGCATCGAGAACGATTATCTCAGTATCAGTTTGTACGTTTTGTGGGAATGACTACGCTGCTGAATAAAATAAAATTCGGTTTTGAAAATCCGCGGAAGCACGATACAGATAAATAAACTATTCGAAATAAAATTTCTCAGTCTACGACTATTCTTCATCGAGTAATGATCGTGCACGGGGAAGGGCTCGTCAACAATCTCATCAATAAGCTTCCGATTGAACTGCATGTACCTGGTTATCAATATTGTGGTCCTGGCACTAAATTGAAAAAGAGACTCGAACGAGGGGATTCGGGAATAAACGCGCTCGACGTTGCTTGTAAAGAGCACGATATCGCGTATTCGAAAAATCGTGAAAACATCGACGCTCGACACGCCGCGGATCGAGTTCTCGCGGATAAAGCTTGGAGACGTGTTTTTGCAAAAGACGCCAATTTTAGTGAAAAAGCTACAGCTTGGGGTGTTGCGAATCTGATGAAGACTAAAACTAAGCTCGGTATGGGTGCTGGGGGGAAGAGAAAGATGAAGAGGAACCCTCGAGTGAAAAAAGTCTCGATAAAGAGTATTATCCGAGCAGCGAAAACATCGATGATTCCTGGTACGAACGCAGTGAAATTAGCTCTCACTGGCGCACGCGCAGCTGTAAAAAATGATGGTGGCAAGAAAAACATCCAATCGCCGCGCATTCTGCATGTACCTCCAAAAATTGGTGGTTTTTTGCCCTTTCTTATACCCATTTTCGCGGGATTGAGCGCTACCGGAGCTTTCGCTGGTGGCGCCGCGGGCATTGCTAAAGCTGTTAATGATGCCGAGGCCGCGAAACATGCTCTCGAAGAGAGTAAACGTCACAACAAGACGATGGAGAGTATAGCGTTGGGAAAGGGACTTTATCTTAAACCATACAAAAGCGGTATGGGTCTTCATGTTAAAAAAACCGACTGAGGCTACCACATCGAGCGCTCACCGACGCTGATTTATCAAAGTTCGCTAGAGTCATGAAAATTCCACATTTTCGTGGCGTTTACATGAGAAATGCGCTACCCGAGGATGGACCTCGAAAATACGAATCGGCTATCGTCAATCTTGATGATAAAGATGGTCCAGGCACACATTGGGTCGCATACGCGAAAAAGAACAAAAATGTAATGTACTTCGACGGTTTCGGTGATCTTCAACCACCGTCCGATTTAATAAAATACCTCGGTGTTGGTAGCATTGTAAATTACAATTATCAAAAATATCAAGACTATGATACAGTAGTGTGCGGACATCTGTGTCTCAAGTTCCTCAACGGAGAGTTATAAAATGGATGGTTATACGAATCGCGGTATCAGTCGAGTGCTAGGCGCGATGGATGAATCTTTTACATTGACATTGTCAGGCACATCTTCCATACTCGAAGCTCATTATTTTCCCCCCATCGAATTGTCACCACACAAACATTATACTCTGGGTCTCCTTGAACTGCTAACCTTCAATTCAATTCCCAATATAGACGAGACAAATAACAAATTTTACGTGGGCGCAGAGATTATCACCATACCGATTGGGAGCTACGAACTTGAGGATATTGAGAGCTATCTGCAAAAAGTACTCTCCGATAGTAATATCGATGTCATTCTCAAGCCCAATAATAATACTCTGTGCAGTGAAATTAAAAGCAATCGTGAGATAAATTTCGAACCGAGTGATTCTATTGGTCGACTGCTGGGTTTTACACCACGCATCCTTCCCGCTAATATTACACATAAATCCGATTTACCGGTTACTATTCTCAAGATAAATTCTCTACGAGTCGAGTGTAACATAACGTCGGGAGCATACATCAACGGGCAACGAGTTCATACGATTCACGAATTTTTTCCCTCTGTACCACCCGGGTATAAAATTATCGAAATAGCCTCGCACATCGCCTATCTCCCAGTTACCGTTAAATCGATACACAATCTGCAGTTGAAAATTGTCGATCAAGACGGTGAGTTGGTGAATTTCCGCGGCGAGCTAACAACGATCCGGCTACACATAAAATCCTAAAAAATGGGAATTGTTTTCGGGTCGAAGAGCGGACAGGGGTATAAATTTCAACGACCATGCCTCGAACGAAACATTCGTCGAACACCCCGCAAGGAGCTAACACCTCAGAATATTCGATATCTCAAGAGTCTGGGTCTGAGACTTCGAAAAAAATAACAAAAATAAGTTCTTGTTGCATCACAATTACTTGCTTTATACCATGGCGGAAATCTTAATAATACAAAAACCCGTGATGTTTGATGATGCTATTGCGCATTACGAGATACACGGTCATCAACCATTCGCCTCGGCAACCTTCAATAACAGCGATGAAATTCGTATTGCCGTGCAGCATCAAGATTTGTGTCTATTGCCTAGTAAGAGCTCGCTGCACGTTAGCGGTAGATTGACGAGAGCCGATGGCCGCACTCCGACGACAAGCACAACGTTGGTCACCAATGCCATCTGTCACTTATTCGAGGACATACGCTACGAGCTGAACGCCATTGAGATTGACCGATGTAAAAATGTTGGTCTAACGAGCGTGATGAAAAATTATGTGTCTCAGAATCCTAGTCAAACATCGATAATGGAAAACGCTGGTTGGGTACCCAGTGAAGAAGAGCTGCAAATAACTGATGCTTCTGGATACTTCGATATCTCGATACCGTTGAGTATGTTATTGGGTTTTGCCGAGGACTATCGTAAAATTATCATCAATGCCAAGCACGAACTGATATTGACGAGAGCAAACACCGACACGAACGCAGTCATACGGACTCGACCAGAAGGGGCTGCTGCACCGGAAGAATTTAAGATCATTCTATCGAAAATTGAATGGATGATACCGTATATCAAGGTCTCCGATGAGAGAAAAATTCAAATGCTAAATTACATAGCCAAAGATACACCCATCCCAATAAGTTTTCGCACGTGGGAACTGTATGAGTACCCTCTATTGCCTGCTTCATCGAAACACGTTTGGGTAGTAAAAACTTCTACTCAACTCGAAAAACCCCGATATGTAATCGTAGGTTTTCAAACAGCACGAAAAAATAATGCTGTTAAGAATGCGAGTCATTTTGATCATTGTCATGTTCGAGATGTTAAACTCTTTTTAAATTCACAGAGTTATCCGTATGGGAACTTGAACCTCGACATTAGTCGCAATCAGTATGCTTTGCTCTATGAAATGTATGCAAATTTCCAGTCTTCTTATTACGAGAAAGAGCCCGAACCACTCATAAACAAATGTGACTTTTTGAAATACGCGCCGCTAATTGTTTCCTAGATCCTCATCACTATCTTCAGTATTTGCTTCATGCACAAGCAAGTGAATCGTGGATCTATCGGATTTATTATGGCTAACGTAAATAGGTATTACCTCGTTACGATGTTTTTTACCCTCATCACACTCAAGTCCATACACATTGATTGCCAAATTGTTCATTTTTTCAAATTTCGCAATATTTTTTAATCGCATAGGAAAGTCTATACCCTCATACTTTAATACTGTGCTGAAGTGAGGATATGAAGTCGGTCGAGTCGCATTAGATGACCGTGGATGAAGAGCCGCGGTGACGGCCCACAGGAAACAGTAGGGGTCGTCGTTTTGGATGTTGACGACTGCTTTCTTCTTTTGAATATCACGTGGAAGTTCGACGAATGTTGACAATCCTCCGCGTAATGGTATATGTCTGTTGATGTTCACCGTCAAATTGATTATTTCTATCATGGACCAGCCCGAATCTTTTTCTTGAAAGTCTTCGACTTTCACAAGTAGTTTGTGCACTAACTCGGCGTGCCACTGGTTAAAATTTATCGTTGTATACATTTCCTCGTTTCGCGTGTTGAAAAATTTAATCTCTTCGATGACGTCGTTATTTTTGGAGATTGAAAATTTACACGCAAGAATAAAATTCACTTTCACACTGCTGTCCTTTATCAGAATGTTTTTCAATTTTCTGATAATCAAACTTTTCGAATCATCGAGAAAAAGTTTTACGTCTTTATGTCCAAGATTGATCACTATTCCGGTATGAATGCTTGATGCGAAAGCCGTCACGGAATCTTCCCACTGAACTCTGTCACTTCGTCGCAAAACACCAGCACCAACTTTATGCAAAGATTTAATTTTCGCGTTTATGGTTTTGAGAATTCCGATTGTTGCGGAAATACGATTTTTCTCTCCCAGAGTTGTGGCTGTTTTCAGCAGTTTGCTCAAAAGTTTAATATTTGTGTGCCCATTTTTTAGCCATTGTTCAATGTCGCGAACAGAAAACTTGTCTTTGAGCGATTCGTACGCTCTCTCCATAATTCGAATCAACTTTTGACACGCTTTTGACTCCATTATGGTATACGCAAAAATAATTAGATGTGAGATATTATTCCGGCTCGGTGATAGAACACACAATGATCTAAGCCCTTTGCTCACATGGTTCTTTATAAGAGAGATGTTTGAAAAATGGGGTAATGCTCCTGCTCTCTCTCTTTCTAAGGTTTGTGAAAGAGAAGGATAGCTAATTTTTTGGGCCGTCGTCATTGTTTATCATAAAACGTCTTGGAGAAGTGTCACCGATATCCTAGATATCGTGGCTAGCTCGTTGCTCTCTCTCTCTCTCTCTGTCTCTCTCTCTTTCTAAGGTTTTGTGAAAGAGAAGGATAGCCAATTTTTAGGCCGTCGTCATCGAACGCCACCCCAAAGCGTTCGAGTGCACTTTGAATAAACACTTGGCGAAGTGTTAACCGATATCCTAGATATCACAGCTCGCTCGTTGCGGCGAACGCTCTGCTCTGACGGTGACGTCACCGCGGTGCGTTGTAACATATCGGACATCAGCCCAAAGAGTTCGAGCGCACTTTGAATAAATAACGCAATTAAGAAATATTGGGTAACTCGTAGCATTCATACTGGTCTGCTTGTTCCGTCACAGCGGCACGTTCTAACACGTCAAACATTAAAAGATATGGGCTACTCATATGCAGCTGCACCGGAACTATAGATGAGAAACATTTTGTTAATTAAAACTCGTCGTAAGAATTATCTCGATGAGATCCCGTCATCGGTATGTAGCCATAAACCCACCCCCTACCTTCTCTGAAAAAAATTTGCTGTTCGGTGGTATCAAAGAATATTTATGCGATGAAATATATCGCGTAACACATAGCGTTAAAACATTATTTATCTGACATTCGGCTGTTGACTAAACAATATGGCCGCTGTTGTTGATATCCCATATTGGTCATCGATGTGAAAGAATATTTATCCGATACTTTTTAAATAAACAGTACGGCTAAGCAAGATCGGATAACTCACACCTCATATCTCATATCAAGAATATTTATTGGACACATTTAAATAAACAATTTAAATAAGCAATTCGGCTAAGAAATGACACTTTATAAATAAACAGTACGGCTAAGCAAGATCGGATAACTCACACCTCATATCTCATATCAAGAATATTTATTAGACACATTTAAATAAACAATTTAAATAAACAATCGGCTAAGAAATATGGAGTAACGCGCGGTTGATGCTCCCCCCGCGCCTCCATGGTGCCGTTGAGTATTCGAGATCCCCCCCCCCCTCGCCGCCATGGTGCCGTGAAGTATTCGAGCTGCCCCCCCCCCCCCCTCGCTGTGGAAGTCGGTGTGTATGTGTGGGGGTGTACGTGTGACTTGTACGTGTGCACTAACACGCGTTGATCTAGAACCGGCCTTGTTTATCTACTGGTATTATTTTGCTCGTTGTTACATAAGTTTCTCCACAAGCTTTCCTTGATGCAACATCGAGAGGTTTCAATACTTGTAGTACTTCTTTTGCTGCAATTCACTTCCTGTTAACATAGGAGGTGATCTCGGGAATCGAAACAACACTGTGCCGACATTTTCCGACAGCTCGATAAACCGTTCGAGCATAAAATATGCTGAGTTTCATCTCGTTGGAACACTCTAAATGAGCTTTTTTGGGTGTGTGTTTTTCAGCTCGTCAGAAGCAGCCATCGAATGTTCGAAAAACTTGAAAATATTTTTCACGTTGTCACATATATTTAGAGGCGGGTTCTCCATCGAGCAATTTACTTGTGACGAGATTTAAAGTGTGCGCGAAGCATGGCAGGTGCTTCTGCTTTCCAAATGTGTCAATGACGGCTTTCGTTATGTTTGCTCCGTTGTCTGTAACGATCACAATGATCTGCTCGTTCGTGATCCCCCATTCAGAGCAGGTTTTCAGCAACTATTCACCCAAGTGCTCTGATGTATGTCGATCTTCCAAAAACACAACGCCTAACGTTACGGAGCACAGTTTCTCTTTTGATATAACATGCGCGGTCATGCCCAAGTAACTGCGTGTATTCAATACATCCGTCCATATATCTGATGTCAAAGTAACGGCGCTCGCAGCCGCAAGCTTTGACTTCATCATCGTCGATAAGATTTCGTATTTTTCCTCCATAAGGCTTGTTACAGTTTTCCGTTCAGGAACCTTATATAGAGGTGCAACAGTCTTCAAAATGTGCTAGAAGTCTTCGTTTTCCCCGATATGGAAAGGCAAACTATCTATCTTTGGCTATCATATATAAGACAGCATTCGGTATTCGTTCAGCTTTCGAGCTGCCACCGTAAAAAACCGAGTAATATCTTCTATTAATAGCTCACGTTGATTAGAAAATTAAGTAAAAGTTGAAGAACGAAATAAAGAATTACCGAAAGATTTGATGTTATGAAAAGTTTGGTCAATCCGCGGTTGTAGACATTTAGTTGCAAATTGCAACGATGGTGACATCGATGCACTTCGAGCTGAAGGTGTCGGTGATGCGGCGCATGATGGAGACTCCGACCTCGCTGTCACCGAATCAGTTGATGAAATTGCGATATTGATAATTTCTCTGCAATCTGCCTCGCTTGCAGTTTCTACTCCCATGTTAGAATCATCACCATCTTTTTCGGTGACCTATATCAAATAAAAATTAATACTAATAATGATAACTACTTCGTGCCTATTATTACCAATTGGGCCTGTTAAAGTCACGAATACAAAAAGAATCCCAAGTATAGTTAACCCTTTCGCTTCGGCAGTCCGGTCCGCCGAAGTGTCGTCACTGTACGGAAGCACGCGTCAAAAACGTGCACAGTGCGCGTGGTTTTTGGTATATACATTTTTTAAGTCTTAAATAATTACTATGTATAATAAAACAATTGTTGCTCTAATATAGTATGTATTCCTCACATTTTTAATATGAAAACACTTAAACAAACTGTTCTTAAATGAAATTTTAAAGAATGCTTAACCTAAAATTGTTCATTCTTAAAAAAGAGAATCGTGCCCTGAGCCGATCTATTCTTAATTCTTATAGAACACGATGTATATTCGTAGAAAAATGAATATAATCTGATAGATCCGCAAGATCCGATACCTATTTTGGATGTGGTTTTGATGTAACACCAAAGAGTAGGTGTAGTATGTGATTAATACAATATATCAATAAAATCAGTTCAAAACGTTCTGCCGATAACGAAGAATTTGTCATTGACCATATATGGTACTTGTATACACATCATGTGGATGCCGGATATATCCAGCGCTCGTACGCACCGGTCGCCGCGCGGATGCCGGATATATCCGGCGCTCGAAGCGAAAGGGTTAATTTAAAAGTTCTCTATTACAAGTATCATAATCAAGTAGTATGATATTGTATTTTATAGTTAAAGTGCATACGAATGTTATGTGTTTTGTTCCTCTGTAAGAGTACAAAGCCGTAAAATTAATTTGAAAGAATTATCAAAATTTAAATATGTCCGAATACCAAGGACCTTAGTTCATATTTTCTGAAAAAATACTTTTTTGGTATATGTAGAAAAATATACGATCGATACTATTTTAATAATCGTAACCACGAGTAAAAATGCACAATACGTCATACGTTAAAATCTGACGCATCCAAACGCATCCTTTTAGCTGGAGGATGTGTTCCCATGGCTTTGGGATGAGCACGCTTAAAATGATTCATCACATTTGTAGTATTACCACTCGTTGTTACTGGGATTTGACATATTTTGCACTGCCAGTGCCATCTATAAAATATCGCTTAACCCCTTACGCGGCAATGACGCCATATGGCGCACATAAATTATTTCGTGATTCAGTCAAGCAATTTTCACGAAATTTGGTACTCAGAGGTTTTAGAGGTCGCTGATTACGATTTTATCGTCAATTTCGAAATTCAAAATGGTGGATTCAATATGGCGGGCAAAAATGCAAAGATTCATTTGAAAAGCATGAAATTTGGTACTCGGGGATTTTTGGGGTCGCTGATTACGATTCCACCCTCAAAGTATTCAAATTGAAAATAGTGGACCCTTTACGGCACACACGAATTCATAATGTAAAACTTTTGCAATGGGACCTTCTTTTTTCATATTGAATTTATGTTGAGCTTGAGTTTTCAAAGTTTAATATTTGTATAAACGTTACACAAATACTATTTAACCCCTTCCCATACTTTAGTGAGTCAGACTCGCGATGATGATTTTTGCCCAAACATGAATATCGCGAGTCTGACTCGCGAACAGTTACTTGGGCCAAACATAAACATCGCGAGTCTGACTCGCGATGAGATACTTGGGCCAAACATAAATATCGCGAGTCAGACTCGCGAACACATACTTGGGCCAAACGTAAACATAACAAGCCGAGCTCGCGGACTGATTTTGTGCCCGTTACGCTCGTGACTGAATGTTAGTTCCTCTCAGTACCTCAGAACAGTTAGTCACGATTCTTGTTGTTGCTGTTACGAAGCAGTTCAATTATTACAATTTAAGAAACCCTTCAAAATGCAAGGTACAAAAGTGTGTAGTGAAGACCGTGATAACGAATCTTCTGATAGTGACGTTTTTATGCCAGTTGCAAAGCGAATAAGGCATATGATGATAGATGATAGTAGTGAAGAGAAAGATACGACAGAACAACCATGGATTTGGCGAAAAGTAGAAAACACACCAATAGTTTGGAAGTATTCTGGACATCATGGAATAAAGGCGTCTGTCTTAAATAATTTAAGCGACAATCCAAAAATACTAGCCCTATTCTTTATGACATTTGATAAGAAGTTTTGGGAAAGCCTGGTTACGGAAACCAATGGCTTCGCAGATCAAACGATACACGACGAGCGAAAAAAACGATGTGTAGACAACACTTGGTATCCTGTCACTTCAGACGAAATCAAGGCCTATTTTGCCCTATGTATTTTGATTGGTCAAGTAAAAAAATCAAGTATTCAACTTTACTGCACTAAAAGAGGTGTACTAGAAACGCCAATATTTAGAGACACGATGCCATTTAAGAGATTTCGTCAAATTTCAAGATTTCTACATTTCTCCGATAACGAAACTGGTGATAGTAAAGACCGACTTCGCAAGATAAGACCGGTCATTGATTTTTGGAATCAAAAATTTAAAGAAATATACACACTCAATGAATATGTTAGCATTGACTAATCCTTAATGAAATATAAAGGGCGTTTAGGGTATAAACAATTCAATCCGTCAAAAAGAGCTCGGTTTGGAATAAAAATTTACAAATTGTGCGAGGCCACTACCGGTTTCTGCCATGGATTTAAAATATATACCGGGCAGGACAGAACTAATCGACACGAGAGTGCGTCGGAGAATGTTGTTATCGAGTTGTCAAAATCTATAATAAATAAAGGGCTGTTACGGACCGATCAACCTGGCAACGGCCAGATTTCGCAACCCGTACTTTTCCTCAGCGCGATGAGCGCCTTCCACACCGGCGGTCAACTCCGTGTGGAAATCGCCCAAATCGCCGCCTCAGCAGCACACTTCGGCTTCACCGAAGCGATCGCCGCAACACCGGCCACGCGCCACCCGGTCAGCGCGGCCCACAATAATTTCTCCTAATGCAACGGCCCCGCGAGTTCTTCCCGAAACTCAGCGGCCCCGAGCGCCCTTCTCGAAATGCAACTGCCGATTGGGAAGTTGACCCGATTGACAAATCAACTTCCCAATCGACGACCGACATATCGTTCCCGGTAACCCCCACGAGCTCCTTCCCCAAGGCAACGAGGGTCCGGACAGACCAAACTTTAGTCAGTCTGAACGAATCTCTCAGTCTTAACAGACAGTGGTCAACCGGTACCAGTGCCTTAGTGGTGTGTACGCTTCACGTACTTAGAGCATCGTGAGCGTAACCGTGAGGTTCCGGAGAGCCATTGTAGTATTAACCGAGAATCTTAATATTGTTGTAACGGTGTGTGCGTGTATGAGTCCGGCGAGTCCAATTGTACTCTACCCGCTCGACTTCTGCCGACTCAGCGAAACCTCGGCATCGTAGTGGCAGCGACGAGCGTTAATCTGTGTACGCCACTACGAGCGCGGTTGCTTGTGCGAGTAATAAACCATTGAAGCCATCTTGAGCGTTATTTCTACTGCCTAGAAGGCCGGCGCAACCGACCTTCCCAACGATCCCAGCAATCCGCCGACGTCAGCAGATCGGAGACGCACACACACAGAACCAGGTGAGGTGCGTTACGCCGCTTTAAGAAGTGACAGAACCCACAAGTCGAGGCCCCTGACCCTCGACTTTAAATAACAAGTAACAACTTAATACAAAACATTAGGCCCTAAATAGGGTCGTAACAGTGCACACTTTATTCCTGGATAACTGGTACTCTTCGCCTAACCTGTTTCTAAAATTATATCGTCAAAAGACAAATGTTATCGGGACGGTACGAAAGAACAGAAAAAATATGCCACAAGACATGCAAAAACATATTTTGAAGAAAGGAGAATTCGCGTGGCGATGTTGCAATAATGTGATAGCTTTGCGATGGAAGGACAAGCGCGACGTGTATATGCTCTCCACAAAACACAAAACAGTAAAGATGGTCGAGCAATCAAACAAACAGTTACAGAAAGTAATGAAGCCGAAATGTATCATAGAATATAATAAGGGTATGGGCGCAGTTGATCATCAAGATCAAATGTTAGCCTGTTTCCCAATAATGAGAAAAGTCATGAAAGGATATAGAAAACTGTTCTTTTACATATCGGATATGGCTCTGTTCAATACCTACGTTATGCAGAAAACAATTTCTAGTCGAAGTCGGCAGACTTATGTTGATTACCGTATAGATATAGCAGAGGCAATTTTGCAAATTGCTGAATTACCAGACTACAAAATGCGTGGAAAACCATCAGGTGAAACGCCCCTTCGACTCCAAGCCCAATATTGGGCTCATTTCCCAAAAAGTATAGATCCGACACCTCGAAATAAGCATCCAACCAGAATGTGCAAAGTGTGTTATAAACGTAAAATACGAAGCGCAACGAAGTGGGAATGCTCGAAATGCCAAGTGGCTTTACATCTGCCGGAATGTTTTAAGACATATCATACTGTGGAGGATTTGTAGAGTTGCATGTATTTTTTTTTAGATATTTAGTTTTCTGATTACATTTTTTTTAAATAATATGCTATTTCCTTTTAGGCGCTGTGTTACTACATATTTGAGAGCACCAAACTACATTCGAAAACTGCTATACATTTTCTACAATCTTATATATAAAAATGGAAGAATGTTTGTTTGTCTGTGTGTCACGAGTAATCTCCTATACCATTCGTCCGATTGCGATGAAAATTTGGTAAATTGTAGTCCGCACTCCCGAGAAGGTTTCTACGTTAGTAGAATAATTTTAATTGCCAAAATAAACGCGTACGGGGCAAAACAAAATTAACATTTATGTATATCTATATATAGAGATTATTTGACAGCTTTCAAAGTATGCTACCAAAATGACATGCGAAATAAAAGACACGCATTTGTTTTAATGACTCGATCGACTCGATATTACACATATCGATTGCATAATTCATTTGACAGCGAATGTCAAATTAAGGAGGTTTATCTGTTATCGAGTAAGTCAAAAGAAAAATTTGTGTGACAAGCGTAGTTAATTCAGCATGTTTGGCGGTGCCGCGAATGCTTAACTTCACAAAAATTACTATTATTCGAGACAAATTAATTTATTATGAATCTCATGAGTACTTAATCGATTTTATGAAGCTCTACCAATATTCCTTAGATATTGTTTTATTAATTCTGCAATTTTGGTCAACAACTGTTTGTCAATGGTTGTGAATTTAATGTTCGTAGGCGGAAAAACCACTGAAACCCATAAAGGTACGTGTTAATTTAGGAAAAATATGTTTTTATTTATGTTCCGCGAATAAGGTATCCTCGAGTCTTCAAATTTTAAGAACATGACTTTATAGATACTGATAACTATATTCTGATTTTTTAATCAATATATGTTTTTAATATATGTTTTTAATTCGCTGACCAGATAAATTTCCTTAATCGTGACATTAAATCGGCAAACGATTGGAAGATATACACGTCAGTCACAAATGAAAACTACATTACGAGCTTCAGAAACGAACGAGCAACGAGAAGCAAGACAGGAAACAGTTAGAGTACGTACGACGACGTACAAAGTTTCTTAAAATAACAGCAATAACAGACGAATTAATTAATAAAGTTTTTGAAAATATTGCACATAACTACAAAAAACATATGTGGTTAAGGGAAAGTGCTATATTAGCAGCAAAAACACCAATGTCAAGTATATAAATTTCACGATTCAAAAGAGAATATCATGAGAAACTAAAACGAACAAGTTGATTGCTGCTTTTATTAATCAAGAACAAGTTGTTAATTATCCAACTGAATTCCTGAATTCGTTTCTTTTACCAGGTATAGCGCCACACGTTGTAACATTCAAAATGGGCGTGCCTATCATACTTTTACGAAACATCAATCCACAACGACTTTGCAACGGTACTGGGCTTCCAGGGAAAAATATGATGAACAATATCAGCGAAACTACAATTTAAAATAGAAAATTTGAAGGACAAGACAATGTACTTATATGCCATTCGATTTCAAACGTTTGCAGTTTCCAGTGCGACTCGAGGTACGAACGAAGCACGGGGACAATCGCTAAAAATGTGTATAGTATAGATTATATTTGGAAAGTCTATACTCCGCATATGGACAAAAAAACCAAAAATATTGTATGTAAAATAAATTATGACACCAAAACGATGAAAATTTGGTGAATTGTAGTCCGCACTGCCGAGAAGGTGTCTGCGTTAGGAGAATAATTTTATTTGCCTAAATAAACGCGTACGGAGCAAAGCAAAATTAACATTGATTTATATCTATATATAGAGATTATTTGATAAAAACGGCGTTGCAACGCAGGCCGGGTACCGCTAGTAATATATAAACAGCTATTATATACTACATTATTATATACAAAATATAATAAATTTATAATATCTATAAACGTAAAAGCATTAGAGTTTACTTCCTCAACTCCAGTATCGCGTAAAATTGACTATATCACAGGTATTGCGGGCATCTATATTTCGGATCGTATTGGGACTGTTTACAAGCATCAGTCTGGTTTGTTTAGCGCGCGTCAATGCCTACCACTTGGGCCCGAGTTTCGTCGAGCTAAATGGCACGGGAAGGGGTTAAAATTGCTCCGTGCATTAGCTGGTGAATCTGAATCCACGCCCCTAGAGTGTACCGAGGGGGTTGTATTCGTAGGACTTTACACGCCGTTTGCTTTTTAAAAAAAAATGTTCTTGTTTTTTTTTTATATTTTTTCTTTTTTTGTCTTTTTTATTATTTATTTTTTAATTAAAAAAAAATTTGTTTTGTTTTTTTAAATAATATTTTTTGTTTTGTTACGTACGGGTTTCCGTCGTAATGTATGAGTTTATGAGTTATTGTTATTTATAGTTGAATGTCAGGAATTCCACTCGTGGGTCTTGTCTTAGTTTAAGCGGTGTAACGCACCTCACGTTTTGTGTGTATGTGTATGTGTGTTTCTACTCTGCGACCTGCTGACGTCGGCGGATTCCCGACAGGGTCAGTGACGGCAGCGGCCTTGGCCGTGGAGATAATGCACACCGATACACTTTAAACTTTTATTTAGATTTTCGTACAAGATCGACCGTACAGGTATACACGCGCGCACTTGTATGCGTCGCTACCGCTACGATCTCGTTATCTGCGCTGAGTCGACAGAAGTCGTACACGACGACTGAGTCGTAGCGCGTTCGGCACGCGCTACGACTCAGTTGACTCTAGCGCTCTCAGGTTTTAACGGAATATAATGTTTCGATTAGAGATTTGTTTTTTTTTGCTCGATACACTCCGACGTGCAATACCGCTAAGGTAATTATCGCGGTAGAAATCTGTTACGAGGGACGTGAAGCGCCGCTAAGGTTAGCTTACACGAAAAAGAGTTCTAAACTATGGTTTCGATTTCCCACACTTGGAGTTACACCCGCGAGACTCTCAGTACGCGGGATGCACTTACCCTAGGGTACGAGTACGTCGACCGATAGATCCGTCTGTAAAGACGGAGGTGTTAATTTAGACCGGTGATAATTTTGTCCATTGGGATCCTCGATACCATGGGCGAGGGTGTTGGAAGAGTCTCGTGGGGGCAACAGGAAGGGTCGGGTTTTCTATTGTGAGTTTGATTGGTTATTGGTTTCATGTGGTTCGAATGGATTTGTGTATCTTTGGCCGCCATTTTGAATTTAAAAATTTTTAGGGTAGAGTCGTAATCAGCAACCCCAAAAACTCCCGAGTACCAAATTTCGTGAAAATCTGAATACTTTTTTTTCGGGCCCTGTGGGCGAAATTGGTCTTGCCGCGTAAGGGGTACACTCTTCTTCTTTGGTTTCGAAGGCACTGCAAAGAACAAGAAAAATAATTTTTTGATTATAATGGAATTTCAACTATGCCAGGATAGTTGTTAACCTGGGAGCGTGTATATTATTCAAGCCGTGCAATTTAAAACAGATCTTTTTATCCTAGTACTATTGAAAAAAAACGCAGCACTTGAAATTTCTTGGAAACTTGACATTGGAAAGTATTTTTGTTCTACTCACTGTTTGGAATGCCACAATTACGTTGAATATAGATTGAGCGACTTACTGTGGACTCGACAGGAACAGTGAGATAAGATGAAAACGAATAAAATGATAAAATGAGCAAGGATCCGAGATTAGTTCCGTAAAGAAAATTTCCTATATGTCCAGGGTGGAAAGAAAATAGTGATTGCCGCTTCGCCAGGTGATTCTCTAGCTCGAGACCGGTGGAGATCTATCAAAACTTGTATCCGCAAAATTGACCTTGACACTGAAATTCAAGGTCAAATTTTTTTATTGGCTTAAAAAATTCTACGCGTCAAGAGAGGAACAAAAGTCTCAAAGGGACCATAGGTCGGAGATACGCCCTTGAAGTCGAAATAACAACTTCAAGTTGAAAAAAATAGAAAAGCTGGATTCTTTCCGAATATTCTTCAGGTGGCTTTGAATTCACAACATTAATTCTGACGGAAAAGCTTTTCACCGCTCAGCCGGGAAATCACGATATCTCCAGCCAGGTTCTGCCTATTTTGCACGATGTCTGCAGACTATTTGCGTTACCCAGAATGCACCGCGCAGAGTTTGTCTGCGCAGCATCCCGTGTGTGCGTGTGCGTGCGTGCGTGTGTGTGTGTGTGTGTGTGTGCGTTTGCGTTTGTGTGTGCGTGTATGTGTGTGCGTGCAGTAGACACCAGTGCGGAGGTGCCCCATCATGCATTAAATAAATTTGGTTTCGACGTTCCCTAGGAATTATTTGGCGAAGTCGAGGCGTAAGATCGTGTCGGAGAAAATCCAAATAACGACCACCATTTAATGGCAGCGAGAGATAAATTGAGGCAATCAGCGTATTCCCGATAATTCCTGCCCAGACATTAATGGCAAATCGACCCTGGATGATCCGCTGCATTATGGCATGTGGATTCCTATCTGCCCAGATGTGGAGTTTTTGTCTATTTAATATATCAGTACTGGAAAAGCTTGATTCGTCAGTGAACAATATATTTTCCAAAAATTGTGGATTCCTGTCCAATCTGTGTAGCATCCATCTGCAGAAACGTTCACGAGCACGGCGATCTCCAGAATGCAATGCCTGCACAAATTGAACACGGTAAGGTCTCAATCCTTCTTCTCGTATTATCCGCCTTACTGTCGTGTGAGATGTTCCGACACGAGTGGCTATTCGACGCAAGCCCATGACAGGATGAGCCCGTGCAAGCGCGATAACGCGTTCTTCAATCCTCCAGTGAATCCGGGGGCGTCCACGCCGATGATGTCCAGCACGTTGAACTTCAAACCGCTCCTGATCCGCAAAACGTTGATCCAAACGTTGGAATTCGCGTCTATGAGGGATCGCACACCGAGGTACTCGTCGATTACCAGCACGATTCTGGATGATCCCACCATAAATTTCACGAGCTCGGGCATAGTTTTCCAGAGCCTCGTCGATCGCCCGTAGCATTAATCGTTGATCCCGACCATCTCGCACATGATCGCGTTACAAAAGTAATGCCGCTACTATCAATTCAGTCGAGTTCAGTTTCAAGAGGTAAACTATGAATCCAGGTATCGGTATAATGCTAGTATTGGAATGACAATCAGTCCTCGACTTGGAATGCAGCAATGTCTGAGTTCTGGGTAGACAATGAGCTGCTCGACCTGGGATTTCAATTGAAACTCGATTTTGGATCAACAAGGATTAGCAAGGATTACGCCGTCGTCGCCAGCGTCATCAGCAAAACGAAGATAGAGTCCGCGCCCTCAACATGCGAAGAAATTCAACGCATGATCAGGAAAACTCATATTTACGGATTTTTAATGTTTCATTATTCTTTTTCTGGGTGATGGGCTCACTTGCGACCCATTATTCCTTTCTGACTTTTGTTCTTCTCAATTAGTAGAATTTCTCAAGCCAATAAAAAAATTTGACCTTGAATTTCAGTGCCAAGGTCAATTTTGCGGATACAAGTTTTGATAGATCTCCACCGATCTCGAGCTGGAGAATCACGTGGCGAAGCGGCGATCATTATTTTCTTTCCACCCTGTACATACGCAGTCCACACAAAATGCTACAAATATCGCACACAATCCAGCGGTCCAATAACGTTCACAATACTTCTATATTGTAATGTTCGTTGGCTTTTGTAAAGGAGACTCGAAGAAAATTGAGAGGTAGATGTAACAAAAAAAATTTATAATTCTTTATTCTGCTCCTTCGTAACTACATCATACAGTTCGTTTTGTAGAGTACGTCGCTCTCAGTTGCCGACGGTGATTGGCGTGTTCCACTGGCCATGTTGGGTGGTGATTGGCGCGCTCCGTGGTAATTTTCCGTAATGTTCGGGCTGATAGGCTGCGTCGCAGATCGATGGAAATCGATGCTCTGCTGCTTGACAGTTAAGATGGCGGCGCCGTAGTAAATCGCATAAGCGTATTCGTGTTGTGCGACTTGTACCGAGGATTAATTCGGCACGGTAAGTCCCTTTTTAATTCTTAAGCTTGTCGTGGGCGCTTTTGCTGTTTTTCTTGTTTTCTTTTAGAGCTGCCGTGTGGCTTCGTTGTTAATTGAGGCGGTGTGTCCAGATTTGTTTTCTCTATGGGTGAGTCCGCGCCTTGTTATTTCTTGATTATTCGTTGCATTAGTGTTCTGCTGCTCCCTTTTCTTTTTATTGCAGGACTTGAGTCAGCTTGCTTAAGGAATACGATGCTTCTTGATTTTGGAAGGACTATGTTTTTGCTTTTGGAAGGACTATGCCTTTTTATGCTGCTTGATTTTGGTCGTACCACTGCTAGTGATATATTTAGGAGGATTTAGATATTGGTAAGTTTTATAGAATTTCTTTCTCTGTTTTCCTCCTCTCTCCACTGTCCTGCTTCTTGTAATAGTTGTGAGTCTTTTGCCGAGGGACCGCTCTGCTGTTCTCGCCTTGCGTGTCGTTTCTTTGGTGTAACTCCGCAAGTATTGATTCTTCTTCCGCTGCGCCTTTGCGTACCTTGCTTCTTCTTTGACTTCTGCATTTAGAAACTTCTCGGCTTTCCTCGTTCTAACCTTTCTCCAAAAATTAGTTTACTTCAACCCGTCCTCTATTTGAGAGTTTTCTTTACATTATTTTATATTAAATAAATATCTACCATATTAGACGACCAACTCTTTATATAATATCCCACACTACAATAATAATATTGCATTATTATATACCCATTGTGGAGACCCTTTGATAAATGTTTAAATATTGTTTGTAGTGTCATTTAATCGCAATCGCAGCCATTTCATATTTTAGGAATAAGTAATAACCAATGATAGGCACCAATCGACGTTGGATATCACCCACTGTCAAATGACTTTTAAACTCTTGGACTTGCTCGATCGGTAGTATAGCGGCCACTATGGCGACCCCCACTCCTATCCCCACTCCTTCCCCCACTCCGCGGTCGCCGAGTTCGTCGTGAGCTCGAGCGGTCGTGGATGCGTGGGGGGGAGAGGTGCGCAAGGGGATGGAGGGTGTCGGCATAGTGGCGCGCTGTTTTTTATTTATTTATTACATTTTTTAATTTATGGTAATGAATATATTTGGATTGGTGATTTTTGGCGCTCCTTTGCCCCGCTCCGCGCCAAACCCAAACTGGTAATATATATATATATATTGAGACGGGTATCGTCTCGCACCGCCACAACTGCCACGTTACCCCCGCTTAGACTGACCGGCGACACTTAAATCCTCGAGTCGGTCAGTTAAAGATCAGCTGATTGGGCGGTCATCGACCTATCAGAAGGAAGATGACACACGAAAACAAACAAGGACAGACGAAATTTCGGTATAAAAGACCAAAATTTCGCTCTAGAAGCCAGATATTTCTCAACCTGCGAAAGCAGTCCTTGGCTGGGCCAAGAGGACCGGGACTCTAGGGCCCGAGATTTAGCACGAAAGTGTTAAAATTAAATCTCCGTCAGCTGGGGCAATCAGCGGGACGGCGAGAAATTAAAGTCAGAACAGAAGTCTGATATTTTGTTCTGGAGCGTCGAGCAAGCTACACAAGTCAACAATACGTGCGTAGCATCGCCGTGTTTCGAGACAGGAGAGGAACGACGTGGAATTAAAGCGAGAGCAAAAATATTATATTTTGCTCCCGCTTGACAATCAGCTGACCCGGGTCAACGACACGGGCATACGCGTACAGTGTCTAAAGCGAGGCGAGGGGCAAAGAGGAGCATCGCAGAAGCACCGCGAGGCCGCAACTATCCATCGCCGACGCGCGTATCAAAACAAAGCACGTACACAGGACGATACACACACGTCTCTTCGGGTACCAATACGCTATCGGCAACGGTACACAGACGGGAGATCAGCCTCACACGTTCGGGGCATCGATTACCGAGGACTAGATCACGCCTATCATCGAATCACGAGACCAGAGGCCGTGGAAGGGGGAAGGCTGATAGAACTGCGATCCAGGACTGGGAGGAGCTCACGAAGATTCTCCTAGTTGGCCGTATTCGCCAAATATCAAATTTTTCATCAAAAGAAAAACAAAAAATTCTCATATCTCACTAAAACCACTTTCTTGATATTTAATACTTTTAAACTTAGCATAATTAGATAGACTGTAGTTCAAGGTTAGGTCAATAAATTATATTTTACCAGTTTTCGTTAAATTCCTTTGGAGTAATTTTACCCTCAACCACCTTCATGTATCACGACCCTCGGTACCCTCAACAAAATAAATAAAATTGAGGCGGCGAAGTCTCAATATATTCTGACTAGATGTATTAAATCTTACATTATAAAGTTTTACATATCGATGCTATATATATACACTGCCGCTCAAAAGTTTGGATACACCAGTCGATATTTTTTGCTGCACTTAAATTTAGATAACTCTATCAAAAATAAAGATATTGCAATTTCAAAAGCGGCGTTTTAAAAAGGGTACACCAGGCTTCAGTTTGATCCATTAAAAATTTGTTTTTGTTTTTTTTTTCGACCCGGTGCGGACTTTCGTCCGTGACCATTTTTAGGCCTCTTTTCGACCATCGCAAATCTCCCGCATAATGTAAGGAAATTTTTTTTTTTTTTTTTACTATGAAATACTTGAAAGGGAATGCAGAAGCTCTATTATCCTTTTTTTAAAAATTGTTTCCGATTTTTTTTCGGAAAGTTATTTCATTTTCAGCTAAAAACGATGAATTTTGAAAAATTCGAAATAACCCACGAACGATAGGGTTTAAGAGAAAATGTTAAGAATACAAAAAGTTGCGCACTTCCTTACTGGATCGCCTCAAATTTTTTCAGAATTTTTTTTGAAATTTTTTTTTTTCGAGTATTTTTTTCGAAACCCACGAATGAAAATTTTTTTTTTCTCTGTTCAATAAAATGTTTTAAGGTACTCACCTCATCTACACGAGTTTTTCACCGAAACAGCCGCCTTTGGCTTTCAGCACCGCGTCCGCGACTCGTGGCATCCGTTTCATTAGCTTATCGATTTGGTGTTGGTTGAGATTCGACTATGCAGCTTGTAATTTTTCCCCAGAGATCCCTGATTTATCTCATTTTCCGATCGAGCTTCTGTGGGAAGAGCGCAATGGAAAAATCGGACAATGTTGTCCATCGTCTACGGAGGATCTCTGGGCAAAATTACAAGCTGCATGGTCGAGTTTCAACCAAGACCAAATCGATAAGCTAATCGAACGGATGCCGCGAGTCGTGGACGCGGTGCTGAAAGCCAAAGGCGGCTTTTTCGGTGAAAAACTCGTGTAGATGAGGTGAGTACCTTAAAACATTTTATTGGCCAGAAAAAAAAAAATTTCACTCGTGGGTTTCAAAAAAAAATACTCCAAAAAAAAAAAATTTCAAAAAAAATTCTGAAAAAATTTGAGGCGATTCAGTAAGGAAGTGCGCAACTTTTTGTATTCTTAACATTTTCTCTTAAACCCTATCGTTCTTGGGTTATTTCGAATTTTTCAAAATTCATCGTTTTTAGCTGAAAATGAAATAACTTTCCGAAAAAAAATCGGAAGCAATTTTAAAAAAAAGGATAATAGAGCTTCTGCATTCCCTTTCAAGTATTTCATAGTAAAAAAAAAAAAAAATTTCCTTACATTTTGCGGGAGATTTGCGATGGTCGAAAAAAGGCCTAAAAACGGTCACGGACGAAAGTCCGCACCGGGTCGAAAAAAAAACAAAAACAAATTTTTAATGGAACAAACTGAAGCCTGGTGTACCCTTTTTAAAACGCCGCTTTTGAAATTGCAATATCTTTATTTTTGATAGAGTTATCTAAATTTAAGTGCAGCAAGAAATATCGACTGGTGTATCCAAACTTTTGAGCGGCAGTGTATATATATTTTTTTTTTATGATAAATAGTGTGTAGGATGGTTTTTTATATTGTCAGGATAGGATGTATAAATTAGTCCAAGCCACCTCTTGTGGATAATGTACTTCTAGTTTATTCTTGTTTCTGTACGGCTTGTACGGACGCCGACCAACGACTGACTCTTACACCTTTGTAGGTTTATTAGCTACTCACTCCCCCCACTCTATCTCGGAGTATGTTCGAATTTCGACGAATTTGAATTTGTCCGTTACAAGTGTATATTAGTTTCTTGTTTTCTTCTTCGTTGGCTCCGTTCTCGTTACAGTGATCTCCCCTCTGATCAGCCAACGATTTTTTAACTACGGAACACAGAGATAGACACATGGCCTGAGAGAGGCTCGTATATACGTATTGTTACATAAATATTTTATACAGGTTTTAGGTACATACCTAGTTATGACTCCGTAGCAGATTTGAACTCCAGCTTATTGAACTTCGTACCGTGGTATTGCATGATGACATTTTTATTATTGACAGCCTCGCTCATTTGCTGAAATAGATCGATCGCCTCTTCGAAAGCCTTGACGAATCTCGTAGTTAGATAGCACGTAAATTCATCATTCACATCCACGACGATTCGCGCACCCCACTTGGTTTGGACGGTTTTGATATCAGTGATATAATAGTCTTTTTGGAGTTCCAATTCCGACAATCTTTTGACGGGGAGAAGCGTCTCCAGCCGACCCACTTGGTTGATTCGTGTGAAATCCATTATGCAACTTGAGTTTTTTCAGTTTTAGCGTTACAGTACGAAACTCCGATATTACGTGTATTTGTTCTTTAACCGTAGTAATATCTTGCAGAAAAGCGTCTAAACGGATTTTTAATTGGTGCTGGTTACTTCTTTGAAGACTCGAGGACAATGTCTGTCTATCACAGAGCGTAGATTCTTCGAACCTGATACCAAAGAGATCCATTCCCCTACTCCGTATACAGAGAAGTGTAGGCTGGATTTAATTGGTGCAATATTTGCTTACTTTGTAAAAACTAGTAAGGCACCTTGGTAGTGGTGGTGGTGGTAGTAAAGACCAGCAAATTGCCTTGGATGCGTCACCTCCGAATACTCCGAAAACTTAGGTCAGCGTTTTTGCACGTGCGCTGAAATTAATACGGCATAGCGATGGCGAGAAACAGGAGAGGATCACGTGAAGATAGGACGTGTTATTTATCTGTGATGGTGTTAAATTCTTCCATGAAGAGGTTGATAAATAAAACACGATTTTGAAAAATATACTTTATTTTTAGCATAAAACTATCGTACAATTAGCGGATGCGAGAACAACACCCTTGTACACACCCAAATGATTTCATATTAAAAGCAACGAAGTTATTATAATGGTACCCCCCACCCACAGCGGTTCCCTTCTTTAGCGCATTATTCAAGGATTTGGATTTGTTACACTTATTCATATACTCCTTGTAATAGTCATACACTATTTTATCGTTCCGTGGTAAATCGGTTGAAAATGCACTCCTAAACATATTAATACCAAGGCCTGTAGACAAGAAATGAACAAACATAAGACAATAATGTCCACAAGTCTGTGATTCAGGACCCTGAAGCTGTATAGCGTTGTAGCTAAAGAATCTGCTGTTCTGCCGGAGAC
This sequence comes from Netelia melanura, assembly GCA_964007305.1. NCBI lineage: Eukaryota > Metazoa > Arthropoda > Insecta > Hymenoptera > Ichneumonidae > Netelia > Netelia melanura. Next base: position 22,341,604 of record OZ023255.1, read on the forward strand.
GTTGGAGATGCTGCGGGATGATTGGTGGTAGGCTGTAGCTGTCGAAGTACCATCCTCGTCCATCTCGATCGACGTACATGCCGACCCAGTGGGCTCCGGGCCGCTTGTGGCCATCGGTATTGGCGACAATCGCTGCTGGTTTCGCCCACACCTTAGGGATGCGGTCTGCCGGATATACACCTACAGTGCGGCTCTTTATACCGCGTAAGGCCTGCATAAGCTGCTCGGTGTTCATAATAGACAGCAATTATAGAGACACTAGAGCTGTTTAACATCGGTTGTTTTTCCCTCTGTTGTACCGCACGATTTCCGTAGTACACAGTATGTAAAAGGATATTCTAATTAAGGGTTAGAACCCAAGTGACACATCAAAGTAAAAATAAGAATAGTTTATTTTGCACAAGAACAAGAGAAGGAAAGACGGATTTCTTACGTAAATCCGTCGTACCGCACGTACCGGTTTTAAAATTAAATTTCAGACTGCCTCAATGTTGGCTGGCTGGTCCTTTTATAGGATTATAAGTGGAACAGCTTAGTCAACATTGTTTTTTTTTTGTGCTCCAAATCTGGTTTACATTATTTTCCCGAATTTGGAGATTCTTTTCCGAAGTAATTTTAATTTGGAACTCGGCTGCGTCGGCATTCGCGCGGCTTCTGAATTGCGCAATGCCGAGTCAGCGCAATGTTTAACCTACTCGGTGTATGTACTACTTAATACGTACTACTTATTATCGGGTTACAACACCTCGTCGCGGCGCTCCACAGCTAGTAAGCTGATGTTCCAGGCTGTGGTGGTTCTGTACTCCCACAAGGAGCTGGATCGATCGTTATGAGAAAGCCACTTTTTAATTCTCACAGCATTGTTGAGGGCACACGTGAACGAGCAATTTTTACGCAGTAAACCGTGATACACACAACGAGTATTGCTCTCAGGAAGATTACGAAATGACGAATCGTCGTCTTCTTCTTCTTCTAGATTTACAACGTAGCAATCCGTTAGCTGCGTCAAATAAGCCGCTTTATCAGCTCCTCTTGTGAACAGACGATCAGACCGTGCTGCAATTTTCTTCAACGAGGCTTCGACTGCACGTAACTGCGTCTCACCCTCGGACCACTCGATACCATGATGATTGGTTTGTAACCAGGTGTTTTGACGTTTTACACTGGGTGGTAGAATGTTATAAGCGTAGGGAGGCGCTACAATCCAGTGGGCCAGGTACGATGTCTTTACAGAGACCACGGCAACATCTTTAGGTATAAAATGATTATATTTATCCTTCAGACCCTGTATATCAATGACGATGTTCATGGTGCTTCTCGATCGTCGTAACACGGCGACTTTTGAATACAGACTAACGATAAATATTGCACGTTCTATGGATATATGACACCCTCCCCTCTATAAGCCCAGCGACCTAGCCACTAAAATCCACAGTTACTTGTCTGGAGGAGTCGATCTCCAATACATTATCATATTCAGCATACACAAGGCAATTAACCGTTGATGTTAGGGCAAACGCGAAACGTACTTCTATTCTCACACTACCATGTCTTACAAAATTCTAATGAGTGCTACTATAGGCCGAGAGATCGGGTGGAAGATCAAATGCAAAGAGACAATAACCATGAGGGTACGTTGTACGTGTGATACAATTACCCTCATTGAGAAAGTGTATGCCTGTACCCGAGAATAGTGTATGGTATGCATCAACATACATATCAGCATCTGCGAAGTCTGGCTGTAGGGGCTTTGACGGTATTTGCAATCCATCGGCGGACAAAGAAAAATAATTTATATTGTTATTCTGAAAATTGAAAGGGTTCATTTTACGATCACCATTAAAAGCCTTATTATCGACAAAACCGACGATTATACGTTTAGGCAACTGGCCAAGTATGACATTATCAAGCGTCTCACCGTGTATCCCCGCATGTAGCGATATCGCTTTAACCTCGACTCGCGTCAAAGGATATTTCGCTGTACATTTAGACAAAGCTCTTGCATGGGCCAAAAGTATACCCGGTGCTACCTTAACACGCCGCATAAGTAGCGATGCCTCCGTAATACAGATGGTACAATCTTTCGAAGAACGCATGAGACAAAAGCGTAAACGCATCTCAACACCGTTTAGCAAAAATCTCTCTTGATTGAAGATATCGCAGTGTACACAAGGAGATCAACCGTTCGCTTTTTACCTAATATGGTTCGTCTGCTTACAAGCCCATTATCTTCTGTATCATCCATTTTACCCGGCGTATCATTATACCATAGAGTATTCGTGAGATGCGAGTTCTTAGCACCAGATCCATAATTCAAGAGGTTTTCAACGTATGCCCTATACGCATAAACATTGTTAGGAGGCGATACCAGTTTCTGATTCAAAAACACATCGATCTGATTGAACATTGAATGTAATAGATTATTGATTGGGCCTACTTTAGGAGACGGTGCATCCGCTTTGTCAGGCGTTTCTATCTTAACACGCATGCTAAGCATGGTGTGTGCAAGATCAATGTACTCATCACCCTGGCCCGGTATGACAAACTCTATCGGTGAATCATCCATCAATGATGAGATCGGCTTGTAACACACTGTATGCGTTCCCTCGATTGTTGTCTGGGTCGGTGATAGTGTAAATAGCTCAAGCTCCGACTTAAGGCACTCACACGAGTGTGCGTGTAAGAAAGCCATTTTTCCAAGATTGTGTTAGGCGAAAATATCCGCCACTGTTCTGGATTTCTTATAACGATTCGTAGTCGTCTGTTTTGTTGCTCTTCTTTTCACAGTTTTCTTTTTCTTCTTCTGTCTCTTTTTCACGGAGCCCGAACGTTTTCGCGACTTCACGGACTTCTTCCGTTTGTTCACACCGGTACGTCGTGATACGTTCCCGGCAAGAGAATGGATCAGTTTATTAATTTTACCGGTTTTATACCCCGAACCCTTCATGAGCGTACTAATTTTTTCTTCAGCCTTACGCCTCGGATTCTCCCCTGATTCGTGCAGACCTGTTTTGAATGCTTCTCGAGGGTGAATACCTGAATCCATGATATCCGTAGCCATGTTCATATCTGAGCGAAGCGCCTCTTTACCAACCGCCCGAGCACCTTGTTTCAAGAGAGGTATTATTCGTTGGAAGAGACCTCCGAGGAAACTCCCAATACCGTGATCCCTTTGATTCGGTTACCCTATATACACATGACTGATACCACCATAACCGGTTCGCCCCCCCCCCCCCCCCCCGTTTGCATATCAAAGTATTCGTCATAATAAGCCATTTTAGACTGGTTCAGGCTAATCTGTACGTTTGAACTGTAACGTCACTGTCAACGTCCCGTACTCGAATGGTATCGGTTTGCCAAACTCATCCCTTATATCAATCATTATTGTTTGAAAACTAGTACGTAATAGAGAAATGTAGCGTGGTGGTGAGAAACTTCTTATCTTCATCGACCCGTAATTACGATTATCAGCGGCAACAATTGGTACGACTCGCAGCAGTGGTGTATACACATCTCCTGTGATATAGGGCTCGCAGATATCCGTATAAACGTACATCATATTTGGGGTCCCATGGGCCAGGTTGGCAGGTCTCTGAGCAGTGTACTCGCTCTGGACCACCATATCCTTAGACTCGGTGAATCCTAAAATCTTGTTCAACACATCGGAGAAGTAGAATGAGTGTTCTACATTCTTACACGATTCACAGATACGCGTGACCGCCACATATCCATTGCGACAGTGCTTAAATTTCAGATGACCCGCAACACACGGTGTCTCGTTAATAGCCTCGAGTAATGTGTCTATGCTGAGGTACACACCAGGCGGTATGCAGACACGTTCTTCCTTAAAGCCGGTGCACGCCATGCTACCGGGTGCTACTGTGTTCGTTATGACATTCATAAAGTTCCGTTCACCATCGGGCGGTACATGTAAAATTGTCGTCGGTATGTGTATTTCAGCTAGAGAAACAGCCCCGCCGCCGTGAAGAGAGATACATTGGGGTAAATGCGTGGTGTACCTTGTTGTCACATTATCGGGATAATAATTCATACTACTATTACTAGGTAAAACCATGTCAAACTCCTCCTTCATTTTGCTAACGACTGTTTAGACTCCTTCGTTTGTACTCTCGATAACTCAGGTTCATAAAATATACCATCGATATCCTCGTCGTGGAGATCACGCAATATGTATATCACAGGACAAATACTGTGCGACACACGGACAATCTTAAATAACTCGCTGCTCCAGCCACGCTCGCAACCTTTTACGAAGGCAGCCTTCACGCTACCGATGCGCACGATGTCACCCACGCTGTATTTGGGCGAACAATTCTCGGTTCTTTTGTACCGCTGTATCAGATTATTACAGGCCCTAGCTGCTGTAGCGTGTGTCACGGTGACCGGAGCCATTTTTATACCGCTATGCGTGGAGTGGTTGTATGCCGAAACGATGTTCTGCAGAACGTCTAGGTAACGTTTTTTTTTCTAGAATACGTAAAATATCTCCACATTCTTTCTTTCAGTGTTCTATAAAATCTCTCGACAATAGCCGCTTTTATATCAGGATTTCGCGCAACATGGAACTGTATGTTCTTTTTCTTTAAGAGAGCCTGGAATACAGCACCGGTAAATTCTTTACCCCTGTCCATCTGTAGGTAAAGGGGTGATCGCCCGTTACTATTTTTCTTCGATAAAATGAGATCAAACGCATTGGCTACAGATTCAGCAGACTTGTCACGTAAAGGCTGAACCCACGCAAATTTACTAAGAACGTCTATAACGACCAAGAGATAAACATAACCATCATTATAATCTTTAATCGAGCGAAGATCCACGAGATCAGCCTCCCAGAAGTCGTCAATATTTCGGACATTATAAAAACGGCGCGGATAATGCCGTCACACCGATCTGTATTATGTATAAGTATCCTGTGCTTCAAGCCACTGTACTGCCTTCACACGGGCAATTTTTTTCTGACGTGCCAAACGTAACAATTTGGCAGCACCTGAAAACGATGCTTCATGGGCTGGATTAAAGTACGCGTTTTCTAAGATTTTTATGATTATAATTTCAGGTTAGCCCAAATTACACGTCTTTTCTTAACATGATAGCCGCCACCCCTCTGGTTATCTCCCTGTGGCCGCCGTGCAGGTGATCTGTTCTCAACACCGCTGAAAAACGCTGACTGGTCCGTATCGGGTGATCCCTCGCTGCTTGTACAACCATCATCAGCCTGCGATTGACGCTGTGGCGTGTTAACTCTAGACTCCGCCCACAACTCCTCATTACCAATAAATTCCCGAGGTGTCTTGACCGCTCGTAGAACTCTGGCAAAGGCACTGCGTCCAGCAGGGTTAGGTATTTTCCTAGCGCTCATAGCATCGTTCACGAGATCAACAATATTTGAATCTTTTATTGGTTTACCGCTGACCGACACGACACCGTCAGAATCCCAAGAAAAATTAGATCGTGGAGCGCCTCGCAGGCGACGAAGAAGAAGTCTTGCTTTAACATGAAATTTAGCTGGTATACTCTCAAGTATAGCGGTATCGCTCATACCGTAACCGGTTTCACCTTCTTCTTTTTTTCTTTTATAATCAGCCTCTACACAGTGTTTATTCTGCATAAGTTCGCGATACTGCAGAGCTCTCTCATCATCAACGAAGTGGAGATAACGTTGTAATACAGTCAAGTACGCCGTCCATTTTTCCCTCTCGTCCTTGTATGCATTGGAGTGCAAAATTTCATTCATCTCCGTGTCTAATCGAGCTAGCGTAGCGTCAATACCTCACACTGGTTGTGTTTGAGGCGCACCCATATTAAAAAACCGCTGCGTATGACTTTATGTGCTCAGCCGCGTTAGATGCTCCTCAGGCACGAGTACCATTTTTCTTGCGTGTTCCATCATCCACGGCCGCCAATCAAATTCGATAGAACAGTACCTAGTATTGGCGCTAATAGGAGTGGTAGAAACCCACCGTTTTGAACAACAAACCGTTTTTTACTGTTCCAGCAGCCTTTTTTTGAGGCTAAACGACGGAGAACCGGTGCGTATTGACGTAATTTTTTTCTCTGGTCGATCTTCAGTGGTACATTCCCACAGAGAACATTCAGTGCACACTCACACATACACCGGATAATACTTGGATCTGCTTTGCGTAAAACAGCCTCGCGCTGCTCCTTATTCAAGTGTTGAAGAGTACGCAGTATCGCAACGTGCTTTTTGCAGAGCGGTGAACCACCCCGCGCCATTACGTCTGATGAACTGCCGGCTATCCTGGTGTATTACTCCTTTTTAAACCCTTTGCGCTACCTGTCTTTGGGGTTGTGCTACCCCTAAGAATGTACATCACACATTGACAAACGGCGTGACTAGCACTTGTTTTTTTTGTGCGTGCCAGATGCACGATGCGGTGTATTGGATTGTCGAAGAGCGCTCAATATAAATATACATTTTTCGTGACGCGGCGATGCTTTAGTCGCCATTACACGCGTTGAACTGGTAATTCACATGTGCCGGCATTGCTTTTTAACTTTTTCCGTGGTATGTACACAAAATGATGGGTATCGTCGGGGAACATACAAGTACGGTATCTACCGTTATCAGGTGTTGATTGTTTCAAATCGAGTAATAAATAACCATGCGGTTTGGACGTTGCATCGTGATAGGCTTCTTGTAGAAATCGTGGGTTTTCCGGATATACCTGACGCGCGAGATGCTGAATTTGGGCTCGATCACGAGGATTTTTGAAAATTACAATAAATTGGCGTTCAATGAAATATCACGCTGACCATGTCCTTGATGGAACAAGTTTTGAGTAATAAAAATAACACTCAGGTTTTTATGATGACTACCTTTGGTGAAAAGATCTACAACGCTATTGTTCGACGCCTCGCGCATCAAATCGTCGATTATTATGAGCTTTGCACGCGGATCGTTCGCGTAATCGGAACTCTGAGGCAGACCTTCATGAAATTCTATCGATTTACCATACTCTGTGTATGCTGGTTGCCATTCGGAATAATAGAAAATAATTCTCTCGAACGGCTCACTATTCATTTGCGAAATGAATTTCAAAAACTTCTTTACAAAATAAGTTTTACCACAGCCCGTGGGGCCACAGGTCATGGTGGTCCAGGAATGCTTCCACCGTGTATCCATCTCTACGAATGAATGTATTTTCTATACAACAGTATATATTGTCACGCCGTTCGGGAAGGGGTATGGGGAATTTAGGGTAAAAAAAAACAAAGGAAAGAATACAAAAAACGCAAATTAACTTTTATTACCAATACTTTAACGGCGGACGATCTCCGGGATATAATACATAAAAAAAAAGAATATATCTAGATCTTGTACTTTATAAGTTTGGACGCCAGTTAATTTTATTTTAAATAAAATTAACAAAAAAAAAATTTTTTTTTTTTTGAACAAAAATACTACTGTGCGAACTCTTACTGGTGAGGGTGGTGGTAGGCTAGCGTGCTGGGAGGGGAAGGGTGCCAGGCGGGAAAAGGGGTCTCAGGGTACAGGTTCGCCGACGCGATGGCCTCTTAATAATTACCACTGGCTTTGGGGGATTTTCTCTCAGTCTTATACGCACGCTTTGGTCTTATCGTAATACGGGTAATGCGGTCAGTCGCAGGGAGAGGGGGCAGGTGGGGGAAGGGGGAGTTGTTTGGGTTTGGGAAGTCGGCTGTGCCGAGGAAGGTCGGTCGAGTGTATCTCGATCGATCGAATGTTCGTATCTTCGAGATGGGTACTAGCGGAAGGGGGAAGGGAGGTCAGGCGGGAAGGAAGACCGTTACGACAAATTTCCTCTCGCGATATTTGTTAAATTTAATTGCCGTCCCACACGGCTACAACCGGAAGAGAGAATGAACGAAGAGTTCTTTGTACGAATTTATAATACTCGCGGACAAAAAGAAGGGCGGGGGGGAATAATACTCGCGAATCTTCCTCAAAAATGAGTCGGGTGCTATGTCGGGGGGAGTAACCGTGCAAACACTCACCGTTGCCGATTTCCTTGGTCCTTCTTCCGTGTCGTTGCCTGATCGTTTCCTGTAGTTTTCGTATCCTTTTCCTTTCCGTATGCTCTTATCCGTAATCGTTCCAATCGTCTCCGTTATTTCGTTATTATCCTTCGTCCGTATAATCGTATTCCTTATTCGTGGCTATTTGTCGTCGTACTTTTTCTTTTTATCTCTATCTCCTCTCTCTCACTACACTCTCTCGTACTCCTCTCACTCTATCTCACTCTCTTTACTCACTCTCTACTCTCAATTAAACCTCTCTACACGCCGGCTCGTCACAAAGTGACGGCCACACGGCCGGCCGGAAGCTCGCGAATTTTTCTCGCGCGCTGATTGGCTACCGGCCGGCATCGATCATCGAGGCAGTAGCGACACGGATCGATGGGAGAAGGGTCAAACGCGTGATTTATTCGGGACTGTCGCGAGCGGGATCTATCGGGAGAAGGTGAGTAATTAGGCCGGCCGATAAGTGTGGGAATAATTGCGGACGGGAATTTATTATGTCGGGTAAGAAGGAAGGTAGGGTAATCGCCGTGCGCTACTGCCCTCTCGTCACTCTGTCGCCGCACGGCCGATGGATGGCCGAGGTGCGGGGACGGACGGGTGCTGAATTTTTGACAGGTGGTTGTATTACGTGTAGTGTGAGTGGTGAGCGGTTAGTTCTTATTAATTGTCGATTGGCAATTAATAATTGGTTGTCCTCGGAGAAGTATTCGATCCTTTGGAGGGCTGACTTGACGGAGATGAGCTTCGGGCCGGTCCAGGTGAGTGAATTTCCATTAATTCCTCGGTATTTTTCTTGTTAATAATTTCGTCCTTCTTTTCACAGGTTAGGGCGGCTTGTCCTGTACGACGTCGACGACGGCGACGAGGGCGACGACGACGACGACGACGGTGGAGACGACGACGACGACGGCGACGACGACGGCCACGACGACGATACGGTGGCTGGCGGGTCAGTCCGGTGAGTGAATTTTCGGTTGTGTCTCGTTCATTTCTCGGTGTTCTTCTTCTTCTTTCCTTTTTCCAGGGCCAGACGACGATGACGGTGATGGTGAAGACTCCGACGGTGATGATGTCTTGACGGGGATGGCGATGGTGATGGTCTGGCCGGGTCAGTCGCACTGACTGACTCTCGGCACGGTGAGTTTGCACGGTTTTTAATTCTAATACGTTATTCTTATACTTACTATTTCTTTCCTGTTGCAGGTGTGGGACGTCGACTTCGTGGTTGAGCCGACGGCAGGGGAGGATGTGACGCGCAACGTCACAATATATATATATATATATATTGTAACGTAGTTCGTTTGGGGACTCGAGAAAAATTAAAGTAGTCGAGACGAAGGAAGGTGTTGGTAAGTTAGATTTTATTACTTCTGATAGATACACAAAATATGTCGCATGAGCCGTGGCGTGTACTCTCGCTAAGTACCCACGGTTCACTTAATTAGCCGCGGTATGCACATCGGCGCTGTGATCTCTGTGAGTTGCCTGTCAATGCTGATACGCTTAATCGATGGCGTATCGAAAATCAATATGGATGCGGCCGTGACAGATACGCACGGGCGTATTTGTTGTTGTTGTGTCAGTTTTAAGTTTTTAGTGTGGTGAAAAGTGTTTTTCTCTCGTCTGTTCGGAGTTACTAAAACGGGTAAGATTACTCTGGTGTGCGCGTCTACTTTCTGCGGTTATTTTAAGTGAAATTTTGTCTTTTCAGGTGTTGCAGTGTGTCGTCGTTATTCGGCGTTTTGTGTGTACTCTTTTTGCTCAATGATGTCTTTATGGTCCTCCCACCATTGACTTAAAAGGTAAATTGCGTTTTAATGCACGTGCTGCGAATTCCGTTTAACTAATTTCTTAATTGTTTTTCAGGTTGCTGATGCGGATGCTAAATTTTGGTTCTGCGCTGGAGATTTGGTCTGCGCCTCTTGAGATCAGGAGTGCGCCTTCTTCTACCAGCAGCTTCGATCTGGTCGGTGTCTCCTTACGTTCACCTGATGATCCGACGGGCTCTCCTTGCTCCAGCCGGACTCTTGGATTGTGACTCCGCGCTTCTTCATTGCTGCGCCTCGACTGTCACTGCGCCTCCTTGATGTTACAGCTGCTCTGACTTCTTCGAGATCGGTGAGTTGGCCTGATTCGGGCTTGCCCTGAGGGTTGCTCACCCGTTGGCTCCGCTGTCACGATACCGAGGTATGTGCTGCTCCGCCTGGGTTACTGCTTCCCTCGAGTGGTTTGCTCGAATCAGAACCGATTTTAGATGTTACTTTCTCGTTTATTTGTTGGTCTTTTATTCTCACGTAGGCTTTATGTTGTTTACGAGTTTTGTTTAATATTATACGCCATCTAGTGTTTGTTACCTTGACTCAACCTTGTTTGTTTTTGTTTGTAGGTCACGGGGTCGTCCGTCGCTGGACCATTACAATATATATATATATATATATATATATAAAGTATTCAGATATTCGGTATATGTATAAAGTTTTATTTTACAGTAACAATATAAAGATTTACAGTGTTTAACAGTATTTACAACATTTACAAAAACATTTATAATATAATTTTCATAAACTAAGCTCTGTAACCATAAGGGAGCGAGCCATACTCGCCATGGCGTCTTCGTTTGACACTCGACGGCATACAGGTTTTTGTTTCAGGGCGCGTAACGACCTGGTGGTATGCTGTCCGTCTAATAGCGTCGTAGTGTAATACAACAGGTACCTCTCTTTCACCGGTTACAAATGAGCGCAGAGATTTATAATTAATTAATGAGTTGTTGGTAAAATTGAGCGTTATACCCTTTACTTTGCACACCTCGCTTTCAGAACCATCGGGGCACTGTACAATAAACGAATAAAATTTCGGACCACCTGAAACAAAACTTTTTATATAACTACCCTCACCATAACAGCATAACTCATCGGTAAGATCCCCTAAAAGCTGACCCGTCGGAGGCTCATATTCACAGGTGTCATTCTTCTTCGATACATATATCACAGAGTCTGTATCACAGTATAGTGCACGAGGACCCAAGCGCTCGAGATAACTATATAATTTCAAACGCGCTTGTGCTGTTGTATATGCTGCTATTACAACGTTTGCTATATCAGAAGGTATTACAGCCGTGTCGATCCGCGTGTAATTAATATATAGTATCTCATTATTAACAGGTAGAATACCTGCGATTTCCTATTCAGGACTGGTAAATAATTCCATGAGTTTTTCACGAGACGAAATTATTGTCGTTTGCGGTAAGTGCTCACGTTGACCGAATTTACCCAAAAAAGAATTGAGGCATAGTTTAGTTACAGAGCGTAACCCAGGATTTTTTCTAATATTGCAGCGGTCTAGCTTAACACCTTCAGAACTCTCAAAAGCTGCTATGTATTGCTCTTGCACCGTTTCATCTTCCAAACAACTTTCGGGCCAGCCGCTGGCTTCCTGTTTGATTTTCAAAAAGGTATTTATATATGCAGCAAAGAGACCACCCTCTTGAGTATCACGATTGAACTGTGTGATCTCATACTGCCAGATTTCGTATACTTTGATAACTATATAACCGCATGAGATAGCTTTGCGTAGCCCATCGGCCACCCATGTACCATCGAACATACGGTCAGAAGGATCTTCATGCGTACATGTTTCCGGGTTCATACTCTCGGAACAGCTATGGCGTTGAGGAAATAACAAACGATGATGCATACGCACCGGTAATACGGGATGATAAAGATTCGTAGGTGGTAGTACACGGCAGTTAACAAGGTCCTCTACGCGTGAAAGATCATTATTATTTGGACCTGTCAGTTCCATGCATTCAGAGCCCGTATATACGCGGGGGTGTCCTACAGGATATTTACCAAATTTACAGATGTAAGGATATAAAGAACAGACATCCACATAATGTATTTGCTCCGAATTCTGGGCGTCATAAAGCGTAACCATGTTTTCTGTACGCCCCCCAAAGAAAGCATCGCGTGGGTTAAGAGGCTCTATAGCAACTAAAGGATGGTCCTTTATGAGTGCACGCATTTCCGCATCAGCTTCTAACAGACGATTGTATTCGCACTCCCAAATCTCTGTTAATACATGACCTCCCTCTTGAATCTTATTCGTTATAGTTATAGTTTTTTCGAGACGTTCGTCCATTGATGTACCATCACTCTGTCGCCGATCTCTATTTAAAGGGTAACAACGCGGACAACCGTGCCAATAACAGCCGTGAAATTGTAATACATGAGATGTATCGTCCATTTTGTAGTAGCCGTCTACTAGTAAATTTTGCAATATTTTAAATTCGCGTCCCCGTCCTGCATGAAGAATTTGCTGCCCTAGAGAATGCTCCATCCACATGAGCCACGAAACTGCTTTTTTAGATTGGTTATGAGCCCATCTGTAGCCGTTTGTTGGAATAATACCTATCGTGTTATCTTTCAAAAAGTGTTTACGAAAAACGCGAAAACAAGCTGACGCTATTGTTGTACACTTGTTACGTACTGGCCGACATTTAAGGCTCAGTCAATTTTCAAAATTCAGCAATGACCAAACGTCGGTTGCATATGTCCTCTAGTCGGTAAAAGGGCGCTCTGCGTAGTTACCCCTAGTACCGACATACCAGATAGTTCTGTCTGATAAGTAAATAGTACGACTTATCTCAATACTAGAGACGGTAGGGAAACCCCAGCCTATCACAAGAGCTTCCCGACCCTCCCCCAAGGGAAAAACCCTAACTCCACCCTAGACAAAAATCCCTTCCACTCAAAGCCAGAGCACATATAAAAAGACACGCTCTGACCAGAAAACGATACATAGATTTCGTCTTTTTAGACTCATAGACAATTATTACACAACTCGAGTTCTCTCAGTCCACAAGTAGAACAATCTCTGTAAAACGTCTTGCACGGCGTTCAGTTCAGTTAAACCGACAGAAACTAAGAGTTACACAATAACCTTGAATCAACTTGAATAAAGTCAATTGTTAACCGTTATTCATCGTGCTGTTCTCTTCAACTGCGCATAGCAGGGGTCGAATTTCATAAAGAACCTTCGAATCTCCGAATCTCCGAAATTCCGAATTTCCGCTCGATCAGAATATCTCACTTACTCTGATCAAACTGAGCGTACTCTTCGTAGTTCGCGCCGATAAAACTATATCGGCGGAGTCAACAGAACGGCGTGACCGTGCTGTTCTGAATCATCATCGAGGACGTAACACACTCTTCGAACGGGCAGGCATTACTGCTGGCAATAAACATATCCTGAAAAGCCATACACGCGCGCCTTAATATCGTAACATCTGTCGTGCAATCATCAAGAATTTCTTTCTGAAAATTGAACAGATAATTACGATCTTTCAATGCCCGGTACCACTCAAGAAATTGCTCGCGTTCGCCAGCACGCATTGTATCAGGTGAATAATATTCCAGGTTTGGTAGAGGACCTTCATAATTTTGATTTTCAGGTCTGTTGAATAAATGAGGAAAAGTGCCTTTTGTGACAGTGTTCGTGAGACCAAAGGTTTTTGGTAGAGCGCTTAAAGACATGTGAAAGTAGTGTAGGCTATCGAGAAACACAAAATTTTCAAGTCGCATCGTAATTATTTTCGTACCGTTCATAATTAACGATGGTAACTGTGTCTTTTTTTCTTCGATTAAATATCGCAAAATAAACTGCGCTTCAAAACGCCCTGCGTTATGTGCAATACAAATTGTACGAGGAAACCCCTTGATACCCGTCATCGCTTCTCTTCATCGCAATTCTACAAGCTGAGCTGTGCTCAGCTTGTAGAATTAACCCCACAAGCGGGGCTGTGCTTGAAGACAAACTCGCGCACGCCACAATATTCGCACGGTTCTGTTATGGTATCATCAGTACAACATAACGTACAGAGTCGTTGAGCTACGCAAAGGTTTGGTTCATGAGCAAAAGTAGAAGTGTCACCCTTTAAAGGTGTGCACTGCTGTGTTCCAAAGTCATAGAAAATGAAAACTGCTTTACGCGTGTCTTTATATGTACGAAGGCTTTTCATGAAACACATATGATTATTCGGCTCGTTGTGTTTACACGGCTTGCAGTATTTCACACCGCATATATGTTTCTTCCGTTCTAAAGGTCTTATCGTTTGGAAACACCAGCGACAACGTTTCACAGTTTCGCACACACTCGCTCTTCGGCGGTTCCTGACTACAGTGACAGTCTTGTGTTTTTGCAAACACTGATTTCCGAACAAAATACGATTACAATCAGCACATTTAATTGCATCATCTGTGTTAGGGTTACAGGGAGGTAGCGCAAAACACCGGGGACATTTCTTTTTTGAACATCTGTGATCATCTCGACGACTGCGTACATTACAACTTGAGCAAAAATCTCTACCGCCTACAGCACCTCGGAGATTCAAAATAGGTTGAAAATGATGTGTACGTTCATAATACAATATATAGAGTGTGTATTTTATCGTGTGTACAGAAGCCAAAAAGCGCTTTCTACCGTCGAACAGAGGTTTTTCACGTCGCCCCAGAGTTAGAAACTTGTACACAACAACAGCGATACCGTCGTGCATTAAATAATCATGATATTCGGCAATCTTATATACGCTGCAGCCGTTTGCAGGTACAATGATATTTGCTGCTCTCGTAAGATCAATAGCTTCGTTTTTCTGCAACGATCCGTTAATCTGTCTAATACGCTGCCATCTAGTATGTAATTCCCCCGATCGCATTTCTCCCCGCTCGGCATATGCGTGTGCTGCTACCAGCGAGAGCGGTAAGAATAAATTATCAAAATTACGGATGGACAATATCGATTTTTCGTAACACTCTCGTGAGTTAAACCTTTTCTGCCACGACCCTCGACTTCTCTCAATATACAGGTTTTTATATCGCACACGTCACCGATATTCAGAGATGTTGCACTCTGAGCAACGCTGGTTATCAATTGCCAGACATCTTCAAGTGTATAATCTCTGGCTGGTCGGAAGGACAGCCATACTGGCCCTTGTGCTAAACTATCAGCTGTAAATGATATTCCTACATAGTCACCACCGGCGCAAGTACTGGTGATATGCGTTAGAAGATCGCGGAATGCTCCGCCGAACCAGTCTATTACAGAGAACCCCGCATGGGGTGGTCTGATACGCAACGTAGCAGAAATATTCCAATTTTTTAAATTGGAATATTTCTCGGCTACATTCGAACTCAAGCCCGAACGTAGCCTGGAGGGTCGCCGCGCGACACTACGTGAAGCGCCCGCTCGCTGGTAAATCCTACTGTATCTCCGAAACTATGGTCCGGCCCATCTTAGATGTTATATACTTTTTTGTTCAGAAAGAACCCTACTATTTTATAAATTTTTTTTATAAAAATCGAAGATGTCGATCTTTGAGAAAAAGTCATTTTTAACATTAACCTTAAAAAATTGTTATGAACTTATTAATTTTATTAAAAATAAAAAATATATTCTTAAAGTACGCAGAAAATGCTTTAAAAATTACTCCTGACTTTTTAAAATCGCTATATTTTTCGGGAAGATACAAACCTGGGAATGTTGCCACAACGGCCAATATGGTACAAATTTGAGCCCCTATTGCTAGGCAACTATTTGAGCTAGAGCCTTAAAATTTTTGCTGAAGCTTCACTATCAATAGGACTATCGACCATAAAAATTTCAAGACGATTAAAAAACTTTTATGTTTTAGGCTGGATGACTTCATGCGAAATGCCTCATATATAAGATTAAAAAGTAAAAATTAAAAGTTAAAACTGCATTCAAAAAACCCCTCCAATAATTTTCTATATTTTTTAAAGTACATTCAAAAGCGAAAATTTTCAAAAAGAGATGTTTTTTTCGATCGAAGAATTTTTCGATGGGTATTGAAAATATTAAAATGCAAAAATTAAAAATACTGGTAATTGCACCGTTTTATGTGCAACGGCCCCTATATATATTGTGACGAATTTATCTTCCCTACAACGTCGGGACAAACACCTTCCGCAATCGTCACCTTCGTCCGTCGGTGCCGCGCTCGCGCGTCCGCAATTGCCGACTTGGGCGCCAGTCGAGTTTTGTTTCGCCGGTCTCGACAACCGGCGCAGAACCGGCGATCGCGGGGGGAACTTGCCGCGATCGCACCAACTGGTCATCGGCCAACACGCAACGACACATTAACAACGATAACAACAACGACGGGAGACGGGAACGATCTCACCGCAGGCGACAACACGACAAAACTGGCCGATGACCGAAGGGGTTGCTTTTTGTTTCGCCGGAAGCAACGAAACCGGGCTGACCTGGACGCGTTGGCGGGCACACGACGGGGACGGAATTGCTCGGCCGCTCAGACTGCTAGGTTTGGCAGAGAGGGTCGGGGTCGGCGGACAATGGATGCGGGAACGTCAACTCGCGCGAGCCATCGGCTCAAGCGCGTTACCGAACACGAGAATCGGAATCGCAACTAAATCGGGATCTTATTATTATTCGAGAACGGTACGAGATCGAAAGTACTCTGCATTTGAGCGATATTATTCTCCGGGAACATCACGTGAACGCAACTTGGCGTCGGACAAGTAAATATCAAACGACTCACCGAGCTGCCGAAGACCTTGGCTCACCTTCCTCATAGATCTCTCCGACGTAGCTTACCTCGCTCGGACAGAGCGGTGCCAGGGGTATCCGATCAGGCCGAAACACGAAAACACGAAGGCAGCGCGATCGCTGGCACAACGCTCGAGAATCCACAGTACGAAACTTATTTTATTCCATATAGCACGAGAACACATGACTCGTCTTAGGAGACGAGTACGAACGTAAACAATGCACGCGAGTACTCGACGCGAGGACGCGTCGTGCCCTCAGCGAGTGCGAGCGAGAACGAGCTATTCGCACAGTACCGAGAGAGCGCGAGCTACGCGAAGCTCGGCCTCGATCACAGGCACTCTCGAATTTTTATCGGCGAGAACTGTCAATTCGGTAACGCGTAATTCGAACGAGAAACTCTCACGCGAACGATCACAGTACGCGACGAGATCGGACCTCTCACTCTAGAGAAAGACGAGAGACCGAGAGGCAATACTAGAGCTCGCGTACGGAGAGAGGGACCGACTCAACTCCGATGCGTAACGCAAGAGCGAGTGAGACACCAAGTGTCCGACACCGAGCGTACGCGAGGACTTGTTATTGTCTCGCTCGCGACGCTTCGACGACTCGCGGTAAACTGATTGATTCCCAATCTTCGAAATCGCAAACACCCATCAATATGATGCCAAATTTTCATTGCCGGTAACTACTGCCCTCTCCCTTCGGTCGAGAGAGAGGCTAACTATAACGAGAGCGATAGCTTGTGACCGTGATTTACCAGGACTCAGAAAATCACGTCACAATATATATTGAAACGTATTGTGGTTTCAGTCTTTTTATTTTTGTTCGAGACTCGAGCAGGAGCTGAAGAAAATTTGAAAAACGCACTCGTAAAATCAACGGACTTTATTATACTTCTAAATTCTATACAGTGTTCGATTTAAATGTGACTGCAGCTCATCAGCTGTGTATGTGTATTGTTTTGATTTTGGGATGTTTGTATGTGTGTGTGTTGTATTCGTGGCCGAGTCGCTGCCGTGCTGCTCGTTCGTCGGCCGTCTCTCTCTTCCTCCCGCTTATGTGAGTCCTTTCTCTCTCATATGGTTTCGATCTCTCCTCGATGATCGAAGCCGCTCCTGTGTGTGTGTCGGTGAGTTGTGTCTCGTCGAGACAGTGTTGGTGTGTCGGTGTCTGGCGTCTCTGCTGCCTCTTGATGTTGACGTCTCTCTATCTCTCTCTATCGGCGCGATGATGGCCGACTGTGAGACAGCTGACGGTACAGTGTACGGGTCAGTTCTCTTGCCTTTTAAATTTCCTAGACTTCTTCTCGTGTACAATTTCCTAGGGCTTAATGACACACGAGCCTCTCCGACTTATCACTTGCGTGATAACGTCGGGCCTCAAACAGTCACCCACCTTCGTACTATTGTATCGATCGGATGCCAAGTACTCTTTATTGAGCTTTGACCGAAAGATTGGTAGCAATTGTTCATTTCGTTGGCCTTATATTTGTTGCTTGTTGCTATATTGTTGGCGAGAGAGGATTTTACTTATTGTCCCTCTGCCGAGAGCTCCGTGAACTTTATATTTAATTTATTGTTCAGCTTATGCTCGGTGCCGCTGTGCCATCTCCCGTTACAATATATATATTGTGACGAGGCATTATAGGCCTCGCAGTCACGTCGAGGCCAAACAGCAGCGTCGCGCCGTCTCGCACCCGTGGTGGAAGTAGGGTACAGTCGAACGGGTACTGTCGTCGAATTGTTCGTACGTTACAGAGGGACGACGAACGACGACGTCGGCGAACGACGGAGAGAGACGACGGCCGACGGCAGAGCGGGGGAGATGGCTGTGCCGAAGGAGCGATCGACGATCGTCGGACGAAGCCGGCCGGCGAGAAGGATTAGATGAAGGATAGTGAGTAAGATTTGAGATATTGAGAGAGCGAGACGGCGGTCGACGGAGTAAAGAGAGATAAAGAATTGTAAGAGAGAGAAAGTAAGTCGGGAGTGCCGAGTGAATAGAGAGTTAGAAAAGTTAAAAGTGTGGAGTGAAGGAAGAACGAGTAGAGTGCCGAGAGAGTGAGGAGTGCGAGTGAGAGAAAGATAGAGAGGATAGGGCGAGAGAACGGGCGGGAGACCGAGAGAGCGACGGACGATCCACCTGCGAGGCCGAACGTGTGAGAGAGAGGGAGCGAAGCCGTGCCACCGGTCTACTCGTGTGTGAGAGAGAGAAACGCTGCGCGAGCGAGGCGAAAACCGTCGAGTTAAGGTAGGCGCACGTGGTGCACCATTTCTTGTATAACGCGACGTAGTAGAGAGTGCATTGCCCCGTCCCCTCGCCCCGCAGAACAAAGGCTGCGTCCTCCGGCGTCTCCGGGGGTCAGCAGGTTAAATAGAACCCGGTGTGTGTATGTGTGCGTGAGAGAGAGAGTATTGGAGATTGTGTAGAGCGGGAAGAAATAAAAGATTATTGTCTGGTTATTTATAACTGATCGGTGCTCACCCGTTATTTTGACCAAAAAGAATTTAAGAGAACTTGCCCCCGAACACCCCCTTCCCTCCCTGAGTGTAGCCGAGTCGGAGGAGGAAAAAAAAGCCCTTGGTATTTCGGGCGAAAGGAATACCTGGCGCCCAATACGGCGAATGAGTAAGAAAATAACAAAGAAAGAACGGGCGTCATTAAGGATTTTGGACGGGCAGCTCGCGGAGGGTTTTTACGAAATTTCAGGGTCGCGAGCGCGTCACAATATATATATTGTGACGAGCTCGCTTCGCTGTAAATTTCGTGAACCAGGAGGCGAGCTGCCAGTCAAAATTCTTTAATGACGCCCGTATTTTCGCGTTCCCGATTTTGTTTTTTTCGCCAATTGGGCGCCAGGTGTTTCTTTCGTCCCGAAACACCAAGGGTGATGATCTCTTTTCTTTCTCCGACTCCAATTCAGGGAATGGTGGGGGTTCAGGGGGCAAATTACTCTATTATTTTCTATTAACGAAATAACGGTGAGCACCGATCTATGACAATTTATTTTCGATATCGCTTTTACATCAATACATTTCCGGTTCACACTCACTCTCGCATTCCTCTTACTCTTCCTCTCATACCGACCTCCGGAGACGCCGGAGGGCACAGCCTTCAATACAAAGGGCGAGGGGACGAGAGTAAGGCACACTCTATTGCGTCGCGATAACTGAAAAATGGTGCACCACGTGCGCCTACCTTCTCTTGTCGTCTTCGCTCGCGCAGCGTTCCTCTCTCTCTCGCTCTCCCTGGTGCCGGTGGCTCAGCCTCGCTCGCTCTCTCTCGCACGCACGTCCTCGGCTTCGCTTGTCCTCCGGTCCGGCTCTCTCGCTCGCTCGCTCGCTCTATCCTCTATCTCTCTCCCTCTTACACACACCCACAGTATCCTTTCTCGCTCTCACTGTCTGGTCACTCTCCACTCTGTTCACTCTTTCTCCACTCTGTTCACTCTTTCTCCACTCCACCGCTGACTCCTCACTATCTCTATCCACGCGTCCCTTTTTCTAATTTCGACTCTCTCTCTCACACAACTTTATAACCTCGCTACCTATCCGTCCGTACTCTCGCTCTTCAATCGCTCAAACTTAACTTGTCGCAATCGGCGATCAATTTCTCACATATGTGCCATTTGCACCCCAAATTCTAGCTTGTCGCAATCGGCGATCAATTTCTAACTAACTAGCCTTCTTACTCTAATTCTTCTCGCCGGCCGGCTCCGTCGGTCGCTCGCTCGCGTGGTGGGGGAAGGTCCACCCGACGATCGACGATCGATCCTTCGGGTCAGCCATCTCTCTCGCACTGCCGTCGGCCGTCGTCTCTCTCCGTCGTTTGCCGACGTCGTCGTTCGTCGTCTTTCTGTAATTCACGAAGATTTCGACGACAGTGCCCGTTCGACCGTACCTTGTTTACACCACGGGTGCGAGGCGGCGCGACGCTGCTGCCTATCTATCGCCGTGACTGCGAGGCCTATAATGCCTCGGCACAATATATATATATATATTGTGACGAGCTCGTTCCCTGAAAATTTCGTGTAAAACAGGTGGCGAGCTGCCAGTCATAAAATCATTAATGACGCCCGCATCTCGTTTCTTCCAAATTCACGCCTTTGCCGTATTGGGGCGCCAGGTATTTCATTCATCCCGAAATACCAAGGGGTAGCTTACTCTTCCAACTCGCCTCGGCTGAACTCAGGGAAGGATGGGGGTATTCGGGGGGCAATTTTTAACTCTTTAGATTTTTGTTTGAAATAACGGGTGAGCACCGACGGTTAACCCGAAACAATCACAATTTATTTTACTTAATTCTCTATACAATTTCGTTCGCTTTCTCGCACCGACCTCCGGAGACGCCGGAGGGCACGGCCTTTGTCACGGGACGAGGGGACGGGGTTGAGACGCGCTCTACTGCGTCGCGGTACTATAAAAAAGGTTGCACCACGTGCGCCTACCTTCTTTCTCTCTTCCTCGCTCTCGCACAGCGTTCGCTCGACCTCCGGTCTCTCTCACTCTCGTCCACGGTCCCTCGCTCGTCCTCCGGTCCCTCTCGCTCGCACGCTCGCTCTTCGTATCCTCTCTCGCTCTCCCTCGCACACACACTCGCCGTATCCGCTCTCGCTCTCGCTCTCTCGTCACTCTGCACTCACGACTCCTCTCTCGCTCTCTCTCACAACTCTCCACTCTTTTCTTGCACTCTCTCGATCCCTTCACTCAACTGTCTTCCAGCCCGAACTTAACTCCTCGATTCCAAAACTAAACTCTTACGATCTACCAATACTAACTCCTCGATTGACCAAAGCTAACTCTCCGATCGTCCAAAACTAACTGTCGATTCCCTATTCTAATTGTTCCTTGCCGGCCGGCTCGTCGGTCGCTCGCCCGCGTGGTGGGGGGAAAGGTCCATCCGGCGAGTCACGATCGCTCCTTCGGCTCAGCCGTCTCTCTCGCACCGCCGTTGGCCGCCGTCTCTCTCCGTCGTTTCGCGACGTCGTTGCTCGTCGTCTTTCTGAAATTGACGAAGACTCGACGACAGTGCCCGTTCTACCGTACATTGTGTCGACCACGGGTGCGAGACGGCGCGACGCTGCTGTTTACCCTCGACGTGACTGTGAGGCCATTAATGCCTCGTCACAATATATATATATATATATATATATATATATTGTCACGCCGTTGGGAGGGGCTAGGGGAATTTCGCTGATGTGAAATGATACAAAAACAGAAAAATATATCAATCGACTTTATTCTCTTCACATCTTTGACGGCTGACGATCTCCGGGGTATTTAATACTTAATAACAAAAAAAAACAAATTCCTTATGGGCGCCAGTTAATTTTTAAGCAAAAAGAAAAATTAACAAAAATAAAACTGACAATGTGTTTATAGGTAAGTGTAGGAGAGGGGAGGGGTAAAGCGGGAAGGGATCTCAGGATGTAAGTTCGCCGACGCAATGGCCTCTTATTAATTACCACTAGCTATTTCTACTATCACAATGTTTCTGTTCGAACGCTAGGTTACCCGGTATATGATATCGTTTCGGTCGGTCGCAGGAAGAAGGGCAGGCGGGGAGAGGGCGTCGTTGTCCGTGAGGACTTCGGATGATTTCTGAAGAAGGGAGGGGGGAGGTTAGGTGTGATCGCGCGACGCGCGCGATCGAATGTTCTCGACGGCGGTCGAGATAGTAGGTGAAAGGGGGAAGGGGGGTCGGGAGGGAGGAAGACCGTTACAAATATTATTCACTCGCGATTTTCTTAAATTTAATTGCCGTCCCACACGGCTACACCAGGAAAAGAGAAAAACTATAACGATTCTACTAGTCTCGCACTCGCGGAGAAATATCAAAGAAGCGAGAAAACAAAACAAACCGGGAATAAACTTCTCGAAAATGAGTCGGGTAATAATTCGCGAGGGGTAACCGTGCAAACACTCACCGTTGTTGCCGCTGCTTGTTTCTCCTCGTTCCGTTCTTCCCGTCCTTTCTCGTATCCGTGTCGTTAGCCTGGTCGTTCGTTCGTATTTTCCGTGTTCCTTTCCGTTTTCCTTTACTCGTTATCCCGTTTCAGTTCCAATTCGTCGTTATTTTACTTTACAGATTCCTTTTCGCACTTCACTTCTCTCTCTCACACACACTCGATCCTCGCCTTACTCTACACTCTATACTCTTCACTACTCTATACTCTTTTCGCTCCTTCCTAATCGCCGGCTCGTCACAAAGTGACGGCCGCATGGCCGGCCGGAAGCTCGCGAAATTTTCGCGTTCGCTGATTGGCTACCGGCCGGCATCGATCATCGAGGCAGCAGCGATACGGATCGATGGGAGAAGGGTCAAACGGGTGATTGATTTTAGGACTGTCGCGAGCGGGATCTATTGGGGAGAAGGAGGTAATGAGGTCGGTCGGTAAGTATGGGAAAAATTTGCGAACGGGAATTTATGATTCGGGTAATAAGGTAGGGTAGGGTAATCGCCGTACGCTGCTGCCACCTTCGTCACTCTGTCGCCGCACGGCCGATGGATGGCCGGGGTGCGGGGACGGACGGGTGCTGTACTTTTGACAGGTACTGATTTGTGAGTGTAGTGCGAGTGTTGTGCGATTTTCTTGGCCTTTTCCGGGTGATGGTTTTCCTCGGAGGTGGTGAGAGGGAGCCGGGACGAGCTCTCCGAAGGGGAATAATCTTCGGGCCGGTCCAGGTGTGTAATT
The DNA here is from genome assembly GCA_964007305.1 of Netelia melanura. Classification (NCBI taxonomy): domain Eukaryota; kingdom Metazoa; phylum Arthropoda; class Insecta; order Hymenoptera; family Ichneumonidae; genus Netelia; species Netelia melanura. The sequence goes on from OZ023255.1 coordinate 22,364,927, forward strand.
TTCTATTTGTTTCTTCATGATCTTCTTGGTTTTAACTTTCTCTTCTTTTCAGGTTATTTTATTTGACGACGTCGACGACGACGACGAGGGCGACGACGACGACGACGACGACGACGACGATACGATGGCTGGCGGGTCAGTCCGGTGAGTATCTTTTCGATGTTTTCTTGTTTATGTTCCGGTTGCTTCATCTTCTTCTCTTGTTGCAGGGCCTGACGATGGTGACTGCGATGGCGATGGTGATGGTGATGACGATGGTGATGGTGATGATGGTCTGGCGATGGCGATGATGATGGTCTGGCGATGGCGATGATGATGGTGAGGGTGAGGTTAGTCGCAGTGACTGACTTGTCGCCGGTGAGTGCTTGCACGGGTTTTATATTCTATATTGCGTAACTTTTTATACTTATCTTTCTTTCCTGTTACAGGTGTGGGACGGCGACTTCGTGGGTGAGCCGGCGGCGGGGGAGGCTGTGACGTACAGCGTCACAACACCCCCCCGCTTAAACGAGAGTACACCCGTTGGTGTACTCGAGCGTATCTCTTTCCCTAGCTATCTGTAAATATAATTTTTCTCTCTCATTCTTCCACTCGCTCACGTATACTTTTGGACGGTTTCAGGCTTATTGTTTCGGGTAACGAGTGTGTGCTCGCACAGTTCGTCCCCCGCATCTCCCAACTCATTGAGATTTGTACCGTTGACGGCTCAGTCTTTTCCCTCTCCTGTGCTCTGACTAGGGTACGTGGCTCCTCGCTCGCGTACCTGACATCTTTGGTTTCGCTCCAGGCCAGCCTATCTTTTGACGCTTGGTCCGGTCTTTTTATGTCTGCCGACGGGCGTTATCGAGACGGTGTGGGGACTTGTGGGAAGAAGGGTTGGGTTTGGCCTGCCGGGCCTAGCGGTCGGTTTAGGGAGGTTGGGGGGGGGGGTAGAGGGAATGAAAGGGGAAGAAAGGTGGAGTGAAAGGTTGACTGAGACGAGAGAGAAAAAAAAATGATAATAACAAAAGAAACTTGGTCGAAGCCAGATGTAGGGAAGAATAACAACTAAAATAATGGACGAAGCCAGGTATAAGGAAAACTCAACTAAAATAATGGACGAGGCCAGGTAGAAGAAAATGCGAACTAAAATAATGGACGAAGCCAGGTAGAAAAATAGCATAAACGGAAGGGAACTCAAAAAGGAAAGAGAGAGGGGTGTAAGAATAGAAGAAAAGAAACGAAAGGAAAGGGTAGTGATGGTTGGGGGGGGGGGGGGGGTTAAGGGGGATGGAGGGTAATTTGTGGCCAGGCGGGAGTGGGGGATTATTGGATGGGTAGGGGGGGTGAAAGGGAGGGGTGCTTAGCGGGGATGGGGACGGTTTTCGATCCGGTTAGGACATTTATCAGACAAATGGCCCAACCGGCCGCAACGCCAACACCTTTTGGGGGTGGGCGCGCGTGGAAGGTCAGGGTGGCGGATCTTGAGGGACATTAGGGCGGGGATGGCGGGTGGCGGGGTAGGGGGAGTTGGGGGCGGTGAGGGGGTGTGGGAAGGGGGGGTTATTTGGAGGGACATTAGGCTGGGGATTGCCTCGGAGAGTCGGGAGGAAGTTGGGCGGTGTGGGGGAGTGTGGGAAGGGGGGGTAGGGCGCAGAGCCATGCGGCTCGGGGTGGTGGTAGGGGGAGTTGGGCGAGGGGGATTAGGGGTTTGGGCGCGGGAGTGGCGGTGAGGAGGGCGAGGGGGTCGGAGGATGGGGGTGGGGTTTGGGACCGCGGCTCCGGCTTCTTCAGCCAGAGCGCGGGCCCTGCGACGACTGCGCCGCTGCCGTTTAGAGGGTTTATTGCGGCGCGGGGTGGTGGAGGAAGATGGGGGGAATGGTTTAGTGGGGCTGGTGGGGGGGAAGGTGAGGGGGAGGTGGAAGGGGAGTAGGAGGGTGGAGCGCAGACGCTCTCCAGGTGGACGGAGAGGGCGGATATGTGGGCGTGGGGTGTGGTGGCGGAAAAATACGCATAGCGCAGCGAGCCGCAGTAATGCGCGGCTGGAGGATCGGGGGAGAAGGGACCGGGGGAGCGGGGGCGTGGGGAAGGGGGGCGGCTTGATAGAGGTAGGTGAGTGGGGGTGGGGGAGGGGGCCGAGTGTGGTCGGCGTAGGGGTAGGGTTGATGAGGGAGTAGTGGGGGTGGTGGGGGTAAGGGATTTGTTTGGGGAGATGGGGGTAGGGGGAGGCGATGGTGGGGGAGAAGGGGGGGGCGACTCCTCGTCGTCCTCGTATCACCCCTCGGGGATGGGGATGGAGAGGGGGTATGTGACCGCCGGTGCCGCCCGTTGGAAGGCGGGGGTGCCGGCAAAATCTTGGAACCCTCCGCGGAGGGTACCCGTCGGCAAGACATACCGCCGGTGGCCCGTGGACCGACCGGCTCTCCCTTGACTCATCCTTGACTCCTGAAATGCAATTGTACTTGGTTAGTGTCTGTCACATCGTGCTACTTGGGGTTAGTAGGGGTGGGGAGGATACCCGTATCCGCCTGCGGGTGATAGGCCGTTAGGTCGGATACGTGTACCCTTGGATTTTTTCGCGAATTGGGGTCATTTAGTTCATAGATCACGGGAGATGGAACGCTCAATATTTCGTAGGGACCGGTGAAACGCGGGGCGAGTTTAGCTGCAAAATTCTGGGGGCCGGACGAAAGAACGCGGTTTCTTCTGAGTACAAGATCACCTACCTTGAACCGCGTATCTTTCCTGCCTTGGTTGTAATGGCGGGCCTGGCGCTTATGCGCCTGTTCTAATTGCTTACGGACCCAGTAATGTAATAGGGGCAGACGTTTGAGTCTGTCGGTCCAAACTTGGGGGTCTGTTGGTTGAATGGTGGGAGGAACAGGAGTATTATCGCGGATACTTTTGGTCGGTCGGGGGTTTCGACCAAAATTCAAAAAGGCGGGGATCATGCGAGTCGACGACTGTACTGCGGTGTTCAGGGCAAAACACAGCTCGGGAAGATGCTGATCCCAGAGCCTGTGGTCTTGCCCGACATACGCCGCGATCATGGTCTTTAATGTTCTGTTCACTCTCTCCACCGGGTTGGCTTGGGGATGATAGGGAGGGACGGTCGTGTGGTGTATGCCATTCTGAGAGAGGTATTCGGTGACGTGGGTATTTATGAACTCGGTGCCGTTGTCGGTTAATAGGTATTGGGGACAGCCCCAACGGTTAAGGACGAGGGTATCGAGGGCTGACGTGATGTTGGGACCGTTGGCTGTTCGTATGGCTTTCGCCTCTACAAATCGGGTAAAAAGGTCCTGGAACACGACAACGTACCGGTTCTGGTTTTTGCTGGGAGGGAATGGACCCATGACGTCGGTCGCGACTACGCACCAGGGGCCTTCGGTAGTGCGTTCTCGCATAAGGCCTCCAGGGGCTCCCTGGTAAACCTTATGGAGTTGGCACTCCTGGCACCGGGTGACGTAGTGCGCGACGTCTTGATACACACCGGGCCAGAAAAAGTCCTGGATGACCCGGTGGTATGTTTTATCAATGCCCAAGTGGCCTGACTGGGGATGGTTGTGAGCCCCTCTCATGGCATCGGGACGGGATTTTAAGGGAAGGACTAGTTTCCATGCATCCAGGTCAGCCAGGGTAGGATCGATGATGGTATGAGGTCGGTGGTAAAAGAGTTTCCCATCCTCGATTTTCCAACTCGGGTACTTTCTAGGGAACTCTCTTACATTTTCCAACTTTTCCTCATACCACCCGTCCACCGCATCTCCAATGTCAGACAGGGTGGCTATCTGGGACTCGTGCATTCGGGATAGGGCGTCGGGTACTACATTTAGGGCTCCTTTCCGGTGGACAATGGTCATGTTATAGGCTTGCATGGCCAATGCCCACCTCGTCAGTCGACCAGAGGGATCTCGCAAATTTTTGAGCCATTGGAGGCTGCTGTGGTCCGTGATGACCGTGAAGGCCGTACCCTCAATGTACGGCCTCAGCTTCTTCACGGCCCACAGCACCGCCAAGCACTCCTTCTCAGTGACGGTGTATTTTTGTTCGGCGCGGGTGAGGACTCGACTGGCGAAAAGGATAGGGTGTTCCTCTCCCTTCACCTCCTGGGTGAGGACGGCGCCCACCGCGAGGTCGCTTGCGTCCGTATGGATGGTGAAAGGGAGGGTAAAGTCGGGGCGGGCAAGGACGGGAGTTCGGGTGAGGGCTTCGCGGAGGGATCGGAAGGCGGAGTCTTGTGTCGGTCCCCAGTTCCAGGGAGCGTCCTTGTGTAACAGCTCGGTCAGGGGTGTTTTATCCTTAGAGATATCACCCATGAACCGAGCGTACCACCCGACCATTCCCAGGAACCGGCGTAATTGCTTGACGGTTTTGGGTGGCGGGTATTCCAGTATGGGGGAGATTTTGTCCGGGTCCGTCTTCAGTCCGTCCGGTCCAATTACATATCCCAAATATTTAACCTCCTGGCAGAAAAATTCGCTTTTATCTCTATTTATGTCCAGTCCGGCGTCTTTGAAGGCTGTCAATACTCTGGTTAGGTAGTCGTAGTGGTCCGTCTCTGTGTCCGTGGCAATAATTACGTCGTCAAGGTACGCGAATACGTGAGGTTCCCATTCGGGGTCGATCAGCGTGTCCATGAGGCGTTGGAAGGTGGCAGGGGCGTTGGTCAATCCGAAGGGCATTCTTTTGAATTGGAATAAGCCGCGCCCAGGTACCGCGAAGGCAGTTATGGGCCGGCTGTCGGGATGTACAGGGATTTGGAAATACGCCTGGCTCAGGTCGAGTTTGGATATGTACCGGGCCTGTCTTAGGCCGGCCAATATCCGATCCATGTTCGGGAGGGGGTAGGCGTCTTTTTTCGTAACTTTGTTCACGTCCCGATAGTCCACACAAAACCGGTGTTTACCACCCGGTTTCGGGACTATGACGGGGTTGCTGAGCCAGGCACTTCGGGATCTCTCGATAACTCCTTCTCTCCACATCTTGTCGACCTCCTCCTGGGCGATCTTCAGGAGATGTGGAGAGATTACTCGGGCTCTCTGTCGAATGGGAGGATGTCCTTCTACGTCTATGTCGTGTTCCGTTATGTGGGTCATACTTAACTCGGGAGAGGGGTTGGGGATGATATATTTGTCCAGTATTTTGTCGAGTCTATGTCGGGATTGGTCCGTTGGCACTACGAGACCAGCACAGTCTCGTAGGCTTCGCGCTAATATAGTGACGTCAGTTGTGAGGAATGTCCGGGGTGTACTGTGTCTCGTCTGCCAGGTCTCGTCTCTGTAGTTTAATATTAGTCCAAATTGTCGGAGGAAGTCGAGCCCGAGTATGCAAGGACAATTGATTGCTGCCACACGCATTAATATTGGGCCATTCTCTCCGCCAATTTCTAATTGGAGGTGCAAGGCGCCGTCAAGGCTCATGACGTTACCGTTGGCGACCTTGACACCTTCGTCGAGGGGGGTAAGGGGAAGGTCGAGTTTGCTGGCCAATCCGGGGCTGAGGTAGGATCGACAGGAGCCTGGGTCCACCAATCCTGGGAATTTATACTCTCCCAGGAGGACCCATAGAAAATGGCGTTGGTCTCCGTCGATCATTTGGAGGGGAGGGGTGGTTTCGCGGTTTTTACGGGACGGTTTGGGGGTTGGGTATGGGGTTGAGGGAGTTGGGGTCGGACGCTTCATCGTCCGTATGGGGAGGGAGTTTGGGGGAGGTATGGGTTGTTTGGGACGAGGTACGTGGTTAGGGGTTGGTTTGACTCGGGGTTTGGTTACTTGGGCTGGTTGGAGGGTACTTAACTATGGGATTAGGGTGAGATTGGACTGGGGAGGCGGGGAATTTACTGCCTCCCCCCGGGGTAGTTTCCCGACCGCTTCCACAGGCAGCCGGGGCAGGATCTGGTGTCCGTACCCCGTTGCCCGCACAGCCGGCAAAAATACCCGAGGGGGTGGGCGCAGTCTCTATACCTGTGGCCTATTTGACCACAGTTGAAACAGGGACCGGGGGGTAGGAGGGGTTGTTGACTGGGAAGTTTGGGGGAGGGTGTTTCGGTGCTACATCAGCTAACCGAGGGATGGTTTTGGGCTGTTGGGGGAGGGAACGGGGTAGTGCGGGGTAGCTGTTTGGTCGGGGTGGGGAAGGGGGTGCTGCCGCGGCTACGTCGCGGTAGCTAGGAATGGGGGTGGGGGGTTTGGGGGTTTGTTGGCGAGGTCGGGGTGCGGGTTTGGGGAGTGATTGGGGAAGTGGGGGTGGGGTTGGCTCTGCTTCCACTGCCGCCGTCCTCCGTACCTCAGGCTTGGCCGTCGGCCGGTAGGCGACGTAGGGATCGCAGGTGGGGAAGGAAGTGGGAGAGGGGCGGTAAGCTTTTCTGCGTTCCCGGATTACTTCCCGCTGACGGCAGGCCAACAGCAGCTCGCTGAAGGTCGCGATGCCGTCCCGGGAAATATACTCGCTGTAATCCGGGTGCAGATTAGCGTAGCAAATGTCAATTTGTTGGTCTAGGGGGGGGAGGGGGTTGAGGCGCTTGATCAGGGTCCGGATCTTGTCGAGGTACTCCCCGCAAGGTTCGTCCGGACCCTGAGTCCTCAGGCTGATTTCGTGGCGGATCCTCTCCTGACTCGACTCCACGCCGAAACGGTCGCGGAAGTGGGAGAGGAATCCGACGTATGAGTTCCAATTTTCTTCCTCCAGGCGATGCCACCTGAGTGCATCGCCTGTGAGGGCTTCGGGCAGGCAACGGAGGAGGTCGGTCTCGTTGTAGTCGCGGGACCGACAATATTCGTGGAGACGGCGGAGGAATTCCTCGCCGTCCTCTCCACGTTTTCCCGAAAACTTCGGGCCATTTCTCCTCCAGTCCTCCCCCCTCCGGGCGTCCCGCGATCCTTGAGATTCGTGGAAGCCCGAGGGGGTGAAGGCCTGGGACTCGGGAGGTCTATATGTGGTCCTAGGGGGAGGGGGAGGGGGTGCATTCCACGTACTGTGTAGTACGGGCGCGTATTGGGAAGAATAGGGGTAGGAAGGATTCCAGGGGTTGTCGGACGCCGGTTCGACCGGTTCCGCGTGGGGGTACGGGGTTTGGCTTGTCGCCGGGGGTGGTTGGTAGGGCGGAAATCGAGAGGGAGGGGATCGGGCAAATGTTACCGCCGGCGTGGCTCGCCGGGGAAGATAAGAAGGGGAAGTGGGTCGTTGGGGTTCGTCCTCCTCGACGGCTGAGAGGAGGTTATGATGATAGGGGGATGAACGGGGGGAGGGTTGGGGCCTTTGTGGTTCCGGGTCGGGGTATGATGGTCGTTCCGACCGGGAAATTGAGTGAAGTGCGGGGGCCATAAATTGAGAACTGCCTGCTTCAGGCAGAGTTCTCTGAGGGAATTGGGGTGGGGCTGAGGGGTGATGGGACGGAATATGGGCGGTTTGTATGTCAAGGGAGAAGGGAGGGAATAGGCCGGATTCCTCATCCGCGGGGTCCCATAGGACGGGGGATGAGGGGTGTAGCCGGCGAGTCTCGTGTCGGATTAACCGATCACGGATACTATTTAAGTTGCCGCGAGAGCTGATCCGGGCGACGATGCACATCCGGATCAGGTCGCGGACTTCCTCAACGCCGTAGATCCGATCCCGGATCTCGGAGAGGGGATCTCGGGGGTTGAGGGGGGGTTGGAAGGTAAGGGGAGATAGTGGGGGGCTTTGGGTAGTATGTACAATTGGTGCGGTGACGGTCGTGGTGGTGACCGTCACGGCGGTGGTGGGGAGGGTGTTATGGGTGCGTTCCATCATGTTGGGAAAGGGGTAATACACAAATTTTTAAATGGTAATGCAAAATATTCAAAATGCGATAACGAAGGAAAAATGTACTTAATATTATTTCGGTATCCTAGTACTACGAGCAAGGAGCAACGCAACCCTACGTGTGGGACGACGCAAATAATCTTTACTCGCACAAAGAGGAAAAAAAAAAAATATCGGCGTAGATAACGTCGATGGTATTCAGCGCAATATAAAAAAAAAGAACGAATAGCCAGTGGTGGGCGCTATTATAAAAAAACTTTATATTGGGGGGGCGGAGCAGCAGGGCGGAAGTTCGGCGCAAGTCAGATATATTTTACACAATAATAATATTTGGCATGCACAGAGGGGAGGGTAAATAAAATACTCAGTCCACAATCTCAAGATAGAGAGTAAAAGATAAACAAAAATTTTTTTTTTTTTTTTTTTTTTTTTTTTTTTCCGATGGCGTCCTCCTGCAAGGAAAATGGGTTAGTCTTTACCGTATGTTTAAGTTCAACGACCAAAAATGAAAGTTAACCAAACAGAAAATTCCTTATTTTGGGAAACAATTCTCTAAACTTGAATTCAAAATTCTCAAGGAAATATTCAATTCTCAAAAAAAAAACTGTTAAGAATTTCTATAATCTCGCAATACAAAAAAATTCTTTGATATAAAAGAAAACAACCTCCACAATTTCCACTTCAATCTCTTCGTGTTTCAACTTTCCAAAATCATCATCAGAAAAAAGAACAAAATTTCAAACTCGGAAATTTCCAAAATAAAGTCTCCACACTCTCAAAAAAACTAAAAGTCAGCAATAAAAGAAAATTCTGAAAATCTCGAAATCAAAAATAAAAAAAAAACAAGATCCAAAATCTCGAAATCAAAACAAAATTCCAAAATCTCAAAATCAGAATTCAAGAACAACTTCAATATCTCAAACAAACAAAATTTCAAAGATCTGAAAACAAAAAAAAATCTCCGAAATCTCAAACTAAGAAACTCTAACTCAAAGTTCTTCAGTCAGAATTTCGAGTTCCCAAAGAAAAAAAACTCTCAAATTCAATAACGGGGCTTCCTCTCAACTTATCGAAATCCAAATAATACGATGCTCAAAAAAAAAAGCAAACAGGAAAAAAAATCTCAAAGGAAATAAATCTGTAAATCTTAAAAATAACCAAAAGAATAAAAAAAAATACAATACTCTCAAAATTCCAAACTCTCCTGTATAACCAAAAAAAAACCAAAACTTCAAAAGTTGGAAATCAATTCTCACATCTCAAAATCTAAAATCGGTACTCTCAAAAAAAAATTCCAGGATTTCAAAATCGGAGAAGAAGAGAAAAAGAAAGAATTATAGGGGTTCCTATATTTCAAAATGCCACCAAGTCTGCAAGCTCAAAAATAACCCAACAAAAAATAAAAAACTCTCAACTTTCCAAAACCCAAAAATCTCCAATGTTCAAAAACAGAAAGAGAAAAAAAGGAAAAAAAATCAAAAGTCTCGCAGTTGAAAATAAAAGGAAATTTTAAATTATCCCCTTTTTTTTTTTTTTTTTTTTTTTTACAATTCAAAGAGGAAAAAAAAATAATTTATTCATTCTCCGTCAATACGGAAGAATCTCCAAAATAAACGAAATCCACAATCTCAAAAAAAAAAAAATTCTATATTTCTATTTCGACTTCTCAATTCAAAAAAAAATTACAAATTCGAGGTGCAAAATTCACAGTTCAGCTGAAAGAAAAAAAAACACAGTCTAAATTCAAAGAAAATGCACATGTCAAATTTTCGGGTACAGCAATTCAAATCATATCGTGAATTCAGTAGCTGCCTGAACTTCCGCTGCGCTTTAAGGAAAAAGGGGGTATAAATTCTCGGGGTGAATTTTTCGGAAGGGGAAGGGTTGATTTTCGGGCCCCACGTTGGGCGCCAATTTTGTCATGCCGTTGGGAGGGGCTAGGGGAATTTCGCTGATGTGAAATGATACAAAAACAGAAAAATATATCAATCGACTTTATTCTCTTCACATCTTTGACGGCTGACGATCTCCGGGGTATTTAATACTTAATAACAAAAAAAACAAATTCCTTATGGGCGCCAGTTAATTTTTAAGCAAGAAGAAAAATTAACAAAAATAAAACTAACAATGTGTTGATAGGTAAGTGTAGGAGAGGGGAGGGGTCAAGCGGGAAGGGATCTCAGGATGTAAGTTCGCCGACGCAATGGCCTCTTATTAATTACCACTAGCTATTTCTACTATCACAATGTTTCTGTTCGAACGCTAGGTTACCCGGTATATGATATCGTTTCGCTCGGACGCAGGAAGAAGGGCAGGCGGGGAGAGGGCGTCGTTGTCCGTGAGGACTTCGGATGATTTCTGAAGAAGGGAGGGGGGAGGTTAGGTGTGATCGCGCGACGCGCGCGATCGAATGTTCTCGACGGCGGTCGAGATAGTAGGTGAAAGGGGGAAGGGGGGTCGGGCGGGAGGAAGACCGTTACAAATATTATTCACTCGCGATTTTCTTAAATGTAATTGCCGTCCCACACGGCTACACCAGGAAAAGAGAAAAACTATAACGATTCTACTAGTCTCGCACTCGCGGAGAAATATCAAAGAAGCGAGAAAACAAAACAAACCGGGAATAAACTTCTCGAAAATGAGTCGGGTAATAATTCGCGAGGGGTAACCGTGCAAACACTCACCGTTGTTGCCGCTGCTTGTTTCTCCTCGTTCCGTTCTTCCCGTCCTTTCTCGTATCCGTGTCGTTAGCCTGGTCGTTCGTTCGTATTTTCCGTGTTCCTTTCCGTTTTCCTTTACTCGTTATCCCGTTTCAGTTCCAATTCGTCGTTATTTTACTTTACAGATTCCTTTTCGCACTTCACTTCTCTCTCTCACACACACTCGATCCTCGCCTTACTCTACACTCTATACTCTTCACTACTCTATACTCTTTTCGCTCCTTCCTAATCGCCGGCTCGTCACAAAGTGACGGCCGCATGGCCGGCCGGAAGCTCGCGAAATTTTCGCGTTCGCTGATTGGCTACCGGCCGGCATCGATCATCGAGGCAGCAGCGATACGGATCGATGGGAGAAGGGTCAAACGGGTGATTGATTTTAGGACTGTCGCGAGCGGGATCTATTGGGGAGAAGGAGGTAATGAGGTCGGTCGGTAAGTATGGGAAAAATTTGCGAACGGGAATTTATGATTCGGGTAATAAGGTAGGGTAGGGTAATCGCCGTACGCTGCTGCCACCTTCGTCACTCTGTCGCCGCACGGCCGATGGATGGCCGGGGTGCGGGGACGGACGGGTGCTGTACTTTTGACAGGTACTGATTTGTGAGTGTAGTGCGAGTGTTGTGCGATTTTCTTGGCCTTTTCCGGGTGATGGTTTTCCTCGGAGGTGGTGAGAGGGAGCCGGGACGAGCTCTCCGAAGGGGAATAATCTTCGGGCCGGTCCAGGTGTGTAATTTTCTATTTGTTTCTTCATGATCTTCTTGGTTTTAACTTTCTCTTCTTTTCAGGTTATTTTATTTGACGACGTCGACGACGACGACGAGGGCGACGACGACGACGACGACGACGACGACGATACGATGGCTGGCGGGTCAGTCCGGTGAGTATCTTTTCGATGTTTTCTTGTTTATGTTCCGGTTGCTTCATCTTCTTCTCTTGTTGCAGGGCCTGACGATGGTGACTGCGATGGCGATGGTGATGGTGATGACGATGGTGATGGTGATGATGGTCTGGCGATGGCGATGATGATGGTCTGGCGATGGCGATGATGATGGTGAGGGTGAGGTTAGTCGCAGTGACTGACTTGTCGCCGGTGAGTGCTTGCACGGGTTTTATATTCTATATTGCGTAACTTTTTATACTTATCTTTCTTTCCTGTTACAGGTGTGGGACGGCGACTTCGTGGGTGAGCCGGCGGCGGGGGAGGCTGTGACGTACAGCGTCACAATATATATATATATATATATATATATATATATATATATATATATATATTGTGACGAGGCAGTACTCTCCTCGCAGTACGCGCTCGCGATAGATAGTCGTAAGGGAATATGAAAGAGACAACAGCAGAGGCGCGACGCCTCGCTCCCGTGGAAATAAAAGAGATAAAAGGACACACTCTGTCGGCCAGGCTTCCTTTATTTACAGAGAGCGGTCGCCAACCGTCAGCAGCAACGACGAGAGAGAGCGACGCTGTGCGAAGGCAGAAGGCGCGAGAGGGATGGCTGTGCTGGCGATCGAGGAGCGATCGCCGCGAGACCCCCACCTTCGCCGGCAGAGGAACAAGGAAGCGAGGAGAACGCACGAGCCGGTGGACACCGGCAGAGAATTAGATTAAGGGGAGTCAGATTTTGGTCACCGATGAGAAATGAGTTAGAATTTGGATAGCAAGGAGGAAATGAGTTAAGATTTGAAAAGCGAATGAGAAGTTAGTGAGGAATAAGAGTTAGAAAGTAGAGTGAGATTTGGAATGTGAGAGAGGATTGAGAGTGCAGTAGAGCGGGAAAAATCGAAGGATTAAGTGTGTGTGCGAGGGAGAGAGCGAGGCTGAGCCACCGGAGTACCGGCGAGAGAGAGCGAGAGAGAGGATACGTGACGAGGACGCTGTGCGACACCGAGGCGATTGACGTCGACGAAAAGGTAGGCGCACGCGGTGCATTTTCTTTATCTCGTGCGACCCCTCTGCGGGCGTGCGTGAGGTGGCGGTTGGTGTCCGTCGCGCAACCCCTCGCATCCCCGAACGATCAGCTGTGCTTTCCGGCGTAACCGGAAAGCCGCTGCGTCCCACGCGTACACGAGTTAAATCCGTAGAATAAGAAGAGCGGAAATTGGATTGTAATGATCATCGATTTAGGATTAATAAATGACGATATAATTGTTGAATACTCGTAAGAATTGCTCACCCGTTATTTTTGGAAAACTTGCTTGCTTGTCCTACGAATCCCCCCCAATTCCTGAGTGTAAGCCGGAGGAGTATTTGACCGAAAGACGGTACCCTTGGTATTTCGGGGAGATAGAAATACCTGGCGCCCTGAGGGTAGCGAGATAGAGGAATTAATAATATGGGGGCGTCATAAAAGATTTTGGACTGGTAGCTCGTTGCCGGTTTTAGGCGAAATTTACACGCAGCGAGCTCGTCACAATATATATATTCATAATAACTGAAAAGATTATGCAGTTATTCGATTTGGTACATCACGAAAAACGATATTTATTTTCGTATAAGGAGAATAAAAAAAGAAGCAGGTTGTAGCATGGTCTCTGTCTTCCTACCGAGACCTCTATAGCTTTTTCTCTCTCATACATGCAGCGCCCTTAAGAGATAGAGAGCGCGTGCCTTCTGATCTAGAGTATAGACGAGGTGACGGTGAACGGTACGGGGGGAAGCACGCTGCGAGCCGTATATACTGCTAACAATATCTCCTCTTCGTTACCTCGCGCAGTCTCTCTCTCTGTCTTTCTCTCTCTCTCTCTCTCTCTCTCGCTCTCATTCTAACGTGAGGGCGTGAGAGCGTATGCCTTCAAGAGCTCTCTCTCTCAAAAAACGAAAATTTTCAAAAAGAGATGTTTTTGAAAGACCAATGTGTTTTCAGCGGGTAATTAAAATCTCAACTTTTCGATGGGTAATTAAAAATCTCAATTTTTTCGATAGTTACTGAAAAAAAATAAAAATTGCAAAAGTTAAAAATCCGGGCAGTTACACCGTATGATGTGCAGAGTTCCGTATATATCATTTCAAATAATAATTGAAAAGATTATACAGTTATTTCATTTGGTGCAGCACGAAAAAATGATATTTATTCATGTATAAAGAAAATAAAAAAAAGAAGCAGACTGTAGCACGGTCTCTGTCTTCCTAGAGAGTGCTCTATAGTTCTTTCTCTCTCATCCATAGTATAGACGAAACAAAGATGAGTGGTAGAGGTGAGGCACGCTGCATGTCATATATACTGCGATGCCTTCGCGAGCTCGCCCCTCTCTCTCTTCCGCTCTTACGTGCTGCCTATGGCTCTCACTCTCTCTCTCTCTCTCTGGAGCAGAGGTATACCGTATATGAAGCGCTTCTCTGCGTGCGGCTATACGTAGAGTGATCTGTACACTCTCTCGTACCTTTATAAAGAGCTATCGCGCGCTCTTTTGCACATACGATCATTGATGTATTTGACAATATACAGGTAGTTAATATAATCAAGAGGAATTGCGCATATATATATATATTGTCACGCCGACGGGGGTGTGGAACTGGGGAGTAAGGGGGGAAGGGGGTCCTGAAACGAAGAAACGAAATTCCAACACGAATATACAATAAATAATAAATGACGCAAGATTTATTTCAATGAACAAAATAAAAACACAAGAACATAAAAAAAAGAATTTCTTCGATATTTGCGGTCGGCGGACGATCTCCGGGAATGATGTATAAAAGAATGAAAAAAAAAATGTTTATGGGCGCCAGTTAATTTTTCTTCCACAACAACAAAAATTAACAAAAAGAAATAATAAAATAACAACAATATTTAGACACGCTTATTCGTTAATTCCTTATTAACTACGGCGGTACGGGGACGATCTGATGGGAAACAAAAAAAAGGGAAGCTCAGGGTATGGGTTCTCCGACTCTATTTGGCCTCTTATTAATTACCATCAGTCTATCGAATTTGGAATTAATACGGGTCGGTTAAATTTGGAACGACACATAGGGTGATCGGGAGAATATTTGGGAGGCTCTAATAATTGGCGAATACTCAATTCTCTTCGCACGCTGACTGAAGGACAGTGGCACGATACACACAACAATAACAAGTACGCGATTGGCAATGTCACGCGTAACGGTCGGAGTGGACGACCTAGGGAGCGGGGAAAAAGGGGAAAGGGGACGTACCGGACTCGCACTTATTCTACGCGCGCACAACCGTTCCACGCGATTATTTCTCGAATTTTTAATTGTCACTAATACGCTATTAGTTTCGATTTTCTTCAAAACGCAGTGGGAACAAAAAAAAAGAAATACAAAGGGGAGATCTCTAAATAATTTGGGTACCAAAAAGAAACGAAAGAGAGGAAAAGATGCAATGCGTGCCAGAAGATAATGTTGGATCGGAAACAGTGCAAACACTTACTCGTCGATGTTTTTTTTCTGCCGGTTTTTCGCTCTGGTTCTCTCTCCCTCTATCTCGGCGACGCCGTATCTTCGCACTCTCTCCTGGTAACTTCACCTCACTATATTCCTTCGTTATGTCCTCTTCACTCTCGTCTCTCTCTCACTCTCGATTTTTTTTTCTTTTTTTCTCCACACTCTACTCTTTCTCACACTCTACACTCTCTCTCTCACTCCTGATAAACTTCGCTACTCTCGCACTTCCTCACTCGCAATCTATTCTCTCAAAATTTTCTTAACTTTCTCCGCTCTTTATACTTCGCTGGTCGAACTCCAAGTGTCAATCCTCTCGTTAGGCAGCAGCGGCACGGGTCAGGTGATGCGGGCAGTGGGGGGAGATCGATATTTTCGGGACGGTACTAGGGAGATCTATCGGAAGATGAGTATAGTTAGGACGATCGATAATACAGGGTCGTTCTCATGGGTATTGGGATTACGGGTAAGGATAATCGATTATGTTCGCTGCGCGCTGCTGCCATCTCCTCGTAACTCGAATTACTGTCGATGGATGACATGTAACCGAGTTACGGGACGATACTTTTTAGAGTTGGCGGGTGCATTTGAGTGTGAGAGTGTGCCGGTGAATTCTTGGTTGGTTTCTGAACGTCCTGGGAGTTCCTCGGGTGATATTTTCTGCCTGTCGGGGTGTCCTCAGGATATCCTTGGTGATGGCGATGACGATGACAATGCTGACGATGATACTTATGATGATTATGCTGACGAGGGCGACGATAACGGTGAGGACTATGATGACGATTACGACGATGACGATGATGACGGTGAGGACAACGATGACTACGGTGGCGATGAGGACGACGATGACGACGATGACGGTGACGCAAGTGTTTGCACGGGGGTCTACTAGTGGGACTTTTTTGGGGAGTGGAAGGGATGAGGGTGGTCCTAGAATGATTTCGTACTTACTTATTCGTAGATTACGCGTGTGGAACGGTTGCCTTGGAGTTCACCTGGGAGGTGAGGTTGTGCAACATCACTATATATATATATATATTGTGACGAGGCATTAGTGGCCTCGCAGTCGCGTCGATAGAAAGGCAGCAGCGTCGCGCCGTCTCGCACCCGTGGTTGAAACGATGTAAGGTAGAACGGGCACTGTCGTCGAATCTTCGTGAATTTTAGAAAAGACGACGAGAGACGACGTCGCCAAACGACGGAGAGAGACGGCGGCCGACGGCGGTGCGAGAGAGATGGCTGTGCCGAAGGATCGATCGTCGATCGTCGGGTGGACCTTCCCCCACCACGCGAGCGAGCGACCGACGAGCCGGCCGGCAAGGAAAATTAGAATAAGGAGAGTTAGTCAGTTTTGGTCGATCGAAAGAGTGAGATTACGGAAAGCGACGAGTACGCTTGAATGAGATTTTGGACGGATACGGGGTTGGAGTTGAGAGATGTGAGAGAGAGTCAGAGTTGAGATGAGGACGAGGATAGTAGTAGTGAGTGAGGGTGGAAGTTGCGAATAAAGAAGTGAGAAAGAGTGACGAGAGAGCGAGAGCGAGAGAGAATACGGCGAGCGAGCGTGCGAGGGAGAGCGAGGTCGGAGGACGAGCGAGAGGGGGAGAGCGGACTAAAGGACGAGAGTCGTGTTAGAGAGAGAGAGAGGACGCTGCGCGAGCGGAGACAACGAAAGAAGGTAGGCGCACGTGGTGCACCATTTTTCTTGTGACGCGACGGAGTAGAGCGCGTCTTACCCCCGTCCCCTCGCCCCGTGAATCAAAGGCTGTGCCCTCCGGCGTCTCCGGAGGTCGGTATGAGCGAGTGAAACCGGAATGCGAGAGCGTGTGCAACAGAGCGAATGAAATATTGTACAGAGAATTAAAAAAATAAATTGTCATTGTTTCGTGTTACGTAATCATCGGTGCTCACCCGTTATTTCGGACAAAAATCCACTTAGTTGAAATTTCCCCCCGAATACCCCCCTTCCTTCCCTGAGTTCAGCCGAGGCGAGTTGGAAAAGTAAGTAACCCTTGGTATTTCGGGGTGAATGAAATACCTGGCGCCCCAAATGGCAAAGGCATGAATTGGGAAGAAACAAGACGGGCGTCATTAGAGAGATAGTTGACTGGCAGCTCGCCTCTTGTTTTACGAAATTTTCCAGACAGCGAGCTCGTCACCAATTTTCTGGCGCCCAACGTGGGGCCGTGGCAAATAAAATTTCGTATAGCGAGTACATGTGTACTCGAACGGCTGTGCTGAGAGCCGAGAACGAAAATTCGCGTGAGCAACGAGAGTCGAGCGAGAGTGTCGCGCGCGATGTAAACACGACGCTCGCTCGCACGGTCTAACGGACATAGAAAAAAATAGTGCGAATAATATTTCGAAAATACGCTGTGCGACGACGGCGAAGAATTGTCGAGTCGTTGTACGAAATATTATTTCGAGAAAATTAAAGTCGTTGTATCGAAAATTATATTCGGGATTTTCAGGGTGTCGAGGTACTCAACCACTGCGAACTTTAACGGGATGATACAGTGCGCGTTCGGGTGAGTGAGAGGACTCGACCCGACGAAGATAACTCGACGAGTGAATAAATTATCTTTGAAATCCGCGAATAATAATTGGCACAGTGAACAACTAAATTAAAAATTCACGACAAATAAGTAACGTGCCAATAAATAATTTTCGACAATGAGTGAATAATTCTCGATGTGGCAATAAATAATTCGCATCGTAAATAAATATTCCTCGAGGGTACAATAAATAATTTTGGCATCGGAATTAGATAATTTTCGGTGTACAAAAAAAAAAAAAAATTTAATTCGCACAGTGACGGACCTAATAATTGGGATCGCGAGAAAAATAAATAGAGCGATAAAGCTCACTCTGACGTGCACAACGAATAATTCGCTCCGCAAATAAATAATCTTCAAAGTTCCCGACCAATAATCTCGCGTGAAAATTAAACGCGGTTGACAGTTCGAGAATTTATTCGTGAAGAATAATTGGTGTCAAAATTCGTGACAATTAAATCGCTCGAGTAAATCGCTAATCTATTACTTCTCGTAAACGACGTTTTGGACGATGGCCGTAAATCAGACACTGAGTGATACCTGTCCCCCGCAAGAGGGGGAAGGCAGTGTGAGTCTGGCCACGAATGTCAACGGCGACTTGTCAAACGTGAACACGCGTGAGCGCAGACCGCGTGTGCCGGACGTCTTGCAGTGGATAGACACAATACCGGAAAACGAGGTTCGACAATTATTACGCGCGGTGGGCGCGAGTGTCGAAGGAACAAGTGAGGTGCTTCGTGATAGACTTCGCAGATGTAAGCTCCGCGAGAAGGGTTACACTAGCATCACGTGGGGGGCGTGTGCTCAGATTCCCGAGGATGGTCTCGACAAGGAGCTCGCGCAAATAGACAATTTCGATGTTAGAAAAATTCGCGAGATCCTTCGAGCGCTATTCATCGACCCCACTGGTGTGTCAGCAGTGACTCGCAACCGATTGCGGGAGTGGGTATCGAGCGCGTCGCGAGCAACGAGTCAAGATGGCGGCTCGAGGCCGGTGAGCCCCGCGGATGGAGCGCGAAGCACGAAGCCAAATATAGGATGGAACACAGACAGGCTCGCAGATACAGGATCGGCTGCGCCAATGAGAGTGACTCGCGGAAGAAGATCGGTTGCACCGAGCATGGAGGATCAGCGCATGGTGGAGGACCTGTGGACAGCAGAGCAAGACGCGAGCAACTCTCGTCAACCGAGCAACGCCCTGAGAAGAGTCCAGGGGGACAGGCCAGGGGGGATGCAGGTGGTTGGCGAGGGTCGCGCTGCGTCGAAGACGAGGAAGGCGCCTGCGCCAAAACACCGCGAGATCGGCGTGCAGACCGACAGCGACATCAGCGAGCACGGCGAATGGCAACTGGCCAAAAGGAGGAAAACCCGTCGAAGGACGTCTCCGGAGGAATCGACCGATACAGAACCGATTTCGAAACGCCGCATGATCCAACCGAAGAGCGGAGCGAGGAAAGGCTCCGCCCCACTTATACGACACTCGAGACGTCCTGAGGAATACTCAAGTGATTCGTCGTCGTCGTCACTCGAATCGAGGGTTGCACCAAACCACCGATCGTGCGGAAGGAGTGATGGTGGAAGACCACGAAGAAGAAACTACGATCGAAGGAACGATTGGAGCTCGGAGGACGGTGGCGATAGTAACCGACCGAGATCACGAAGACGCACCCGTGATGTAGGAGAAGTTGCGCGGAAATGGCAACTGAAGTTCACAGGAGACGATGAGTTCGGCTGTGAGGAGTTTATTGAGCAACTCTATGAGAAGATCAACGCATCGGACCTTCGATACAGCGAACGTCTACAAGTGTTGCCGGAAGTGTTGAAAGGCCGTGCCGTTCGGTGGTACCGATCGAATCGCTACGAGTGGGAAGAATGGCGCGACTTTCTACACGACTTCCGTGCATGGTTCGGAGCCGACTATGATCAGCAAGGGCTAAAGGATGACATCCGAGCTCGGACGCAGGGTTCGGATGAATCGGCCAAGGATTACCTTATCTGCATCCAAGGGTTGTACAATCGGCTGCGTCAGAAGAAGAGTCTGAAGAGCCAGCTTGATCGAGTGTACGCGGGCTTGAGGCCGGAATACTGGGATAAGCTGGAGCGCGACGAAGTACGCACTTATGCTCAACTCGTCGCGCGAGCATCGCAGATCGAAAGACGGTGGGCCAGAGCGAAGACACGCCGGCCACCGCCATCAAGGAGCGAGTGCCATGTAAAAGAGTTTGCATGGGTCGCCAAGAGTAAAGCTGCGACGACGCCGGTGGATCCGAAGAAATCGTCGAACCAGCGATACCGCACCTGCGAAGTGAACGCTGTGACGAACAGCGGGACCAAGCGAGGAAGTGCTGAGCCAGAGGCTGCGCCGAAGAGACGCAGGAGGCGGAAGAGTGAGGGCAACGGCGCACAGGTTGCAAAGACGGAAGCAACGACGCCGACAACGTCGTATGCCAACGCTGCAGCGAGGCCTCCAGCGAGTTCAGCCAACAGTCACCAGACGCAACAGCAGTCTGGTGGGGGGAACAACGGAGGCAGTAGGCCGAATCCGGGGAATCGAGCCTTTGGAAATGCCGCTTCTCGAGGTTCACCGATTCCAGCGAGAAGAACTCCACTGTTCTGTTTCAACTGCGGTGACGCGGGTCATTTCAGCCGCGATTGTGACAAAACGAAGGTACAGCTTTGCATAGGCTGCGGCAGGAAAGAAGTAACTGCCGAGAACTGTGGCTGTGCCTTCTCAAAAAACGAGAATCGAGCCTGGCTACGGCGGGACAGCCAGCGCTCCCCGTAAAAGGCCCGCCGAAGGAAGGCGAAGAGTGGAGTCCCAATCCTCTTCCCCTTCCCCTATCCCCAATTCCCGATCAGTCGAGTATGGAAAGGATAGAGCGTGTGAGCACCGAGTTAGGGAAAAATGTTCTTACAGGTACAGCGAGCTCTCCGTACGCAAATGCATCGGCAAGCGTAGATAAAGTCGACACAGGTGAGTCACACTACGGGCCAATTGGCATTTGGACGCTCGACGATTCGGAGGAATCGGAGGAAGAAATGCCGGACGCGCGCGTTATTGGCGAGACGAATGAAGCCGACCGCAGTAAAAACGTTGCAGGGGAAAACGGCGATCGCGAGAACGCGGCGCGGGGACAACAGTCGGAACAAGAAGTTCCGGTCGAGATAAATACGAGATTTTCCTTTGCATTTCCCGCTCCACCGAGAGAGTGGAAGCGCGAACCGGGACGTCAAAGGGTGTTCGTGTCGTTAGAGATCGGTGGATAACATCTCGAGGCGTTGGTGGATAGCGGTGCGACCACTTCCGTGTTCGGGCGCATCGGCAGTCATATCGTCAACGAGCTAGGGATACCATACCGACATTACCCGACAACGAGACTCGACTGTGTAACAATGGCAAACGGCACCGTTGAAAGAGTAGTTGGGGAAGCGTTATTTCCAAACTCGTTGGACGGGGTTCAGAAATCGTTCCCGACCATAATAGTCCGGAATTTAAAATCGGACTGTCTGTTGGGCATGGATTTCATGCACGCGTTCGGAATCAATGTATGTGCCGGGCGCGGAGTCTGGTCGTTGGACGAGGTCGGAATAGAGCATCCGATAATGAAACCGAACGATGAGCTCGCCGCGATAGGGTTATGTTGCGGTCTTCAGGAACTAGGCCGCGATGAGAAAAGTCAATTGGAAA
This sequence comes from Netelia melanura, assembly GCA_964007305.1. Classification (NCBI taxonomy): domain Eukaryota; kingdom Metazoa; phylum Arthropoda; class Insecta; order Hymenoptera; family Ichneumonidae; genus Netelia; species Netelia melanura. The sequence continues at coordinate 22,386,064 of OZ023255.1, forward strand.
AGATGCTCTCGGGAGTGATCCCGACGATGCCAAAAGATTTTAATATTGCTGTGTCACTCACGCAACATGTGATAGAGGTCACGACCGACCGTGCCGTGAAACAACGGATGTACCGACGCTCGCCTGTCGTGGTAGACGCACTGCATGCCGAAGTAGATAGGATGTTACCGCAGGGGGAGCCTGAAACCCCTACGCGGCGCGTCCCCAGGTGGCGGATAGGGGAACGCCCTGTAGATATACAGGGTAGGAGGAAATTCCTCTCGCGGACCAAACAGGATAAGGGAAGGAACCCCGAAAATAAACCAATCATGAAAGGTACAACAGTTGAGACTAACCTTACGGTGCAGGGATTAGGAACCCCAGTACCGGCGTCTAGCGAGGGTGGACATGCGGGCCCCGGGACGTCGTCAACAAGCGACTGCACGGCAACAGAAGTGGGCAACTTGGCTTCTGCTGCAGCTTCAGTGACAAGGCATGACGCAAAGGAACAACAGGAGTTTGAACAGGAGAATCAAATGACGGCAGATGATACCGCAGCAACACAAGAGTGTGCTGCAGTAAAACTACAGAAACAGCTTGAGCAGCTGAAAAAAGATGAAACTGAATCTTTCGCAGAGATCGGTAAGCGCATTCAGAGAATTGAGGGCGTCCTGAAAGGCTACCAAAATATCCACAAGAAGATACGTGACGCCAACGAAGAATCAGTGATCCTGTGGAGTCGCATGAACCATCTACGGCAAGAACGAGAAAAACTTGAGCGGGCATACGCTGAAGCGCTTCAAAGAACCGAGGGGGCGGTAGTACCCTCGGCGAAGCAGAGCCAGCCTCTCAGACGCGCTGAAAGTAGAATTCAGTCGGAGGAAAGTGATAGCGGAAAAGGACCGTTGGTGAGAGGAAACGTGATGAAACAAGCTCTAACACCTAAGTTAGGCAGAAACCTGACTCGAAGGACAACCGCAAATTATGAAAACATGAAAAGAGCGGCGACGTCGCCACCCCAGGCTCAAACACCTGGCAAAAAGATTCGGGGCGGAAACAAAAAGAAGAGCGAGGCAGCGAAGGAACCATGTAATACCATGGTACTGCCAGAACAGCAGGAATCCCAGGAAAGAGAATGGGAAACCGTAAGACGGAAAAACCGAACGACAAGGAGCAAGGAAGGCATCAGAAGACCCCCTGTAAGAGGAATTCGCGGAAGACGGCCAGAGGCGGTAGCGGTCAAAATTTCGGAAGAAGCCTCATACGCAGATGTCCTCCGAACGATAAAGACGAAAGTCGATCCAGGGAACTGCGGTGTCGAAATATCTGGGATAAGGCGTACGCGTGGCGGCGAAATGCTAGTTGAAATCGAAAAAGGAAGCGGAGCAGCCGAAACCCTACGGAGCGCTGTGGCTACTGCACTCGGAGACCAAGGGTCAGTTAGGACGCTAGGGCAGACTTGCACCCTGCAAGTTCGAGATCTGGACGAGGTCACCGTAGAAGAAGAGCTTGTAGAGGCCATAGTAGCAGCAGTCGAGAGTGCAGACAAGAAGTTTATCGAGGTAAGGTCTTTGAAAGAAGCACCAAGAGGAACCCAAACGGCAATAGTCACAGTCCCTACAAAAGGAGCGCAAAAGCTACTTGAAACAGGGAAAGTCAAAATAGGCTGGGTGGTCTGCCGCATCAGACAAACGCTCGACATCCTGCGTTGCTACCGATGCCTCGGATACGGCCACGTGGGGCGGGACTGTACGGGGCCGGATAGGTCCAGAAGTTGTCGCCGGTGCGGGCAGGATGGGCACTTCGCAAAGGACTGCCAGAATGATCCACTCTGCGCTTTATGCTCAGAGGCAAGAGAAACAGGTGGAGCAGCCCATATTCTGGGTACCGCAAAATGTCCCTCTTTCCAAAAGGCGAGGAAGCTAAAGGGCAATGGCTAATTACCTTCAAATCAACTTGGGAAGAGGTCGAGAAGCCCAAGATCTGCTGCTTCAAGTGGCCGTGGAGAAAAAGGTCCACATCCTCCTTATTAGCGAGCAGTACAAAAAACCCGAAGCAGGACTCTGGTTTCAGGACACAACGGGAAAAGCCGCAATCGCAGTGCTGAATAGCAATATGAAGATCAGAGAGATCGGAAGACCCAGCGCGGATTTTGTGTGGCTAGATATAGAAGGGATAAGAGTATACAGCTGCTACTTTTCACCAAACCGCGACTACGAAGACCATTTGACTCAATTAGACAACCTGGAACAAAGTCTGAGAACTGCAAATGGAGATGTTATCGTGGCAGGAGACTTCAACAGTAAGTCACCGGAATGGGGCTCTAGAAGGCTAGACCGCAGGGGGGAAGCGCTCTCGGAACTGCTAGCGCGGCTTGACCTAATCGTCCTAAACGAGGGGGATTCGTTTACCTTTCGTCGAGGGACGATGGGCTCAGTCATCGATGTAACCATAGCATCAGGGGGAGTAGCTACTAGGATTGGCAGTTGGAAAGTATTGGAGGAAGCCACACTTAGTGATCACTAGTACCTGATATTTCGTGTCTAGAACAACCCAACGCAGCGGCAGGATAATCAAAATGGAAATCTGCTAGAGGTCGGTGGATGGGTGCTCCGGAAATTCGATCGAGCTCAGTTCAAAGAGGTACTGGAGGCGGAGAAGCGGCGGGGTGACCTGCAAAGGTTAGCTGAGGCCGGTGATCCAGTAACGATCGTGGACTACGCTGTAAGCGTGGTCACGTCAGCATGCGACAAAGCCATGCCACGCCGAAAGAAAAGGCCCCAGGCAAGGAGGTCAGTATACTGGTGGACCCCGGAGATAGCAGACTTTAGGCAGAAGTGTATGGAGGCACGCCGGGCGGCACAAAGGCGGAGAAGAGGACGAAACGACGATGACCAAGCGTACGAAACCCTACAAACAAAATATCGAGAGGCCAGAAAGAAGCTGAAAGAGGCCATAAGGAGCAGCAAGAGACGATGCTGGATAGAACTCTGCCACACGATAGAAAAAGACCCATGAGGAATGCCATACCGGTTGGTAACAAAAAGACTAGTAGGACGTCAGCCGGTACCCGGACTAACGTGTCCGGAGCGGATGCGAGGAATCGTAACAGCTTTGTTCCCTGCCCAGGAAAAACGACCAGCGGCACCGTGCCTCAAGGAAGAGCAGAGGAACGAACCCTTAACCATGGAGGAACTGCGGATGGCGCAAGAACGGCTCAAGTACGGAAAGGCGCCGGGTCCAGACAACATCCCAAACGAAATAGTGCGAGAGGTAATCGAGACCTGGCCGGAACTGCTGCTGGAATCATACAATGTATGTCTTCACGGAGGAGTCTTCCACAAGCGATGGAAAAGGCAAAAGCTCGTTCTGCTACGAAAAGGAGGAAAGCCGCTGGAAGAGGCGTCGTCGTATCGCCCGATTTGTTTACTCGATAATTTCGGAAAACTATTCGAAAGATTGCTTCTTCAGAGACTTGAGAAGCACGTCGAAGGTATCGGTGGTCTATCAAACAGACAATACGGATTTCGGAAGGGACGATCAACAGTAGACGCCATAACCAAAGTCATCGAAGTAGCGACGAGAGTAAAGCGAGGGAACTCGAAAACTAAGGGTTTCTGTGCGCTGGTTACACTGGATGTCAAAAACGCATTCAACACCGCAAGATGGGATCGCATCATGGCTGCCCTAACAGCAAAACAGACGCCGCAATACCTGAGGGCGATGGTAGACAGTTACCTGCAAGACAGAGTCCTCATCTACGAAACTGATAATGGTCCAGTCGAGTACAACGTTACAGCAGGAGTTCCACAAGGATCGGTCCTCGGGCCATTCCTCTGGAATCTGATGTACGACGGACTGCTGAACCTAGAACTCCCGAAGCACGCCACAATAGTCGGCTTTGCATATGACGTAGCCGTAGTGACCACGGCGAGAACGACAGGGACACTGGAGGCCGCAGCAAATGAGAGTCTTCGCCTAACCAGTAAATGGCTTAAGGAAAACGGCCTACAACTGGCTGTCCACAAAACAGAAGCGGTATTAGTTACAGACAAACGGCTCTTCACACCGCCAAATATAGTATTGGAAGGGGAGACTATTCCGTGGACGAAAGACTTAAGGTATCTCGGGGTACAAGTAGACGGCGGACTACGATACGTGGAACACGTCATCAAGACAACGGAAAAAGCGGCAACGACAGCAGCAGCCCTGGCACGATTAATGCCAAACATCCACGGACCCAAGGAAGGAAAAAGAAGACTACTGAATAGCGTAGTTCATTCCAAAATATTGTATGGAGCCGAAATATGGGGAGACGCGATTGGCAAGGCAGGAGCAAAACGGCGGCTGGCAGCTGTGCAACGCCGTAGCGCTCTGTGAGTTATCTCAGCCTACCGGACGGTGTCGGAAGAAGCGGCACTAGTACTGGCAAGTACTCCTCCGATAGAGCTGCTGATTCGTGAGAAACAAGAGATATATGCCGAGTTGCTTCAGTATAGGAACACACTAGGGAGGGACGAAGAACGCGAAGGAGTTAGAGAAAGAGCGCGCCAACGATTAATGGAGAGATGGCAAAACCGGTGGGATACCTCGACGAAAGGACGATGGACGCACGAGCTCATCCCAAATATCAAAGAGTGGTATAACAGGGAACATGGGCAGACTAGTTACCACCTGACGCTAGTACTCACAGGACATGGGTGCTTCAACACGTACTTGGAGAGATTCAAGAAAACGGAGACCACGGAGTGCTACCACTGCGGTCACACCCCGGACGATGCACACCATTTTACAGTGTCCATCATCCGAGGAAGAGCGGAGGAATCTTCGAGACGCGTTGGGCGGCATCAGGCCCCAAGAAACGAACCTGATTCCATTAATGCTAAGTAACAAAGGGTCATGGGGAGCTATCGAAGCCTATGTAACGGCGATTATTCAAAAGAAGGAAGAAGCCGAAAGAGAAACGAAGAAGCGTGCAGCAGAGGCGACGAATCAGCCTCCTAGATTAGCAAAGAGAAAGGCAACGGTATCACCGTTAGAGCGAAGTCCCAGTAAGGGCTAAAACATACCTCACCTGAGTAATGCTAACGCGGGTCCAGCGAGGGGTGTGGAGAGGGAGGAGGGGTTTTAGTCGGTAAAAATCCGACACTATTCAGACCACCAGGGTGTCTTATAGAAGATTTCCCCTCCTCCCGAAAAAAAAAAAAAAAAAAAAAAAAAAAAAAAAAAAAAGATAGGATGTTAACCGGTAACATCGTCGAACCGTCGCAAAGCGAATGGGCTAGTCCGCCGGTGATGGTCGCGAAACCGAACGGTACGTGGAGATTCTGCGTGGATTATCGTGAGTTGAATAAAGTAACGCCGAAAGACGCGTATCCCCTACCGTGAATGGACACGATACTGAGTAAGCTTCAGGAAGCCGTGTACATCACCACGTTAGACATGAGTGCGGCATACCACCAGATCATGATGGCGGAGGCTAGCAAACACTTCACCGCGTTTGTTGTAGAAGGCAAAGGCCTGTTCGAATTTTGTAGAATGCCCTATGGATTGTGCAACGCGCCAGCTGCATTTCAAAGGCTGATGGATAGATTGATAGGTCCAGCGCTTGAACCGCACGCGTTTTCATACCTAGATGATATCATAATTGTAAATAGGACGTTCCGGGAACACCTCGAGTGGCTCGAGAAGATATTCGGAATAATTCGAGAGGCCGGCCTCATAATAAACTATGAGAAAAGTGAATTCTGTAGAAATGAGGTACGCTACCTCGGGTTTTTGGTGAACCGCGAAGGGCTGCGCCCAGACCCTGAGAAAATTCGGCCTATAGTCGAGTATCCACGGCCCCGAAACGCGACCGAATTACGACGGTTCAATGGAATGGTGAATTGGTACCATCGCCACTTGAAAAATATTTCGCGGGTCGCAGGACCGCTGAACCGACTGACGAGTAAGACTGTGACTTGGGACTGGACAGACGTCGAAGAGGCTGCGTTCCGAGCGGTCAAAGACGAAATTGTGAACGTTGCAATATTGACCTATCCGAATTACGAATTACCATTTATCGTGTACACGGACGCGAGCGATCGTGGGATCGGGGCTGTGCTAACACAAAAAGATGATGATTCGGAACGATTGATCGAATGCGCGAGTCGAGCGATGGTAGGACCGAAAACGCGATACACGGTGACAGAAAAAGAGTGTCTCGCGGTAATTTGGGCCGTGCGGAAATTCAGGCCGTACCTGGAAGGGTACGAGTTCACCGTGGTGACCGACCATAGCAGCTTGAGATGGTTGTATAATCTCGCGGACCCGATTGGTAGACTCGCGCGTTGGTCGTTTGAATTATCAGGGTACAAGATGAAGATCGAGTATAGAAAGGGTACCGAAAATGAAGCGGCGGACGCACTATCGCGGATGTTCGAGGACGTGGAATTAGATGGTGATGCTCAAGTCGATTCCCTAGGAGATTGTTTCGAAATCGACTGGTATCAGGAGAGGCTGAACGCTATTCGCCGAAACCCTCGTGAGTTTCCGGATTGGCGAGTAGAGGGCCGTGCCATTGATTTCTACCGTCCGAACGCGATCAAAAGCGCGATAGGTGAGGACGTTGACGCGTGGAAACTCGTAGTACCATCAGGGGACCAAGAAACTTTTTTAAGGCAAGCACATGACGCGGAACAAGCTGGTCACCCAGGTGTTGACCGAACATACCGTAGACTGGCTAACCATTATTATTGGCCAGGGATGTACAGAGACGTGAAGCGTTACGTGGCAGAGTGTGTCACATGTGCGTTGCACAAGGCGAACCAAGCCAGGCCAATGGGATTGATGGGACCACGGATTGTTGCACAACCGTGGGATACGGTTGCATTCGATGTAATGGGACCGTACCCAAGATCGAAAGCGGGTAATCGATACCTAATAGTATTCGAAGACATGTTCACCCGCTGGATAGAGTGTGTGCCCGCGGCGGCGGCCACGGGTAAAACAATTATGGACGCTTTTCGCGCGAGAGTGCTCTGTCGTTGGGGAACACCGCGCAGATTTTTAACGGACAACGGGACGGAGTACGTGAACCAGACGGTGCAAAAACTGACTGACGAATACGGTATTGAACGTGTGACGACGCCACCATACCATGCTCAGGCAAACCCGGTCGAAAGGGTCAACCGGAATCTCAAAACCATGATCTCGAGTTACGTTTCCGCCGATCACCGCGAATGGGACTTGCGCGTAGCAGAATTCCAGTTCGCGTACAATACCGCTGTGCATTCATCTCTGGGGGTGAGCCCAGCGTTTCGAAATCTCGGTAGGGAACCACGGCCAGCTCAATACTGGAAGCGAATCGCGGAAGAAGACGTTCCGAACGTGCCAGATCGCGAAAAATGGGTCGCGAGAATGAGTAAATTGGTCGAGCTAAGAGATCTCGTTACGCGTAATATCCGCGAAGCTTCAAACAACAGGCGGGGTATTACAATCGAAGTAGAAGAGATGTTCCGTTGCACGTCGGGGATCGCGTTTATCGGCGATACCGTGTACTATCGAAGGCCGCGAACAATTTAACTTCGAAATTCGCGAAGAAATACGCCGGCCCGTTCGTCATAACGAGGATGAAATCGCCGAACGTAGTCGAGTTGTCCGATAATGCCGGTCGACCTGCGGGGACCTGGCATGTCAAAGACTTAAAGATCACAGGTAACAAGCGAACTGCGGAGAGCTCGGCGTAACCAGCCGAAATACCATGTCGTAAATTAGGTAATAATGTCTTCTTGGGTGTGATCAATTAGAACTCGAGAGAGAGCGCTGTGCGAAATGTCAGGCAGCGACCAGCTGAGGCGCATCCGCGAGGAAGCTCGCCGAAGGTACTACGGGGAGGATGTGCCAACACCCCCGACGCGGGAATCCGCGCCTTCTACGGAGGAGCAGCTAGCCGCAGCCAGGGAAAGAGCAGCGAGAAAATACGCAGAGGCGAAGGCCGCCGAGAGCGGGACCGTCGAAAAGGCTGTGCCATCGACGGAGGATGTCGGGGCGACGACTGTGTCATCGACGGAGGATGTCGGGACGACGGCCGTGCCACCGACGAAGGATGCCAGGACGGTCTCGACCGTGAGGCCGGAGGTCGAGAGGGCGGAACCAACACCCGGGCCGTCGACCTCCGCACGGCGCACCCCAGCTCCAAGACCACGGTGGACCCTGCCATCCGGTGATAGACACGTCGGCTGGAAGGACCTCGTGGAAGAGATGATTGCGGGGCTAACCGTCGAGGAGGACGAGGTTCCCCGACGACCACGGTCGGCCGGATTGCCCACTACCGGGGCCAACAACCCAGCCGAGGGACACGGAGTGCCCCCACCGGGAATCTACGCCCGGCGTGACGCCGCGAGAGAGGAAAGAGAAGATGCCGAACGGAGTCGGGCCATCGAAGAGGCACGGGCGGCGGCACCTAGGGGTTGCTTAAACTGCCGATCGCCGGGGCATCCCTGGAAGAGGTGTACCCAACGGCTCCGCATAGGATTTTGTCGGCTGTGCCACCGGGACGGGGTCACCACCGCCGAGTGTCCGGGACCGCACGGGCTGGAGAGAGCCGCTCACAACCGGGCGGAGAAAAGTAGGGGGGACCGAGCCAGGCGGCCGGCGCCTCAGGACTCGTGTGCCATGGCGTGCCCACGGTGCTTCGAGGATGGCCATGGACCGCGAGATTGCCCCTTGCCCTGGGACCCCTCGCGCCCGTACTGTATCTCCTGCTACCGCGTGGGGTACACCAGGGCAACGTGCCCCGACTGTGCGCCCCGCCGATCGCGATGGTGAAGACCTGGGGCTACGTAGGACATGAGAACGGGGAGAAATTGGGCAGTTGGTGTTGAAAAAAAAAGAGAAAAAATTTGTTTTCAGTTTTTGGTTAGGCAATAAGGACTATTCGTTTGTTAATATTTGAAAAAACGACCAGGATTGTCGCCATAGAAGTAAGGTTTAAAATAAATTGGTGTTGGGAAGACTGTCTTCGATTTGATATTGATTTCCTAGGTTAAGTAGGAGTATCGTGTTGTTGATTTAGGGTAGTGAGTAAGACTCGATTGGTGATGGGATCGATCGGGGGCGAGATGAGCCACGACTCTGCTGCGACGTGAGGAAAGGTGTATCGGCGTGTGCCTACCCCGTCGCGAGGTAGACCATAGCCTAGTGGGGGGGATGTGACGAGGCATTAGTGGCCTCGCAGTCGCGTCGATAGAAAGGCAGCAGCGTCGCGCCGTCTCGCACCCGTGGTTGAAACGATGTAAGGTAGAACGGGCACTGTCGTCGAATCTTCGTGAATTTTAGAAAAGACGACGAGAGACGACGTCGCCAAACGACGGAGAGAGACGGCGGCCGACGGCGGTGCGAGAGAGATGGCTGTGCCGAAGGATCGATCGTCGATCGTCGGGTGGACCTTCCCCCACCACGCGAGCGAGCGACCGACGAGCCGGCCGGCAAGGAAAATTAGAATAAGGAGAGTTAGTCAGTTTTGGTCGATCGAAAGAGTGAGATTACGGAAAGCGACGAGTACGCTCGAATGAGATTTTGGACGGATACGGGGTTAGAGTTGAGAGATGTGAGAGAGAGTCAGAGTTGAGATAAGGACGAGGATAGTAGTAGTGAGTGAGGGTGGAAGTTGCGAATAAAGAAGTGAGAAAGAGTGACGAGAGAGCGAGAGCGAGAGAGGATACGGCGAGCGAGCGTGCGAGGGAGAGCGAGGTCGGAGGACGAGCGAGAGGGGGAGAGCGGACTAAAGGACGAGAGCCGTGTTAGAGAGAGAGAGAGGACGCTGCGCGAGCGGAGACAACGAAAGAAGGTAGGCGCACGTGGTGCACCATTTTTCTTGTAACGCGACGCAGTAGAGCGCGTCTTACCCCCGTCCCCTCGCCCCGTGAATCAAAGGCTGTGCCCTCCGGCGTCTCCGGAGGTCGGTATGAGCGAGTGAAACCGGAATGCGAGAACGTGTGCAACAGAGCGAATGAAATATTGTAGAGAGAATTAAAAAAATAAATTGTCATTGTTTCGTGTTACGTAATCATCGGTGCTCACCCGTTATTTCGGACAAAAATCCACTTAGTTGAAATTTCCCCCCGAATACCCCCCTTCCTTCCCTGAGTTCAGCCGAGGCGAGTTGGAAAAGTAAGTAACCCTTGGTATTTCGGGGTGAATGAAATACCTGGCGCCCCAAATGGCAACTGCATGAATTGGGAAGAAACAAGACGGGCGTCATTAGAGAGATAGTTGACTGGCAGCTCGCCTCTTGTTTTACGAAATTTTCCATACAGCGAGCATATATATATATAAATATATATATATATTGTGACGTTGTGGACAATTTTCCTCCCCGGCCGGTGGTCGTCTAAGGTGACCGTTCCACGTTTCCACCTAAAAAGTAAGTACAAGAATTAGAATCATAGTTATAAAGTCCCGTCCCGATCCTTCCCCAAAGTAAAGGTACAGGTGCAAACACTTACGCTCCGAGGGAGACCCACCGGTGCCTGTGACAGGACCCCCCACCGCTCCGCAGCTCGCCATTACCGTCATCGCCGTGTTCGTCATTACCGTCATCGTCGTCCTCGTCGTCGCCGTCATCGTCGTGTTCGTCGTTGTCGTCGTCGTCCTCGTCGTTGTCGGTGTCGTGATCGTCCCGGCAGTCGTCGACATCAATCGTCGTCGTCGGCCTCGTCATCGCCCCGATCATCGTCATCGTCGTCGTCGGAATCGCCGTCGACGACGCGACCATAACCTAGAAGGGGAAAGAAAACGACAGGAATACCCCGAGGACAAGGAGAAACCAGAAGAAAAATACGGAGACTTACCGTCAGGACCACCCCGAGGACACGCTGGACCAACAAGGACGACCCATCGAAGCGAAGAACACCAGGACATCCCGCAAATTCACCACAAATCCATCGGCACGAGTACACTTCACACCCTCTCACTCACCTGTCAAAATATTACGCAGATCGTCCCGTTCTCCGACCACTCATCATCAATCGACATAGTGGCGCGAGAACGGGCGAGATGGCAGCAGCGCGCAATAAGAAAAATCCTAGTTATCCTAAATCCCCATATTCATGAGAGCGATCCTACCCTATCGACCCTTTACGATAATTCTCCTCTTTCCCAATCGATCTCCCCAACGTAATTCCCACCCATCGATTCCCCATCGACCCGTCACCGCGTAACCCGTGCCGCTGCTGCCCACTCACCGAAGGACGTCCTGGCCAATCAACGGCCGAGAAGGATTACGGAGCTTCCGGTCAACCTCGTGGCCGGCACTTAGATTGCGACCACCGACGAGCGTGGAAGATTAGAGAGCGGAGTACAAAACAGAAGCGAAATAGAGAGTATTAGAGAAGAGCGAAAAGAAATATTTAGAGTGTGAGAGAGGTGAACAGAGTTAGAGTGAGCGAGAAGTGAAGTAAGAACTGAGAAGAATAGTAAAAATTGTATTGGAGAGTGAAAAATTAAGAAACGAACCGTTAGAGTGAGTGAAGGGAAAGAAGAGTGCGGCGTGAGTGGGATAAAGGACGAGGGAAAGGATAGGCGTAGTACGAAGGAACGAGGGAAAGGAAAGAGGAAATTTGAGGCGGAGAGTGACAGGATACCAGCAGATCGACAAAGGGTAAGTGTTTGCACAGCCCCCCCCCCCCCCTCTACCAAGAAAATATATCGAAATAGTCAAGACTCCACTTCCCCCCCCCCCCCCCCCCTTTTTTTTGCAGTTTATAACTGCCAAAAAAAAAAAAAGAAAACACAAAATTAATAAAATAATTAGAATCCCCCCTTGCTTATTCTCTGTTCGTATCCCCCCCTTTCTTTTTCTTTCTGGCAGTGTAGTACAGAGTAGTCTTATTGCAATAAATCGTAGCGTGCGTGGAACGGTCATACGGCGTTGCGGTAGCATATACAGTACGTAGGTACCTTCCCCCCCTTTCCCGCACCTATCTCCCAGTCACTGAACGTCCCGTGCCGAGCGAGCACACACGACTTGCCGTGTTTGTTCCCTTCCCTCGCGTTGTCCGTCGGATAGCGGTCGAGCGTCGCTCGACACTGTTACTTCCCCGCACACCGACCCCCCCCCCCTTCCTCCCTCCTACCTCAGCGGCCATTACAAAGAGGCCGTATCGAGTCGGAGAACCCCTGACCCCTGAGATCCATCCTTTTTTTTTCTTCCCTCCTGATAAGTACGTAGTCATAAGTATTGTGTTCGAATTGTTAATTCTCAAATTAACTGGCGCCCAAAATTATTCCCGTGTATTGTGAAATAGAATCGCCCCCGGAGATCGTCCGCCGATCATAATATAAACTTTTTTTTTGTGTTATTGGTAGTGTCTTAGTATTATTTAAGAGAAATATTGTTTGAAAAATATTATTTTTGCGAGAAGTATTTTGTTTTGAGTATTATTGAAAAGGGGTCAAATAAACGTGGGTTATTGTTATTATTCTTTCCTTGCGTTTTCTTTTTTACATTTATCATTACGTATTTCAGAACCCCCCCCCCCCCTCCTTTACCGGTCCCCAGCCCCCCCCCCCCCCCCCATCGGCGTGACAATATATATATGACTATTCAAATAAATTATGTTACTATGTGTGACTGCTATTGTTCACTATTTCATACATATACTAATAATTATATATACATGTAAAAATGCTGAATCGTAAGTACGTGATGAGTCCAGGTGTGCATTCCTCACTGCGGTACATATTCTACGAAAACACTCGTTTCAGTTTTGTGTTGATATAAACAAGATATACCATAGGTACGTGATGGATGCAGGTGTGCATTCCTTGCGATGATGAGGCGTATACGTTTGCAAAAATGCCGTGAGAAATCTCATCACGGTCCAGCGATAAAAGGTGTGGAGGGGGTAGTGTAACGAGGTGCTGAAAGCTCTCATCAGTCAATAGAGCTCAGTTCTTATTCAACATCGCGACGAGTCACTTTTGAAAAACGTTATTATGTATCCGTTGTGGGAGATAGATTCTATACCGCCTCACTTCGCTTGTGAGTTAATATAGTTTAAAGACTTCGATGATGTATGCATTCGTACGCCTATAATGGCTCGGTTGTACCAGGACCTCCGCGAGTGTCTCAATACACATTATATTAGAAGTGGCTCTGGTACGCGTGTCACATTAAATAATATCGCGGAGGATATGTTTTGTGCTGTGATCGTGGGGGAATGCGTGTACCGCGGAATAATCCGCCACACCTCGTGGGACGGCTATTGTAACGTCGAGCTTGTTGACGAAGCTCGCGAAGAATTCGTGGAGATCGTCAACATTTATCACCTCCACGCGCATTTCTAACTAACACCTATTTTAAACACGCCTGCAGTGTGTACGGTTTAAACCATTTAAACTACAGCCACTACGCAGAAGATTTTTATTTTTATATGGCGGCTCGCGTAGTAACCGCTAGTGCTGTATATGGTGAAGAAATAACCGTCCGTTTACACGATGTAAACGGTCGGGACGTGGCGCTGGATTGTTTGGAGGGTAACGATAATTTTGAAGTGGAAGAAGAAGAAGAACAAAAAGATGATGGCTTTCATAGCATGTAGTGTGTGTGTGTGTGTGTATGCGTGTGTGCTGGAACGACGAGGGATGCGGCAGCGGGGGTGCGGAGCGACCGGTAACTCCTAGGATAAATTATTCAAATAAAAAACAGCGCGCCACTATGCCGACACCCTCCATCCCCCCCCCCCCCTCCTTCCCCTGCGCACCGCTCCCCCGCATCCACGACCGCTCGACCTCACGGCGAACTCGGCGGCCGCGGAGTGGGGGTCGCCATAGTGGCCGCTATACTACTTATATGTATATATATATATATATATATTGTCACGCCGTTGGGAGGGGGGTATGGGGAGTTTGGGATAAAAAAAAAAGAAATAATTAATATCTCAAATAACAACTTTTATTTTTACAATATTGTTAACGGCGGACTATCTCCGGGCAATAATTATTTACCACAAAAAAAACTCGAACTTTTGGGCGCCAGTTAATATTTTTATAAATAAAAAAAAATTAACAAACTCAATACCGTGACCAAAATTAATACTTGACCGTAGGTGACGTGTTCTCTAAAGGGGAGGATGGCTAGCGTGTAGGGAAGGGGGAGGGGTCAAACGGGAAAGGATCTCAGGGTATGAATTCGCCGACGCGATGGCCTCTTATTTATTACCACTGGCCTTGTAACTTTTGAATTCAATCTTATTCGCTTGTCTTATCTCGATAATACTCGGTCTGCCGCAGGGAGAGGGGTAGGTGGGGGAAGGGGGAGTTGTTTTGGGGTTTGAGGATTCGACTGTGTCGAGGAAGGTCGGTCGAGTGTACCTCGATCGCGCGATCGAGTGTTCTCGATCTTGTTGGGTATGGTGTGAGGACTGGAGGGGGGTCAGGCGGGAAGGATGACCGTTACGCGAAATTTCTCGAACGTTACGCCTTAATTTTAACGGCCGTCCCACACGGCTATAACAGGACGAGAGATCGAAAGAAATTTTACTTTTTCGAATTTCAATACTCGCGGACAAAAAGAAGAGAAAAAGGGGGGGAATAATACGCACGATTTCTCTCAAAAACGAGTCGAGTAATATTACGGGGGGGAAGTAACCGTGCAAACACTCACTTTTGCGGCTTTTCTTCGTCTTTCTTCCGTGGTATTTGCCGGGTCGAATTCCTGTAGTTCCGTATTCCTGTTTCCGTTTCCGTGTATTCGTTGTCCTTAATCGTGCCAATCGTCTTATTTATTTTCGCCAATATCCTTCGTCCGTAACTCGTATTCCTTATTCGTTGCAATTCGTCGTTATTTTACTGTTCATTAATTCCTTTTCACACACTCCTTCTCTCTCTCACACCCTCACTCTACACTTTACTCTACACTCTATGCTTTCTCTAAATTCGCTCTCTACACTCTTTTCTCGCTCCTTACTATACGCCGGCTCGCCACAAAGTGACGGCCACATGGCCGGCCGGAAGCTCGCGAAATTTTCTCGCGCGCTGATTGGCTACCGGCCGGCATCGATCATCGATGCAGCAGCGTCACGGGTCGATAGGAGAAGGGTCGTGCGTATGATTAATTTAGGACTATCGCGAGCGGGATCTATCGGGGAAAGGTGGGTAATTAGGTCGGTCGGTAAGAATGGAAGATTTGTGGACGGGAATTTATAATTGCGGGTAAGAAGGAGGGTAGTGTAATCGCCGTGCGCTGCTGCCCTCTTCGTCACTCTGTCGCCGCTCGGCCGATGGATGGCCGGTGTGCGGGGACGGACGGGTGCATGTATTTTGACAGGTGGTCAGGCGTCGGGTATTGTGCGAGTGAGTGATGAGTGATTTTCGTTAATTGATTTCTTCGTGGTGAGTTGGTTTTCTTCGGAGGTGGTGTGCGGCAACCGGGACGAGCGCTTCCGAAGGGGATAATGTTCGGGCCGGTCCAGGTAGGTAAATTTCTATTTGTTTCTTGTGGATTTCCTGTTGCTTACTTCTTCTTCTTTTCTTTACAGGTTATGCCGGGTCGGTCGCGGACAACGTCGACGACGACGATGAGGATGATGACGGCGAACGACGGTGACTCGACGGGGATGAGCTCTTCAGGCCAGTCCAGGTAATCATTTCTCCACTGTTCTATCGATAGTTTCTTTTTGTTAATCTGTTCCTCTTCTTCGCAGGTTATGGCGATCTGTCTTGGCCTGACGATCACGACGGGTACGACGACGACGACGACTCGATGGCGGTGCCGACGACGACGACGCTGACG
>OZ023255.1:22402020-22494786 GCA_964007305.1 Netelia melanura
TCGTAATGGCCTCATCGACCTCAGATTTCGCTATGCGTAACTTTATGCGATTCACGCTGTATATATATATATATTGTGACGAATTTCCGGAACCTTCCGCCATCGTCACCTTCGGTCGTCTCTCTCGCTGCCGCATCCGCAATGCCGGCAGGGCGCCAGTCGATTTTTTTATCGCCGGTATCGACAACCGGCACAACCTGGGGGTCGGGAGGGAACGACCCGGCCCCTCCATGCACACGACTTACCGGCGTGGATCGGGTCACTTTTGTTTCGCCGGAGTGACAATCCGGTCCATCTGGATGCGCCAGCGAGATCGACAAACCGGAAACGCTCGGCCGCTCAGGCTGTCGATTATGGTAGAGAGGGTCGGGGTACGTCACTCCGAGATGGCACCAAAACATCGATAAATTTTCCGAGAGACTAAGTCTCGATCGGAAAACGAGAACAAGAATTCGGCGAACTCACTCACGAAAACTTCTGAGCACGAAATCGTCAGCAAAACCAATCAAAATAACCATCACGAGAGCTTAACTTTTAACCATCGGAATCGACAAGTTAATTTTTATATTACGAAAACTAATTATGTTACGAGAGCGAACGAGAAACGCGAATTTACTTCATCTATAGGGAGCCGGGTCGACACGGAACTCCCTATAGCACGTACGCGAACTTACACCTCTCACCTCGGCGAGAGACGAACCACGACTCTAGAGCGAGTACTTAGAGGGAGAGAGCGCGACTTACACATGACGCGTAAGCGAGAGCGAGACACAACTAGAGCGCGTACGTAGAGAGAGAACTCAGCATACGCACGGCGCGTATGCGAGACAGAGACACCTCGCTCTCTCTACGATGCCTCGCGAGACACCTCTGGTCTCGAGCGCGACACGGTAACTACTGATTTTCAGCCAATCACCTTTCAATCAGCCGAAATCTGAAATCTATCACCGAGAGCTACTGCCCTCTCGCTCGACACAATACTTACCTCAACGAAATCGTAATTATCGACGTTACTCGAGATCTTGCGAGAACGCCGAGAATCGTATCCCCATGGTCATCGTGCATAGGGGAGCACTTACGTCGGCGGCGCGAGAGGTTCCCGCTCTCGCCCGCAATCTAAAAACCTCCGCTTCCCCTCCTACACGATGCACCTAACGGCGGGGCGCCGGTATTGCAGCCGGACCTGCATCGATTCCTCGTGCGTACTCGCCGGCCGTTCTCTCCTGACGGGTAACTCGTTACGTCGAGCACTCTTCTCCTCGTCAGGATCGAACGCCGTGCCGTTTCCTCCCCAAAACATTCTTCGGACAACACTGTCACCTTAATAAAATTTTTCTATAACGGCAGTACAAAAAAAAGGACCAAATCAAATAATCGGTAGCGCGTGACGATCGTTGGGTTGTGCGGCGAGGGCAAACCAGGTAACAGCCTTGGGACCGTGACTTTTCCCTACGTCGGGAAAATCACGTCACAATATATATTACACTGCGCCATTTTTGGGCAACTTTTTTTTTCTTCCTACTAACAGGCTTTAAACTTATAAAAAGGTAAAAAAAAGAAGCCTGTACAAATTTTAGCTCGAAATATTAATATTTAGAGGTCGCTTAAACACGTCTCTATTTCCCATTTAAATAACACAGGGAAAACAAACATTTCTGTCGGAATTTTATAACACGGTCATGGCATATTCCATAAATAAGCAGCCAGTCCATTCTTATGCAGAATTGAATTCTCTACAAAAAAGACCTCTTATACTTTTTCAATGAACTTAGCCATTCAAGAGATATTCGAGTTCAAAGTGTATGAAAATTCATTGTGTTTTGTTAATATTACAGCAAATCTGTCGACTCTATTGAAAAACATCAAATGACTTTTGTGTAGATTATTAAATTTACTATCCAAATTCTTTAATTTATAGTTAATAAATGTTGATAGATGGTTTTTTTAAGACTTTAAGACACTTATTTTTTGCCAGAAATCTGGTTCTGATGAGCTAGTACTTGTCGCAATACATCTATAAAAATTGGACAAAACACTGACGACTAAAATATCTTTCTTTGTTTCCAATAACAGAGAAAAACGATATTTCCTCAAATTTTTTAAAACAAATTTATTCAATAGAAATTATAAATATTTCTTAATTTATTACAGAGGACAGGTTTTCTGGCAAAAAATAAGTGTCTAAAGTCTTAAAAAACCATCTATCAATATTTATTAACTATAAATTAAAGAATTTGGATAGTAAATTTAATAATCTACACAAAAGTCACTTGATGCTTTTCAATAGAATCGATAGATTTGCTGTAATATTAACAAAACACGATGAATTTTCATACACTTTGAACTTTGAACTCGAATATCCCTTGAATGGCTAAGTTTATCAAAAAAGTATAAAAGTGCTTTTTTGTGGAGCATTCAATTCTGCATAAGAGTATGCTGGCAGCTTGTTTGTGGAATATGCCATGACCGTGTTATAAAATTCCGGCAGAATTTTTTTTTCCCTGTGTCATTTAAATGGAAAATAGAGATGTGTTTAAGCGACCTCTAAATATTAATATTTCGAGCTGAAATTTATACAGGCTTCTTTTTTTACCTTTTTATAAGTTTAAAGCCTGTTAGTAGGAACAAAAACAAAAGTTGCCCAAAAATGGCACAGTCTAATATATATTGTCATGCCTTGAGATCACGATTGAGAGTAGAAAGGACGTAATGAAAATAGCTCGTCTAAAAATTTAAATTTTTAGACGATTTATTTTAAGTATCGGCGGACGATCTCTGGGGGAAGGGGGGGGGGGGGGAGTTTCTACAATATTGGGGTAGTTTGGGCGCCAGTTAATTTATAACTAAAAATTAACAAATGTAAATAGAAAAAAAAAAATTATACGCAGATAATGTTACTATAACTAACGGCTCTAAGGGGTGGGGAGGGGTATCTCAGGGAAGGGGGTTCTCCAACTCTATTTGGTCTCTTGAAGTTCATTACTGGTATTTCCAAATTGGTCTTAAATTCGGGATGTTCTAGAAGGTGGGACGGTTGGAAACTGGTGGCTCGGGGAAGGGGAATGAAGGGAGAGGGGGTTACTTTAGTCTTAACGGCTACGCACACAACCGTTCCACGCTCTATATGATCTATCACAAATTTTCTATTAAAAATGTCCTCGAACGCACGCAAAACGGGGGAAAAGGGGATATAAGGGGATGGCTCTAATTGTTGTTCGAAAATACACGAAGGGGGGAGGGGACAATGCGCAATTTTATGGGGTTACACTGTTTGGAGAGATAGCGGTGCAAACACTTACGTTAGACGCGCCGGTGCTCGTTCGGCTCGTACCGCTCGATCTCTCTCTCTCTGTGAGTACGCTTGCACGCACGTCTTTATCGCTCTTCACTAAAAGCATATTACTGCCGCGTTTCTGCCTTCGGGCGTTTCTGTTTCCAGTCAGAAAGCATGCACATTAAGAGGCAGTGTTAGTCAGCGGAAATTTCAGACGGCTTCGGTAGTGCAGAGCTCGCAACATTTTGCTAAGCGCTACCGCTGCCTACCGCTAGATGGCATGGCGCGCGTATGCTTGTGGCGGAGTCGACACCGACGGTACCGACGCCACCGACAAAGGACACCAGCGCCGCGGCACGACGGCGGAAGCAAGTGCTAAAGCCGCGCGAGGATTAAGAATAAAGAAGCTAGTCTAGAGTGGAGCATTCGACGGCGACAGAAGTAGCGTCCGTCAAAAGCGACAGAAAGTGAGAAGACGGTAGAGAACGAAAAACGCGCCAAACTTACCTGTGATGTAGAATTACCTTGTGAAGAATAAAGAAACGTTTATACGAGTGTCGATACCTACCGTACGGCTATACCGGGTCTTTCCTACTCCGTGACCCCACAAATTGGTGACCCCGACGTGATTCACAGTCGAAAAAGACTGAGAATAAAAAACTAACCTAAAAACAGCAACGTGCGGAGCGGAGAAATGGTGTTACATTCACCCAAGCATACCCGGAGACCAGGGGAAGCTAGCCCTGAAACGGCAGGAGACAGCGATGAGCGAGAGTTTCAAGAGTGCTTCGAGGGTCAAAGTGCAAGTTCCGTAGGGCGTCGAGACGGGCCCGGGGATTCGGGACAGACGCGAGACGCGAGCGGCGAAATGGCGGGAACGCCACACGGGAACATGATCGCCGTAGTTAACAAGATCCAACTTGCACCATTTCGATCGGAAAGGCCGGATGTATGGTTTTTCATAGTAGAGTCAGATTTCTCGGCATCGAGAATAACAAACGACGAAAGTAAATATATCGCGGTCCTGAAAGCACTGGACTCGCGAACTCTGGACGAGATATCGGACGTGATTCTCAACCCTCCGGCACGAGATAAGTATAATCATTTAAAAAAAATAATCATACAGAGATTTTCCAAATCAAAGGAACGACAGCTGTCGAAGTTGCTGAACGACCTGACGCTGGAGAACAAAAAGCCGTCGCAGCTACTAAGAGAGATGAGAGAGTTAGCAGCGGGTGGTTTGAGTGACGAAGTCTTGCACTCGTTGTGGTCGATGCGGATGCCCCCGGACCTCACTCCCATGCTGGTGATGTCCCAACAACTGGACCTCGATGGGTTAGCCGAAATGGCCGATCGAGTCATGGATTCAATGAGATTCACCAGAGTCATGGCCACGAGCACTGCCCCGCAGAGGGAGGAACGGTCGTGCAAGGATTGCACAGCGTTGGCAGAAGAGGTGAGAGAAATGCGGCAAATGTTTACCCAATTTCTGAAGGTGTCGCAACCATCGGGATACGACAATAGTTACAACCAAAACAACGACTGGCGATCGAGACGCTCCAGACCCAGATCCAGGTCTAGGTCGAAATCAGGCACAATAAAGAAGCCTGGGCTATGTTACTACCACCAGAGGTTTGGGGACGCAGCGTTTAAGTGCGAACCAAACTGCACGTATAAAGCTAAACAGCAGGGAAACTAGAGCAGCTGTCGCCAGTACAGGCTCTCGGGGACAGCGACAACCACTGCACCAGCAGTTCACCGCCTGAATTTCGCCTGACAATATACGACACCTCGACAAAACTCAGGTTCCTGATTGACTCAGGATCATCAGTGTCGGTAATCCCCAGTAGGATGATAATAAAGAAACCGCGGATTGGCGGTAACAACCTGTACCCAGCCAACAATACCGTGATCAAAACGTACGGAGAAAAGGTAACGAACATTAACCTGGGACTGCGACGAGAATTTCGGTGGCCATTCGTCATCGCAGACGTGCAAACAGCGATCGTAGGTGCGGATCTCATTGCAAAGTACGGCATACTGATCGACCTAAAAAACCGAAGATTGTGGGACTCGACAACAAAGATAGCGTCACTAGGAAACATAGCCGCAACCACAGTGTACAACATATCGACAATAAACAAACAAGGCGAGTATACCGATTTGATAATCAAATGTCAAAATAATAAAAATACAAAAACCAACATGAATAATCAGGTAAAGCATTATATCCAAACCACCGGAGCACCAGTTTTTCAACGACCAAGACGGGTCGTGGGAGAAAAACTAAAAGCGTTGAAAGAGGAACTCGCGTACCTGATCGAAAATAACATGATCAGACCATCCAGCAGTGCGTGGGCGAGTCCAGTACACCTGCAGTCGAAGCCGTCAGGAGAATGGAGACTATGCGGGGATTTCCGAGCATTGAACGCAATCACAGTCCCGGATCGGTATCCGACAGGTCATAGCCACGATCTATTCCAAGCGTTGCATGGAAAAAAGTATTCTCAAAGTTGGATCTTAAAAAGGCGTATCATCAAATACCAATGGCCAGCGAAGACATAGAGAAAACCGCGATAACAACGCCAGTGGGATCTTACGAATTCTTGGTAATGCCGTTTGGATTGCGAAATGCATCGCAGACGTTCCAACGACACATGGATACCATATTCAGAGGAGTCGATTTCGCAATCGTGTACATCGACGACGTGCTCGTATTCTCGGAAAGCGAAGACGAGCACCGCAAACACTTAAGGATCGTGTTGAAAAAATTAAATGAGAACGGCTTAACATTAAACCAGGAGAAATGTGTTTTAGGAAAACCGAAACTAACGTTTCTGGGATACGAGATAAGCGAAGAGGGATACAAACCCCCGAAGGAACGAGTAGAGGCAATCGCAGAATACCCAAAGCCGAAGATAATCTCAGAATTAAGGAGATTTCTGGGCATCATAAATTACTTTCGCCGGTGCATTCCGAACGCAGCAAAGGCACAAGTGCCACTCAACGAGTTTTTGAAAGTGTCGAAGAAAAACGATAAACGGAAGATACCATGGAACGAGGCGGCGGAAAAAGCATTTGCGGAGTGCAAACAGAGCGTGGTAAACGCGACCGTAACTCGATTCCTGATACCAGACTCACCGCTGTCCCTAACAACAGACGCCTCCGACACAGCGATAGGCGCATCCCTGGAGCAGAAGGATAAGAACAAATGGGTGCCGGTCGGATTTTTCTCCAAGAAACTAAACAATGCGCAGAGGAACTATAGCACCTACGATAGAGAACTACTGGCCATATATGAGGCGGTGCAATTCTTCCATCACATCCTCGATGGCAGACAGTTCGTGGTGCGGACTGATCATAAACCACTCACATTCGCATTCAAACAAAAAGCGGAAAAGACGTCACAACGATTACTCCGACAACTGGATTACATATCCCAATATACAACGGAGATAACATACGTGAAAGGAGAAGAAAACGTGGTCGCGGACGCACTGTCAAGGATAGACCAAATCAACAGCATCAATATGCCCAAGGTTCTATCGGCTCAAACGATTTGGGAAGCGCAATCGGCAGACGAGGAACTAAAAGAATTGTTAGAGAAACAATCGTCTCTGAATTTGCAGCTGCTATCAGTGGAACCGGACGTAAAAATTTATTGCAATATCCTCGAAGGAGTCGTGCGTCCATACATACCGAAAGCCCTACGGCAACGAGCGTTCGAGTCAATCCACGGATTGTCCCACCCGAGTGGAAGGAGCACTTCTCGAATCATGAAGGGGAAGTATGTATGGCCAGGAATGAAGAGGGATGCATTAGAATGGTCAAGAACGTGTGACGCGTGCCAAAGGTCGAAAATTCACCGGCACAACAGACTGACGCCGAATCACATAGAGATACCGGAAGGGCGATTCTCGCACATAAATATGGATCTGATCGAGCTCCCATCGGTTAACGGATACCGATACTGCCTCACGATCATCGACCGCTTTTCGCGGTGGCCGGAGGCAATCCCGTTAAAATGTATCACGGCGGAGGTGGTAGCAGACGCATTTTATAACAATTGGATATGTCGATACGGAACTCCGCTATCCATTACGACGGATCAGGGGAAACAGTTCGAGTGCGCGCTATTCGCAGCACTGGCAAAATTGGTGGGGGCGAAAAAAATTAAAACAACCGCATACCACCCAGCATCCAACGGGATCGTCGAACGATGGCACAGAACGCTAAAAGGAGCGCTCATGTGCAATCGTCAAATTCCCTGGACGGAACTCCTACCTACGGAGCGTCATGTGCAGAGATGTTGTACGGCACCACGCTTGGGGTACCAGGAGAGTTCCACATAAGTAACAACATGCCGACCGACCCTCAGATTTTCGTAGAAAAATTCCGGACGTTCATGAGAGGGATCAGGCCGACACAAACCGCACATCACAGCAGAGCGCGGATGTTTGTGCTCAAGGACCTGTATCGATGCGCACACGTATATCTGCGAGTAGACGCAGTAAAACCACCGCTCGAACCACCCTACGCCGGGCCGTACAAGGTCAGGGAACGACTGGACGACCGAAGGTTCGTCATTGAGGTGGAAGGTCAAGAGAAGACCATATCAGTAGAAAGGCTAAAACCAGCATACATGGTGAAACAAGATGACACCTCCATAGACGTCAAAGAAGACATCGAACCGCATCAATGGGGCGGTAACATGGACAGACCGATAAAAAATTACGGGAACAAAAAGAAAGTATCGTTCCACGAGGAATCATCCTCGGTCACTAGGGGGGGGAATAGATGTGGCGGAGTCGACACCGACAGTACCGACGCCACCGACAAAGGACACCAGCGCCGCGGCACGACGGCGGAAGCAAGTGCTAAAGCCGCGCGAGGATTAAGAATAAAGAAGCTAGTCTAGAGTGGAGCATTCGACGGCGACAGAAGTAGCGTCCGTCAAAAGCGACAGAAAGTGAGAAGACGGTAGAGAACGAAAAACGCGCCAAACTTACCTGTGATGTAGAATTACCTTGTGAAGAATAAAGAAACGTTTATACGAGTGTTGATACCTACCGTACGGCTATACCGGGTCTTTCCTACTCCGTGACCCCACATGCTACGAAGCCCCAGTATGACACTTGACAAGACGGGCCAAGCGCCGAGGCCTCGTAGCGATAGCCAGCCGCCCGCGTTTCCCGCGCACCACCCCGCGGAGGGAATGAGACGGAGCGAAAACAATCGAGTCACGCGACTAATCTCGCAGCTTTGGTCATGCATATTATGAGAATTGCTGTTTATAAAAACTGTTCACAAAATAATATGATTCTTGGAAAAGATATCTGGGTATACATACAAACCCATTCAGCAATATATATATATATGAATACATTCAGATCAGAAACCATATATATATAGAGACAGAATATATGTACAGATACATACATCTGTCCGAATATATATATATATATATATATATATATATATATATATATATATATATTGTAACGTTGTACAATTTCCCTCCCGCCGGTGCCCCCCCCCCCCAAAAGGCAACCGTTCCACGTAAAAGGTGAGCAAGTAACTTATAAATTATTATTTAATCCCCTAATTCCCCCCCTCCCAATTATTGTAAACTGTGCAACATTTATCGACGCCCCGAAGAAACAGGACTGAAGAAAGAAGATCGCCACCATCAAGGACATCCTGAGGACACCCCGACTGGCACAACATAACACCACCGGAGGTACCAGGACGTCCAAGAAGAAGCACGAAAGATCCACCGTCACTCTCTCTGCACCGAAGGAAAACCCGCCAAAAATCAAATAGATCGTCCCGTTCATCGTTCACCGGTCATCGATCGACGCGGGGACACAGGAATGAACGAGATGGCAGCAGCGCGCAATGAGTATGATCGATCCTAATTACCCTAAATCCCAATACCTATGAGAGCGACCCTACCATACCGACCGCCTGACCTAATTACACCCATCTACCGCTAGATCTCCCCCACTATCATTCCCAGCTATCGATTCCCCATCGACCCGATATCGAGTAACCCGTGCCGCTGCTGCCCAATCAAAAATCAGGACGTCCCGGCCACGAGGCCGAGGGAAATTTGGAGCTTCCGCCCGAGGAGATGACTCGCACTTTTGCGGGAGCTACCGGCGAGAACGGCGCGGATAATTAGCGAACCGAAAAATTAGAGAAGAAATAAGAGAAAAATTTAGAGTACAGCGAGAAAATTTAGCGAAGTTAAAAGAAAAGAGAGGAGAGTGAGAGAGTGAAAGAAGAGTGCGGCGTGTGAGTGATAAAGGACGAGGGAGAGCGACAGGATACCAGGAGATCGACCAACTGTAAGTGTTGCACAGTTCCTTTTCGAAAATATTTGGCATATCCCCTTTTTGATATTTACCCCTTTTTTCTCGCAAGATATACCTTGTATCTTAGAGTATCCCCTCCCGATTCCCTAGTGCGTTTTTGAGGTCTTTCCCAAATAATATTTAGAGAAATACAAATTTTGGTGTTATTCAAAGAACGTGGAACGGTTGTGCGCGAATAGCCGTTAAGATTAGAGTACCCCTCCCTTTCATTCCCCTTCCCCGAGCCACCAGTTTCAAACCGTCCCACCTTCTAGAACATCCCGAATTTCAAATCCAGATCAACACCAGTGGTAATCAGTAAGAGGCCAAATAGAGTCGGAGAACCACCTTCCCTGAGATACCCTTCCCCTCCCCTTAGAGCTGTTATTTATGATATTATTATTTGCGTGTTATCTTTTTTTTTTTGGTTTTCTAGTATTTTGTTAATTTTGAATTATAAATTAACTGGCGCCCAAACCTTCCCTATTTTTCTATTATACCTCCCCGGAGATCGTCCGCCGATATAGATATTTAATTTGGGTTTTTTTTTGTATTGCGAGTTACGCATTTTTTTTTCTGAGTTGTTAAATATTCCATTTAATAAAATATTTGTCATTTTTGTTCTCGTAAACCCTTGCCCAGGTTATTACTTTCTTTTACCCCCGTCCCGTGATCTCCCCCTCCCATCGGCGTGACAATATATATATATATATATATTGTATACACATGATTGATATATATATATTGATATCATCCACCATATATATAAACCCATTCAGAAATATGTATCTATATATATATATATATATATATATATATATATATATTGTAACGATTTTTTCGTCACACCGGAGATGGCAGCCTGCAAGGGGTCGCAGGTGCAACCCTGGGCGCCGATGGAACGTCGAGTCATCACCCCGGGGGCAATTCGGTCCGTCGGCTACATCTTCCGGCAACGAAGTTCTCGCTGGTGCACCGCGCGCTGAAGTCCGCGCGAAACGGCGCCTCGACGTAAGGAGTTCGGCGGGTGCAGCGAGGGAAGCGGTGCTGCAGTTTTTCGTGCCTGGTGGCAAATAATGTGAGCCAACCGCCGACAACAGGGACGCCTGTCCGGCGAGGTGAGCTTCCCCCTTCCCCGTCGCCCGTTCCGAGCTCCAGGGGGAAGGCGCGCGGCGAGGGGGGCGCGTCGTAAGGGTTCGGGAGCACTCGGCTCCTAGGCGAGCTGTGCACGACTCTCGTCGCGCTCCCCCCTCCCCCGCTCGCGCCACTCGACGGCCAGAGAGGGGTATGCGGCGCGGGAGGACCGGCGAGAATCTTCAAGGAAGAGAGCCGACCACGCGACACCCGTGACATGATTGGTCATCGAGGATTAATAAGGAGAAGTAGGGGGAGAGTACATAGGCTAAGTACACCGGCCGGACGAGGAGACCGGCAGTTTCGTGAATTCGAGTTCGAGAAGTAGACGCGTGGCAAGAACAGTATTAAGCGAAAGTAAAGTGAAAGAGGAAGCAAGCGAGGGAGATCGGCGCCGACCGCACGTGAGTCCCTATCCACTTTTCGAGCGGAAGAGAGAGGAGGCAGGGACGAGGCAGCGAGTAAGTAAGTTCCGAAATAATCGTTAAATAATGAAAATTAGTTTTGCGGTAGTCCCGCGTCAAGACATTACAACGCACGAAGTACGATATTAGCGAACAAAAGCGGCTCGCCCCTGCCGACTCTCTCCTTCCATAACCCGCGCAGGCGTCGAGTACCACGTGCGATCGTCCTCTACCGCGGTCGCGCCGTGTTGTTTACATCGTTTATGTCGAGTCGCCGTGCCAATTTTATGTCGTTTAGAATGCTGTTAAAATTATCATAGAATACGAAATATTTTTCTCTCGTCACGTCTAGGCTATCTGAAATAATCATTTATCGTTAAGGGGGTTACCTATCATCATTGGCTACCTACAGGGAGCTATCTGAAATAATCATTTATCCTTAAGGGGGTTACCTATCATTATTGGCTACCTACAGGGTGCTATCTGAAGTAATTATTTATCGTTAAGGGGGTTACCTACCATCATGGGCTATCTAAAGGGTGCTACCTGAAATACGTATTTATCATCGAGGGGGTTACCTACCGTTACTCGCGACCAAAAGGGTGGTACCTAAAATGGCTATCTATCTTCGAGGGGGTTACCTATTGTTATGTGCTAGATATAGGGTGCGCCGTAAAATAAAAGCTTCAGTCCGAACGGAAATCTTGGCGCCGGAGCTCTCTCCGTAAGAGTACGTGTAATTAGGCTCTCTCTCTCTCTCTCGGACGCGGCTACCTCCCGATTAGGGGAATAGAATAGCGGCGTGATACAGTTACCTGTCGATAACGAGCGGTGATAGATAAGAGCATGCCACTCGAATGGTATACAGTTCGAATTATGTAAGACCCAACCTGCAATAAACTTGTTACACCCGCTGAATGTTGGACAATTATTAAGTATGATACCTAACTACCACCCTATCCTACACGTCCACCCCCTCTACCTAACCGACCCGCAGGCGGGCTGGGCCAGCCGAATTTAAGCCCGAGACCCCTGTGCTCGCCCTCGGGGTGGAGCGGGGTCGCGGGAAGGGCGGCCGCGGTGGCGGCGAATCTAAATAAAGCCGGCCTAGGTCGGTGGTACCCGAGGGTACCTGGCGCCCGTCCGCCCCCGGTTGCCCTGCCACGTCAGCAGATCCCGAGTCCACCTCGCCGGAGCGGTGGAAGCAGGCGCGGACCAACGCGCGCTCCTCCTCGGGCGGAGGGACAGGCGGTTCTCGGTGGGTGCGGGAAAACCCGTTACAATATATATGATTTCTGATCTGAATATATTCAGATATACATATATATACAGAAATATGTATGTATCTATACATACATATGCTATACATATATATCTATACATACATATACTATACATATATAGTCTGTATAATGGGATAATTTCTTTCTTTGAAGAATTATATTATTTTGTGAATATTTTTTATAAGCTGCAATGCTTTCTAATATGTGTAAAAAATGTACGAATGCTGACGAGATTCAGATGTGCGAACGGCAATCGGAAATTTTCGATCCTGTCTCAACTCGGCTTGTTGCATTCGCCAAACATCTCTCTTGTACCGAAAATGCGATATCGGTGACTGACGACTCTGGTCAGCGAGAGTCGCAAATATAAGCGTCAACAAACAAATCTATGTGATGCCGAGTTGTACAATAAATTTCGCGACCGAGAATTTTCGATTCTCGGTCGAGTTTCGCCTCAAATATTTTGGAGCAGGCATGTAATGTTCAGGCAATCTATAGAATATTGCGAGTATGAAACTGACAACCGAGAATCGCGAATTCTCGGTCGATTTTTTACTCGAATATTTTTATTCGTCGAATGATGCTTGCTCCTAAAGCATCGTCGATGACGTATGGTCAACGTCAGCCGAGAGAGTGCGATCTCGGCGACTGACGGCTCTCGTCAGCGAGAGTCACATATACAAGCGTCAACAAATCTACATAATGCTGCGAGTCTGAAATTGTACAGATTTCTAGAAAAATAGGATCTACATAAATCTACTCATTCTTTACATACTATTCATATTTCATATACGTTTTATACGTATTTCCCCTATCCTGAGTATATTTTGTGGTAGGGAAACGAATAAAGATAAATTGTATTACCAAAATTATACGCTCTTTACCGAACCCTCTTTACTAAATTTTAGTAAATCTTACAATCTTTACTAAAATTTAGATGTAATTTACGTAATAGTCTGCACGAGACAAACACTAAATTATATTTTTCGATAACTTTTTGATGTGTAACCTAAGAAGCTCAAAAGAGAGATCTTAGGTTATTCTCAGATTTATTGTCACATAAATAGAATTTTATTTGCATAAGTGTCGTGATATATACCTTAATATTCCTTTCTGGACGAGAATGAGCCCGTTTATCCTTTTTTTCGTCTTCTATTGCTTATTTTGCGTATATCACCACTCACTCACTGATTATACTATTATTATTTACACTATATACAGACTATATACTGTTTCGAACTAGTAAATTATAAATTACTGTTCGCCTCTAATAATATAATTAACACGTAATTACTATAATACGCGTCTTTTTACTGACATGAGAGCAGCAAGCCCAATATACCACGCTGCTCAGCTGCCGCGTCAGAAAATGACAGCGCGCTCATGTTTTGTTTTCTTCCGTCTTTCGATCACGCGGTGCGTAAATATACCAGCACATATATGCAGATGTGTTGGTGCATACATATAGTACATGGATTCAGTGATATGTAGCGTTGTGGCACGCGCACGGTACGCGACTGCTCGTGTCTTCCTCTCGCCGCACACCGAAAACAGAGACAGGCCCGTGAACCGATCTCAACGCTTCGTCTACATATACAGGGTGGTCCAAGCAACTTACGCAACGTCATAATTCTCAAAGTATGGGTGGCACAGAAAAATGGTATATACAAAAGTTACATGATTTAGAAGGATGCACTACATAGCGGATAAATTTGTTTTCTAGGTCGAGGCATTTTGAAGATTTGAAGGATAACTCTGTTTTTTATATGAAGAAAAATTTCAAATAATAAAGTGAAATTATTCGCTAGGTATTACGTTTAGGACTAATAAAGGCCAATACTTTTTTACTCGGAATTTGATTCTCTACCATATTTTGCTATAAAACATATTGTTTTAAAAAAACGAAGTTGTCCTCCAAAATTTCGAAACGGTTCGACCTATAAAAAAATTGATGCAGTACGTACTCTTTTGTGTATAACATTTTTTTGGGCAACGAATACTTCGGAAATTATAGCGATATACACGATGCGTGAACCACCGTATATATATATGGGGCATTGTACGGCAAACCGGAAACCATTCAGTTTTTACATCTCCGATTTAAAAATTTTTTATTTATATTGTAGTATTTATTGAAAGATGCCTTCATGATTTTGTTTGAATTTTTTTTGGCGACCCGTTTTCAACATATCGATTTTTCAAAAATGACGTTATTTCACGTCCATAACTTTGCGAAAAATTTGCTAAATTGGACGCATGTTTTGAAATTTTTCTTAAACGCACGTTTGATAAAAAAATATCAAACAACATTTTCAAATCGTATTTCTATAAGATTTTCATGTAAATTGTTGATTTACAAAAAACACGTACTGATCGAGTTTCTTGAAATTTTGTAGTAAAAAACTGTCATTCATTCCACAACTCAGGTGGATAATGGCACAACGATGGAATCCATTTTTTCCATTTTTAACATTCCATATTTTAGTTATCCGTGTTGAAAATAAATATTTTCAGGCTCATCAGCAACCATCATTGTTATGTATGAAATTAAATAGATATATCTTAATCATATGACGATGGGCGATTATTTTTATTTGAATATACCACAATATATGATTGGTGCAATTATCATTTGGTTCTTTTTTTTGTCGATATCTAAAGGACAAATCTGATTTTGAAAGAATTTGAGTATACATACATCAACCATATTCCTGATATTTGTTCTTTAGTTATCGATAAAAAAAGAACCAAATGATAATTGCGGCACAATCAAATAAAAATAACCTGCCATTTAAATGATTAAGATATATCAAATCACCGGCAGGTGAGCCTGAAAAAAAGATTAATATTTATTTTCAACACGGATAACTAAAATATGGAAATTTAAAAATGGAAAAAATGGATCCCATCGTTATGCCATTATCCACCTGAGTTGTGGAATGAATGACAGTTTTTTATGACAAAATTTCAAGAAACTCGATCAGTACGTGTTTTTTGTAAATCAACAATTTACATGAAAATCTTATAGAAATACGATTTGACAATTTTGTTTCATATTTTTTTATCAAACGTGCGTTTAAAAATAAAAATTTCAAAACATTCGTTCAATTTGACCTATTTTTACAAAGTTATGGACGTTAATAATGTCATTTTTGAAAAATCGATATCTCGAAAACGGTTCGACAAAAAAAATTGAAAAAAATCATGAAAGCCTCTTTCAACCAATACTAGAATATAAAAAATTGTCAAAACAATCAGATGCAAAAACTAAATGGTGTCCGGTTTGACCTGGAATACTCCGTGTATATACACGCTCATACCAATAAGTATACGTACACCCAAATATATACGAACACATGTGCAAAAAAGATATTTTTTATTTCGAGAAGTATATTATTTTATGAAAATCTTTCATAAACTGCAACTCACTCCGTCGATTTTAGCCGGCGCAAGTTCTCAGCGACTAGCGTCGTCTTCTCCTCCCCTAACGTGAAATCACGGTACATACAAAATTTTCAAAAATCTGTATTGAAAAAATATATAACAGAACATAAAATACAAATCATAATTATTGCATGTCAAAATTTATAACATTTTGCCAACACAATAAATCGTCTAATGATATGTTTTGAGTCGTGAGTGTGAAATCAATAACATTTTACAACACACATGGAGCGGAATTTCAGTTACTGAATAAAAAAAATGAACGAACGTAATTCTGAAGAGAAATATGTATGCCGAGAATAAAAGATCGACGAAATAAAATTTGTAATATAACGAAAATCAAAGCAAGACAACCGTTGAAAAAAACAATTTATTTACGACAAAGCATTTAGAAACGATACTTTTTTTTATTTTCAATCGAAATTGTGTTTTTTACTAGTTATTTTTCGTTCGACAATTTCTCTTCAGATTCTTTTATGTTCAAACGGAATATTTGTATTTTTTTCGTTCGTTATTTATCTTACAAAAATTATTTTTCCACAATCCGGGAGTGGTGTAAAATTCATTCCTTGCATCTTCGACGTATTACGAATAATAAAACATCGTATACATTGTAAGTATTCGCTGAAACGCATAGCGATTCTGCGAACCGAAAAAAAAGAAGCGCGGGGTACCTACCTCGCGCACCGCGCCGGCGGCCCGGGGTATGGGACCAAAAAAAAATAGTGAGTGTCTCATCGATAGTGAAATATTGCGTGTGATTTGTTTACCGTTTTGTGCTGAACAGAGTTGTGAATTGTGTTTTTTTCATAAAAGAAAATGTTGGGTGTATTGTTTAATGACCACGATTTCGTTTTCTTTGAGTGTTGTGCTTCGTTATCGCGATAAATATGGTGTACGCGTGAAGAATCGGTACTCGGCGCAACGGTCACGGTTATTTGTCGTCATCGCACCGCACGTTATGCGTATAGGTATCAATCCAATTTAATTTTCTTAAAAAAGGGATAAATATGCGGGAGCAGCGCGTAAGATATCTCAAACTTTATTTGAAGGTAGACGGTATAATTCCAAACAAAAGTTGCAAATATACATTACACATATTTTCTATAGTTTACGAGATATAAATTTTCAAAGTTGGTCTAATCAGAGCGCGCCAAGAAGCGTTGGAGCCGCCCGTTCCCCGCCATACCTGTAGAGACAGCGCAGTGTATCAAGCATCGGCTGGTGGCACGGGTGCGAGGAAGGAGGACGAGCCCGTCGCTGCCCGTGCTCCCCGCGCCGCAAGCCGATGCTTGATACACTACGCTATCTCTACGGCTAGGGCAGGGAGCGGGCGGCTCCAATGCTTCTTGGCGCGCTCCGATTAGACCAACTTTGAAAATTTATATCTCGTAAACTATTGAAAATATGTGTAATGTATATTTGCAACTTTTGTTTGGAATTATACCGTCTACCTTCAAATAAAGTTTGAGATATCTTACGCCCTGCTTCCACATTAAATAAATAATACAACACAAAATCAGACAATATTGAGTACATTTTTTAACAATTATATGCATTATAAAAAAATTAAGAATTCCCTTTTTTGAGATATTTATCCCTTTTTTGAGAAAATTAAATTGGATTGATACCTATACGCATAACGTGCGGTGCGATGAAGAAAAATACCCGTCGCCGTTGCACCAAGTACCGATTCTTCAAGCGTAGACCATTATTATCGCGATAGCGAAACACAACACTCAAACAAAACGAAACCGCCGTCATAAAAGAAATATAAAACACAAAATTTTTTTACATGAAAAATACACAATACTACACAATTGTTCTTCCAAATAAAATATATATGGGGCATTCCACGACAAACGGGATAGTTTCAAAATCTTTTTTTTTTTCTTTTTTCAATTTTTTGATATTGTTTAGTGCCCATCGAAAAAATGTTCGTCGTAAATTTTGAGATTTTTTTGATTACCCGTTCAAAGATATCGGATTTTCCAAAAAAAAAAAATTTAACAAATTCAAAAAAACCAAATAATAATAATAATAAGTTTTCTATATTTTAATCAATTTGGACTATTATTATGAGCAAACGGTAAAAAAAAAAGTAATTTTTTGGAAAATCCGATAGCGATATCTTTTCAACGGGCAATAAAAAAATCTCAAAACTTACTACGAACAATTTTTCGATGCGCATTAAAAAATGTCAAAAACTTGAGAAAATAAAAATAACGTTTCTAATTTTTGTTGCAGCCAATTATACGTCGGCGAAACAAGCCAAACGGGCTGTAGCGGGATTTCGTAACTCGTTATGCCGTCGTTATGCGCTCATAGCGACATTTTTCGGTACGAGGGATAACGACCGCTTGCTGTAACGACAATTGCGATTTTGTACACCAAATATAACGAGTTTTGTCGTTATTGATACCAACGAACGTCGTTATTGTGTCGTTATGAGTCGCTGGCATAGCGAGACATGGCTTACCCCTCGCTATGGCATATCGACATCTCAAAGTGCGGTTAGAAGCGTCGTGTGAGTCGTGGCGTCATAAGTGTGTGTGAAACAGTGTGAAACATCTTGCAGCCATATATAAGAAAAGCGTATTCCAAAAAAACATTATAAGAAGTAGTATTCGGGAACAGTGATTAAAACGTTAAAAAAAGCGGTTCGTGAAGTACTTTTATAATCATTTATATTACGGATTTAATGCTAATCCGTATCTATGTTATGAGTTACTTAAAATTCTATATAACCTACAAATGTTGCTTTTACTTGAAATAAAATTTACTCAAATATGTGATGTGACGCGCTCGCTACACTGAAAATTTCGTTAAACAAGTCGCGAGCTGCCCGTCCAAAATCGCTAATGACGCCCAAATCTTTTTTTTCTTTTGCCTAGGGCGCCAGGTATTTCTTTCGCCCGAAATACCAAGGGCTATTTACCTTGACTGTTTTTCCTCCCTATCTATTGTCTCAGGGAACGGTGGGGGATTCGAGGGGCAATTTCTCTTACTTATAGTTTGTGCGAAATAACGGGTGAGCACCGAATATTTTGAATGATCAAACAATAATCTTTTATTTCTGTAACACTCTACACAATGTCAGTCGCTCTCTCTCACTCACACATTCTCATACCGGGTTCTACTTCTCATGCCGACCCCCGGAGACGCCGGATGGCACAACCGTTTTCTACGGGGCGAGGGGACGAGAATAAGACGCTCTCTACCGCGTCGCGTTACAATCAAAGACGATGCACCACGTGCGCCTACCTTTATCTTCCTCTTTGCCTGCTCGCGCAGCGTCCTCTCTCTCGCTCCCGTGTACGCCGGTGGCTCGGCCTCGCTCGCTCTCTCTCGTACGCACGTTCTCCCCGATGGCTCGTCCTCCGGTCTCTCGGTCTCTCGCTCTCTCGCTCGCTCTATCCTTGCTCTTTCTCCTTCTCACCCACTGCTCACTCTCTCTATCCACTCTATTCGCTCTTTCTTCACTTTACTCTTTGCACTCCTCACTCTCTCTATCCACTGGTCCTTTTTCCGATTTTCACTCTCTCTCTTACAACTCTTTTTAACTCCTCTAACTCTTCGTCCACACTCTCGCTCTATCAATCGCTCGCTTCTCACTCTCTGCTTCCTTTCCAAAACTCTGACTTTCTTTTCGCCGTTCTCTTACTCTACCAATCGCTCAATTCTAACTGACTCTCCTTAATATCTAATCCTTCTCGCCGGCCGGCTTCGTCGCTCTCCCGGTCACGTGGTAGAGGCCGGGTCCGTCCGACGATCGGCGATCGCTCCTTCGGCACAGCCATCTCTCTCGCTCTGCCGTCGGCCGTCGTCTCTCTCCGTCGTTTGCCGACGTCGTCGTTCGTCGCCTCTCTGAAATTGACGAAGATTTCGACGACAGTGCCCGTTCGACCGTACCTGGTTTCCACCACGGGTGCGAGACGGCGCGACGCTGCTGTTTGTACTCGACGTGCATGCGAGGCCTATAATGCCTCGTCACAGTGAATACTGTAATTTTTATCTTCTTTGAATTACATATATTATTAAATAATGTCTGTTTTTCGTAGAAAACATGGCCCTTGAATATTTGGCTTGGGATTTGGAATTTCTTGCTGAAAGGGTGCGTTTGATAGAACGGCGTATCGAAAGAAGACAGCTAAGAGATGCGCAAAACCCCTTTGAACTGCCACGATACGAATTTATCGATAATTTTCGCCTCACTCCTGAACTTGTCATTGATATTGTTAATGTACTACGAGTAAGATTGCAATGTCTACGAACTACTGGCTTGAGCCCAGAAATAAAGGTAACTTTTTAACATAAGTTGTTTCTTAATTTATGTTATTGAACTAATATTGGAATACATTCTTTCCAATTAATATTACCATGTATAAATGTTTATTACAGGTGTTGATTGCTATTCAATTTTATGCTCAAGGCAACGATCAAAGAAGCGTTGGCAATCAATTTCATTTCAATGTTAGTCAGACAACAATAAGCTGTTGCCTCCATGCTGTAACCGAAGCAATAAATCAGCAGTTGCTACGTAGATGGGTAAAATTTCCGATGACTAACCAAGATCGACAGCAAGCGAGAGAAAAATTCTTAACTGCTCCGCAGTCATTTCAGGGTGCAATCGGTGCTATAGATTGCACTTTCATTCATATTCTCGCCCCTTCTGAGCATGAAGAAGCATTCGTGAATCACCACGGTCGCCATTCATTGAACGTTCAAGCGGTAAGTATATATGCATAACAACCATACTGCGAAAGAAAAGGTATTCCTGCACCAATGAGCTAAACTTTCAAATCAATTTATTTATATTTTTTTTACCGTGGTGGTATTTATTACTTTTCATAAATTAAAGGAAAAATAAATACCAAAAATTCGATTGAAGAACTTACGATCATTGTTTTGACTCTTTCATGTACGAATACTTTTTACAATTATTGTATTTTGAGAGCTTACTTTTACAGTCGGATTGAACTGTTTCATTACAAACTTGTGTTTTCAGATTGTTGATCCAGATTTGAAACTTCTCAACATCAACGCAAGGTTTCCAGGTGCACGCAATGATGCATACATCTGGAGTGTATCACCAATTCGCCGAGCTATGGAATATCACTACAATCAAGGAGAACGGAAAACTTGGCTTATTGGTAAGTCTCAGTGCGTTGTTATTTGCATTGCCAAGTACAGCAACGCTATGTACTTTATACTACTACTGAAAGTGACTCTTTGTTCCATAGAAAAGTAAATTCTGTTTCAACAAACGAATTTTTTTTACACTTGTTGCCCTTTATGTATACATCCAATGCATTGCTAAAAATATCAATATTTATCAGGTGACGCTGGATACCCGCTAGAACCATGGCTCATGACACCCTTGGCTAATTATCCTGAAGATACTCAGCAATTTCAATACACGCAGCAGCTTTGCAAGGCAAAGAACGTTGTTGAACGATTCTTTGGTGTTTTCAAATCTGTATGGAGATGTCTGTCGTATCAGCGTGTGCTTATGTACAAACCGGCATTTGCTGAAAAAATAGTAAATGCATGTGCAGTACTGCACAATATGAGAATTCATCATCGTTTGAATGATGAAGAATACCCCGCACCAATAGCTGCTGATGGTCGTCAAAACGAAAATGTTGATCCCATGGATATCGATGATGAATTAGTACAAAGAGGCCCACGAGTTGTAGCTCGGAGAATACAACGACAAATCATGAGAGAGAAGTTTCCCAACTACCGTGATGCAGAAAGTGAAGGAAATTAACTACGAGTACAGTTTATAAAAAATATAACTTGATTTTATTAAAAATAAAATGTATTTTTGGTGAAATAAACTATTTTTAAATATAGGAACATGAACAAGTTATCTTAATTCTTAAATATAATAATCTTTATCTATAATAAAATATCAATCTTTTTTAAAATGTTGCACACAATCCTTTATTATTAACGTCAAATTCGATTGAGCTTCGACGAACGTACGGAGAATCTCGTTTCTTTCTTTGTCGTTGTTCGCCATTTGTTGCATGGATTTTGCAAATATCTGCATAAAGAACATTTTTCAAATTTCATTTCAACGTCGAATTTATTATAAAAAGTTATGTATAAGGCAGCGTGAACATTTAAATAAATTTCGGCAATAATTACCTCCATGCATGATATTTGTCTCTCAGCTAGAATCGCAAAATCCTCTCGCGCATTTTTC
The DNA here is from genome assembly GCA_964007305.1 of Netelia melanura. Taxonomy (NCBI): domain Eukaryota; kingdom Metazoa; phylum Arthropoda; class Insecta; order Hymenoptera; family Ichneumonidae; genus Netelia; species Netelia melanura. Next base: position 22,424,130 of record OZ023255.1, read on the forward strand.
ATCTGCATGCCTAACCTTTCGCGACCTTGAAGAAATAACCAAAATTACACATATGTTTTTGTATATTGTAACGGACCAATGAATAATTGTTTTCTCATGCTTACAGGACTTTGTGGCTCGTTGTGCCTTTCTTTGTTCAGTTGACTTTTGTAAGCCACTAGGACCGGGTTCCGATGATACAGTTGTTGCAAGTGGCAATGTTTTTGTCACATTTTTCAAAATCGCAGAGCTTTCCCCTGTAAACGACTGCGTAATGTCAATCGGTTCCAGCATTTCAAAATCTGAAAGAAAACGATGTATAAAGTACAGTAAATTTTAACGTGTCATACGACACGGGATTAAGAGAGGCGAGTCAGCTAAGTATAGGTTATTTTCAATGTCAAATTTTGTTCTCTATAATTTTTTAGCAAATATGATAAATTTCTTTTGTATTAGTATTTTCAATGGCAAAATTTTCAAGAGGTGACTGAATTTATCCGGTCAACAGATTTTCGTATTCACTGAACTGTATTGAACTTTTCCATTCTGCGCATGATGGAAAACAAACAACTGGATGGCTTCGCGAAGATTTATTTTCTTTGTAACATACAGTACCGAACATAAAAAAGAACGCACCGTAGTATTACTTTTGTATGTACCGGTGCATGCTTTTTTTTGTACCGTACTATAATTCCTCATCAGTCGAAGTAGAATTTTGTTTCAAGGTTCGAAAACTTTATCTATTGCCATTCTTGTAAAATTTTGAGATTAAAAAACTTTCAATTTATACATAAATAGCGATAATTAAAATTTGGGGGCCTTAAAAAAAATCTTCGGTTGATCCGGAGAAGAAAAATTGTGATACAAAAAAATAAGACTTTGCAAAGTATTACCTATCCAGCGGTTTGTTCTGCACCATGCACAGAATGGAAAAGTACAAACTTAGTGCAGTTCAGCGCACACGGAAATCTATCGACTGGATGGGTTCAGTCACCCCTTGAAAAATTTGCTATAGAAGACCCCAATACAAAGGAAATTTATCATATTTACCAAAAGATTCTAAAGAACCATATTTGTCATACAAAATTATCTATATATGGCGTACGTAACACAATGGCATATTGAGAAAAAGTCACTTACCAGTATAATCGATGGAATTGATTTCGTGGCTGTCCCGCACTGTTAATGGACTCCCATTGACATTTAAAATCTCTTCATCTCCGTCTGCCAGTAATTGTACGGCGTTCTATTGGAATCATTTGTCCAAGAAGCAAAACACGTGCTATTATTTATTTGGTAACTTTTAATTTTTTGCTTTATCAATGCGAAAAAATGTATTACCTGCTCTTCTGGAAAGGCATCGAGAGCCTCTACTCCTTCTACATAGTCGAAGCCCATGAGCCCCAAAATTTTCTCCTCACGCTCCATAAGTTTTATTGGCGGACCCCCAACATTCCCTGTTGTCGACCGATTAGCTCGTATCTTCGCCACTTTCTGGGAAACAATTGTTTTATTGTCGCGCCACGTCTACAAAGAAATTTGAAACAAATAATGGAGAATTACGAAAATATCTTGTGAAATAACTAAAATATAACATACGCATCTCACAAATTATTTTTATAGGTATAATAACGCTAATAAACTTACTGCTTTCCACGACTTAATGTCTTTGGTCCGGCCATCTTTTCCCATTCTATTCAATTCTGCAGCAAGGTTTTCCCATGACGCCGCTAAATCAGCCCTCCCACGTAGGGATTGAAATTTTCCCGTTGCAACATGCGGATATTTAATAAAATAATCCACCATGAAATCAATTTGTGCAGACGTCGCCTTCCCCTGCCTTTTTTTTGAAAGCGCACATTTTTTCTTTCTGTAAAAGAAAAACCACTAAATTAACTAATTTCCTTCAAATAAACAAATAGATGTAATCTACAGGCTGACATGAGCATGCATCATAACCTTTAATTTCATTTCACCTATCATAACACATAAGAATGGGCATATGCCTAAAGTTTCTTTATTATAATAGAAAAGCAGTTTGGAATTTATTTTGTTCTTTCATTGCAACTGTATATACTTACTGCAATAAAGAAGACATCGTGAATAAAGATTAGAGTTCGTTGAAGTACTCAAGACACACGATAGCGGAGAAACAAACATGTCATGATGTACCCGCGCATTTGGTGAATAACTAGAAATTCAAATTAAATTACTAACGATTCTTAGTAAGTTTCCATACTTTTGGTGTTTTTCACCACTGATTTTATACCAACCCACGAAACATTCCACCAAGTCACCTTGTATACGTCACTTCCTTTGTCGTTACGAACATAACGAAAACTCTACATAACGACGTTTCGGTATCGCATTCTGTAACGTCGAAGCAACGCTACTTGGAGTTACGAAATCATACCGTCGTTATCCGGTTGTCGTTACACACGGCAAATGTCGTTATCGTTACCATAGCGTTCCGAATCGTTATATCCATAACGAGTTACGAAATCCCGCTACTGCGCCGGCTGCGAAAAACAAGCAACCACCGAAATTTGTAAGTTTATATTCAATAGTATTTTATAGAAACGCCGATTATCTAATATAATATGGATTTATGTTTTCAGACCACACAAAAACCCGCAGAACGGCCTATGCTGCCGACTCCGCCGCAACAGCGACAACAACAGCCGCAGCAATGGCAACAACAGCCGCGACAATAACAACAGCCGCAACAACAACAACATCCGTAACAACAACAACAGCCGCAACAACAACAACAGCCGCAACAACAACAACAGCCGCAACAACAACAACAGCCGCAACAACAACAACAGCCCCAACAACAACAACAGCCGCAACAACAACAACAGCCGCAACAACAACAACAGCCGCAACAACAACAACAGCCGCAGCAACAACAGCAACAGCCGCAGCAATAACAACAACAGCCGCAGCAACAACAACAACAGCCGCAGCAACAACAACAACAGCCGCAGGAACACCAACAACAGCCGCAGCAACAACAACAACAGCCACAGCAAGAACAACAACAGCCGCAGCAAGAACAACAACATCCGCAGCAACAACAACAACAGCCACAGCAACAACAACAACAGCCGCAGCAACAACAACAACAGACACAGCCGCAGCAACAACAACAACAGACACATCAAAAACAACAACAGCCACAGCAACAACAACAACAGCCACAGCAAGAACAACAACAGCCGCATCAACAACAACAAGAACCGCAGCAACAACAACAACAGAGGGGGATTGGGAATTGACATCACCCCCGATAACATCGTGGGGGTGATGCTTCGGGGAAAGGAGGAGTGGCAGCAGATAGCCACATACACAAAGACGATACTCCGACGAAAAAACGCTGACGGCTGCCTGACATGACGGACCCGACGCAAAAAATGCGAAAGAAAGACGGACATATAAACCGAACAGAACGACGAGACGGACGCGGGCCCCCGGCTAGACGCAAAATTTTAGTCATTAACATAGTACCTAGACGGGGGTGGGCATAGGAGGTGGCGGTTTAGCGGGTAGTCCGGCGGGGGGGCCCACGGAAGTGGGCTGTCCGGCCGGGAGGCCAGCATCACCACCAGCCCGCACGACTGGTGGTATCCATAAATGGATTCCGCACCTCCTCGGATAAAAAAAAAAAAAAAAAAAAAAAAAAAAACAACAACAACAGACACAGCAACAACAACAACAGCCACAGCAACAACAACAACAACAGCCACAGCAACAACGACAACCAACAGAAGCACCCGAACTTGACGCAGACAATAGACAAGTAGAAATTTTTAATTTACAGACAATGATTCACGAACAGAAAGAACAAATTCAAAATTTAGAGCGTCTCGTCCACGACCAAATCCATAAAAAAAAAAAAGAAAGACAAGGTCGTGGACGAGAACGAGGACAAGGACGAGGACGAGGACAAGGACGACGACAAGGACAAGGACAACAAGGACAAGGACAACAAGGACAAGGACAACAAGGACAAGGACAACAAGGACAAGGACAACAAGGACAAGGACAACAAGGACAAGGACAACAAGGACAAGGACAACAAGTACAAGGACAACAAGTACAAGGACAACGAGGACAAGGACAAGGACAAGGCCATGGCCTAACACATAATGCAGAACGCATCGTAAGTTCTGTATAAAGTTTACTTTTTTTTACAATGAGATAAATAATATTTGTTTTTATTTATTTCAGAACATCGAGAATGTCATCGAAGAGACAATAAGGAGGCTTTTGCCGGCGGTACCAACAGCAGCAGCAGCACCCCCACCACCACCACCATATACAGTGCCATATGCATGGCCACCGCCGCACCCATATATGCCGGGGTCCTATTACGGGCGACCACCATATTGATAATATGATTTTTACACTGTAACAATTTATTTATTATTTGATTAAAATGTTTATGTGTTCAATGTTTATGTGTGTAATGTTCAATTGTGATGGCCGGTCGCCAAATTGTATTTGCTGTACACGGTTATTGTTTCGGTATTCCCCTTGATTTCGTTGAGAATCCCAAGTATTATATTTTCTTTCGAAATCGCGTTCCTTTTGTACGCCATCCAACCGTGATGCCTGCGACATTGACTCTATATCATATTCGGCCGAAGCTAATGTTTCTCTCACGCGACTCGGGAACTGCTGGACGATCGTGAATATTGCTTCGTACGTTGTCAGCTCCGGCTCGAAATATTTCGCGGCTCTCATCTGCGTGTAAAAATAATCTTGGAAACTTCCGTCGTTGTTGCGATAGCGACGAGAAAGCCATTGATTTTTTAGCTTGACTCGAATGGGAATAGAATAAAATTCATTCAAAAATGCTTCGCGAAATGCTCGGTAATTTCTGAATGTTCGGGTACCTGAATTGATCCATATCTTAGCTCTATCGTCTAATAGATTTTCAGCGACTAACATTTTATGTTCCTCTTTCACATTTTTGAATTGATAGTATTTTTCTAATTCTGTGAGGAATTCATTTGGGTTACAAACGTTTTCGTCACTAAACTTTGGTGGCTTTATGTCCAACTGCAAATACTGTAAATGGTCAATGACCCCACTTACGACCCGTTCTTCGTTGTCTGCTTGTTCGCGATTCGGTTGTCTTCGAGTTCCTCTCGTTCTCGTGTTGTTCGCTGGTGGTAATAATGTGTTGCCTGCCTCTTCAAGTTCATTTCGCATTTGTTCGATTTTCTTTTGTTCCTCTCTCAGACGTGCCCATTCCATTTGTATGTTTGTTTGCTCGCTCTCCGTTTCGATGTTGTCGTTATTTGTCTCTTGATTTCTCGATTCTTTGCTCGTGTGAGCTGGCGGTGATCGTGTGAGCGACATGTTTCATCGAGAATATATAATAAAAAATATTAGTTGGTTATACTAACAATTTGTAACGGTCGAAGTCGTGCCTCGAGTTGGGCGCCAATTTTGTAACAATTTGTTTATTATTTGATCAAAATTTGTATATGGCACAAGGTAGAATTAAAATTTATAATTATAATATTGGTATTATCGAGGCGTTCGCGTACAAATTACCGAGAATTGCTTGAGGTGGAGAGAGAGAGAGATTCGGTGCAGTCGTTCTGGAAGCGCTTCCTGATTGATGGGGAGCAGCTTCCGATGCCGAAGATGATGAATGCTCCAAAGACGAGGAATTTCGCTTTTGTCCGAGAAACCTGAGGACCTTACGAGTGTGATGTCCAGTGAGCGAGTGTCGTTTCGTCGATCGTTGATCCTCTTCGAATATTCCCCCTCTTCTTGCGTTGGATCCCTCGTCGAATATTCTCGACTACTCTCTATCTCTCTCTCATTCTCCTTCTATCGTTTTCTCTCTCTCTCCTAAGCCTTATATCGTTACAACACAATTAGTTAGTTTGTTATGTATTCATTTGATTTTTTATTTTTGGCCAGGTTACTCCAAAAAACGTGATTTTTTTCAATAAATTTTATTCATAGTACACAACATGTTGAGTAATCAATTTTTTTTACATATGAAAGCACATATGTGAAATTACTTGAAAAAAACTTTTTTTTTCAAAATGGCGGTTTTGACAATGGCTGCTGAAACTTATCTGATTAGTAAATGGATGAAACGAATCATTTCTTGGAAACGAATTATCTGGAAGCAAAAAACAAAACGGTTTCATGTTCTGTATCGAATTGGCTATGGCCTCAAGCAAAATGAAACATTTTCAATGAAAAAAAAACACAATGGCGGACTTTTGAATTTTTTTACCCGTTTTTTTCACTTTTAATCGTTTATAATTTTTTTAAATAATAATGAATATTTCTAGTTCTGTTTGAGGCCATAGCCAGACATCTAAAGAGTAAAATGCCGTTTGGTTTATATCGATAAGTGCAATAGTTTTGAAATGAGAGTGTAATCCATGCGAAAAAACGTGGTTCGGAGAAAAATCAGTTTAAAGTTTTTATTCGTGAAAAATCGTAAAAAAAGTGAATTTCACTCACATATCCATTCCAGCTTCATACACAACTCCTTCCTGGTGTTCGTAAGCATCATTCTGAAGAATTCTTGCATTTCAAGCAGTTCTGTGTTCCTTAGACGCTTCAGTAGTTTCTAGCTCAGCTCGATCAACACGCCTGTTATTAGCCCTATTAGCAAAGTGCCTTGCTTGCGTGCCGATTCTGACACCCATAACTTCTATTACTTTTATATGGGTGAAAGCCCTTCATTGAAAATGCAAGCAGCACTGAGAGCAGCGATTTCAAGTGGTTTTTCCCAACAAACTTATGTTTAGGGGCTATCTTCCAGACACATGAGTTGTAACTTTCGTTATTGTTTTGCGTGTTAGCCCCTAAACATCTCTCGAGCAATTTTTCGTCGGTTTTTTTCACAACAACTTATTATTTTGATTATGAGAATGTTACCTTTGTTACGTACGGGTTTCCGTCGTAATATATTTTTTATTAGTTTATATTTGTTTATAGTCGAGCGTCAGGTACTCGACGTGTGGGTTCTTGTCTTAGTTTAAGCGGTGTAACGCACCTCACCTGGTTTTGTTGTTGGTGTGTGTGTGTGTTTTTCTCGCCCTGTTGACGGCAGCAGATTCCTGTGAAGGTCGGGTATGGCGGCAGTCTTGGCCGTGGAGATAAACACACGATTGCACTTAGTATCTTTTATTCAGTATTTCCACAGGTTTGATCGTGTGGTTTACACTGGCGCGCGTGTGTGCGGCACTACCACTACGATCTCGGGTTTTGGCTGAGTCGGCAAAAGGGGCGAGCGTTCGCAACGTGATCGCCTCGCTCGACTCTAGCACTATCAGTTTAAATAAGAGTAGTAATTTGATTGTGATTTTATGACTCGCAATATTTTGACGCGTAATGCCGCTCGGGTAATTATCGCGGTACAAGAATATTACAAGGGGCGCGAAGTGCCGTTATGGTTAACTTGCGCGCAAAGAGTTCTAAAACGAGTTGTTCGGTCTTCCGCACTCGCTGTTACACTCGCGAGACTCTAAGTACGCGAGATGTACTTGCCCTCAGGTATGAGTACACCGATCGTTCGATACGTCTGTTAAGCCGAAGGTGTCGATTTAAACTAGCGATTAGTTCGTCGATCGGAATGCTCATTACCGTGGGGCGAGGGTGTTGGAAGAGTCTCGCGGGGGAACAGGGAGTATCGGATTTCCTATTGGAAGTTCGATTCGTTATTGCTAGCATTCTCAGAAATGCGTAAATCGCTGATTGAGCAGCGCGTGGAGGTTGGAAATTTCCATCGCGGGTCGATGAATTCAGGTAAAGTGATGACACTGCGGCGCGTGCATCGAAAGGATCGTTCGGTATGGTTGTTGCCAAGCTGACCGGTCCGTAACACCTTGTTTTATAAATCAGAACAAAATTACAAAAAAAAACACCAAAAAATAGTTTTTGAAAATCGATCACCTCCTTGTAGTGAAAAGTGGAAAACGCTTGCAAACGGCAAAGAAACTACAAAATAATTGGTGTACATGTACTTACAAGGAAACTGTCTTGGAGGTCAACCTGAGATGAATTGCATAAATTTGGCATGTTGGTAGAATGAATAACAATAGGCGACGCGTATCGTGCCAAGATTGATTTTGAAGACGTGAAATGCACCCTCGAAAATAGGGTTTTATCCTTCTTTATCGATAACTATTGAACAGTCCAAGATGTGAATAAGTTACAAACTGCAACAAAATTTATTTTTTTCCGTATTATATATACTGGAAATGAGAATGATGCAGATCAACAAATTTCATATTGTTTATTGCAAAAATGAACATTTTTCATGCGTATCTTCGAGAATATTCAACATATTGGGATGTAAATTTGTATACACATAGATGAGTTTCATAGTTCCAAATTATAGGAAAAAATACCAAGGTCCACTCTCTGGCACCTTTATCTATGCAGTGTCAAAATTTCAACTCGATCGGTATGTCATAGCGGGCGTAAGGTTTGTTTGAATTGTAGCTTCGCGTCTCTCGACGAGAGCGGCCGTCGGAATCGGCATATACTCTTACACGCGTACCCAGAGCCGCATCGCGCGCTAGCTGTTTATTCAACAGCGTATGGTAACGTCAATGCAACTGTCAGGAATATTCATTCTATACATACATATGAAGGATTCCACGCCAGATCAAACAACATTTTGCCTTACCATCTCCGATTTTTTTGAAAATTTGTTATGCTCTAGTATTGGTTGAAAGAGGCCTCCATGATTTTTTTCAATTTTTTTTGTCGTACCGTTTTCAAGATATCGATTTTTCAAAAATTACGTTACTCTTTTTTTGAACGTCCATAACTTTGCGAAAAATGGGCCAAACTGGACGTTTTTTTTTTTGAAATTTTTCTTTCTGAACGCATTTTTCATAAAAAAATATCGAATAAAATTTTCAAACCGTATTTCTATAAGATTTTCAAGCTTCAAGTCTAAATTGTTGATTTGCAAAAAACACGTACTGATCGATTTTCTTGAATTTTTTTTCTAAACAACTGTCAGTTATTCCACACCTTTTAAGACTAGTTGGATAATGGGATAACGATGGGATCTATTTTTTTTCGATTTTTCAATTTTCCGATTTTAGTTATTCGTGCTGAAAATAAGTATTAATCGTTTCTTCAGGCTCACCAACAACGGTCATTGTTATTTATGCAATAAAATAGATGATATATCTTTATCAGTTAATGAACGATGGCCGATAATTTTTGTTGTAATAATATCGGATTGCTTATCTCATGATGCCGTTTCTATTCATGAATTTACAAGAATGACTACTAGTTTTATCAAAGAAGTATCCAATGATGCTGCAAAAGTTCTTTACTTTTCCGATGGAACGCCTCAACAATTTAAAAATTATAAAAATTTTGTAAATCTCAATTATCATGAGCAAGATTTTGGATTAAAAGCTGAATGGCATTATTTTGCAACAGCTCACGGCAAAGGGTCTTTGATGGAGTAGGGGGAACCGTGAAAAGAATAGCAGCACGAGCAAGTCTTCAACTTCCAAGTCACAAACAAATTTCAACTCCTCGGCAATTATATGACTGGGCAATAAAATCGAATTATTTGCCGAATATTCATGCCCAATTCTTCTCTAACGACGATTATAATCTAGCCAAAGAATCATTAGAAAACAGATATATAAGAGCAAAGACAATAACAGGGGCGCAAAAGTATTATTGTGTAATTCCGGACGGAGAAGACACTTTGAGATTTAACCCTTTGAGCCCTAAGGACGCATATATGCATCAGCCTATGCGTCTGCGGACCACATAAGCTCGAAAGTACTCACGTCTCAAAGGGTTAAAGAATTTTCCTCATCTGTTGAATCTCGAACTTGTAAAATATTTAAACGAGTAAGAAAATAACTGCTCTTCGGCGATTTGCCTGTATCTGTTTCCTGAAAGTAATCTGTAAAATAATTAATAATTCCTATGTGTCCAATAGTTATTAAGTTCATGTGCATAGTATTTTTTTCAGATATTTTTCAATACGGATAACTAAAATCGGAAAATTGAAATATCGAAAAAAAATAGATCCCATCGTTATCCCATTATCCAACTAGTCTTAAAAGGTGTGGAATAACTGACAGTTGTTTACAAAAAAAATCAAGAAAATCGATCAGTACGTGTTTTTTGCAAATCAACAATTTAGACTTGAAGCTTGAAAATCTTATAGAAATACGGTTTGAAAATTTTATTCGATATTTTTTTATAAAAAGTGTGTTCAAAAGAAAAATTAAAAAAAAACGTCCAGTTTGGCCCATTTTTCGCAAAGTTATGGACGTTCAAAAAAAGAGTAACGTAATTTTTGAAAAATCGATATCTTGAAAACGGATGACAAAAAGAATTGAAAACAAATCATGGAGGCCTTTTTCAACCAATACTGGAGCATAAAAAATTTTCAAAAAAATCGGAGATGGTAAGGCAAAATGTTGTTTGATCTGGTGTGGAATCCCTCATATATATTCTACATAAAAGTTTATGTTTAAATATATATGGAGAGAGATTCCGGGAGCGCACGAAAAGTATATATATATTGAGACGGAATTCGTCTCATACTCCATCCGAAATGTCCCGCCACACTGGACTTTCCCGATTGGCCAAACTGAAATCCGCCGAGACGGCGTGGCAACGGCGCAAAACCAAGGAACACCGGCAACGTGGGGAGAACAGGGTATATAAGCGCGAGAAATCGCGAGAGAAACCAGTACATTTATTGGACTCACCTGGTAGTTAACTCTGAATAAGAGTTAATACCGGGGAAATCCAGTGAACTCTGAAGAAGAGTCAAATATTCCATACGGAGTTCTGAATAAGAACTCCGGTGAAGAAATTCTGTCGATGACTAGATCTGAAAATAAAGCAGATATTTAGCTGTCACTACGGCGACGGGGACGGGAGAGACACGAGCACGATCGCGGACGAGCATCTCGTCACGCCGTCAACTACACTCTGAAGGGAAGGGGAAGCACGATCGAGCGACCGATAACCGGGGATCGATTGTCGCGCACCACACTTCAAACGAGAGAGCCCGCAAACGGCGGGAGATTTAAACGAAACTTGTCTCCTCATACCTTGCTCTTAAAATAAAATCTTGATTTCTCATTATAAAATTACGATTAAGAATTCACAAAATAAAGGCCATAGAGACACATTACGGAAATAACGCTCAATAAATATTTTGGCGAGAAAATCAGTCTTGTAATTGACCCCCCACCTCCCCCACAACCTTCACAAATAGTCGGAGTTTCGTGCAACACGGAATAAAAATAGTATTGAGACTAATTACGTTTCAATATGTATACGTTCTTGGTCCGTGGTAGATCTACGCTCTCATGCGCGTGTATATGCTTATACGCAACGTTGCCAAGTGTACGGAGCCGCTTCGCGGCGATCGATCTCCTGCCATTTTCTCAGTTTTCATTGAGATTATTTAAAAAATTCTCTTCGAATGAGTCGGTAACCCTATATTTTTATGGTCCACATTGGAATCTTTATAATATAATCTATGAGTAGCCATTTTCACATCAACTATATCTAATCGATAAGGAGATGAATTCTGCAATCATAGTGTTGTCGGGATGGGTTTCTCATAAGATGCCGTGTTATATTTTCGATTTTTGATCGTAAATTTCTTGTTATAATCTTCTGTAAGGTATTAAATCCTTTCGCCATATGAAAGTTTATCTCATAAATTTACATATATTTCGAAATCAAGAGTTCATCTAATAACGACTGCGTCGCTACTCCTACCTTAATACAAATCGAGCTTTTAATACAGGTGAGCCCAAAGTTATACGCCGACCAAATGCTCGGTACGGTAGAAAGGCAATTGATTTTGCTATGTGTTCTTCGTGCTTCGGTGATTACGTAAAAACATCTCTACGCCATCATGTACGGCGCGGGGCGAAACGATCGAAAGGTAAAGCCAGCAGAGATATCGTGCTAAATTCAAAAACAGTGACAGGTCGTATTCATCACGAAGCGAGCAATATTCTTCGACAACGCGCTTTTCCCTCTATGCACGAGGATGATGTAGGTAAAACTATTCGATATGATGAGCTTGCTATATTATTTGGCAACAATCTGTGTCGAAAATATCAGGATCCACATTTTTTCGATATGATTCGCCAACTGGGCCGATTTCTCATCGACATGCGTAAACAGACGGATCGCGTTCACAACTTTTTTAGTTTCTTCTACCCTATCAACTACGACGCTACCATACGGAGTATTCAGTCCCTCGCCGGTCTCAACAAAAGCGAAACTGGATTTGCAGTACCGTCTCTCGCAACATCAATCGGAAAATTGATTAAGCAGATGGGAAATCTTTGTATATCTGAGTGGATCAAACGGCAAGATAAACAAAAACATACTTACACGGAGGATTTTTTTAAACTTCTCACAGAAGACTATTCATCGAGCATTGCCTATACAGCACTTGAAACTTGCACCCAGCGAAAACGACAAAAAAAGATAGTATTGCCGTCGCCCAATGAAATCGAGAAATTGCAGGTTTTTCTTAGAAAGGAAATCCAATAGACTTACGATGCGTTGATGACAAAATTCTTGCAGACTTCGTGGATGGATTTGGCATCGTCGACTTTGGTGGCACTTCAACTTTTTAATCGACGGCGTCCGGGAGAAATGGAACGGATTTTAATAAATGATTTTTTAAATTCTGAAATTATTAATGCAAGCAACATTCGCGACGCATACAAAAATTTCCCACCGGAACAAACCCAAGCGGCTGAAAATTACGTTCGCTTTGGCATTAGAGGAAAACTTAATCGTACCGTACCCGTCCTAGTACACAAAAAGATCCTCAAGTCTATCGAGCTTATATTAGCCCTCCGAAGTCAAGCAAAAGTCGATGCGAAGAATCCATACGTATTTGGGATCAGAGGAAACGTCGAAGGTGACCACAAATGCCTCCGCGCTTGTCAATTGATGAGGCGATACGCTGTAGAATGTGGTGCTTCGAAACCAGAAGCGCTACGAGGAACGACGTTGCAACGATGTGTGTGAACTTTAACCTCACCGATGAGGAGGTATCAAATCTAGCAGACTTTATGAGCCATGCAGAACACATTCATAAAGATCACTATTGGCAGCCAATTATTATGCGTGATATAATCCAAATGTCAAAATTAATGGAAATCATTCAAGGGCAAGGAAATTACGATTCTGGCGACGAAACAGATAGCGAAGAAGATTCCCCCTCTGAAATTAGAAAACACGCGATAGCAGTTGAAGAAAATGGAGATGACACAGTCGTTCCATTGCACGATTCTTTAGCAGAAGCTTCAGGCAATAGATGCTCCGAAAGCAGTAAAAAAAACTCGAAGAACTCGCTCAAGTAAGAAAACGTTTTTACAGATCACTATATTCTTCAACGAAAAGAGAAACAATTCACATTACAGTCTTGCTAACAAGTATAAGGCCACCTCCAAAAATTGTATATTTGGCGAAAAACAGATCCTATGCCAATTTACCAAACGGTCTAATACTTTTGGGCAAGACTGTACATTCAATTGATAAGAGTTCGACGTAATGGAGGATTTGGTAACTAATGCAGGCAATATGAAAATATAAATAAAAAAAATTATTTCTAGCGACATGTCTATCCAAAGTGCAGTTTCATTAAAGACGCCATTACGTTTGAATTGTGTTAATCAAAATTTTTATACAGCCGAAGGTTTGTGACTCATGATTATTTTTATGCAGCTTTCCTTATTTACATATATATCATACGTTTAATACGTATGTACACTTATAAATGATATTGTAAAGCTACGTATACGTTCAATACCCGATGTACATTCGGTCCCGACATGTGCCTTTTTATAAACATATATATTAAGACAGCGATATTTATTTTCAATACGAATTTTAGAAATATCCACCTAACGCGGCTGCGGTCCGTCGGCTGTCGGGGCTCTGAAGACGAATTTAATATTTTCTTTATCAAAATTTTGGGCGCCAGTCAGTTTTACGTTACTGACAACGTTACGATTTACTCTTTACAAGTAACTATGTTGCATGAAACGACTCAAGGGGAGTTCCGTCGGAGGACCGTACAGGGAGAGCCTCGTGAATCGATAAGACAAGCGATTGGCCGAAATTGACAAGTTTATTGGTATTTTTTTTTTTTTTTTTTATTGTGGGGCTCTGAATTGCACACCCTTTCAGGTTTTTACAATCTTCCGTATCGTTCTCTCTTTCTCTCTCTCTCTCTCTCTCTCTCTCTCTGTATATCTCTGACATCTTTCTTTTGTCCTCCTCTTGCTATCTCGTCTGCAGCCGCTTCGCATTCTCTCTACTCTCCCTGTATCGCATTCGCCATGGACGGAGGGAAACTGCAGAAAACCTCCGCCGATACAGGTCGGTACGTACCTAGTCTCCCCCAGCGTCAATGCGAGTAAACTCAAGCACGTCCACCAGAGTCGCCTAGGGCCGGCACCTCCTCACCTGTGATACTATGGGCTGCCCGTGCCCGACTAAGGCGTCACCATCCGCGCGATGAGAACCGCCTTGCGGGAGCACCAAAGCCGAGCACCGATCCCCCACTCATCACAGTAAGGTTTTTGTTGGACATTTGTGTTGGTGGAATACGAACCGCCAGGATGGCAGAAAAAACACGTAGAAAAAATGTTTCCCATTGGTGTCGGCTGTGGGAATCGAACCCGGGTCCGCTGCGTGCGAAACCGAAACTCAATCCACTGATTGTGAGCCACTGTGCTCCTTAGTTTATTGGTACTTACAAAATGTTGACAAATTCTTTGACAATTTCCTCCAGGTGGTTAGTACATTAGTGCTCTCGTCGATCAGAATCGATCGACGAGGGGTCGAAGGGCGCCGCTGACGGTCGATCGTCGTGCCAGCGTCCACAAGTTCTGTGCGCCTTTTGTCGAAAATTACCGAATACTGACGGAGCGCGACGAGCTCGTCAACGCACGACGTCAAATATTCTCAATTATATAGGGCGCTCCAACGACGCCCGATATCATGGGCGCTTGGGATGTCGAGTAAGAAATCTCCGGTAACAATAGATATTGATTGATATCATCAATCATATATATAATCCCATTCAGAAATATAATATATATTGTCACGCCGTTGGGAGGGGGGTATGGGGATTTTGGGGAAAGAAGAAAAGGAATAATGAATAACTCGAATAATAACGTTTATTGTGTCAATCTTTTAACGGCGGACTATCTCCGGGGCAAATAATATAGTAACAAAATTTTCACACACTTTTAGGCGCCAGTAAATTTTTAAATAAAAGAAATTAACAAAAATAATAACAAAAAGAAACGAACTCAAGAACTGGGCTGAGGGGAAGGGCTAGCGTGAAGGTAAGAGAAAGGTCAATCGTGAATGAACCTCAGGGAGAGGATTCGCCGACTCAACGGCCTCTTAATAATTACCACTGGCTTATTTTAATTCGTAGATACGTGCTCGATATCGTGTCTTATATTTAAGCGTACTCGGCCTGTCGCAGGGAGAGGGGCAGGTGGGGAAATAGGAGTTGTTTGGGTTTGGGGAGTCGGCTCTGCCGAGGAAGGTCGGCCGTGTGTACTTCGATCGCGCGACTCGCGCGATGGAATGTTCTCAACGTCGATATGGATACGAGGTACAGGGGGAAGGGAGAGGTCAGGCGGGAAATGACCGTTACTCGTACTTAGGATGTTCGCTACTCGTAGTTTCGCTAATTGTACAGCCGTCCCACACGAATTTTTGATAATAAAACTGAGGCCAAAATGCAAGGGGTGAACGCACGCAATAAGAAGGGGGGGGGGGGATACTCTATACAACTTAAATGCAAAAGGGGACAGAGAAAGATGTTGGGAGAAGTATGCCGATAAGGTTGACCTGTGCAAACACTTACTTTCAGGTGACGGATTTTCCTCCTCGTCGTCCTCTCCTTTCTCGTCTCTGTCCTTTCCTCTCTTTATCCTCGCTCCTTTCACCTCGCACTTGCACTCCACTCGCACTTTCGCACAACTCTTTCCTCGTCTCTATATTTTCTTCCGCTTTCCTCGGTACTCTATTCTCTCGCTAATTATCTTTCTCTCGCTAATCGTCCTACTCGGTGGCTCGTCGCAAAGTGACGATCTCTCGTCCTTTGCTGGTCCTCGGGGTCGATCATTGGCCAGCAGCGTCACGGATTGGTAGGGGAAGGGTCAAGCGTATGATCGATGTTAGATCATCGCGGCGGGATCTATCGGGACGGGCAGGTAAGTAGGTCGGTCGGTATACTAGGAATAATTTTGGACATGATTTGGTAATTGCGGGTAATCGTAATTATTGGGATTGCCGTGCGCTGCTGCCATCTTCGCTTCTTCGTCGCCGCTCAGCCGATGGATGGCTGTGGTGCGGGGACGGACGGATGAATTCTCTCGATAGATGACGGAGGCTTGAGTGTGACGAGTATGACGAGGTGGACGGGCTTGACGGTGGCGATGCAATGGCGATTTCTTCGGGCCTGGCGGGCCGGTCCTCTTGACGTGTGTTGCACAGGCCTTACAATAAATGGGGAAAAGGAAGGGAAAATAAAATAATATTCTCTACTTGCCTTGTCTTTGGGCCTGTCCGTGAGGACGGCTGCCTTTGGGACGAGCCGGGTGCGGGGGAGATATTGTACAACGTTACAATATATATATTGTCACGCCGTTGGGAGGGGGGTATGGGGAGTTAAAAAAAAAGGAAAGAATTAATTAAGAACTCGAATTAACTTTTATTATACCAATACTGTTAACGGTGGACGATCTCCGGGATATAATACAATCAACAAAAATATATCTAGATATTTTACGTTATAATTCTTGGGCGCCAGTTAATATTTTTACATAAAAAAAATTAACAAAATTCCATACCGTTGACCAAAATTAATACTCGATATTACGTGACGTGTTCTCTTAAGGGGAGGATGGCTAGCGTGTAGGGAAGGGGGAGGGGTCAAACGGGAAGGGATCTCAGGGTATGAGTTCGCCGACGCGATGGCCTCTTATTTATTACCACTGGCGTTGTCACTCTTATATTCAGTCTTATTCGCTTACGTTAGTCTATTATAGGTTGCGTCGTACGGTCAGCCGCGCGGAGGGGAACGGGCGGGGAGAAGGCGTTGTCGTCCGTGAGGACTCAGGATGATTACTGAAGAAGGGAAGGGGGGGGGGGGCTCGGTGTGATCGCGCGACGCGCGCGATCGAAGGTTCTCGACGGCGGTCGAGGTAGTAGGTAAAGGGGGAAGGGGGGTCGGGCGGGAAGGAAGACCGTTACAATAATTTTCTACTCGTGGTATTCTTAAATTTACTTGCCGTCCCACACGGCCACAACCGGAAGAGAGAAAAACTATCACGATTCTACGGGTCTCGCACCCACGGATAAGTTTTAAAGAAGCAAAAGAAAACAAACCGGGAACAAATTTCTCAAAAATGAGTCGGGGAATAATTCGCGAGGAGTAACCGTGCAAACACTCACCGTGTCGATCTCCGTTCTCTCCTTGCCCCGCTCCTTGTTATCGCTCGCTTTCCTGTTCGTGCTTGGTCGTCTTTGTATTTCCGTTATCCCGATTTTCCGTTCCGTTTTCTCGTAGTCCTTATTCTTTCCCAATTGTCGTCGTACTTTTTCTTATCGCTTTCTCCTCTCTCTCAATACACTCACTCACTCCACTCTCACTCTATCTCACTCTCTTATCTCGCTCTTTACTCGCTCTATACTTTCTCTATACTTTCTCTATCCTCTCTATACGCCGGCTCGTCACAAAGTGACGGCCGCATGGCCGGCCGGAAGCTCGCGAAATTTTCTCGCGCGCTGATTGGCTACCGGCCGGCATCGATCATTGAGGCAGCAGCGATACGGATCGATGGGAGAAGGGTCAAACGGGTGATTAATTCAGGACTGTCGCGAGCGGGATCTATTGGGGAAAAGGAGGTAAGTAGGTCGGTCGGTAAGTATGGGATAATTGCGGACGGAATTTAATAATGTGGGTAATAAGGAGGGTAGGGTGATCGCCGTACGCTGCTGCCACCTTCGTCACTCTGTCGCCGCGCGGCCGATGGATGGCCGGGGTGCGGGGTCGGACGGGTGCTGTAATTTTGACAGTTGTTGAGTTTGGTGTGTAGTGCGAGTTGTGAGGTGAGGTTTTATTATTTAATAATTATTTATGTCGGTGTGGTGAGCGGCGATTGGGATATTTGGTGCGATGGAGATGGTCGTCGGGTCGATCCAGGTATGTAATTTTCTATTTGTTTCTTCATGATCTTCTTGGTTTTAATTTTCTCTTCTTCCTTTTTAGGTTATTTGGGCCGGTCCTGGTCGACGTCGACGACGACGATGTCGGCGACGACGACGATGATCCAACGGGGACGAGGACGACGACGACGACGACGACGACGGTGGGGACGATGACGACGACGACGACGATGACGACGACGACGATACGGTGGCTGGCGGGTCAGTCCGGTGAGTAGTTTTTGGATTTTGTCTCGTTCATTCCTCGGTTTTTCTTCTTCTTTTTCTTTTTCCAGGGCCAGACGACGGTGACGGTGATGATGATGGTCTGGCGATGGCGATGATGATGGTGATCTGGCGGGGTCAGTCGCGCTGACTGACTTGTCGTAGGTGAGTGTTTGCACAGGTATTATATTCCATAGTGTGTAAATTTTATACTTATCTTTCTCTCTTTCACTGCAGGTGTGGGACGGCTCCTCTGCACGAGCCGGCTGCAGGGGAGGCTGGGACGCATGTGACGCATGGCGTCACAATATATATATTGTGACGAGCTCGTTATCCTGAAAATTTCGCAAAACAAGATACTGACGAGCTGCCAGTCCAAAATCGCTGATGACGCCCAACTTTCCAAAATTTTCTTTTTATCGCTTTCTTCTCTTACCCTTTAGGCGCCAGGTGTGTCTATCACCCCGAAACACCAGGGGTCCCGTCTCGCTTTCTGTACTTTACCACGGTTAATACTCAGGACAGGGGGGGGGGAGATTCGTAGGGCAAGCATTCATTATTTTTACTGATGGGAAATAACGGGTGAGCATCTTTTTCTGATTATTTAACAGGCAATTTTACATTTATCTATTTCTTCCGGCGCTCGGGAAATCACGACATTATCTTTCACAAGCAGAATCCGGTGACGCCGGAAAGCACAGCTAACGACTGGGGTATGCGAGGGGCTGCGGGACGGACACCATCTACCACCTCGCGTACGATCACGGAGGATCCGTACGGTGAAGAAAAGAGTTGCACTACGTGCGCCTACCTTCTCGATTCCCCGTATCTCTCATCCTCGGCGTCGCACAGCGATACCCGTGTGTCGGTCCTTTCTCTCACTCTCGCTTATCCGTCGATGTCTCCAACTCACTCTCCGCACTCTCTCTCTCACTCTCACGGTGGCGCGCGCTCACTCTCTCTCACTCGCTTTACAACTTTCACACTCACTCTATCTCCCAATTCTCACTTCGCTATCCAAATTCGTACTCTGCTTTCGCTTTCCAAAATCTAACTCTCGTCTCGCTGTCCAAAGGCTAACTCTCGCGTGAGCCCTTAGCTCACGCTCCCTGGCTTCCGTATCCCCTATCGGCGGAGGTGGGGTTTCTCGCGACGATCGCTCCTCGATCGCCGGCACAGCCATCTCTCTCCCTCGTTCGCCTGGCAGCGTCGCTCTCTCTCGTCCGTCACTGTTGACGTTTCGCTGACCGCTCCCTGAAAACGAAGGAATCCTCGCCGACAGTGCGTGCTCTCTCAGTTTTCCATCGTCACGGGAGCGAGGGGTCGCGACTCTGCTTGCTCGCTCTCCTTCTAATATTCCTTTCGAATATTCTTCTCTAGCGCGATTGCGAGGAGAGTATTGCCTTCATACAGTTCTATTAGTAACGTGAGCCACTCTCGGTCGTCGGTGGTGATTCGCGCGTTCCACTGGCTGTGTTGTGCGGTGATTGGTGCGCTCCGTGGTAGTTCTTCCGTAATGATCGATCTGATTGGCTGCTCCGCAAATCGATGGAATTCGATGCTCGACGGCTTGACAGTTAAGATGGCGGCGCCGTAGTGAATCGTGGAAGTGTGTGTTGTTGTGCGACGTGTTCCAAGGATTAATTCGGAGCGGTAAGTCCTTTTTCAATCCTAATTTTGTTGTATGCGTTTTGCTGCTTCCTTGGCTTTCTTTTTTGTTGAACCGCAAGGGGTCTCGTTGCTAATTCAGGCGGTGTGCCCCAAATTTGTTTCCTCTATGGGTGAGTCCGCGCCTTGTTTCTTCGTTATTATTCGTTTTCTGTTGTTAACTTTTCCTTTATTTCAGGACTTGAGTCTCCTTTAAGGAATACGATGGTTCTGGGTTTTGAAAGACTATGCTTTTTGCTTTTGGAAGGACTATGCCTTTTTTATGCTGTTTGATTTTGGTCATACCACTGCTAAGGATATATTTAGGAGTACTTAGATATTGGTAAGTTTGTTAGACTTTCTTTTCTGTTTTCCTCCTCTCTCCAGTCCTGCTTCTTGTAATTGTTGCGAGTCTTTTGCTGAGGGACCGCTCTGCTGTTCTCCCCTTGCGTGTCAATTCTTTAGTGTAACTCCGCAAGTATTGATGTTTCTTCTGCTGTGCCTTTGCGCACCTTGCTACTTCTTTAAATTTTGAATTCTTCAACTTGTCTCCTCTCCTCGATATAACCTTTTCCCAAAATTTATTTATTTAAACCCGTTCTTTCCTTTTCTTCGCCAGCGAGTTGTTCTTTGAGATAGCCACCCTCGCTCTCCTTTCGGAGAGCAATGTACCGGCCTTCTTGTGAATTTCTCGCTTTTGAAGCCAATAGAAATTTCGGTTGTCACTCCTCATTTATCGCTTCCTTTTATATTTTCTTTCCTGTCCTTATAAGTTTGAGAAAGTCTTCCCTCTATCCAATTCTCCCCTAACTAACCTTTATTTTCTTTCCTTTTATAATTTTGTTTTCTTTTTCAGGTGCTGTTGCAGGTGGCGCCACACATTCAGGGCGGGAAAACGTTTCAATATATATATATACAGTGACAGTCAAAAAAATAGAGCCACCTATACTGAATGCGCTAACAAGGAAGTGTCTGAGTGTTGAACAAATTTTTATCGATGATTAGTCCATAGATAAGTGTACAAGAGAACCTTCTATATGTTGAGACACATTACATGAACAAAAACTTAACAGTTGTTTTATGAACAAAATAAATTCCAAACCATCCTTCTTTTCGGTAGTCAAAATAATAGAGCCACTAAATTAAAGAATCAAATATAATCAGAAAAACTTAACAAAAACGGTTAAATTTTGGTGTAAGAATTAATATTTAGTCGGATAACCCTTATTTTTCAAAACCGCTCGACATCTCCTGCCCATGGAATTCACCAATCGTTTACAGTCGTCTTCTGAAATAGAGTACCACGCTTTTTGAATTTCTTGCCAGAGATTGTCAAGATTTGTTGCTTTTGAGCGATCAATTTTCTTATCCACGGTGTCCCATAAATTCTCAATGGGATTGAGGTCGGGAGATTGTGCAGGCCATTCCAAAAGAGTAATTTTTTCCTTCTCGAGAAACTGCTTTACAGCCTTGGCAGTATGTTTAGGATCGTTGTCCTGCATGAATGTCCATTTTAGTGGCATCTCTCTTCGCGCGTAAGGTAGCATGACCTTCCGAAGGATGTCTTTGTACACTCCAGCGTTCATAGTTCCCTCAATCCGGAATATTGGACCGACCCCATACCAAGAAAAACATCCCCAGACCATTACACATCCACCACCATGTTTTACAGTTTTCACGGTGTATCTAGGATTGTTTTCTTGGTTTGGTGGACGTCTCACATACACTTTTCCATCCGACGAAAACCGATTAAACTTGGATTCGTCTGACCATAGCACATTGTACCACCAGCAATCGTCTCTATCTTTGTGATTCCTAGCAAACGATAACCTTTTCAATATGTTCTTTTTGGATACGTGCGGTTTCTTTCTTGCAATGCGCCCATATAATTTTGCTTCGGTCAGCCTCCTTCGTACCGTCGACATGGATAATTGAACGCCATATTCATCTGATATCTGGCATTTCAAACGCGGTGCAGTTAAGAAAGGGTCTTTCTTAACCCGTTGACAAATTGATCGATCTATACGTACCGACGATTTTCGAGGTCTTCCTCTATTTTCAACAACGGGAGTTGCTCGCTTTGTTTTTTTTATTGCATTTTGTACGCGTTTCCGTGAAACCCTCAATTCTTTTGCAATATTATTCATCGAAATACCTCTCTGCCACATTCGAAACATTTCTTGACGCTCGCTATCGGTTGAATGCTTTGAACGGCCCATCTGCCGGGAATGAAAACGTAAATATTATTGTCGACGGTCACTTTCACATTTCGTGTTCACGAATAACTCGAATGATATTTCATAAAATCGTAAGAATATTAATAAATGTATAGACATAGTAAGTGGCTCTATCATTTTGGACGAGCTTAATCTTACCTTTCAATACTTTTTAGACTTGAACACTTCACAATAGCTTGTTAAACTATTTTCACTATTACCACTGTAATCTATAATTAATCCACGAGCGATGAATATTGAATGAGGCCTCCGGCTATTGGTGATAACTGATAATAGATACTTTTCATTCTCGAACGCTAGGTGGCTCTATTTTTTTGACTGCCACTGTATATATATATACATATATATATATATATATATATATATATATATATATATATATATATTGAAACGTCACGGTCTCAATTTTATTTATTTCTTTGAAAGGTGCCGACAATCGTGTTACATGCGGAAGGTTGAGGGTGAATTACTTTTAGAGAATTCAACAAGAATAATAATTTGATATTTATTTTCCTAACTAATTATTACATGGTAAGTGATTCTGAATGTTTTCCTCGTTATTATGATAGGAACTTAAAAGCAAAACGAAAAGTTTATTCTTTTCTTTGATAATTGAAATTTGAATGTGTACGGGTCGGACCGAAAGATTGTTGTGGTGGGCTCCTCCTAGTCCTTGATCAGGCCACTCCTTGCTTCCCCCTTCTACTGCCACCGGTCTTGCGATTTGCCGATAGGCGTGATCGCGACCTTGGTCCGTCGATGCCAGAAATGCGCGATACCGAGCTCCAGTGCGTGTATCGTGGCTGATAATTTGTTGGTACTCCGAAGTAGGTGAGTCTTTCGTGGTGTGCGTGTGATTTGCAGTGGCGGCCCTAGATAATTTTTTAGGTGGTGCGAGATTTGACGGCGGCGCCCCTCCAAACCCAAGAGAACGTATTTTTCACATTTCTTTTTAAATTCAGTATATCGATCATCATCTTCAGTACATCTGAGTTAAAATACAATGAAAAATAGTAACAGGAAAACAAACTTTTATTTAAAACAAAAGACAACCAAGACAACAAAACACAACCAATTTAATAAAATCTAAATAGGCACCTTCCTTGCTTTTGCGCTTGCAAATTTTTTAATTATGTCGGAATAATTTAATTCCTTTGCAATACCATTTTCTATAGACAATATTGCAAGATCTGACAATCTTTTCTGACACATGGTCGAACGTAAGTACGTTTTAATCAGTTTTAGTTTGCTGAAACTTCTTTCTCCTTTTGCGACAGTTACAGGTATGGTTAATAGGATTCGAAGCGCTGTCCACACATTCGGGAATATATCCTGCCAACCATTTCGCTTAATAAGTCGAAGAACTTTTAATGGTTCTGCTGATGCAAAATCTTTTAATAATGGGTTCAGACTTAAAAGTTCCTCGACCAATTCACTTCCAGAAACGTCATATTTTTCTCCATCAGTTAAACAGATTTGTAAATCTGTACAGGATTTTTCCAATTTGCATTTATCAGGAATTGTTCTGATATTATATAAAAATGACCACGTATCGTTGAACGTGGACAGTTGTCTAAATCGAGTGACCAATGCATTTTCAATTGTATCAATCATAGGGTAAAATACGTTCACTTTAAATAATTCTTCAGGATCTGTTGGTGTCTCATCTATGGCTTCGTACTCGAATAGTCTCTTCTTTCTTCGGGATCGAACTGGCTTAAAAATTGGATCTATACCAGCCTGACAAGCTATTTCCTTAGCTGCTATCAGAGCAGACGAATAATTCCGGTACTGCTTTACAAACTCCGAGCAGCTTTGCAATAATTGTGTTGCGTTTGGTATATCCATAGTTTCAGACTGCATAGCCTTACTTACAATATTCACTTGAAACAATATATCATACCAAGCTACCATTGTAACTATGAACTCAAATTGCTCCATGTACTCGATCAGTGACAAGGCCTCTGATGCTGTAACAGAGTCATTTGTTTCTTCGTGAAGATCCAAAAGGCCATCTCGAACTGAACAGTAGTGGTAGCGAACAGCAACAAGGCTAGACATTCTACTCTCCCAACGAGTTTCGCAAACCTTTTTCAGCGATAGTCCGTCTATATGTTTGGATATCACTTCCCATCGCTTTGTTGATCCAGAGAATAAAACAAACAGTCTCTGGAGAAATCCAAATAATGAAACCGATTTAACGGATGTTTTGGCAGCATCTGAGATAACCAAATTCAAGCTATGACAGCCACATGGATTAAAAAATGCACGAGGATATTGATTCAGAATTCTGCTTTGCACACCTTTGTTAATTCCGACCATGTTGGCACCATTATCGTAGCCTTGACCTCGACAATCATTCATATCCAAATCAAACTCTTGGACTATTGTATCAAGAAAGAGGTCAGTGAGTCCTGCTCCTGAAGAGTCGCCTACCGGTTTGTAAGCAACGAAACACTCTCGTATTTGGGGTTCATCTTCTTTAGTGTCGACAAAACGGAATGTTAATGATAATTGTTCGACATGGCTGACATCAGGAGTGCAATCTAGTATGACGCTGAAGTATTTAGATGCCTTGACCATAGTCAAAATCTTATTCCGAACTTCGTTTCCAAGTAAGCCAATTAATTCATTTTGAATGCGTTTCCCAAAGTAGTGAACATTAGTTTCTTTATTAACAATGCGGCGTAGGTGCTCCATCATCACAGGGTCAAATTTTCCTAGTAGTTGCACTAAACCCAGAAAATTACCATTATTCAGAGTATATAACGTTTCCGATCCAGAGCTTCCTCTAAATGACAAATTATTGCCTGCTAAGAAGAATACTATGGACATCATTCGTTCCAGAATAGTGAACCACCGTGATTTTTCATCTTCAATCTGTGCTTGTAAATGCTTATCTATTCCACTAGCGGTTTTCAATCTGATCGATGCTTCTATCCAACCGTGCATCGCACGCCGGTGATCGGAGGATAATTCGTGAGTTTTGAGACGCGTTGATAAGTGCCGCCAGTCGCCAAATCCTTCTTTTCCCAAATTAGACTGAGTTCTGTTAAATAAACGGCAACAGAAACAATAGACTTTATCTGCAAATTTAGAGTAAACAAGCCATCTTCTTTTAAAAGTTTCCCCATTTGGCATTACTCTTTGAAAATGCGTGTTTGAAAAATGACGTCCATCATTTTTTCTAGGGTAGCTTTCGTTAGCCATTTTATTACTAACAGGCCCCCGAATAATTATTTCATCTCTTGTGGCAGTGTTAATGGGCGGCCATTCTGATATATCATCATAATGAGTATTTTGAAAAGATAATATTGGTGGTATATCCGATAAATCTTTCTTTATAATGTTGTGAACTTCACATGACGTTCCAGGAATTGCTAAATCTTCTTGTATATGATGCTCTAGACCTTCATCTTCATGTGAAGAATTTGTATGAAGTACGCTTTCATTCGTTGGGTGTTGGACCAATTGCGAGGATGATGATTCAGATGATGTCTCGGGTCTCAAAAATTTTGCAAGTAATTGTGCAGCCTTTTCACTTTCGCCTAGCGTTTTTCTTCTCCTTTTTAGGTTTTGTGCGCCAGACGGTTTTTTTGGAGGTGGCGGCATGATTTTTCTCTTCACGTATGTATTTGAAGACACTCTTTCTTAAACACCTTGCATTCAAACAAAAAAGATATGAGGTGTCGTGGGACTCTCGACAAAAACGAAGCGTTTTACGAATTGTATATTAAATTCGATTTTGAATTAGTAAGTAACATAGTATAAAAAAAGCAACAATCAGCGTGTAGTGCATTGTTTTAAACTATATTACTTAATAATTCAAAATTGGATTTTATAGTATAAAAAAAATGCACTACGTGCTGCCTGTTGCATATTTTTACACTTGCATTTTTTCTCTATTGTACTCTGTTTCTCTCACTTATATGGGCAACAATATGCGCTGCCCAACCAATGAGGTGTGTTTCATCGTGGGGTTCGTGACCGTTTCACTTTTTGTGAGTTAGGTCCCCATCCCAAACGTGCATTAAGAAGGTTCGCTTCAAAAATCCCGAGAAGTTCTAACAATAAGTTTCTCCAAGCAATGGGTGTTTGTTATCATATCATTTCGCGTCAATTTCTCTGGCAGGTACTTTACGTTACACGTGAACGACATTTACTAAGAACTCATCGTTTTTACAGTGTATTAACATAACGTACCTATAATGCTACAAATAAAAATAACGATTCTAGGTTTGAAATACCGTTCATTTCCAGAGCTAAGGCGATAGTTTAGTCATAAAAAAGGCCTCCAAAATCCGAGGTCGTCTTATAGGACAGATACAAAAAAAAAAATAGATTTAAGTTCATAGCAATTAAAACCATTATAAATAAAACTCACCAATGTATTTACAATCCTATAAAATCCACATATTCATTATCTAATTGTAAGGCAAATACACTATACGCGATACGCTATGATAATACATCACATTGTAACAGAAAATAAACATTACATTGTAATAGTAAACCAATACTAAAACAGAATAAACATTAAAAGTTATATTTATTGAGCTAATTGAATTACGGTTTGTCCGTTTTTTCCTCAGTAACTCAATAAATATAACTCTTAATATTCATTTTGTTTCGGTACCGTTTTCTCTGATTTTACTATTACAATGTGATATATCTTTATATAAACAAATACCTACATCTAAGCTTTATTATGGGTTGGTGCATAATATACATAATAAATTTAAGATTTGATACTTACGTGAACACTTGAATAGAACGTGGTACAACAATTTTTCCAACTTAATCTATAAAATGGCAATAAAGGTGACGTTTTATTTAAAACTACATCTACCAAGGGAATCAAACGACTCATCTCGGTGTATGGAGATATACTGCATAAAAGTTTACATCAAAAAGACAAAAAAAAAACTTTTTTACATAAATTAAAATGTACTGAAAATGAATAACGATTATAAGAAATGCCAAATAAATAATTTGTATCCCCCTTGGTAGACCTAGTGTTAATTCGCACCAGGAATTACCGTGACTACATATACACTGGTCCGCGAACGAATGATTCGACACAAATAAATGCTGCCGCGTGACGCGGACGGAATCGCACCCCGCTGCCACGCACTGCCTGCACCTGATACCCGGACGCCGCGCGCACTGATGCGACTATGACCACTACACCACCGGGCTGGCGACATGCGGTCAATACAAATATAAAAATTAGTTTTTAGTATAATCATGGCTAGAACCAGTGTGCGTTCGCGCTGACAACGAGGTTTATTTGTGCGGATGAGCGATCGGCAATCGTCGCATTTTCGGCGCCCCCCTAAAACAACGCCCGGTGCGATCGCACCGCTCGCACCGCCCTAGGGCCGCCGCTGGTGATTTGTTTTCACGCGTTCGAAAGGCTGATGCGAGCGTGCGTTGTCCTCTGCTCTGCTTCTCCTCTCCGTCGCTTTCCTCGATCGACACAATGTACCGGTGTCGTTGAACCTCGCTGATTGTTTTGGCCGAGCGAAATATAATGTTCGACTCTGTTGCCAACACGTGCCGATCAACTGTTTGGCCGATCTCGCGTACTTTAAGGCATCTTCTCACTTTAAGCGCCTCAAAAATAGGCTGTTTTTGCGATTTTTTTTCGAGGATTTTTGCTTAAAATTATGGGATAAAACGGATCCTATGTAATAAACACATCTTTCAAGTACATGAAAAAATTTTTTTTAAATTTTTTTAAACAATTATTATAATACATCAGTAGCATCGAAAAACCCGTGTAAAAATGTTATGGTCGTGGCTTGTTGATGGTATCTCCGAGACGGGTCGTCTGAAACAAAAAAATAAAACTGTTTTAGATTCAGTATGTCAGTGGCTATAGCGCATATCATCAGATTTTTGATATTCGCGAAAATAACAAAATGGCGCACGTTTTTCGAAAAAGTAAAAAAAAACCACGATTTTTTTGCAGTTTTTTGTAAAAAAAAAATTCTTAAAATCAAAATTTCAAAAATCTGATGATATGCGCTATAGCCATAACTATGAAGCATATGTCATTCAAATTTCATGACAATCGGCCGGATAGTTTCCGAAATTTCATCAACAAAGCACCGAAAAACCTTGTTTTGAGATAACTGCGTTTAAAGTTTTGGTTGCAGAAAAATCATGAAAAAACCTTACCTCGGGTTAATCAGCGATGCCTGCTCCATACAATGGACCTTCCGATTCTTCGTAGAAGGTGTGTTCGTCCAAAATAGCTTCCCTTCGTCTCGACCTAGTCTCTTTTGAAGCGTTAGAGCTGCGGCGGTTCCCTACGCGTACGCGATCACTGTCGCGTTTCTCGGCGTATTGAACGGCGATAGGGCCTAGTTTGACACCCATCACCTCCAAAATTTTTAAAACAGGTTGTAGCCCTTCGTTATAAATGCATGCCGCTGTTTGGCAAGCAATTTCCACGGTTTTTCTTCCCGTAAAAACGTGTTTCGGCGCCATTGCCCAGACACAGCTGTTGAAACACTCGTTGTTATTTTGGGTATTTCCTCCGAGGCATCGTTCCAGTAACTCGTCCTTCGTCAGTTCTTCATAGATCGGTTTCAAAACCTCTTGAACATCATCAGCTAGAGCAGGAGGATGTTTAAAAGTTTCTATCTGATTGTTTTTCACTGCTTTCTTGTACTTGCACCATGAGTCTGAACAATACGTATGCTGTGGGTTGCTGTCGGTTGAAATTTTATGATAGTATCCTGCCCAGATCTCCCTGCGCATATCTTCGACAGAATTCAGGTTTCTTCGAATTGCCAATGAGTAATTTGTTGATAATTCTGTCATCAATTTTATTGTTAAATCTTGGGTTTTTACGACAGGAACTTTTTTTATAACAACTTTTTTTTTTTTTACTACAACTTTCTTGGCTGCTTTTTTCTTTGGTGAAGGTTTTCCAGCGTCTTTCTTTGCAGCTTTTCTCTTTTGTGTAAGAATTTTCTTAGCGTCCTTAGCACGCTTGAAAATTCTTTTCGCAACGTGTAATACGCACTCCAACTTCTTAACCACAAAGTCTTCACCATACGGTGCTGTATCGAACAATATTTTAAAAGTTTTAGTGTCGCCATCACCGATGTAAAAACCGTAGCGCACAGCAAATTTTTCGAGTGATCGCAAAAACATCTCACATATACCGTCAACCTCCATTTTTCCAGAACTACCTGAATGATTAGCACTACAAACTAGTTTGTGCTTTTCATACCACTGTGCATATTCGAGCGTGTCTTTCATACCTTTTTTCGATTCACAGCTTTTGCAGTGACTCGACTTCACAACGACGTCTGCAATTTTTTTACTGTGTTTATATATTAATGACACGATTCCAATAAGAGAAGAAAATCCTCTTTTCTGCCAGGAACCGTCACCTGAAACGGTTAAAACGTCTTCGGGTTCTCCGTGTTGAGCGTTCAACAGTTTTTCTTCTTTGACAGACTTGCTCGTCACTATATCGAACACACTTTGCACTGCGATGGCGATCGAATTGAGTATTTGATAATAAACGGTGGAATTGATTCCATGTCCCAGTTCCATGAGCCCACAAAACGTATTGATACCACTCAATCCAACACCAATCAAACGCATAACGTACACTAAACGACGATTGATTTCGTACCCAGTTGAGATTAATGGGCATGAGTTAATATATTTTTCTCCGCAATCACAAGTCACACAAATTTTGAAACCGAGTCCTCGCTGACCGTACTTTGTAAAAGAAACATCTTTGTTACAAACTTTACACTTCACATATTGTTGTAATGTAGAAAAAACAAGAAAAAACTGAATAATACTATATCCAGCCGTTGGATCGATGTGTACATCGAAACTTGTATCGTCCGATTTTTTTAATTTTGCTGCACTCGCACTAGCATGACTCGTATCTGCTTCAGACTGGTGTGGAAGCACTCCACGAAATTTTCTTTTTTTAGATTTCGAACTTGGACGTCGCCACGTGGCACTTTGTTGCGAAGTCTTTTTATCCATTATAACAATCCTGAGCGCAGAGATGTTGCCGTTACGAAGTTTCAAATTAGACTGATGAAATAACAGTTTAGCATCGTTGCCGAGTGATTTTCTTTTGAAAAATGCACGTGTTAAGGTCTTATTACATGAGTATAGACCCGAAAACAGAATATACCTAAGCAAGGGGTACTACATTAACAAAAGAACACGGCTATTCAATTGTATAGAGTCAGATATACAGGGACCGTCCGAGCGGCGTGAAAGGGATCGCCGGGTACTCTCAGGTAGTCACCTAACGGTCGCCAAAAAATGTAGTTAGACTCGTCCGATCTTTATGAAATTTCGAGATGACATTTTTGAAGATATGTACTTTCAAAATTTAAAAAAAAAAAAAAATCGATTTTTTTAAATTTCCAAAGTGAGAAGACGCCTTAATTAAAGCACCCTCGGCAATTTCTCGGGCCCTTGCGTCGCGGATCTCTTGGCCCAGCCAAGGTCTGCTGTTGCAGGTTGGAGAAAGTCTGGCTTACGGTACGAAATTTCCGCCTTTTATAGTTGAAAATCGTCCGTCCTTGTTTGATTTTCGCGATTTTCCGTTGCCGGGATAGGTCGATGCCCTCGCCCAATCAGCTGATTTTGGACTGACCGACTCGCGGATTTAACTGCCGCCGGCCAGTCTAAGTGGGGGTTATGTGGCGATTATGACGGTGTGAGACGATACCCGTCTCAATATCTATATCTATATATATATATATCGTTATGCCGTAGGGTCTATGTGGAATATAAATTTTTACACGCTTCGGTTTGAATTAATGAATGGAATATTTATTATGATATTTTGATAAATAAGAGAACTTAAACAATTTTCCTTTCTTTCTCCTAATTCTGAAATAAATTCTAAGTTCTGACTTCCTAGACAACGTCTCTCGAGATCGTATCTCGTCGAAGGAGCGTCAAAGACTGATATTCGTAAACTTATTAAAATCTAACTTAGCATCGAGGGTGTATTACTCCGCCTGGACTTTGCGCGTTGTCCAGCCGTAGCATGGCCGAACTCTCACGGTCACTTTTGCTGATCTAGTGGCAAAAGCGTGAGAACGCTGCTTCATCCTTTTATTCTAAATTCTTATCAAATAGACCGGATGCAGGCAGAATATGAGTCGCTATAACCACTGGCATAACACCTCCACCCGTAGATGAGAAATCCCACTTACAATAAAAAAAAGGATTTCTCACTTATTATTATTCGTATTATTTTGCTTATTTCTAATGACCCTGATCATTATCGCAAAATTCTGAAATCCGTAAACTTGAATGCCTTAAAGGTCCAGTTTTTATTCGTGATGAATGTATTGTTTTGGTTGACATGGTTGGTAAAATTTCTAAACTTGTTGATATTGGATTGGTTTCCGCCATTGGTTCTATAAAAATATCGTTCCGAGATGTATTATTCTCAGTTTGCTGATTCAGAAGACAATTCGAGAAAGAGGTTAACATACTGGATAATAGTCCGAATAGGCACTTAAAGAATCGTACTATTCTCAACCTAACAATTAAGTACACTATCAGTATATCACCTATCCCATACACAATGTACCAAAACCATGTTATCGAATCTTCTTGAAAAGTTTTCGTTCTTTGATGATTTCCAATTTGTTCTATTTTGTAAGATCACTTAATTTGTTGCCATAATTAGTGAGATCGCCCGTTTTTACATCAGGTGTTACAATTGTATGGATTTTTACAAGCCTCAAATTAAAAGATGAGCTTTCTAATATTTGAAAATGATCACTAAAATTATACGTGATTTGAGGGGTAAATGCTCTCGTTGTTTTGATTGTATTCCTTTTCGATGTATGAATTTAATGTTGCATCATTAGTTACTGCACTGCATCCTGGTAATAACCAAAGAATTCTAGTGCCGTTTATTGTTCTTTCCTCTACTTGACCATTGCAAATTATGCGGATGCTTTCTGGTTTTAGTGCAGTGTATAGCCATCTGTTGTTATTCTTAAATTGAACCCACATAGTATGAGTTACGTGAACTATTTTAACAGTACAATCATCTTTCTTTAACTTCAAAGGTTCATTCACAATTTTACTAAGACAGGTATCGTGTGCTTTCATATAATATTTTGGATTTATCCTTTTACAAAAATATCGTGATTGATGTATCTTACAGGTATTTAAGAAACATTTGTCACTTGGAATGTACAACAGTCTTTCTGTTCCGTCGCATGGGACATGTGACATATTCCGGTATTAGATCGATAATTTAACGAAGAATATTTTTAATATAATTTTCGTCCGGCACGACGACCACTCGAGGCGCGGGGTAATAAAGAAAGGAATTTCCCGATTTTGAAGCGCATCGCGATTCAAGGCACCCGTATACTTTTGGGTAAATACTACCATCATCACATTTGGCGAACAGATGTGATAATTTTCAGTTCTTTTAAAATCACACCGTTCTGTATTTATTTCTGTAATAAAATGCGAATATTGTAAAAAAGAATAAAGAATACGCCAGAGCAGCGCGGGCCATTCTCGAGGACTATTGAAAACCCTAATAAAGGGGATTAACTTCTGCGCATTCGGCACTCGAGTGAAGCGCGGAAACCTTTATTATAGGGTTGACGCGGCACGGGAATTTCCCGGTGGCCATCTTTGGTTCGTACAGGGACGTCCGCGTTGCTCCCTTCCCTCACGACAACTTTCCTTTTCTTGATTGGCGATGAGAAAAACAATCCTCCTTCCCTTAATTTTGCACCAATGATATTCCTAAAAAATCAGAGTCTCACCACACCCTTCCTTCTTCCAAGACTTCTCATCACCAACTCATAGAGTCAGTTAAAACCTTCAACTCGACCGAGACGCATCAATAACTACTGGCCAACAGTTGAGATCGTCTCGCGTATACCAGAGTTAACATATCACATGTGCCTGAAGAATACTCTTAACGAAACATACAAATTATTTCCACAATAACAAGCAAACATTGTGTACCGTGTTAAGTTCAATTGAATAATACTTTTTCTGTTTTCTTTTTGTCTTTCACACATTACCTTCATTTATCAATAAACTAAACAAGTCGTTGGTGATTAAGTTCCCTGACGGGTGAACATCGGGCCTTACAACCTCGATAGGTCGAAGTTTTACCGCGCGGTTCCGAAGTATCGTACACTTTCATCGTTAGTAATAATATAATCATGTGGATTCGAAATATATGCAATTATGTTGTCTCCGATCAATTTTGGAGCTGAAATTACGCTGAACGATTTATAGTTTTCGACTTCTAAGTATGGTATTTTAATAACATAAATAAAGCGATATTTTATAATACTAATAGCTACATCACTTACTTCTAAATATTCGAAATAATTTCCACTGACCACAGGGATAGGCATCTGATCATTTCCTTTTTCTTCTCTGATTAGATTTATAGCACTTATCAAAGATTTCGGCGATAAAAGTTGAGGGTTTGCTTGACCAGTTTTAGCAAAGATAATTGATTCTATTAAGATTCTCACGTTTCTGTCTAATACGATCAATGCCAGTTCGATTTCTAAACACATTTCTGTTATCAAAGCGTCCTTTTCTAATAATTTTTCTCTTTTAGCCAACTCCTGCAATTCGTTACCAATATTTTGAAAATTAAGACTGACTTGGTCGAATGTTTTTTTGTATTCGCGAAAAAGACCTTTACTCTTCTGACGAAAGAGCTGAATTATGTGTGTTTGATTTTTGAATAATTCACTGATTCGTTTGTTATCATTATGGACTGCGTCTATTCCTTTATTGTAGTATTCTGCGTCATCTGAACTCATTGTTCCAAATAGTACTTTGCTTATTTAACCGACAAAATCAAATAAACCTCATTTACTCCGATAGAGGGTAGGTACGCCTATTGTTGAAAACAGAGTATACTTATCGTTACTAATTATGTTTAATTGGTTACGTAGTCGTTGAATCAGCCTCTTTTCTGTGCAATTTTGGGAGCACAAATTTTCCACGATTTCAAAATCGTGGAAAATTTGATTACTAAAGGATTGAAATCCTTTAGTAATCTCACTCTCTTCCCAGGTTAGTTCGTCCAAATTGTAATATGAGACTACGTTATACGTCTCATAAACGAATTTTACATCACCCAAACATTCCATATGCAAATTCGGTAAGGTCGGAAATTTTGTTTCCTCATAATGTTTGGCATCGATCCACAATATTTCAATCAGTATGGTCCTGAAATAAATTTACATTAGCATATTTCATTCTATTCGCATGGACAATCACTTCCTTTTTATTTTTTGCTATCTTGTAATTAATGTCGGAGATTGTTTCAATTATCCTAAATGGTCCCTCGAAGGGAACGTTTAATGCGTTAGTTTTGTTATTAGCTGTACTTTCTTTTTTAACCAAATAAAATTTCCAGGTTCAAATTCTTGTGGTTTAATCGTAAAGTCGTGATCTTCGTTTGTAGGTTTTCCAAGTATTCAGGATAAGTTGTATTGCTTCTCTTCAATGATGAAATACTCCTCGGGTTGTTACCAAAGGTCAGCTCGTACGGTGTAAAACCCGTACTCTCGTGTCTTGACGTATTGTAGTATAAAGTTGCCAAGTGAATTCGCTCATCCCAATCATCAGCGTTTTTATTTGTAAAATGACGAAGATAATCTTTTAATACCTGATTACTTCTTTCCAGACTTCCGTTACTTTCTGGGTGAAAACTCGTTGTTGTGATGTGCTTGATTCCTAACATTTTCGTAAAATTCTTCATTAAATTGCTGGTGAAGTTGGTTCCTCTGTCAGTCAGGATTGCGCGTGGTACTCCAAAATATTTAACATATCCTTTCAAAAATGCTTCGATTACTGAAGAGGCTGTAAAGTCTTTGAGTTCAGCTGCTACAAAATATTTTGTTAAATAGTCTTGTATGGTTAAAACATACCTATTCCGATTGGCGGTCAATGGTAACGGTCCGCAAATATCCATAGCGATCTTGTCATTGAACTTCTACGGTGTGTCGGTGATTATCATGGGCATTCTTGTTGGATGCCGGTTAACCTTACTTCTCTGGCAAATCACGCAATTCTTCACGAAATTTTCGATATCCTTTCTCAATGATTTCCAAAAGAAATTTTGTGATATGCGGTAGTATGTTTTCTTGACTCCACCGTGACCTCCTATTGGACTGTTGTGATTTTCGTCAAGTATCTTCTGGCTGTCTTCTATTCGTGGAATCAGTCGTTCTCTATCGTGAAGATACACAGAACAATCACTTGGATTAAAAACTTCTCGCCATTGTTTCTCAATGTCTTTCCTCGAAATACCAGTTAATCGAATACAGCTTTCATGATCGACATGAATTTCTTCCCATTCCTCAGCAATTGCAACCGAACATAATTCTCTGATCTGTTTCAACAGTTCATCCTTAAACATACCTTGGCTTACGTTCATTATTACGTGAAATTCTCGATCACCCTCCTCGGAGAAGATTTCGAGATCTTGTGCGTTTTCATTTTCTTCTTCCTTTCGGATAAATGAAACATCTACGCTACCCTCAGGTATCGAAGAGTTCGTCAGAAATACTTTTCTACCTAATCTTATCAATGGTTGTTCAATGTCGCCCTGTTCTTCATGTGGGAGTTCCTCGCATGGATTATCTTCATGATGATTCTGCACTTATGTTTCCAATTGGTCTTCTTCATGTTGGTTATGTCCCGCTTCTTCCGCACGTTGTTCAGTATTCGTATCTTTTTCTGCTTCTTGTAGTCGTCGGGATTTCCGTACTTCGACCTCATTTTTACGTTTTCTCTTTCGATTTCCGTCTTCTTGTTTTTCTTCGTAGTCACCTTCTTCAATTAAGTCGTCTGCATTCATGCGGCGATTTATCAAAACTGGGTTTCTCGATAGTGCATCCGCATTTGTATTGAGGGTACCCTTCCTGTATACTATCTTATATTCATAATCCTGTAATGTGATTCGCCATCTTGCGAGTCGTGAATGTGAGTCTTTGTGGTTCATCAACCAGATTAATGGGCGATGGATGGTCGGTGATAATTTTAAATTTACGGCCATACAAATAGGGTCGAAAATGTTTAACACACCAAACAATGACTAACAACTCCTTTTCCGTTGTTGAATAGTTTTGTTCAGCCTTGTTGAGGACACGGCTTGTGTAAGCAATTGGATGTTCTTTACCATTCTTCTCTTGAGATAATATTCCGCCCAGAGCGATATCTAAAGCGTCTGTAGTCAACGTAAACTGTCGCGAAAAATCAGGGTATAACAAAATCGGTTCTTCGCACAATTCCCTTTTTAGAACTGCAAATGCTCGTTCTTGTTCCGGACCCCAATGAAAATCGTTATTTTTCTGTAATAACTGAGTCAAGGCTTTGGTTTTTCTACTGTAATCTTTAATAAACTTCCGATAATAACCCGTGGGTCCCAGGAATCGACGAATGTTTTTAACGTTTTTTGGTTGCGGGAATTCCAAGACACATTTACATTTTTCCGGATTTGGTTTAACTCCGTCTACGGTGATGACATAGCCTAAATATTGCAATTCCGGTCGCAAGTATTCACATTTATCTGGCTGAAGCTTTAAATTAGTCTCTCGCATTCTTTTAAAAAATGTATACAAGTTTTCATTGTGCTCTTCCATGGTTTTTCCGTAAATAACAATATCGTCCAAATAGACGAAACAAGTATTACCAATTAACCCTCTCAAGGCGTTGTCGATCATCCTTTGGAACGTTGCAGGGGCGTTTTTCAGACCAAATGGCATTCTCAAGTATTCGAAATGGCCATGAGGTGTACTGTTCAGAAACGTGCGTAGTGTCGGGAGTCCATGCGAGAGGTCAGCAGGTCTCGGCCTTTGACTCTCGTGTGGACTTGGCCGTACTCGCGCGTAACGAGATCTCCCCCCCCTTATCAATCGATGAGCGAGATCGATTTCCGGCATCGTCACTTCTAGTTCAGCTTTCC
Organism: Netelia melanura; assembly: GCA_964007305.1. Taxonomy (NCBI): domain Eukaryota; kingdom Metazoa; phylum Arthropoda; class Insecta; order Hymenoptera; family Ichneumonidae; genus Netelia; species Netelia melanura. The sequence continues at coordinate 22,461,462 of OZ023255.1, forward strand.
TTGTAAAAGGTCTTCGACGCGCGCTTCTAAGTTTCTTCATTTGCATATTCGACTTCGGCTATTCTTTCTATTTAATTCTTGTGACACAGCGGACTGTTTTCGAACCGGCTATCCTTCTATTTCTTCTAATTGATTGTGGCATTTCGATTAACGCTTTATTCAGAACGACAACGGCTTTCTACAAGGAATAAATCTAACGGCCACGCGGTCGCGAGTGACGCTGCCGCCATTACTCGGCTCGCCCGCCGGTCCATAAAACTTGTACAGTGTATAATAAACGTTGTGATTTTATTTTGTTAATCTTCCGGTCTCTTCATCCTTTTATTTCGCAAGATCACCTATTTCATTGTGCTTTTCCGTTCCCTCTCTTCCCCTAAACCAGATCCCGAGTCTGCTCCCACCTTTGCAGATATTTAATGGTCCTTCGAGCCGGATCTAGGTGAAGTGAATTTCGGATAACAATTAGTGAATTTTTTGTGAATTTGAGATTGCTTCGTAATTTCGAGAATTTTCCAGACGGTAACGGACAAAGAAAGTGTCGCGCGACGGTTATCTTCGTCTCCGCTTTGTACGGATATTCGTACCTCGCGCAGTGAACTATATTGCTCTCTCTCTCTTACGAGTACATACAGCCTATCTTCGCGGCATCCGTTTTGTGCGGTGATTCGTATTCGTGATCTCTTCGAGCACTTCTGTCTCACTCGCGCTTACGGGCCGACGTATATCGTGCTCTCTCGCTCACGTGGCTCACGTCCATACGAGCTGTCAAATGCTCCGAGTCTTAGTGCGAGATAGTAACGGTCACTTCAGTGCTAGAGAGAGTGAGTGCGCGAGACTGTACGGAGAGTATCTTCGCAAGTGCACGCGTACTAATACATAGTGACGTTCGGACTCTTCTTCCTTTTCGCACGCTTCGACGCGTGTTAAGTGAATGCTGACTTTTCGGTGACTCTTCGACAAGGACGCTTCGTCGATTTCTATTTTTGTGCGTTCCAATCCGATTATTTTTGCGTAAGCGCGTCATCAATCTCGGACTCTTCTATTCTTTTCGGACTCTTCGGGTTTTGTTGGCTTTCGTGCTAATAAATAGACTTTTCACCGCATTCGTCCAAAGTTCGACGCGCCAACATGATGAGCAACGCCGCGAAAATGGAATGTTGGATTGCCGGACTGGTCAGCACGGTGCAGTGCATCTCCGACCTTGTCATCAAGGCTTGACCGAAGGCTTGACTCCTCAGCAGTCAACAATGCGACGTCACTTCTAGTCCGGTCACTTCTTCAACAGAGCTCTTCCCATCGGACACTTCTGGCCACTTCGACACTTCCAATGGAGCGCTTCACTCAGTCAATAGCAAGGTCTCTTCAACCAGCGATACGGTACGACCTTCAGTTTTATTGGCAACTAGCCAAGCCATGGTTACTTCACAGTCTGGTGCTTCACATCGGATCAGACTCTTAGTCGATCCAGGCGCCGAACTATCATTCATTTCTGAACGCATAGTTCAACTTCTACGACTGAGTCGAACGGCCGCATGCATTAATATCATCGGTGTTGGCAGTCAACGAGCTGGGGGGACGCGGGGAGCGACTACGGTCGAACTCACGTCCATACACGATCCATCATCAGTCACTCCGGTCACGGCGTATATCTTACCCGTTCTAACTTCAACGCTGCCATCCTTCACTTCTTCTAAACAATGGTTGCACATTCAAGGCTTACTTCTGGCTGACCCCGACTTCCTTAAACCAGGACCCATCGACTTCATTATCGGAGCCGATTCCTACGGCCTTCTCGTGGAATCGGATATTGAAAAGGGTCTTGCCACCGAGCCAATAGCTCAGCGGACGAAGTTAGGATGGATCGTGCTTGGCCCGGTTGACACTTCCACTTCCAACCCGGTTCGTATTCAGCATTCTTCAACAGAGGAGGAGGTCACTTCATTGCTCGCGAAGTTTTGGGAGCAAGAGGAAATTCTTCCGGACTCGGCCTGTACACCCAACCCGGATGAGGCCTCTTGTGAGCAACACTTCCGAGAGACGCACACGAGAGACGCTTCAGGACGATATATCGTGCGACTTCCCTTCAAGGCGGCACCTTCGACACTTGGCGATTCGTGCCATGGCGCCAAGCGATGTCTACTTCAGCTTCAACGGCGGTTATCTTCGAACGAGATGTATCGTGAATTGTATTCCAGTTTCCTTCAAAAACATGAAGCGCTCTCTCACATGATTCGTGCGCCACCGGTAAAGTCTTCACAGCCACAGTATTTTCTTCCACATCATGGCGCCTTTCGTGCTCAGAGCACGTCGACCAAACTTCGTGTTGTCTTCAATGGATCGTTTAACACTTCAAATGGAACGTCTATAAACGACCTTCTTCATACCGGAGCTAAACTTCAGCAAGATACTTCAGATGTGCTACTATGGATTCGCCGGCATCGCTTCGTCTTCGCAACGGATATTGCGAAAATGTTCCGTCACATTGCGGTGCACTCTGACGATTGGCCTCTTCAGCAAATTTTGTGGACTGATCACAACAACCAAATCGCCCCTTATCAACTGACCACCGTCACCTATGGTCTCAGCTGTGCACCCTTCCTCGCCATTCGGGTCATGCTTCAACTGGTAGAGAATGAGGGACACGACTTTCCACTGGCCACTTCTCCCTTGACGAAGGGAAGATATGTCGACGACATCTTCGGCGGTACAGATGCGATAGAGGAACTTCAATCCACAGCAGTCCAACTTCAAGGAATTTGTGAGCGCGGATGCTTTCCACTTCAAAAATGGGCAGCCAATTCTAAAGAAGTGCTTCGATACGTTTCTTCAACATCCCACTCGAACGCCATCGTGATACAGTCGGAGGATCCTACTGTAAAACTTCTTGGTCTCGTTTGGAATCCCATCGAGGACAACTTCCGCTTCAAACTTCAAGCTTCCTTCAGTTGCGAGATGACGAAGAGAACTGTTCTTTCAGAGACCGCTTCTTTGTTCGATCCGCTTGGATTTATTGCGCCAGTCATCATCACGGCAGAGGTCTTCTTACAGGAACTATGGATGGTGAAACTTCAATGGGATGATGAACTTCCACTCCGGCTGCAAGGAAAATGCTTCCGCGATAGCCTGGGCGATCTTTCGCGCATCAGGCTTCCGAGATGGCTTCAACTGACTCCTTCGCACACGGTTGAACTTCATGGGTTTTCAGACGCTTCACAATTGACCATGTCAGCAGTCGTTTACCTTCGTTCAACTTCTCCAGAAGTCTCCACCACAGTCACGTCAATTTCTTCGAAAACCAGAGTTGCACCATTGAAACGACTGTCAATTCCCCGACTCGAATTGAATGCCGCTCTTCTACTGGCACGACTTCTGCCGTATGTTCAGAGAACGCACGACCTCGGAGATGCTCCGACCTTTCTCTGGACAGATTCTTCAGTGGCATTGACATGGATTACTTCACATCCCGCCAAATGGAAGGACTTCTTACGGAACCGGGTAACTTCTACACAAGAGCTTACTTCGCTCGCAAGATGGCGGTTTATTGCGGGCAAGAAAAATCCGGCAGATTGTGCTTCGCGCGGGCTTACACCCCGGCAGTTGTCCAAACCCCTTCTATGGTGGCACGGGCCACCTTGGCTTCTACTTCCTCCTCAGTCGTGGCCAGCTTCTTCTGCTGAAGTTCCGCCAGCAAGTGACCTTGAGCAACGCCCCGGGATTGCCTTCAATGCCACTTCAGAACGGTGTCTAAACACCTGGGATCTCCTCGAGAGATACTCTTCTCTAACCCGATTGCTCACGGTCACAGCAGTGTGTCAACGAGCGATAGCTCGCTTCAAGCGACTTCCAATCTCTTCACCGTCTCTTCCGTTAACACCTGGAGACTTGGAAGAAGCAAAAGGATTTTGGATTCGACACACACAACGAGCATACTTCGCCACGGAACTGAGACTTCTTGCAGCCGGATCGACGCTTCATAAAGGGAATCCTTTAACCGCCCTCACACCCTTCATCGACAATCAAGGGACTCTTCGTGTCGGAGGACGGCTGAAGCATTCACTTCTCCAACCCGAGGCGAAACATCCACCGATTTTGCCTCGAGCTTCGCGGCTCACTTCCTTAGTCATCTCGGATGCTCACTTCCGCACTCTTCACGGAGGCACGAAAGCCACGCTTGCCTTCCTTCGACGCTCGTACTGAATACCTGGAGGTCAAGCACCAGTACGATCGTTCATTCTTCGCTGCACGACGTGTGCGAGACATCGCGGACTTCAAGCGCAACAGCTTATGGGCCAACTTCCGTCTGCACGCGTCACCCCTTCGAGACCCTTCTTCCACACAGGTCTTGATTACGCTGGATCCTTCATCATCAAGACTTCGCGTGGACGACGAGCAAACACTTACAAGGCATACCTCGCAGTTTTTGTCTGTTTTTCAACATCAGCGGTCCACCTGGAACTCGTCACGGATTATACTTTGGAAGCCTTCATTGCAGCACATCGGCGGTTTTCGGCCAGACGAGGCATCTGCCACACCCTCTACAGTGACTGTGGGACGAACTTCATCGGGGCAGATGTGGCACTTCGAGAGCTAAGGCTGGCTCAGCGGAGATGAACTCTACAATCATCTCTCTGAGCAACCTTGGGACTAAGTGGTCCTTCAACCCTCCGGCAGCACCTCACATGGGAGGGAAGTGGGAGGCTGCTGTAAAATCCGCGAAATACCATCTTCGCCGGATAATCGGCGACACTTCACTCACGTATGAAGAATTTACGACTCTTCTTACGCAGGTGGAGGCAATCCTAAATTCAAGGGCACTTTGTCCTTTGCCTGACGACCCTGAGGACGTAGCTCCCCTCACACCGAGTCACTTCATCATTGGAGAGGCATTAACCACCGTGCCTCACCGTGCACGATTCCTTTTTCATGTATTTCCTCTACTTGTTTTAAGATTTCTTCGTTCTGAGCCGGCGAATATCGGTATTGTTTAACATTTATTGGGGTATTATCGGTCAGCTCTATCGTGTGTTCGGCTAGGTTTGTGCATGGCAATAGATCACCCGGTAAATAAAAAACATCTTGATACGAGTCAATAATTTCCCAAAGGTTATCGCGATCTTTTTCATTTAGAATATGTTGAATTCGAGTATTTTCTTTTAATAGGTGACTGTGAGACTGAGAAAAAGTGATTGGCGATGAAGTGTTTAATTTAAAAAGCTTCGCTTCTGAATAGATTCTATTAAAAATAACCATTCGTTGTTTCATACAAATGTTTGAAAATGCTTCTTCTTGTGTTAAAAAGGTTGACCCGCGATTCCATCCTCTTCAAGAGGGAAATTGTTGGGAACGACTAAGAATATATGATCAATATTGCCAATAGAAATTTTACATTCTTGATCACAAATTACGGGCGTGGTATTGATTCCAGTTGTTGAAGCTGAGGTTTTCCTTACCGGTAGTCCGGACGTATTCCTTTTTTTTTATTACGTTCACTGCCGCTCCTGTGTCTGCCAGGAAGGAGTGCTCTCGGGTTCCATAGGCGCTGTGTATCTTGAGGACGAAGGCTGCTCCAGGATTTGCGCGTCTTCTTGACATTCGGTGTATGCGATGTGGTTCGGCGGTGCGCTCGGCAATCGGCGCGACGGAAAATTTTGAGTCGGTGCTTTGTTCTTATTCGGAAAATCTTTTATGAAGTGGCCCGTTTCGCCACATCCGTGGCACGAGAACCTTTTATTCTGGAACGATGATGTGTTCCGATTCTTCTCTGCAGGATTTTGAGTGTTGGTGAACTTCTTCTGATACCCTGAATTTTCGTCGGTTGGTTTTTTGAATAACGTTCGTGATATGCCTTCTTCCTTCTCGGTTTTCAGAGCAAGATTTTGTGCTTCTTTTATTGTCGTTGGTTTTCCTGCTTTGACAAATAGTTTAATGTTTGGTCGAAGTCCTCGCATAAATTGTGCCAATCCCTGTTTTTCTTCATTATGATGGTCGATGATTGGTCGATGATTTATGTCAAGACTTGGAAAACTTGTTACAGCCCGTTTCACGTTTAAATGACACTCCATAAATTTCTTGTTGTACATTGTTACACTGTCATTATTTTGTTGACACTGGCCCCTCTCGAGCAGACTTATTTCGTATGACTTGCTCTCTCCAAAATGATTTCGCAGCACTTGGAACAAGTCTTCTACCGTACGAATATCATGACCGTTAATAGTTTTTCGCGCACCTTTCACAACCTTTTTTAATATGATTAATCGAATGAATATTATGTTTTGAGTTTCCGGAATTTCTGCCAAGATCGATTTTACTTCAAAAATAAAAGTTTTCACTGAAATATTACCTCCTTCGAATTCAGTGATTAATTCTAAACTTTCTTTTAGTTGTTTAACAGTCGATATTGACCGATTTATTTATCGCGCTGTTACGTCATTAGTCTCTTCCAATGAGTCTGCTCTACTACCGTTGCTCAGTTCGTCTATTTTCACATTTATATTATCAATTTCACTTTTAAGCGATGCCAAAATTGAACCAATTTCAGGCGTCATTGGATCCATCTTTATTTATTTATTTATTTTTTTTTCAGGCAAACAACAACAAAAATGAAAGAGAAACAATATTATTTCTCACTTACAACAGGACTGTGATTCTTTTCATTTCCGTAGGTCGATGTTCCGTAACACTGGTTTGAAATATCCTTTTAAGCTGCCACCAATTTTATGTTATGCCGTAAGGTCTATGTGGAATATAAATTTTGACACGCTCCGGTTTGAATTAATGTGTAACGGTTCCACATTCTATTCCCACTGTTCTCACCTACTCCTAATCTCTTTTCCCGCTAACTCCCAACTTCGCTGACTCCACAGTCTCACGATCCCTTATCACCCTCACGCGACATCTCCTCCACTCCTAAACTCTTTCTTCCAAACTCTTTCTACCAGCATCTTCCATCATCTAAATCAGTCCTCCTCCAACACCTAAACTGCATAGACCTTACACCGCTCCACCACGAATAATAAACTTATTCACTCGCATTAAATACACGCGCACTTTATTCTTTACCGCTCACCATCCGTCACAAATGAATGGAATATTTATTATGATATTTTGACAAATAAGAGAACTTAAACAATTTTCCTTTCTTTCTCCTAATTCTGAAATAAATTCTAAGTTCTGACTTCCTCGACAACATCAGTAGTAGGGTGCGCACTATGGCGACCCCCACTCATATCCCCACTCCGCGGCCGCCGAGTGTGGCTCGGTCGGTCGTGGGCGCGGAGGGAAGAGTTGCGGGGGGAGTAGAGGGCAGATAGAGTGTGTCGCCATAGTACGCTTTTTTACCCCCACTCCAAGGCCGCCGAGTGCCCTTGGTTCGGCGGGCCGTGGGTGCGGGGTGGGGAGGGGGATGGATAGTGTCGGTATAGTGGAGCGCTTGTTCTTTTTTAATTTTAATTTTTGGGCGTTTCATTAGAGGGGAGAGGGAGTGTCGATATAGTGGAGCGCTTGTTCTTTTTTAATTTTTAATTTTTGGCGTTTTATTAGCGGGGGAGGGAATGTGTCGGTATGGAGGAGCGCTGTTTTTTTATTTACATCTTTTTTAAAGAATTAAAAAATTCGATGCAGACACCGAGACTCGAACTGCCGACCCTCGGATTACCAGTCTGAATAGCTACCTCTACACCAAGACCCGTTATGATATTAAGTTTATGCGGAAGGCTTTCATAGCGACGGGTCTGGAGCGCGTGACCATAGTATATGCGGATTTAAAACTTCATTGTTCTTGTTTTATTTTTACAATTTTATATTTTTTATCTTTAGGTTTTTATTTCTCTCTCTCTCTCTCACCGTCTTTGACTTTAGAATATTACTTAGCTCGAAAATGTGTATGTGTGCGTGGAGTTTCAGAGCACGTTTTTTCTTTCTTTTCACGCACTGTACAATAAATACTCGAACAGGGATGATATATTATTATTAGGTAGTTTTTATTGCACAACTTTTACATCAGTTTTTTTACAATTTCTTACATCTAATTTCTCTACTTTCTTTTTTGCATATTTCTTCTATTTCCCTATAATACCCACATATCTCCTCCTGTATTTTTCCCCCCAACATATTTATCACTTCTCCCCTTATCGCCATCGCGTCTATCCCCCTCACCCATTCCTCCGCTGTTTTTCTTGCTTTCTCTGTAACCCTCTCCCATCCTTTTCTGCACTCCATTAGGTGTTCCATTGTCTCATTACTTTCTTTACATATTCTACACATCTAATCCCTTTCCCCCTTCTTCCCCGCCCTTCCTATATTCCAGCACCTCATCCTTGCCCACATTTCCTTATTCCTTCCACTCACTTCCTCCTCTGACCAATATCTCCACGGTTCCCCTTCTTTTTGGCATATATGTCTATAATTTCTGTTATACGTCGACCTACTTATCCTCTTCCATTCCCTTCCTATTATTTCCGCTTTCAGCTTTTCTAACCCTTCTTTTATCCTTTCCTCTATCTCTTTCTTGTCCTTTCTCTCCCAAATCATTGCTAATACGTTCCCCATCCTCATCTCTCCTACCACCTTCTCCATACTCTTTCCCCACTTAGACGGGTTCCCATTTTTAATTTCCCTCAATTCCTCCATTAGACATATTTTTGGCCACCTGCTCTCCTCCATCCCAATCACTTCCATTATGTACCTCCATGCTCTTTCCCTTATTATATAGCCGAGCGTCGGTACCCCGAGCTCTTTCCTCCATATATAATTCGGCGTATTCCTATCAACTCCTAAGGCCATCTTGCAATATCTGCTCTGAATCCTCTCCCATACCCCTAATTCCCCCATTCCCCACACCTCCACTCCATACATCGCTCCGACTTTCACTATCGTATCCATTAAATATAACCTTTCCTCCATCATCTCGGTCCCAGCCCTTCTCCACACCCCGCACACCGCTTTCATCGCCTTTTCGCCCTTCCCGCCAACTTTTTCCCGTGCAGCCACCCTGAATTTCTACTCGTAAACCAGTATCCCAGATATTTAAACTGTTTTACTACCTCTACTTTTTCCCCCCTAATTGTCTATTCTTCTCCCTTTTTCTTTCTTCCGCCATTACTGAAAATCATTACATTTGTCCTTTTCGCATTTACTTCCATCATGTTTTTCCTAGCCCATCTTTCCAAATCTCTCGCTATACTCCTTAGCCCTTCCGCTGATTTTGCCACTGCCGCTACGTCGTCCGCATAATATATCGCGAATATCTTTTCCTTTCTTATGACGACCCCTCCTTCATTTTTCTCTATCCATCTATCCTACAAATCATCAATATACAAGTCGAACAACACCGCACTCAACGCGCACCCTTGTCTCACTCCCTGCATCGTATTAAATCCCTCTGTAATTTGTCTCGGCCCTTGTTTCTTTATATATTTCCTTTATCGTCTCCAAGAGGGATGATATACATTGTGACCTTTTTTTTATTAATTATACGTTATATATATATTTACAATAAATATCCAATAAAGAGGTAATATATATTAGATTGTCAATTGTTAGCATATTTTCTTTTCTTCTTCTTCTTCGTCTTCTTCAATGGTTCAGCTATGGAAAACAGAGATAAATATATAGCGTGAGAGAGGCTCGTATATGTGTATCGTAACATAGACACTTTATACATGATTTATAGTACATACCTGTTTATAATTGCTCCTCAGCAGCTTTGAACTCGAGCTTGTTGAACTTCGTGCCGTAATACTGCATAATTAGATTTTTGTGACTAGCGGCGCTGCTCATTTGTTGAAATAGTTCGTCCGCTTCTTTGAAAGTCTTGACGAACCTCGTTGGTAGACAACACGAAAATTCACCATTTACATCCACAACAACTCGCGCGCCCCATTTCGTTTGGACGATTTTGATACCGGTAATATTATAGTCTTTTTCGAGCTCCAACTCGGACAATCTTTTGACGGGAAGAACCGTCTCCAAACGACCCACTTGGTTGATTCGTGTGAAATCCATTGCGCAACTTAAGTTTCTTCAGTTTTATTGTTAAAGCACGAAACTCTGATATGGCGTGTATTTTTGCTTTGATTCTTGTAATATCTCGCAAAAAGACGTCTAAACGTACTTTCAATTGGTGGTGCTTACTTCTTTGAAGACTCGAGGACAATGTCTGTCTATCAAGGAGTGAAGATACATCAGACCCTCTATCAAGCAGCCCCATTTCCCTACTCTGCATACAGAGAGACGCAGACTGAATTTAATTGGTGCAATATTTGCTTATTTGCAAAAACAGTAAACCATCTTGGCGGCGGCGGCAGCGGTGGTGGTGGTAAAATTAGTTTACCGTATCACCAGGTGTCGCTTACAGACATCAGCATTTTATGAAATCTGTGATACGCGAGGATCGAATTCGTGACGGCGCGTGCCGTTGCGCGAATGACCATTTCAAGGATTTCTGAGAAACAGCTCATCACTAAAATATGTGGATTATAATTATTGTCGTGTGAAGTTCAAAAATATTGAGACAAAGAACACACACGTTTAAAAAATATACTTTAGTTTTAACCCACAGTTATGGTACATTCAATGTGAAGGTCGGCCTCCCGGAGGAGACTCGCCCTGTGCGACCTCGCCATTATAGGCATACGCTACGATCGTCCATCTACTAGGTAGCGGGAGCCGACCGCCCCGGGAGCGGGCGATAGAAAAATCCTTTGGCTTCCACTGGCCGTGCGTAGTGGAGGAGCAGTTTAGCTACACCGGTGCTCGATCCACCCCCACCGGAACCTCAAGGATCACGATGCGTGCAGTTTCGACCGCCGGTGCACTCACGGGGAACCTCGGGAAGGCCTGCTCCAAGTGTTCCGCCCGAACACTAGCCCAGCTTATGTTTGTGTGTGTGTGTGTGTGTGTGTGTTTCCTATACGGCGGTGTCTTGGGCTACCGTGATGGGAGGGTGGTCCGCGAAGATTACGGGCCCCCCCGTCTTTCGCCGGAAAGTCCGACAACTTCCCGACTAGGCAGCGCGCAATTTCGTGACACCGCCTCTTCGCGCGTACTTATCTCTATCTCCTCCCCCCCCCCCCCCCCCGGTCCTACCTCTTATTCCGCTTCAAGACCCTTTAGCCAAAGGGATTCCCGGCAATAGTCCGAGAAGACGGAAAAGGCCCCCGCCGACGACACCAATTGGCGCGCCGCCTCTGGCCAGTCCCGCCCCTCGACGAACTCCTGCAGAGCTACTCTCTGCGGATCGAAGTTGGGGCATTCGAGGAGGAAGTGGCTTGGCGTATCCGACCGCCCACAGCTGCATTCCTCACCCTCCACGAGTCCTAGAGACGCGAGCCGCGCCCGGAAATTCCCGTGTCCGGTGAGTACCTGCGAGCTATAGTGGTCCGGCGAGAACCATCTCGCAGCCATCCGCTCCTGAACGCTCCTGAAGAAGGCGAAAGTGGTACGGCCTCTTTCTGAGGATCTCCAGTCGGCCTGCCACATGTTCATCACCTCACCCTTTATGCGCTGCACTGCGTTGTCATCCCCGTTCGGGATAACAACATTGTTTATCCTGGCGTCCCTGCCTGCCCTAATTTCGTACCGCGCCCTGTGTTCCTGTAGAATTAAGTCTATGGGGATAGCCCCCGCCACTACGCACAACGATCGCCATGAGGCCGTTCTATAGGCGGAGGCGACCGCTATAAGCGTGCGTCTTTGTGCCGCTCTAAGGATTTTGAGATCCTTTCTCGTACAAAGGTCTGCCCACCCCGACGCGCCATAGGCGACTACCGGCACGAAGACTCCTTTGTAGATAGTTTTAAGAGCTTTGTATCTAAGACCCCATCCTGCTCCCGCCATCTTCCCTAATTTCCCGAATATCGTCGCGGTCTTGCTTCTAAGGTATTCGCAATGGGTTCTAACACCCATGCCTTTGTCAAAGTGGACGCCAAGATATCTAACACTATCCTTGAACGAGATTCTACTGTCTCCGATCCTAATGACCGGGTATCGGTTTCCTAAGCTAGGTTTCCGTTGGACCCGTCTACGGCGGTCCGGCCTTTCCCCACCCCGCCTACCCGCAGGAGCCCCGCGTACCCATCGCGTTTTAAGGAGGATCGCCTCCGTCTTTTTCTCGGACAGCTCCAGTTTGGCCGCCCGGCACCATCGTGTGATGGTGTCGACGACCATTTGGCCCTGTACCTCGAGTTCCCTACGCGAGTTGCCTTTAATCAGGACCAGAAGATCGTCCGCATAGGCCACGAAGTTGTTCGGGACTATATCCTCGAGGATTCTGAGGAGTCCGTCGAACATGAGGTTCCAGCATGCCGGGCCAAGGACAGAGCCTTGCGGGCATCCCCGAGTGGCGCGCTTGGAAACCTCTTCATCCCCCCACGTAATCTGAACTTTCCTATCGTCGAAGTAGTTGCGGACTACTTCGAATATATTTCGCGGGCACTCCTTGTTCCTAAGACTATCTAGCACCAGAGGCCACCACACGTTGTCGAAGGCTCCGGATATATCGAAGAGCAGGGCGACGGTGTAAGTCTCCTCGGAGGCGTCTACCATTCGCCGCAGCTCAAAGATCGCGTCATCCGTCGACTTTCCGGAAACGAAGCCGTATTGTCGCGCGGAGATCCTCTCGGGGGTCATCGCTGTCGTTGCGATTCGGCCCTTGAGGATTCTTTCGAAGAGTTTCCCGATCACGGATAAAAGGCAGATTGGCCTGTACGATTTCGGGTCCTTCTCGTCCTTATCCTCCCCTTTCAGGAGAGTTCTCAAGGAACCTACCTTCCAGGCGGAGGGGAAGACGCCCCATTGAAGGCACCCGTTGAAGAGCCTAACTATTTGATCTGGAACGGAAGCAAAGGCATGTCTCAGAACCACGACCTCGATAAGGTCAGGTCCCGGAGCCTTGTCACATTTGAGGGATCGCACAACCGCCGCGATCTCGCCCTTTGTGAAGGGTGGGGTGTCGGGAGAGTTCGGTGCGATGCTTGCACGACCTCTGATTTCCCTTTGTTGGGGGGTGTCCTCTGCTTCCTGATCATCTGGGACGTGCGTTTGAAGAAGGCTGCTGGCAGTTTCCTTCATGTCAATAGTGGTCGTGCCGTTATGCCGGATCGTGCTGAGCACTTTCTCAATTCGGAGTTTGTTAGCCTGTTGCTTGTAAACGAATCCCCAGGCCTCCGAGTTCCCGTGCGACGTAACGAACGATCTCCAGCTGTCGAGTTTTGCCTTTCGCACCTCCCTGCTATACAGACGCAAAGAAGAGCGATACTGCTGCAGCTTAACGAGGCGTTCGGGCAGGACCCTTTCCTTCTGAAACGCGCGTCTCCGTTTGTACACTCCGTTTTTTAGGTTCGTGAGTGCCTGTGTCCACCACGGATTGGACTTCCTAAAATGCTTCCTTCTTGGCATGGACTCGGTGCAAGCGTCCGTGAGGACGTTCGTGAGTCTCTGCCATATGCTCTACTTCCGCTGCCGACGAGAGTGGGAGTTCCTCAAGCCTCGCAGCCGATAAGTCCCTGAGAGTCGCAGCGAACAGCTCCCAGTCGGCCCTACGAGTGTTGAACCGACTGGAACCGGAGCGCTGGTCATTTCTCGCGGTTCTTGGGGTGCGAAGCCTGATGTCCACGGCATTGTGGTCGCTCGTCGTCCAGTCCTCCCTTACCTTCCATTCCCTGACGAATTGGGACATGGGTGACGTCACAAGGGTAACGTCGATGAAAGACGATCCTCTTGGCGTCCAGTAAGTTGGAGGCTGGCTACTGTCATTGACTATTCGCAGGTCGAACTCCTCGATGAGTCTTTCGAGCCTGCTTCCGCGCTCGTCGGTCCTCTGGGGTCCCCATTGGGACGAGCGCGCATTCGCATCTAACGCCACTAATATTCTCTTCCCCCTCACAGAACGGAGCACCATAGCGAGGTGTCTGAGGTGATCCTCGATGTCATCTTTCCATTGGAAGTAATGGGAGATGGCGTAGAACGAAGATCCGGGTGTCGTCACTTCCACACATACGCAGTGTGTCGTGCTCAGCTGCGAGACGAAGACCATCTGGAATGAGGGGTTGCAAATGGCCACAGCCGCCCAAGGTTTCTCGCCGCGGACCGCGGCCACCCTCATTCCAGTTCCTAATCCGTAGAAAGTGTGGCTCTGGCCCTGCTTCCGGACGTATGGTTCCTGCAATAACAGGACGTCCAGTCGCTTCTGCCGAGTGAGCGCACGAACTTCTCCTGTTACCACAGCTGAACGCCTCATATTCAGCTGCAGCACCCTAACTTCCGTGGTGTTGCCGTCGCCCGGCGCGTCGGCCCTATCTAGGTTTCGGTGGGGGTTCGCGATCGCGTTTTGTCGTGTCGGTCCTATCTCTTCGTCGCGAGCAGCCACCGGTGGCTGAGTTTCGGTTTCGTCGCGCCTATTTCTACTCGCGTTGTTCGCTCCTACTTTGTGCGCTACCGCGACGTTTGCGGCTGCAGCACGTTGCCCTATTATCCTGTCGCACCTGTTCAAAATAATTCGGACGGCGCGAAGGCCGAGAACCTGCCCGTCCAGGCCACCTTGCGGGCGAGCTCGCTGGGGGCCTCGTGGGGAACAAGCGATCTGATCGCGAGATGGACGAGGGGGAGGAATCTGGGCTGGGGCCGCGCGCACCCTTGAGGCCCCGCAGGTGCTCGACCCGGCTTCGTGGTGACCTGATCCTCCAGCGCTAGATGTTCTCGATGGCCGGGCTGCCATCCGCGCACTACTCCTCGTCACCATCGTCGTTGTTTTATAAATGTTCATTTTGTTCCCACGAGAAAAGCGGAAATAGAAGTCACACGGTGGTCCAGAGCCGCTTGTCCCACCCGGGCAGTTTGTTGCTTAAGGACTGCGAGGATCGCCCGTCGCTCCAGTCCCCATCGTTAATGGCAGGAACGAAACCCCTTCCTGTCCCGAGGCCCTCACCACGACGGTTCAGCTTGGCCATAGGGGTTGACCGGGGCCGTGGGAGCGTCGCTTCCCAGCATCGGAGAAGCCGATGTCCCCTGCGGGTTCCTGAAAAAAAAAAAAAAAAAAAAAAAAAAAAAAGAAGAAAATGGAAGGCCGCGTGGACAAAAGTGCCCAGCGTGCCCTAGGCGCCCCTTACGGAGTGCCTAGTAGAGTGCCAAAAGCGTCAAAAGTGTCCAAAGTGTCCTGACCTGTAGGAGGAGAAAGCGCGCTGAGTTCCCCTGCAACTCTACGCCTTCACCGCTCCTACTTAAGCACCCAGGTGTCTCTCCCCACGACCGCCATCTCGTATTCGCACCCTTCACAGCACGACGCCCGGCCTGGGGGCTCCCAGTACTTGCGTACTTTTGTAGGAGGTTCCGTGACGTCGAGGGTTAGGCGCAAATCCGATTGAACGATCCCATTAGTGCGGGAGAGCCAGTACTAGGTACTTTTGACTCAATTGTTGAAAGATCCCCTAGTGCGACCATTAAATCGCCTAGAGGATCCCAACCTGTAGGAGGAGAAGGCGCGTTGAGTTCCCCTGCAACTCTACGCCTTCACCGCTCCTACTTAAGAACCCAGGTGTCTCTCCCCACGACCGCCATCTCGTATTCGCACCCTTCACAGCACGACGCCCGGCCTGGGGGCTCCCAGTACTTGCGTACTTTTGTGGGAGGTTCCGTGACGTCGAGGGTTAGGCGCAAATTCGATTGAACGATCCCATTAGTGCGGGAGAGCCAGTACTAGGTACTTTTGAGTCAATAGTTGGAAGATCCCCTAGTGCGACCATTAAATCGCCAAGAGGATCCCAACCTGTAGGAGGAGAAGGCGCGTTGAGTTCCCCTGCAACTCTACGCCTTCACCGCTCCTACTCAGACAGCCCAGGTGTCTCTCCCCACGACCGCCATCTCGCATTCGCACCCTTCACAGCACGACGCCACGGCTTGGGGCTCCCAGTACTTGCGTACTTTTGTGGGAGGTTCCGTGACGTCGAGGGTTAGGCGCAAATCCGATTGAACGATCCCATTAGTGCGGGAGAGACAGTACTGGGTGCCCCTGACACCTTGACGCTTTGACACGACGTTCGAGTCTATTCCATTTCGACGATTGTATCGTCATCTCACTAGGCAGTTGCTTGCAGCTATGATCTGTATGCCTGGTCACTACTACAATGACGATTGGTTGGCCATACTCGATGCATAGCCACTATAACTCTTTGACCGGTCCTGCCAGACACCACACCTAGGTAGCTTGGGTTTTCAGGCCCAAAGAGGAGTTGTCATGTTCCTCTTTACTGACGCCGCGTAACAGGTTTGACCCCCCATTCACCAGCTTCATACGACACTAGCCCGTCCCACCAGTACCTGACCGTGGTTAAGGGCACCATGCGGATATATCCACCTTGTGGCTTACTCGTGCAAGTCCGTGGCCGACTTTCTTGCCACGGGTCCTCAGGAACCGCAAACGTCAGCAGCTTATCGCTCAGAGTCCTACACCGGACTTTCAGTGTGATGTCTTCGAGGAGCGACCAAGTCATAGTTACTCCTGCCATCTGCCTCTTCTCCTCCTCTTCTCCTCCTCTTCTCCTCTTCTCCTCTTCTCCTCTCCTCCACTCTTCTCCTCTTCTCCTCTTCTCCTTACCAGCTTATGTTTCTGAGTGTGTGTTAACGCCTACGGCGATATACCACATATGGAGCCATTCGGTCAAAGACACCGACCCGTGGTAATGCTGCGCCAAGAGCAGTTATGGTACAGTTAGCGGGTGCGAGAACAGCAACCTTGTACACAAGGCAGAGTTTTAACACTAAATGTATTGAGATTATTATAATGGTAACCACCGCCAACACAAGCACCCTTGTTGAGAGCATCATTCATGGGTTTAGATTTATTACACTTATTCATATACTCATTGTAGTAGTCATACACTGTGTTATCGTTCCGTATTAAATCGGTTGAAAATGCACTCCTAAACATATTAATACCAAGGCCTGTAGACAAGAAATGCAGAAACATAACACAATAATGTCCACAAGTCTGTAATTCAGGACCCTGAAGCTGTATAGTGTTGTAGCTAAAAAATCTGCAGTTCTGCCGGAGACGCTGGAGATGCTGCGGGATGATTGGTGGTAGTCCGTAGATGTCGAAGTACCATCCTCGTCCGTCTCGATCGACGTACATGGCGACCCAGTGGGCCCCGGGCTGTTTGTGGCCATCGGTATTGGCGACAATCGCTGCTGGTTTCGCCCACACCTTAGGGATGCGGTCTGCCGGGTATACGCCTACAGTGCGGCTCTTTATACCCTGTAGAGCCTGCATAAGCTGCTCGGTGTTCATAATAGACAGCAACTATAGAGACACTAGAGCTGTTTAATATCGGCTGTTTTTCCCTCGTCGCGGCGCTCCACAGCTATTAAGCTAATGTTCCAGGATGTGGTGGTTCTGTACTCCCACAAGGAGCTGGAGTGGTCATTATGAGAAAGCCACTTTTTGATTCTTACAGCATTGTTGAGCGCACACGTGAACGAGCAATTTTTACGCAGTAAACTATGATACACACAGCGAGTATTGCTCTCAGGAAGATTACGAAACGACGAATCGTCGTCTTCTTCTTCTTCTAGATTTATAACGTAGCAATCCGTTAAGTGCGTCAAATAAGCCGCTTTATCAGCTCCTCTTGTAAACAGACGATCAGACCGCGTGTTTTGACGTTTTACACTAGGTGGTAGAGTGTTATAAGCGTAGGGCGGCGATGCAATCCAGTGGGCTAAGTACGATGTTTTTATAGAGACCACGGCAACTTCTTTACGTATAAAATGATTATATTTATCCTTCAGGCCCTGTATATCAATGACGATGTTCATGGCGCTTCTCGATCGTCGTAACACGGCGGCTTTTGAATACAGACTAACGATAAATATTGCACGTTCTACGGATATATGACACTCCCTCCTCTATAAGCCCAGCGACCTAGCCACTAAAATCCACAATTACTTGTTTGGAGGAGTCGATCTCCAACACATTATTATATTCCGCATACACAAGGCAATTAACCGTTGATGTTAGGGCAGATGCGAAACGTACTTCTATTCTCACAATACCATGCCTCACATGATTCCAATGAGTGCTACTATTGGCCGAGACATCGGGTGTAAGATCAAATGCAAAGAGAGAATAACCATGAGGGTGGGTTGTACGTGTGATACAATTACCCTCATTGAGAAAGTGCATGCCTGTACCCGAGAATAGTGTGTGGTATGCATCAACATTCATATCAGCATCTGCGAAGTTTGGCTGTAGGGGCTTTGATGGTATTTGCAATCCATCGGCGTACAAAGAAAAATAATTTATATTGTAATTCTGAAAATTGAAAGGGTTCATTTCACGGTCACCATTAAAAGCCTTATCATTGACAAAACCGACCATTATACGTTTAGGAAGCTGGCCAAGTATGACATTATCAAGCGTCTCACCGTGCATCCCCGCATGCAGCGATATCGCTTTAACCTCGACTCGCGTCAAAGGATATTTCGCTGTACATTTAGACAAAGCTCTTGCATGAGCCAAAAGTATACCCGGTGCTACCTTAACACGCCGTATAAGTAGCGATGCCTCCGTAATACGGATGGTACAATCTTTCGAAGAACTCAGGAGACAAAAAACGTTATTAGACCGTACGAGACGCAAACGCATCTCAACGCCGTTTAGCAAAAATCTCTCTTGATTGAAGTATCGCAGTGTAAATGACCAAGGAGATCAACCGTTCGCTTTTTACTTAATATGGTTCGTCTGTTTACAAGCCCATTATTATTATCTTCTGTATCATCCATTTTACCCGGCGTATCATTATACCATAGAGTAACTCGTGAGATGTGAGTTCTTAGCACCAGGCCCGTAATTCAAGAGGTTTTAAATGTATGCCCTATACGCATAAACATTGTTAGTAGGAGGTGATACCAGTTTCTGATTCAAAAACACATCGATCTGATTGAACATTGAGTGTAAAAGGTTATTGATCGGGCCTACTTTAGGAGACGGTGCATCCGCTTTGTCAGGGGTTTCTATCTTAACACGCATGCTGAGCATGGTGTGTGCAAAATCAATGTACTCATCACCCTGGCCCGGTATGACAAACTCTATCGGTGAATCATCCGTCAATGATGAGATCGGCTTGTAACACACTGTATGCGTTCCCTCGATTGTTGTCTGGGTCGGTGGTAGTGTAAATAGCTCAAGCTCCTAGTTAAGGCACTCACAGGAGTGTGCGGGTGAGAAAGCCATTTTTCCAAGATTGTGTTAGGCGAAAATATCCGCCACTGTTCTTGACTTCTTATAACGATTCGTAGTTGTCTGTTTTGTTGCTCTTCTTTTCACAGTTTTCTTTTTCTTCTTCCCCTGCCTCATTTTCACAGAGCCCGAACGTTTTCGCGACTTCACGGTGTTCTTCCGTTTTTTCACACCGGTACGTCGTGATACGTTCCCGGCAAGAGAATGGATCAGTTTATTAATTTTACCGGTTTTATATCCCGAGCCCTTCATGAGCGTACTCATTTTTTCTTCAGCCTTACGCTTCAGATTCTCCCCTGACTCGCGCAGACGTGTTTTGAACGCTTCTCGCGGGTGAATACCAGAATCCATGATATCCGTAGCCCCGTTCATACCTGAGCGCAGCGCCTCTTTACCAACAGCCCGAGCACCTTATTTCAAGAGAGGTATTATTCGTCGGAAGAGACCTTCGAGGAAACTCCTTTGATTCGGTGACCCTATACCGGGTGATTCACGTAACCTGAAACTTTGAAATATCTTGAAAAATACGCATCGTACAGAAAATTCGTCGAATCGAAACTTTAATGTCTCCGAGAGGGGCACCCGTTCGTGATCAATTATACCCACCCCCGCGCTCCCTGTCGGCGGGGCGGGGGGCAACTTTGATATCTTAAATAGGAACCCCTATTTTTTATCGCAGATTTGGATTCTACGTCGAAAACCACGTATGATTTGTCCGAAACATTTTTTGTTTTTTCCGATAGGTGGCGATATAATCGCAAGTGATAAAACAGACATCAAACGTATCAAAAAACAAATCAGAAATCAAAAAAATCAAATAACAGCGAAACATGTATTTAATATTCGTTGACGGGATGTTTAATGACGTCACGGTTACCTCCTCCCCTTACCTTTTGCAGGTGGCGTGGTTGTTTCATAAACTACTTTTCGCGTAACCCAGGAACAACGACGAGGACGTAGTAGATTTCTGTTCCCTTCGGGGTACTTGATTAACGTGAGTTCCCTTGCCTCTCACCTTTCGGGGTGCTTGATTAACGTGAGTCCCCTTGCCTCTCACCTTTCGGGGTGCTTGATTAACGTGAGCCCTTTACCTCTCACCTTTCGGCGTGCTTGATTATGGTGAATCTCTTCGCCTCTCAATATTCAAGTAAATGTTCGAAGTGGTGACCTTGAACTTCAATACATTTGTTGATCCTTGTTTCAAATGCCCGTACACAACTGAGAAGTATGTCTCTATTAATATGAGCGCAAGCATTCTTAATTCGTTCAATCATGTTTTCCCGAGTTGTAGGTACTTCTTGGTATACTTTCTCTTTGAGGTATCCCCACAAAAAAAAATCTAGTGTAGTCAGATCTGGTGATCTGGCTGGCCAATTTATCGGACCAGCTCTACCAATCCAGCGACCAGGGAACTTTCGATGAAGAATGTCACGTACTGCTGCCGAATAATGCGCCGGACAACCGTCATGTTGATACCACATATCATGTCGCATTTCTAAATTTAGGTCTTCGAGTAACTGTGGTAATGTATTGTCCAGGAAGTTTCCATACATTCTTCCATTTAAATGGCCTTCAAATATGTGGGGACCGATGATTTTCTCGCCAATTATTCCGCACCACACGTTAATTGACCAAGGGCGTTGATGCTCAACCTGACGCAACCAGAATGGGTTTTCAATGCTCCAATAATGCATATTGTGTCGATTAAGTGCTCCATGATTTGTAAATGATGACTCGTCAGAAAATAAAACACAATGAAAGAAATTACGATTCATTTGTAATTGTTCCCTTGCCCACTGGCAAAATGTTAACCGATTTTGAAAATCAACGCCATGAATATCTTGGTGCAACGACATGTGATATGGATGGTATTTATGGTGCTTTAAAATTCTCCAAACACTAGTTTGTGACACTCCGCAATCACGAGCTATTTCTCGTGTGCTGATGTGGGGATGATAAGCCACCGCGGCTAGTACATTAATTGTATTATTTTGGTATATGTGGCGCCTCAGCGCTCACTTTCGCTAAAGTACAATTTCAAATATAACGCACTTTGCGTCAATGTGAAAGATACCGATCGACATTTGTCGCGAGGCCGATCACCCCCACTCTACTAGGTCGCAATTAGCCTACGCACTAATCGTGGACCTCAGTACTCAGCGAACTACCGTGTAATATACAGTATTATACCGAGCATTAAATAATTACTTTTATGTATTGGATCTTCTCACTGTAATATTAAAACCCGACCTTCCACGATCCACTACATTTGGTGACCCCGACGTGATATGCACTTCGGTAACGGAATTTTCGGGTTTTCTCGCGGTTTTGAAAATTTTTCTCACGGGAAAAACTTCCCACCGCGTGCTTTGCGACTAGTGAAGTGAAGTTTAGTGTTCTATTGTCATTTATTACCGTTGGTGCATGCCTGAGCACCCAGAGACGCTGTGCTGCACCACTGTGCATTTAAGGGACACCGCTGGTGCAAATTAAATGGTAATAAAATGTGTTAAGTGCCGCGTGTGAATTTTGATAATTTTCATCGTGGTCAAGTGCGAGCGAGAAATTTCTCGAACATTCCGAGTTAACGGACTCGACGATCAAATTTTGTTTGTGCCGCGCTTAATGTAAACAGTTTTTTTCAATATCTCAGACTATCTAGACTTAATTGTATCCTGTACGAATAAACCGTTATACGTGTAAGTAAATGTCAACGATGTCGACACACGAAGAATTCGTCGACGCCAAGGCCGCACGCGCTGAACATTTTCGAGCCCCCCCCCCCCCCCCCCCCTTCAGCCCCGATCGACCAAGCCTATGGTTTGCACAAGTCGAATCACTCTTCCGTACAAACGGAATCATTACAGAGCTCGATAAATTTCATCACATCGTACCGCTTATCGACACTAGGTATGCTCTCGAGGTCGAGGACATTATTACAAGTGTGCCGATAACTAATCCTTATCAAACCTTAAAAAATGCGCTGACATCTCGATTTTCAAAATCGAAAGAGGCTAAGCTTCAACAACTCCTAGACGGAGAAGAAATAGGAGATCGTAAGCCATCTCAATTTTTACGACACCTCAGAGCGCTCGTACCAGGCATCGACGAAGATGTTTTAAAATCGAGATGGACGTCCAGTCTCCCGGACCAAACCAACGCTCTTCTGACCGTTCAGACCGATCAGCCACTCAATAAACTCGCAGAGATCGCCGACAAGGTCCACGAAGTTTTCGATTTGAAACAAAGATCGACCGCAGCAATCGCAGCGACCCCATCGACCTCAGGAACTGACACGGCAAGTCAAATCGCCGCTCTGACCAAACAAATGGCTGAAATGAAACGCATGTTTTTCTCCAGCCGACGACGAAGCCGTTCACCATACCGAACACGGGACCGATCCCGCAGTCGACCCAAACAGCGACGCCTCAACAAATCGGAAATTTGTTACTACCATAACAAATTTGGCAAAGATGCGAAGAACTGCAGCGAGGGTTGTAAATACAAAAAAAACGACCAAGGGAATCACTAGCGGCGGAACGTGATTCTCAACCGGTGACGCACCGCCTGTTCATCAGAGACACCAAGTCCAAGATGCAGTTCCTTGTTGACACCGGCTCAGACATTTCCGTTTTTCCAAATAAACGCCACGGGTCGAGAGCTCAACCGGTCGGATATCAATTAATCGCAGCAAATGGAACAACCATTCAGACTTATGGCCGCACAACTCTCTCATTAAACCTCGGTCTTAGACGCGATTTCACGTGGTTTTTCGTTATCGCTGATGTTACCCGACCAATAATTGGAGCCGATTTTTTAAGCCATTTTGACTTACTAGTCGACTTAAAACACAAATGTTTGCGTGATGGAATCACGACACTCGTCACGTACGGAAAAGTCGTTGCATCGAACGAATTTTCAATTAAATCAATCTGCGGTAATACGGTCTACCACGATTTACTTTGGAAGTTCCCAAATATCACCAATCCAGACGGCATCAACGCCAAAAAAATACATTCAACCATGCATCATATTCGAACAACACCAGGTCCACCTGTCGCCTGCAAAGCAAGAAAACTTGCACCTGACAAATTAAAAATCGCGCGAGAGGAATTCCGCAAGATGCTACAACTCGGTCTTGCACGTCCCGGAAGTGGAGCATGGGCATCACCACTTCATCTCGTTTCGAAGAAAACTGGTGATTGGCGCCCGTGCGGTGACTACCGTCCTCTCAACGCTAGGACGATCCCTGATCGTTACCCAGTGCGTTATTTGGACGATTTTGTCTCAAATCTGCATGGTAAGACCATTTTCTCCACAATCGATTTGGTTAGAGCATTTAATCAAATTCCAGTAGCTCCAGAGGATATCGAGAAAACAGCCATAATAACTCCATTTGGTTTGTTCGAATTCCCGTACATGACTTTCGGTTTACGCAACGCCGCACAGACTTTTCAGCGCTTCATAGACGAGGTGACACGTGACCTGCCATTTATTTTTGCTTACATCGACGACCTTCTCGTCGCATCATCCGGCCAAGAAGAACATTTGGAACATCTTCAGACATTATTTAACCGGCTGCAAGATTACGGTCTAGTAATCAACACCTCCAAATCCATTTTCGGCGCTCCCACAGTCAAATACCTTGGTCACCTGATTGAT
This sequence comes from Netelia melanura, assembly GCA_964007305.1. Lineage (NCBI taxonomy): Eukaryota > Metazoa > Arthropoda > Insecta > Hymenoptera > Ichneumonidae > Netelia > Netelia melanura. Next base: position 22,485,355 of record OZ023255.1, read on the forward strand.
AAGGCAGGAATAAAACCTTTACCTGATAGGGTAAGCGCAATTTTGAAATGGAATTTTCCTAAAACAATCAAAGACCTGCGTGCGTTCCGAGGAACAATTAATTTCTACAGGAAATTTGTTAAGAATATCGCAGATATTTTAGCCCCGCTGAACAAGGTGCTTGAAGGACCGAAAGTCAAGGGCACACACCTTGTGAAGGAAACTCCTGAACTACTGAATGCCTTCAATGGTGCCAAGCAAGCATTATCTGATGCGACACTGCTCGTTCACCCTGCCAACGACGCACAATGGGCAATTTTCACTGACGCAACCAATTTCGCAATAGGAGCGACACTTCAACAGCGAGTAAATGATACCTGGCAACCTTTGGCTTTCTTTAGTCGGAAGCTACAACCGTCCATTCAAAAGCTCTCCACATACGATCGCGAACTTCACGCTATTTATGAAGCAGTTCGCCATTTTCGACATATTTTCGAAGGTAGGCACGTAATCATCTACACAGATCATAAACCTTTGCTTCACGCTTTTCAGTAACGAACCGAAAGAGCTTCGCCATGCCAGTTCCGACGTTTGGACTTCATCGGTCAATTTACAACCGATTTTAGACACGTCGCAGGACACGACAATATCGTCGCAGACAGCCTGTCTCGTATTGAGGCCATCTCAACACCCGTCACGATCGATGAACTCGCCACCGCTCAATCTATCGATCCAGAACTTCGCCAAATGATGCAGACACCAACAAATTCGCTCTCTCTGCAAAAAATTCAATTGCAAGAAAATGGACCCGTTCTCTACTGTGATGTTTCATCAGGTACAGCACGACCGTTCGTACCGGCACCACTTCGCAAGAAGATTTTTGACACCCTACACTCGCTCGCTCATCCAGGGACACGAGCATCCGTCAAGATCGTCGCAAAACGGTACGCCTGGCCTTCAATCAATAAAGATTGTCGAGAGTGGGCCAGATCATGCCTGCAATGTCAGAAAAACAAAATTCAACGGCACGTCTCATCGCCAATCATGCGTTTCCAACTACCAACCGCAAGGTTCGAGCACATTCACATCGACTTGGTAATATTTCCAATGTCAAAAGGTCATAACAAGTGCCTTACGATCATCGACCGCTTCACTCGTTTCCCTGAAGCAGTGCCGCTCGAAAATGGAAATACTGAGACTGTCGCAAGAGCGCTTTTTAGCAACTGGATTGCAAGATATGGAGTACCGCTCAGAATCACCTCTGATCAAGGAGGCCAGTTCGAATCTACACTTTTTAGAGCACTTTCGAATTTTTTCGGCATCCAACATCTAAAAACAACGCCATATCACCCTCAAGCCAACGGACTCGTAGAAAGATTACACCGACAACTCAAGTCAGCGTTGCTATGCCATAACGAAAGTTGGTATGACGCCTTGCCAGCAGTTCTCATGGGTCTTCGCTCTGCCTGGAAAGAAGACATGGCCACGACACCCGCCGAACTCGTCTACGTTGAACCGCTGCGCCTACCTGGCGAATTTCTGACACCGTCAGCCAAACAAACTACGGGCGATTTACTCGTTTGCTTGAGAAATCATTTTCACAATTTAACCCCTACTGATACGTCACGACACGGAACACGTTCTGTTTTCTGTTTCAGAAACCTAATCACCTGTTCCCATGTCCTGGTCAGAGACGACAGAGTGAAACAATCTTTCTCTTCACCATACCAAGGTCCATACCGAGTCATCTCGCGCCAGGATAAATATTTTGTAGTTGACTACAAACGCGCACCGACGGCAATTTCCGTCGATAGACTAAAGCCTGTTTTCACAGCTACAGCCGATGACCAAGGATCTGTCTCTCCACAACCTTCAACCACCGGAACATAAATCTTTCGATACAATTCAAAAGTTTTGTTGTACATTTGTAAATATTTTTATTAGTACTATAACTCCTACAGATTTGTTTTTTTTATCCTAAATTTTTTTCCCAAAAAAGGGGAGTATTGTGGCGCCTCAGCGCTCACTTTCGCTAAAGTACAATTTCAAATATAGCGCACTTTGCGTCGGTGTGAAAGATACCGATCGACATTTGTCGCGAGGCCGATCACCCCCACTCTACTAGGTCGCAATTAGCCTACGCACTAATTGTGGACCTCAGTACTCAGCGAACTACCGTGTAATATACAGTATTATACCGAGCATTAAATAATTACTTTTATGTATTGGATCTTCTCACTGTAATATTAAAACCCGACCTTCCACGATCCACTGCATATACACATGGCTAATACCAACATAACCAGCTCGACCGCCACCCACACTCGTTTGCATATCAAAGTACTCGTCATAATACGCCATTTTAGATTGGTTCGGGTTAAGCAGTACATTTGAACTGTAACGTCACTGTCAACGTCCTGTACTCGAACGGTATCGGTTTGCCAAACTCATGTCTTATATCAATCATTATTGTTTGAAAACTAGTACGTAATAGAGGAATATAGCGTGGTGGTGAGAAACTTCTTATCTTCACCGACCCGTAATTACGATTATCAGCGGCAACAATTGGTACGACTCGTAGCAGCGGTGTATGGACATTTCCTGTGATATAGGGCTCGCAGATATCCGTATAAGCGTACATCATATTTGGGGTCCCATGGGCCAGGTTGGCAGGTCTCTGAGCAGTGTACTCGTTCTGGACCACCACATCCTTAGACTCGGTGAAGCCTAAAATCTTGTTCAACACGTCGGAGAAGTAGAACGAGTGTTCTACATTCTTACACGATTCACAGATACGCGTGACCGCCACATATCCGTGGCGACAATGCTTAAATCTCAGATGGCCCGCAACACACGATGATTCGTTAATAGCCTCGAGTAATGTGTCTATGCTGATGTACACACCAGGCGGTACGCAGACGCGTTCTTCCTTAAAGTCGGTGCTTGCCATGCTACCGGGTGCTACTGTATTCGTTATGACATTCATAAAGTTCCGCTCACCATCGGGCGGTACATGCAAAATCGTCGTCGGTATGTGTATTTCAGCTAGAGAAAGAGCCCAGCTGCCGTGAAGAGAGATACATTAGGGTAAATGCGTGGTATACCTTGTTGTTACATTATCGGGATAATAATTCATACTACTATTACTAGGTAATACCGTGTAAAACTCCTCCTTCATTTTGCTGACGGCTGTTTAGACTCCCTCGTTTGTACTCTCGATAATTCAGGCTCATAAAATATACCATTGATATCCTCGCCGTGCAGATCACGCAGTATGTATATCACAGGACAAATACTGTGCGATACACGGACAATCTTAAATAACTCGATGCTCCAACCACGCTCGTAACCTTTTACGAAGGCAGCCTTCGCACTACTGATGCGCACGAGGTCGCCCACGTTGAATTTGGGCGAACAATTGTCGGTTCTTTTGTACCGCTCTATCAGATTATTACGGGCCCTAGCCGCTGTAGCGTGTGTCACCGCGGCAGGAGCTATTTTCATACCGCTATGCGTGGAGTGATTGTATGCCGAAACGATGTTCTGCAGAACGTTTAGGAAACGTTTTTTTCTAGAATACGTAAAATACCTCCACATTCTTTCTTTCAGTGTTCTATTGAATCTCTCGACAATAGCCGCTTTTATATCAGGGTTTCGCGCAAAACGGAACTGCATGTTCTTTTTCTTTAAGAGAGCCTGGTATACAGCACCTGTAAACTCTTTACCCCTGTCCGTCTGTAGGTAAAGGGGTGATCGACCGTTACTATTTTTTGCAGATAAAACGAGATCAAACACGTCGGCTACAGATGCAGCAGACTTGTCACGTAAACGCTGAACCCACGCAAATTTACTAAGAACGTCTATAACGACCAAGAGATAAACATAACCATCATTATAATCTTTAATCGAGCGAAGATCCACGAGATCAGCCTCCCAGAAGTCATCAATATTTCGGACATTAGAAAAACGGCTCGGATAATGACGTCTCACGGGTCTGTGTTTTGTATAAGTATCCTGTGCTTCAAGCCACTGTACTGCCTTCACACGGGCAATTTTTTTCTGACGTGCCAAACGTAACAATTTGGTAGCACCTGAAAACGATGCTTCATGGGCGGGCTTAAAGTACACGTTTTCTAAGATTTTCATGATTATATAGGTTAGCCCAAATTACACGTCTTTTCTTAATATGATAGCCGCCGCCTCTCTGCTTATGTCCCTGTGTCTGCCGTGCTGGTGATCTGTTCTCAACACCGCTGAAAAACGCTGACTGGTCCGTATCGGGTGATCCCTCGCTGCTTGTACTACTATCATCAGTCTGCGATTGACGCTGTGGTGTGCTAACTCTAGACTCCGCCCACAACTCCTCATTACCAATAAACTCCCGAGGTGCCTTGACCGCTCGTAGAACTCTGGCAAAGGCACTGCGTCCAGCAGGGTTAGCAGGGTTTATACGCATCCGTATTAAAAAACGGCTGCGTATGACTTTGTGTGCTCAACCGCGTTAGATGCTCCTCCGGCACGAGTACCATTTTTCTTGCGTGCTCCATCATCCACGGCCGCCCATCAAATTCGATAGAACAGTACCTAGTATTGGTGCTAATAGGAGTGGTAGAAACCCACTGTTTTGAACAACAAAGCGTTTTGTACTCTTCCAGCAGCCTTTTTGGAGGCTAAACGACGGAGAACCGGTGCGTATCGACGTAATTTTTTTCTCTGGTCGATCTTCAGTGGTACATTCCCACAGAGAACATTCAGTGCACACTCACAAATACAGCGGATAATACTTGGATCTGCTTTGCATAAAACACCCTCGCGCTGCTCCTTATTCATGTGTTGAAGAGCATGCAGTATCGCAACGTGCTTTTTGCAGAGCGGTGAACCACCCCGCGCCATTACGACCGATGAACTGCCGGCTGTCCTGATGTATCACTCCTTTTTAAACCCCTTTGCGCTACATGTCTTTGGGGCAGAGCTGCCCCTAAGAATGTACATCACACATTGACAAACGGCGTGACTAGCAGTTGTTTGTTTTTTGTGTGTCAGATACACGATGCGTTGTATTGGATTGTTGAAGGGCGTACAATATAGATATACATTTTTCGTGACGCGGCGATGCTTTAGTCGCCATTACACGCGTTGAACTGGTAATTCACATGTGCCGGTATTGCTTTGAGACCGGTGTTCGTTTCGTTCCTTTTACACCACACCTGCCGCGGCCGTGCTCCATCGGCTGGCAGGGCTCTTTTATGCAATTTTCAAATATTACTACTTTATTGGGCGCCAGCTAGTATAAATACTAACAAACTTGTCGGCTAGCGAGAGCAAGAGAAATGGGTCCAGTTGGTGGGACCAAGATTTAGTCAAGTCAAAGAAATATTAAGGATCATGGGCCGCAGAATAAATGTGTAACAATAGACTTACGTTTGTGTTGGCAATTAACAAACGATCTCTTTTATTTCGTCCTTCAAGTGGTTCTTTTATAACAGCTTTCCTTTTAAAGATAATTCGACGAAATGCAGCCCTTGGGGTAGCCGGATCTGCTTTTGACAAAATTCCTCATTCAACGCACTCTCACACACACGCCAAATATAACAATTATAATTTTAATTAAATAACAATTTCTGTACGGATTACAAGATATCGGATTTTGCAGATCAAGATACTTTTCGTTAGGTCAAGCGTCGGGCGTAGACTGCTAGCGAAGATTTCGGCGAATATCTCACGTCGAAGTTATGAGAGTGGGGCAAGGACCCGAGTGGGGCGACGTCTCTCATCGTATTTTACAAAAGATGTTTACTCAAATGTGACGTACTTGCTTTAATTGTCGTGACGTACGGCATTTGAATATCGTCGATATAGTTTACTCGAACGAATGAGTCGAAGACGATATTTTCCTGTCTCAGCTTTTTAACTTTTTTCCGTGGTATGTACACAAAATGACGGGCATCGTCGGGGAAAATACAAGTACGATATCTACAGTTATCAGGTGTTGATTGTTTCAAATCGAGTAACAAATAACCATGCGGTTTGGACGTTGCATCGTGATAGGCCTCATGTAGAAATCGTGGGTTTTCCGGATATACCAGACGCGCGAGATGCTGAATTTGGGCTCGATCACGAGGATTTTTGAAAATTACAATATAATTGGCGTTCAATGAAATATTGCGCTGACCGTGTCCTTGATGAAACAAGTTCTGAGTAATAAAAATAACACTCAGGTTTTTATGATAACTACCTTTGGTGAAAAAATCAACAACGCTATTGTTCGACGCCTCGCGCATCAAATCGTCAATTATTATGAGCTTTGCACGCGCATCGTTCGCATAATCGGCACTCTGAGGCAGCCCTTCATGAAATTCTATCGATTTACCATACTATGTGTATGCTGGTTGCCATTCGGAATAATAGAAAATAATTCTCTCGAATGGCTCGCTGTTCATTTACGAAATGAATTTCAAAAACTATGTTACAAAATAAGTTTTACCACAGCCCGTGGGGCCACAGATCATGGAGGTCTAGGGATGCTTCCACCGTGTATCCATCTGCACGAATGAATGTATTTTCTTTACAACAGTGTATATAAAGCACCCGTCATGTGTATACGGTTTTTTATTTTGCAATAACACCATAAATATTTTACAATAATAACAATGTTATAACAACGGCATACATGATTTCGTTTCGGGCCGTGTAACAACCTGGTGGAACGGCGTGCGTCGTATTGAAGCAAATCGTAACACAATTGGATCCTCTCTCTCGCCTATTATGAATGAACGTATCGATCTGTAATTTATCAGAGCGGTGTTTGCATAATTAATAGTTATTCCTTTAACTTTACAAACCTCGCTTTCTTCACCACCAGGGGTATGAACTATGAAAGAATACAATTTTGGGCCGCCCGAAACGAAAGATCTAATATAGCTACCGGTACCGTACGAGCTTAGCTCATCCGTTAGATCACCGAGAAGCTGACCCGTAGGCGGCTCGTACTCTTTAGGATTGTTTTTCGTTGTGTAAATAAGGGAATCGCTGTCACAATACAAGGCGCGTTCACCCAACAGTTCGAGATACGAGTAAAGTTTCAGCCGGGCCTGAGCTGTTGTATATGCAGCAATTACAGCGTTTACTATATTAGACGGTACTACAGCGTCTTCGATTTTTGTGTAATTAACATACAATACGCGATTATTAACAGGCAGTATGCCCGTGATATCGTGCTCAGAGCTGTTCAGTAGCTCCATATGTTTTTTACGGGTCGACACTATTTCGGTTTTAGGTAAATTTTCACGCTGCCCAAATTTACCCCAAAACGAATTAAGACACAGTTTAGCTACCGAGCGCAGACATGGGTGTTTTGCTATAGCTGTGCGACATAAATCAATTCCTTCGGAGCCCTTGAAAGAAGCTATATAATTATCTTGAGCTGTCTCGACTTCTACACAGTTCTCGGGCCAGCTGCTGGCCTCTTGTTTGATTTTAAGGAACGTGTTGATATATTCAACAAAAATACCCCCGTCCTGTGTATCACGGTTATACTGCGTTATCTCATACTGCCAGATTTCACTCGCGTTTAATACTTTATAGCCACACATGACGGCTTTCCGAACTTCATCTACTACCCAGGTACCTGTGAATGACCGCTCAGCAGGGTGTTCATGGGGGCACACGTCTTGACTCATTGTTTCGCAAGAGCTACGACACAGTCTGAATAATAAACGGTGATGCATACGCAGCGGTAACACGGGATGGTAAAGATTTCGCGGGGGTAGCACCGTACATTTAACAAGACTCTCGATGCGCGAAAGATCCGTGTTTTCGACTCCTGTTAACTCCATACACTCGTCATCGACGTACACTGTAGGGTGCCCTGTAGGGTATTTGCCGTATTTGCAGACTACGGATACAATGAGCAGACGTCAACATACCGTCTCTGCTCCCCGTCTTTTACGTCGTATAACGTGACCATGTTTTCTGTACGACCACCGAAAAATGCATCGCGTGGATCGAGAGGATCTAATTTTACTAGAGCATGATCATGCACAAAATTACGCATTTCTATATCTGCTTTTATCATGCGATCATACGCGCACTCCCAAATTTCTGTTAACGTATAACCGCTTGAGCGGATTCTGTGCGCTATGGCCTTTGTTCGCTCAAGACGCTCGTCCATTGCCGTACCGTCACTCTGTTTGCAGTCCCTATTTACGGCGAAACAAGACGCGCACCCGTGCCAATAACAGCCATGAAACTGTAATACATGAGTCGCGCCGTCTGTTTCGTAGTAACCGTCTACCATTAAATTTTGGGGCAGTTTAAATTCGCGCGAGCGTCCTGCGTGAATGATATGATGATCTAAAGAGCGTTCCATCCACACGAGCCACGAAATCGCTTTTTTTGACTGATTATGAGCCCACCTGTAAACGCCCGTAGGTATAATTCCGATAGTGTTACTTTTCAAGAAGTTTTTTCGAAAAATTTGAAAACAGGCCGACGCTATTGTTGTATTTTCGCTAAACGGACAGACGCGCCCGCTGTCCATGAACATCTTTCGGAAAACGACATAAGTCTGTTGTAACGGATGGTGAGCGGTAAAGATATAAATAATTGTACGCGTGTTTGCGGTGTAAAAGATTGGTAATTTATTAAATGGAGGAAAGGTCTAGTTGGTTAGGAAGTCGGAGGAGAACTGGTTTGAGATGATAGAAGATGCTGGGAGAAAGGGTTTGAAAGAAAGAGTTTAGGAGTGGAGGGGATGTCGCGTGAGGGTGATAAGGGGCCGTGGGACTGTGGAGTCAGCGAAGTTGGGAGTTAGCGAGAAAAGAGATTAGGAGTAGGTGAGAACAGTGGGAATTGATTGTGGAACCGTTACACTGTCTAAATATCGTGACATCGTTCTTGCAGTAGCTTGTAATTTCTTTTGAAAAATCGAACACGTAATTGGCATTCTTTAGATCATTATACCATGCAGAAAAACGCTCGCGTTCTTCCACGCGCATCGTGTCAGGAGAATAGTGGTCTATGGTAGGTAGCGGACCGATATAATTTTGATTTTCAGGCCTGTTAAATAACTGGGGAAACGATCCTTTAGGAAGAGCATTCCTCAGACCCAAGGCTTTTGGTAACGAGCTCAGAGGCATGTGGAAGTAATGTAAACTATCGAGAAATACGAGTTTTCCAACGCGCATTGTAATAATTTTAGTACCGTTCATTATTAAAGAGGGTAGCTGTATTTTTTTCTCTTCTATTAAATAACGTAGGATGAACTGTGCATCGAAGCCGCCTTCGTTATGAGCTATTAAAAATGTGTGTGAGAAACCCGGAATAGTTTTCATACCTAGCTCTACAAGCTGACACACAGGGTTCGTCCGAAATATAAACTCGTGAACGCCGTAATACTCGCACGGCTCGTTTATGGCTTCATTGTGGCAGCAACGTGTGCAAACGTGTTGAGCC
>OZ023255.1:22494986-22865399 GCA_964007305.1 Netelia melanura
GAGATAATAATATTATATGTAATCTTATATATAAAAATGGAAGAATGTTTGTTTGTCTGTGTGTCACGAGTAATCGCCTATACCATTCGTCCGATTGCGATGAAAATATGGTGAATTGTAGTCCGCACTCCCGAGAAGGTTTCTGCGTTAGTAGAATAATTTTAATTGCCAAAATAAACGCGTACGGGGCAAAACAAAATTAACATTTATGTATATCTTGTGACGAGGCAGTACTCTCCTCGCAATTGCGCTGTCGAAGAATATTCTACAAGAATATTAGAGCGATAGAGTGACCAAGCAGAGTCGCGACGCCTCGCTCCCGTGGTAAAGACAGAGATACAAGAACAACACTGTCGGCGAGGATTTCGTCGGTTTCAGGGAGCGGTCCGCGAAAACGTTCACGGTAACGGATGAACGAGAGAGAGCGACGCTGCCCGCGGAACGACGGAGAGAGAGATGGCTGTGCCGGCGATCCATGGACGATCGTCGCGAGAGCCCCCACCTTCGTCGATAGGGGAATAAGGGAGCGAGGAGAACGCGCGAGCCTGTGGCGAGCGCGATAGAAATTAGAATAAGTAGTCAGTTAAGATTTGGAGTGCGAATAAGTTGAGTTAGTCCTGGGACGTTAAGGAGATAGTTAGAGATCGGAGAGCGAAGAGTACAGTAAAAGTTGGAAAGCGAGAAAGAAAGGAAAGTCGGGAGTATTGTTCGGCAAAGTTGGATAACGGTTGAGAGCGAGTAAAAAGAGTGAGTGTGAGAGGGAGCGAAAAGGGTGCAAGAGCGAGTGAACACAGAAGGATTACGTGCGTGAGAGAGAGAGAGAGAGTGAGGCTGAGCCATCGGCGGACGGTGAGATTGCGACGGATCGAGGGTGAGAGAGGAGAGGAGCCGAGGAACGCTGCGCGACGTCAAGGACGAACGGCAGGACAGTCAAGGTAGGCACGCATGGTGCAATTTCTATTTCTCGCGTAACCCGAGATCGAGCGTGCGGTGGCGGAGGGTGTCCGTCGCGCACCTCCTCGCATCCCCGCGTAGTCAGCTGTGCTTTCCGGCGTAACCGGAAAGCCGCAACGCCTCCCTCGCGCATGGGGAGGAAAGAATAGACTAAGAGGAACAGATTATATGTTGCATAGCTCGCCAGAGAGCGAATCACTGAATAAATGTAATAGTATTTGTTAAAGACTCGTACCGATTGCTCACACGTTATTTTGGTAAAACAGTAGACAACGAATAGCTCGCCCTTCGAATCCCCCCCCCCCTTCCTTATATCTAGCTGTGCACAAATACAGTAGGTCGATAAGAAAAAAAACCTTGGTGTTAAGGGGCAGATACAAACACCTGGCGCCTAACGAGCGAAGTAAGAGAGAAAAAAGAGGGAAACGATTAATTTGGGCGTCATCAGTGATTTTTGGCTGGTAGCTCGTTGCCGGTTTTAGACGAGATTTTACACGCAGCGAGCTCGTCACAATCTATATATAGAGATTATTTGACATCTTTCAAAGTATGCTACCAAAATGACATGCGAAATAAAAGACACGCATTTGTTTTAACGACTCGATCGACTCGATATTACACATATGGATTGCATAATTCATTTGACAGCGAATGTAAAATTAAGGAGGTTTATCTGTTATCGAGCAAGTCAAAAGAAAAATTTGTGTGACAAGCGTAGTCAATTCAGCATGTTTGACGGTGCCGCGAATGCTTAACCTCACAAAAATTACTATTATTCGAGACAAATTAATTTATTATGAATCTCATGAGTATCTTAATCGATTTTATGAAGCTCTACAAATATTCCTTAGATATTGTTTTATTAATACTGCAATTTTGGTCAAAAACTGTTTGTCAATGGTTGTGAATTTAATGTTCGTAGACGGAAAACCCACTGAAACCCATAAAGGTACGTGTTAATTTAGGAAAAATATGTTTTTATTTATGTCTCGCGAATAAGGTATCCTCGAGACTTCAAATATGAAGAACACGACTTTATAGATACTGATAACTATATTCTGATTTTTTAATCAATATATGTTTTTTAATTCGCTGATCAGATAAATTTACTTAATCGTGACATTAAATCGGAAAACGATTGGAAGATATACACGTCAGTCACAAATGAAAAATACATTACGAGCTTCAGAAATGGACGAGCAACGAGAGAGCTAGACAGGAAACAGTTGGAGTACGTCCGACGACGTACAAAGTTTCTTAAAATAACATCAATAACAGGCGAATTAATTAACAAAGTTTTTGAAAATATTGCACATAACTACAAAAAACATATGTGGTTAAGGGAACGTGCTATATTAGCAGCAAAAACACCAATGTCATGTATATAAATTTCACGATTCAAAAGAGAATACTATGAGAAGCTGAAATGTACATTTCGATTGCTGCTTTTATTAATCAAGAACAAGTTGTTAATTATGTAACTAAATTCTTAAATTCTCTTAATTTGCCAGGATACCTCCGCACGTTGTAACATTAAGAATGAGAGTACCTCATTCTTTTATCGAATCGTTGAAACATGAATCCACCACGACTTTGCAACGGTACTGTGGTTTTCGGGAAAAATGTGATGAAGAATCCGAATGAGACTACAATTAAAAATGGATAATTTAAAGGAGAAGATGTGCTGTTGCCACATATCCTAATGATATCAAAATATATGCCATTCGATTTCAAACGTTAGCAGTTTCCAGTGCGACTCGAATTTGCAATATCCAGCAACGAAGCACGGGGACAATCTCTCAAAATGTGTATAGTATAGATTATATTAGGAAAGTTCATGCTTCACACATGAGGAGAAAAACAAAAGTTATTAATTATCCAACTGAATTCCTGAATTCGTTTCATTTACCAGGCATAGTGCCGCACGTTGTAACATTGAAAACGGGCGTGCCTATCATACTTTTACGAAACATCAATCCACCATGACTTTGCAACGGTACTGGGAAAAATATGATGAACAATATCAGCGAAACTACAATTTAAAATAGAAAATTTGAAGGAAAAGACGATGTACTGTTGTCACGTATGCCAATGATACCAAAATATATGCCATTCGATTTCAAACGTTTGCAGTCTCCGGTGCGACTCGCATTTGCAATGCCCATCGACGAAGCGCGGGGACAATCGCTAAAAATGTGTATAGTATAGATTATATTTGGAAAGTCTATACTCCGCATATGGACAGAAAAACAAAAAATATTGGGTGTCAAATAAATTATGACACCAAAACGGCGTTGCAACGCAAGCCGGGTACCGCTAGTATAACAATAAAATATTTCCTGAATTTACAGAGAAACCCATGGCAGTTGAGTGAATATAACCTACCAACTTATATATATATATATAAACATATTTACGCATAATAGCGTAAGATCCTAATAATTAAAAAATACAATTATTAAATTAACTCCAATTATGTTATGGCATACAGCACGCGCGAACGAGCTCTGTCGTATCTAGACAATATTTTGACATTAGTCATATAGGTACGTGACGATCCGAGCGCTCGTCCCGTGCAATGATACGTATATGACGCATCGTTGCGGTATGCAGGATATCGTATATTCTGCAAAAATGCTGAATCGTCTTTGTGTAAACAATACCATAATAAACTTTAGGATAGTTCAGAAAGAGACCTGGGGAGCTGTTGAATAATTTCGTTGTTAGTTAGAGTTTAGTTATTTTCCAACAGTCGCGCGTGAAACATCAAAAATGTGATTTTTCGTATTTTTTAACAAATGATTTATTATGTGTGGCCGTTATTCATGCCGGGGACGATCGATAATTCAATATTTATTCTGGATACTATAATAAATTTTTTCTTCATTCTCACGAGCACTATCTCCGTGCGAGCTATTCATTTCAGCCGTCTATGTCTCGATCTCAATTGTTTTCTCTCTCGCGACGATGCGTCATACACACGTGCAAAAGTGCTGATCTAGGGCTTTGGGGAGCAACGCAACAGCGTGCTGCTGCTCCTCATTAGCCTCTAGAAATCAGTTCAATCGAAGAATCGTCGCGAGCTGTTGTGACAAATTTTAAAAAATGAGCAAACGCTCTATGAAGTCGGTGATGCAAGCGCGTTGGGTCGATCGCCGATTTAGCCCGGGTGTGAAAGTGCGCGAAAAGACAGGTGTGTGTGTGGGTGTGTGTGTGCGTGTATGTGTGCGCGCGCGTGGGTGTGTGTGTGTGTGTGTTGGACGGAAGAAAACGGACATGCGTGATCAGCTGCGCTATAAAAGGAGGGTAGCATAGCAACTGGTAAGGGCTAGGTTTAATTACAGATTTTAAACTTAAAGAAACGCGTACTATGGCGACACGCTCCATCCCCTCTCCTTCAGAGAGTACCGTGAGCCTCTTTACTCTTATTAAAGATTTTGACCGGTCGCTATAAGAGCCTTCCGCATAAACTTAATATCATAACGGGTGTTGGTTTAGAGGTAGCTATTCCGACTAGTAGTCCGAGGGTCGGCAGTTCGAGTCTCGGCGTCTGCATGGAATTTTTTAAATTCTTTAAAAAAGATGTAACTAAAAAAACAGCGCTCCACCATACCGACACACTCCATCCCCCTCCCCTCGCCCACGGCCCACCGAGCCACGGACACTCGGCGGCCGTGGAGTGGGGGTAAAAAAGCGTACTATGGCGACACGCTCTCCCCCCCCCCCCCGCAACTCTTCCCCCCGCGCCCACGACCGACCGAGCCACGGACACTCAGCGGCCGCGGAGTGGGGGAAAGGAGTGGGGATAGGAGTGGAAGTGGCCATAGTGCGCACCCTACTAGTTCCAACCATCAATTAATTTTTCGATTCATATTGTAGTTTTCATGTTGGAACTCCATTTTTGACTATTTAGCGCTGTCCGGAAGGTACCATAAAAAAGTGTGCATGTGTCTGTGTGTGCGTGTCTTAGGTTGCGCGATTGTGGGCATGTTTGTTTTTTTCGCGAAGAAGGAAATGCTTATCGCACGATAAGAAAGTCGGACTTCCCCGGAATAGTTATGACTCCACGACTGTTTCGTGCAGTTTGCCTCACGGGTCACTGTCTTCAACCAGGAGAAATTCACGTCAGCTATTACTCTTGGTCTTCTTTATGGCTTTATTAAGTCTCAGCCGAATTGCCTTGACCTAAGACACGCACACACAGATACATGCAAACTTTTCTATGGTATCTTCCAGACAGCGCTAAATAGTCAAAAATGGAGTTCCAACATGAAAACTACAATCTGAATCGAAAAATGTTTACTACAAAAGTTGTTAGTTTTAACGCAATGCATTGTTTTGTCATAAAAAAAAAGTTAGGTTTCCGTAAAAAAACATGCCAGCCATCGTAACGTCGCCATTTTGAATTTGCGACCTTCAATAATATTTTTTTGGAACGTCCTCCTTCGAACTCTAAAACTTTTGTTTCAAACAAAATTGATCAGAGCAATATTTTTCGAGATAATTTAGGTGTAAGATTAAATCTGGACACCCTGTATATATATATAGCGAAAACAATCGAGTCGCGCGAACTAATCTCGCAGCTTTGGTCATGCATATTATGAGAATTACTGTTTATAAACACTGTTCACAAAATAATATGATTCTTGGAAAAGATATCTGGGTATACATACAAACCCATTCAGCAATATGTATATTAGGGTGTCCCTTAGTTTTTAAACTTCATTTTTTTAACTCATACCTCCTAATTTTATTCGTTTGAACATAAAACACACACAAATATTTGTTTAGCTAATTTCGACCACTGCAACCCGTGCCGACTTGCGTGCAAAACATGTTCATACAAGTCGCGCCGCACGAGCGGCGCGACGTCGTCACTCTCTTTGTCAGTTATTCCCGGATCGTCGAGTAATAAACGTCGATTTTATTACTTTTTCAAGATGTCAGTGGAATTGCGAAGTAATAAAAAAAGCATCTACTTAGTTGGCGCTGTACATTATCAAATAGCGGGTGCAAAATTGCCGTCCAATCGTCAAGTTCTCGCGGTTCTATTTTTTAACATTCGCGAAGTTAAATTGACTATAAGTGAAAGTGCGAATCTAGTAATTGGGGAGTGTATTATCTTCTGGGAGAAGGCTAGAATATCTGCTAGAGCTCTACCTAACTGTGTAAAAAAACTTATGGGCCTTTATCAAGCTTGGCGAGAGCTGCAAAAAAATTGCAAAAAAACGCAGGATGTTTATAAACATCGTGAGGAGGATTTTCAAAAGAATTTGGATAATTTATCCGATATCGCACACGCTGATGTCCTAAAAATCATGAAAATAGAGAAAGATAAACTCTTCCTACATAATCAGAGACAGCCGGGGCGACCAGGTTGCTTGGCGGGAGTTGACAAAAAATTAGCGGAAAAAGAAGAACGGGCAAGACAGAGAAAAACAGAAGAAGAAAACAGAAGATTCAAGCAAAAATCTTCAGAAAACGTAGTGACCACTTTTACTCCATACGGATTTACATCTCCTGAAGAACTAGGAAACCAATCCACCAACTCCGAAGCAAGCTTAGAAGAACCTCTGCCGTCTATATCTCAATCAGTAAGTTCTCTAACTACTACAAAAAGAGGGCGCAAGTACTTTATTACGTCAAAGTTGGTTGCAGTTTTAAACAGATGCCAGCTGAGCGTAAGGGATTCAGTGTACATAGTTCAGGCTGTGGTAGAAGCTCTAGGTTATAGTTGCGACGAGTACCCAATAAACAAATCTTCTGTTCAACGGATTCGAACGCAAATGAGAATGGATAGTGCTGAATCCATCAAATCTGATTTTTTGAATAAGGTGCCTGAAGTAGTTACTGTTCATTGGGACGGAAAATTGTTACCAGGCTTGGATGTAAGAAGTTCTAAAGAAGAACGCTAGCCAATCCTTATTTCATTTGGAGAGAAAGAGCAACTCCTTGCAGTGCCAAAGCTAGACAGCGTCAAGTCACCATCGGTGCGGATATCCCACTATTCATCGAAGTTCAGAGAGAACTGGAAAAACATGAATTGTAGCTTGATAAAAATACCTACTGATTTTGTAAAACAGCATCTCTCTGACGGAACAATTAAAGATTTGGTGACGTTTTTTTACAACGAATTGAAAAAAAACATTACACGCAATGACTACCGGGAACTCATAGAACTATCTATAATTTTTTTGGGAGGAGACAACGAGAATGAGCTTAAAATCCGGCCTCCTGGTGCAATACATCAAGCGCGGTGGATGACGAGAGCAATTTATTCTTTGAAAATATGTTTGCTGCGAACTCAGTCTAAAGTGACCGTTAAAGATAAACGAGCATTACAAGATGTTTGTCTTTTTATTGTGGCAGTTTATGTGAAGTTTTGGCTTGGATGCAGTTTGGCGGTGAAAGCACCGAATCAAGATTTGCGATTTTTAAAGATGTTGAAACAGTACGAAACTGTTGACAAATCTATTTCTGAAGCTGCCCTGAGGAAATTTAGTCAACATTTGTGGTATTTATCAGAAGAAATATCCGCATTATCTCTCTTTGACGATGATGTTGATGAAGAAACGAAGATAAATATCGTAGCAAACTTAGAGAGAAAAAGCTTGTACGACTCTGGGAAGAGATATGTCCCCTCAAAGGAAGAAATTGCCGTGTCTTTGTATAGTGAGGATTCGTTTTGTATTTTATATTTCTTAATCTGGTTATTTTAATGCGATACTAATTTAATAATTTATCATTTTTCAGGTAAATCTTTGAGCTATTTTGTCTCCGACAAGAGCAAAAATTTGTTTTCGAGGTTGAAAATTGATACTAGTTTCCTAGACGTAAACGTGTCTTCATGGGAAGAAAATGCAGTGTTTGTGGAATCTAAAAGAAAAATTTATAGCTTAAAGGCAGTAAATGACACAGCGGAACGAGCTGTTAAATTGATGCGAGATTTCCATGGCTTAATTACTGCCAAAGAAGAACAAAAGCAATTTTTGTTGCGTTGTGTGCAGGAACACAGGAGAGTCTATCCTGACTGTAAGAAAGATACCTTGAAAAGAAAGTATCCTATATAATAATGTACTAAATGATAACTTTATAAAAGCTGTTGTTTCATAATTTTATCCATATTTAACCATTATCCATGCATATTTATAATAACCTAGCTACATAGTATTTACTGTCTAAAACGGCCTATTTACATAATCTTTGCGGTCTAGTCGGCACGGGTTAACATGTACTTAGGAAGCTAAAATTTTATATTTCAGTAACATGTTGTGTATCAAAACAAATTAGGGGGTATGCGTTTCGATAACTGCAAAAAAAAAAATTCCCCATATAAGGGACTCCCTAATGTATATACCGGGTGGCCCACATAACTCTTAACAGCTGAATATTTTTGAAACTATTTGTCCAATCAAAAAGTTGTTTATGAGAAAGTTTTATGCTTTCGAAGGGCCTTTCTAACTATACAAATATGAAGTTACCCCCTGCCCCCCTTTATGGGGGCAGGGGGTAACTTCATATTTTTGTAGTTAGAAAGGCCTCTCGAAAGCATAAAACTTTGTCATAAACAACTTTTTGATTGGACAAATAGTTTCCGAAATATTCAGCTGTTAAGAGTTATGTGGGCCACCCTGTATATGTGCATATATATGCACTGTATATAAATGTATATAAATATATATTGAGACGTGATTTTCCCGATGTACGGAAAAGGTCACGGTCCCAAGGCCGTTATCGGGTTTGCCCTCGCCGCACAAACCGACGATCGTATGCGCTACCGATTCTTTTGGCCGCTCTACATTCACGCGAGAATCTCCGGAGATTCTCAGTGAGAACTGTAGCGAGAACTTCTTTGGGTACACACTCTCACAAAGTTCTCAAATAGTTCTCACTACAGTTCTTGCGCTCGATGACGATGGACGCAGAAGTAACCGCTGCGACAACTTTATTGTTATGCGCATTCGCATATTATAATTATGCGTATGCTAAAGAGAAAAAAGTTATTAAAAAGAAGTGGCAAAAAAGAAGATGGTGGATGACAAGGATTCATCGTAATAGAACAAGGTAAGTACTTTTTGAACGATTATGTAGGTTGTTCTTTTATAATTTTTATGTCTCATGATTATTTTTAAAAAAAAACCTTGATCACGTTGATGATTTATTAATGCATAAACCAAAAATGATCAACAGTTTATAATAATCATGCTAATGAAATAACTTTCTCTGTTTACAGCCTAACTATGGATCAGCAGTTGCATGAATTAGTGGCCGAACCATCACAAGAATTTTGTTTGGGATGATGTACACGGCATTTCTAGTAGAAAATTGAGAGACTTTATTTTCGTTACATCCTCCTTCTCGCCATCTTGGTTTTACACTAGTTTTCCTCACGAGAGGCGCTTGACTCGCAGACAAATTTAAAAAGTTTACTCGAATGTCTTCAGTGGATTTTGAATATTTATTGAATAAAGTGTCAACACAGATTTCTAAGCAAAATACTCAATTAAGGGAAGTCATTCCAGCTCGGACACGTCTTGCAGTAACACTACGATACTTGGCCACAGGAGATGACTACCAAAGTCTCCATTTTTTATTTAAAATGTCCCCACAAGTGATTTCGCAGATAATACCAGAAGTTTGTCAAGCCCTAAATGAAGCGTTAAATGAACATATAAAGGTATGTGTGAATGGCTGTTGCCACCTGTAAAAAAATACAATATGACATTTTATGATTTTTTATCAAAAAACAACTTATTAAGTATTACAACATTTTTAAATTACAACGTAATTTGAAATAAAATTAAAAGTATTACAACAATTTTTAAATGATACAAGTTAAATTTTACCAACGGATGCGGCGTTACTTACGACCGAATTACAATTTTTTTTAAGTGTTAAATCTAGTATCAAACAAATTGTTTTATTTATCACACGATTGAAAGGCTTCATTGATGATATTAGATGCAGCCCTGTTATTTTCCTGAATGCGTGAATTTGGCGAAGTTAAACCTTCATAGGTCACAGTACCTATTTCTGCACTAGTGTTTGAATCAGGAATGTGAATAAGTGGTGGGTAAATGACTTCATTCGACTGAATATTAATATTTGAATTTGGTGAGTAACGAATGATCGGCTCGGAATGTGAGGATGACGAGGTTCCAGGTCTCTGTCGATATTGATCGTGAGATGAGTTGTGTGGTAGAATAAATTGACAGGCATGTTGTGGCTGTGGTGACGGTGTTGGTACTGGTGAGTAATGAATGATCGGCTCAGAATGTGAAGATGACGAGGTTCCAGGTCTCTGTTGATATTGATCGTGAGATGAGTTGCGTGATAGAAATAATTGACTGACATGTTGTGACTGTGGTGACGGTGTTGGTACTGGTGATGAGGATTCAGAATGTACTGTATATTGCATATACATGCCATCTATATCATGCATAAATCTTAATTTTTGTCTGTCCGATAATTTTCTCAACTTTGTAGCCAAAAGCTTTGTATACAAGTCACAATCATCGTCATCTTTTGGAATTGGTTGAGGTGTATTTCTTTTAACAGTTGCATTAAACGTAGACAAGGCTTCCTTCATAACTTTTGCTGCTTGAAAGAGTTCGGTGGGGTGTTTTCGCCGACGAATTGTTGATACTGCTGTTGCATTTGTATTAACTGTTTGACTTTGATCATCAGCTTGCGGATTTTCATTACTCTGATTTTCTTGAAGTTCTTCATTTCCTCCGCTACTAGTAGACTGCTCCTCCTAAAATAGAAATAAATTAAAATGATTATTTTTATTGTTGCAGTTACCATCGTGCCCCGAAGAATGGCTACAAATCGAAAAAGATTTTGCCTTGAAATTCCCGCGTGCTGTTGGATGAATCGACGGAAAACATATTGTCTTAGAATGTCCCAGAAATTCCGGATCGGAATAGTATAACTATAAAAGAACATTCAGTATAGTTTTGATGGCGTTGGTTGATAGTCAGTACAATTTTATTTTCGCAGACATTGGCTGTCAAGGCAGAATTAGTGATGGCGGAGTTTCCACAAACACAGTTTTATGGTAAAAAATGCAGACAAATGATTTAAATTTACCACAACCACATCCGCTGCCTAGTTCAAACATCGACGTGCCGTACATTTTTTTGGGAGACGGCGCTTTTGCCCTTTCGGAAAACATTATGAAACCCTATTCCGGAAATCACAACTTGGGATCCCCAAAACGAAAGTTTAATCAGATTTTGTCTGGAGCACGAGTAGTAGTTGAAAATACTTTCGGCATTTTGGTAACAAAATTTAGAATTTTCAAGAAACCAATAAATTTACAACCCGAAAAAGCCGCCTTGATAACGTTGACATGCATACTCTTACATAATTTCTTGAGACGAAGCACTACATCATCACACATCTATACACCTTCCGGAACTATAGATACTTATGACAACAATAATTTATTAATAGAGCCCGGCTCTTGGAGAGGAGAAGTGGAGAGCACCTGTGCTATTCGAAATTCGCGACATATTCCACGCCGAATGGCTCATCACGCAACAGAAATAAGAGACGAATTCGCTAAATATTTCAGTAGATAGTGTAACATATGGTAACAAAGTACACGAAACGACCGTTAGCGAACGAGGCGTACCGGTCGGGTGAGGAACGTGACGACAGTCAGTCCGCTGCCGGCTTTACGAAAGGCAACCTCGCATGTCACTTAACTGTTAATCATTCTTTTCTGTCAAAATAAACTTCAATTTCTCACATAATCCACCGTGGTTAATTAATCCTGACAAACATTTCCTACAATTTCGGAAGTGGGATTAGTGAGAAACGTGTAACATCGGAAGATTACGTGAAGCGGCGGCGTGTGCTCTGTTAGGATTTTATGGTGTATGTTATGAGCCACAGCATCAAAATTACGTTACCGAACTTATGTTTAATCGGGTTGCGTCGATGCTGTGAAAAAGAAAAACATTAAGTAAAACATTTGGGCGTGATAGTGACGAGACGGCTCGTTCGTGGGTCGGAGATCGAGAAAGTTCGTTATCCGCCATTTTAGTCGTGTGCGCGTAGTAACGGTCGTAACAAAGCGTCGTTCGAGAAGTTTCTTCGCGTGGCACGTCGCGAAGTACGGCGAGTTACCGAGGTCGAGAACGTAGTGTCGACATCTATCGGATTTAGCAAGGAAACATTTCCGCAACTGCATGTCGATATTTAGGTGACGCGATCGATATGTATAAGAGAAGCATTGCTCACGGCATTTAGGATAAATAACGCGATCTGATTAGTCGTTATTATTGTCGTGTGTGGTTATATTACGGACTATTGAAGAAAATTTGAAATCGAAGTATTGAACAATGGATACCGCGACCAAATTTACGGTGCCACAGCTGAAGGAAAAATTCAGTGCACGTGATTTAGCGACGATGGGGTCGAAACCCCAGCTGATCGCCAGATTGATGGAGGCCGACCCGGAAGGGAACTGGATGTGCGAACCAGGACACGCGGGTGACGGTGCGAGTAACGAAGACGCACAACTTAAGTTGGAACGCGAAAGGAACGAATTGTTGCGACAAGAACTCGAGGTTACGCGTCGAGAGCGAGACGTAGCGCGACGAGAAGCGCTCGTAGCTCAACGAGAACTGGAAGTGATAAACGTGAAAAACCCTCTAATTGCTCCAGTGGACAGAAATCTCAACGATGATCTCCGAAGACATCGAGAGGAGCAGGAGTTGGTAACGCCATCACAGTTACGACCAGACGTTAAAGGTATCGGTGAATTGTTAGGTGAGTTCGACGGTACGAACCGCTATTTCGAAGAGTGGGAGAAGCAGGTTCGACTGGTCAAAAAACTTTTCGCGGTCGACGATGCGATCATGAAAATAATCATCAGTTCCAAGCTTAAGGCGAAAGCGGATAGATGGTTCCGGTCCAAAGCGGAATACACGGAGATGACACTCGACGAATTGCTCGAAGCAATGAAGGATGCATTCGACCAGCGACCAAGTAAAGTCGACCGGCTCAGGAAGTTCGAGTCGAGAACGTGGCTATCGAACGAGTCGTTCAACAATTATTACCACGAAAAACTCATCCTAGGTAATTTGGTGCCGATTGACGATGCAGATTTGTTAGATTATTTGGTAGATGGAATCCCGGACCAAACATTAAGAAATCAGGCTCGCATGCAAAACTTTAACACGACAAAAGATTTGCTCAACGGATTCCGCAAGATTTATCTTACGTCCCGGGTCGGTAAAAAAGACGCACATCAGGGAGACAAAACTACACCAGAAAAATCAACGGACCAAATAAAATCGGAGGCAAAAACGCTGAAGACGTCGACGAAAGAAGGAACCACCGAGAAGGCGTTCAAATGTTACAATTGTAACAAACGAGGGCATATTGCAAATGATTGCCTTAAACCAAAGCGAGAACGAGGATCCTGTTTCACCTGCGGAGAGATGGGACACGTGGTAAAGAACTGCCCTACTAAGGAGACGAAAGCGGTGTCACAACAAGTATCTAACGTCTACGAAGATCCAGCCGAAGAAGATAACGTGGAACACCGGAAAATCGTCACGTACGAAATTAAGGACACTAGCGTTCAGCGAGTATTATGTTTAGATACGCTTCTAGATACAGGTAGCCCGATTAGTTTCGTTAAAGAACGTTTTATCGAGAAACAAGGCGTTCTCCCATTGGACTCGACAGATCGTGAGTATTGCGGGTGTAAGAGAGTACAACTCAATTTCTCAGGGAAAGTTCACGCAAACGTCTCAATCGGGGACGTGTCAAGGGAAAATCTCCGGCTTTATGTCGTTCCGGAGGAGACCTCGTTGACCCCAGCTTTACTGGGCCGCGATATATTGAATAAATTCGGGATCCGGCTGACATTGCCTGTTGATGGAAGCGTGTGGCGCGAAATTATGCATATTAATGTAGCAAACGATAAAGACGATTTAATTGACAATTCGCAAGTAAACGCACAAGTACCCTACGCGGCGAGAGTCGAGCTAGGGGAAATTTTTCAAAAACTTTATGTCAATTATCCGAGGCCGGCAGAGCCAAAAACGAAAGCGGAGTTAAGATTGCGTCTCGACAATCCGCGACCGTTTCACTGCACTCCGCGTAAGCTCACGCACGACGAAAATCAAGAATTGCAGATAATTCTAGACGAGTTGTTAGAAAAGAAGTACATACAAAATAGCGATTCGGAATTTGCGTCACCGATCGTCTTGACGAAAAAAAAGAACGGTAAACTACGTATGTGTGTGGACTACAGAGTTCTCAACCAAGCGGCCGCAAGAGATAATTATCCTGTACGTCTTATCGAGGATCAGTTGGCGATTGTAGGAGGGAAGAAATACTTCACACTGCTAGACTTGAAGGATGGTTTCCATCATGTTCGGGTTGCATCGGAATCAATTAAGTATACGTCATTCGTAACTCCATTAGGCCAATACGAATGGTTGAGAATGCCGTTTGGGCTTCGCACAGCGCCAGCAACATTCCAGCGCTATATCAATAGTATTTTTTCCGAATTTACGAGAGGTGGGGACATGGCAATTTACATGGACGATATCCTGGTAGCTACTCAGACGATTGAGCACCACCTAGAGATACTGGAGCGAGTATTTAAGACGCTTTCGGATAACCGATTGGACTTGCGACTCGACAAATGTTATTTTTTGCAGACAGAAGTAGAATATTTGGGGTATATGGTTTCGGAGCAAAGCGTGAAACCCACGAAAAGCGATATCGAGGCGGTGGAGAGATTTCCGACTCCCGGAAGCTCTCGGGATGTGCGTGGCTTTCTCGGACTTTGCTCGTACTTCAGAAAATTCATCGAGAACTTCGCGGCAAGCGCGAAACCCCTTTACGATTTGACAAAAGCGAACGCGACGTTTTGCTTTGGAGAAACGGAACACCGTGCTCTTAAAAGTCTCAAAGCAAAACTCACAGAAGCTCCGATCTTAGCGGTTTTCAATCCTAACGACTATACCGAGTTGCACTGCGATACAAGTTCGGCGGGGTTCGGAGCGGTACTCATGCAAAAGAAAACCGACGGAAAAATGCACCCTATATTTTATTATTCGAAGCGAACAACCGAAAGCGAGTCGAGACTACACAGTTTCGAACTCGAAACTCTTGCGATAGTATATGCCTTAGAAAGATTTCATATTTACCTTCAGGGTTTGAAATTTAAGATTATGACCGACTGTAATGCGGTTACAATGACTCTCAAAAAGAAAGACGTCAATAGGAGAGTGGAAAAATGGGCACTCGCATTGCTCAATTACGATTACGAATTGGAGTACCGAGCGGGTACACGTATGCGTCACGTGGACGCCCTTAGTCGAACCATCGGGATGATAGAAGAAAATCCTTTCGAATGGAACGTTACGGTATGTCAAGCGCAGGACCCAAAATTGTCGAGATTCGCGCTGAACTTGAGAAATCGGAGAGTAAGTTTTACGAGATGAGGAACTGCTTAGTGTATCGTAAATATGGAAAACAATTATTGTTTTACGTGCCTGAACAAATGGAGAGAAACGTCTTGTATAGGTACCACGACGAGTTTGGTCATCTGGGCCTTGAAAAGACGTCTCTAGCAATTCTCGAAAATTATTGGTTTCCAAAGCTCCGCGAAAAAGTCGATTGTCATATTAAAAACTGTCTCAAGTGCATTACCTTTTCGCCGGTCAGCGGTAAGGTCGAGGGTCTGATTCATTCGATTCCCAAAGGTAATGTACCTTTCGGAACCATCCACGTCGACCATCTGGGACCGGTAGATAAAAAGCATCTGATCAAACAGCATCTGTTGGTCGTGATTGACTCTTTCACGAAATTCGTAAAACTCTATCCGACTAAGACGACGTCAAGTAAGGAGGCGATTAATAGTCTGCAACAATATTTCAAGCATTATTCGCGACCAAAGACGCTAATTACCGATAGAGGTAGTTGCTTTACGAGCACAGAATTCGAAGAGTTTATGAAACGGAACGGAATTCAACACGTTAAGATCGCGATGGGCTCACCGCAAGCCAATGGGCAGGTAGAAAGGGTTAACCGAACCCTAACTCCGATGTTAGCCAAACTCTCAGATAATTCCGCGGGGAAGTATTGGTACAAGGTCTTAGGTGACGTTGAGTATGCATTAAATAATTCTGCGAGTAAGGTCACGGACGAGACGCCGAGTCGGTTGTTGTTCGGGATAAAACAACGCGAGAAGGACGTGGATAATTTGTACGATCATGTGTGCGACGAAAAAGAGCGCGGAAGAGCAGATATCTACGATCTTAGAGAGCATGCTGCTGATAGGATCCTCCGTTCACAAACCTACAACAAGACATACGCCAATAAGAAGCGCAAGGAAGCGCATGAGTATTCCGTAGGCGACTTCGTTTCGATTAAGAATTTTGACAGTACGGCCGGGGCAGCTCATAAGCTCAAACCTGCATTCAAAGGCCCGTACAAGGTTGCCGGAAAACTCGGGAACGATAGATATAAGGTCACGGATGTAGACGGGTTCCAAAATGCCCAGCGGCCTTATAGCAGTATCTGGCAAGCAGCAAATATGCGACCGTGGCAACACGTGTGATAACCGTACAAAAGATAAAGGAAAAAACATAGGTGAAGTAAGGAAAATCAAAGACCATATATTCCTGTTAACTGCCAATGTATAAGTAGATCACATATATCTTGTTAAACCTTCCTAGTTTTAAGTTCAAGAAAAAAAACATGTTTTATGGCTTCATGTATTGACCAGTTTTGTTACCCCAAGTTCGCTTTAAATCTGCCGAGGACGCCAGAAGGTCAGAAATGGCCGAATGTAACATATGGTAACCAAGTACACGAAACGACCGTTAGCGAACGAGGCGTACCGGTCGGGTGAGGAACGTGACGACAGTCAGTCCGCTGCCGGCTTCACGAAAGGCAACCTCGCATGTCACTTAACTGTTAATCATTCTTTTCTGTCAAAATAAACGTCAATTTCTCACATAATCCACCGTGGTTAATTCCTTCTGACAAACATTTCCTACAATTGGTTATGTACTGGTTGTCAACAGACATAAGTTGATTGTACTTACTAATAAAGGAAAACTTGCTGTATCGTCGAATAAGGCGCTTTCGTACTTTCCTATATGTAATAATAATTATAAGTAATAAAAGTTGCTGCTTACCGTATTTATTGTCTTCTTACATTTCGTAGTATCCCCAAAAAAAGAGTCTATTATTTCGTATGCAAACCATATCGGCTTGTAAACATCGACGACACCTGCTCCAGAGTTTTCTGATTTCTTAACTGTATTTTTGTACCCTCTGTAGCTTGCAAATAACGAAGTTTTTTTGTTTTTTAAGCCGTCAATGGGTACTCCCATCAATTCACTTAGACGACACCACGCATCATAGTTTTTTAGTTTATTTTTGTAGTCTTTTAAATTTGTATTCCATAGTACGGGTTCCGCTTGGAAATATTCTAAAAATTTCAACTCAAGTTCGTTTGTCCAAGTTACGCTCATATTGACGCCACGCGGTACACAATATACAACCGTTCAAGTCGGCGGCTCGCTCGCTGCTACTGAGAAACATGCGAGTGTGGAGTCAATACACGTTCTCGCGCTCCTTTGTCTCGCGCCAAAAAACCGACAAAAAGTGGAGAAGAGCCGGAGAACAACGCGAGAACTTGAGAAGAATACGCGAATCGCTTCCACTTTCCGGTTTCTCGCATGTTTCTCGCGTTCTCGCGAAATTCTCGCGTGAATGTAGAGGGGCCTTTTGATTTTGTTGTACTGCCGTTATAGATGGATTTTGTTAGGTGACAGTGTTGTCAAAGGGGTAGTTTAGGGAGGAACGGCACGGCGTACGACCCTGACGAGGAAAGGAGTGCTCGACGTACCGAGTTACCCGTCAGGGAATAACGGCCGGCGAGTACGCTCGGAAAAATGATGCAAGTCCGGCTGCAATACCGGCGCCCCGCTGTTAGGTGCATCGTGCATAAGGGGAAGCGGAGATTTTGGGATTGCGGGCGAGAGCGGGAACCTCTCACGCCGCCGATGTAAGTGCTCCCCTATGCACGATGACCATGGGGATACGATTTTCGGCGTACTCGCAAGATCTCCAGTAACGTCGATAATTGCGATTTCGTTGAGGTAAGTATTGTGTTGAGCGAGAGGGCAGTAGCTCTCGGTGATAGATTTCGCATTTCGGCTGATCGAAATTGGATTGGCTGAAAATCAGTCGTTACCGTGTCGCGCTCGAGACCAGAGGTGTCTCGCGAAGCATCGTAGAGAGAGCGAGGTGTCTCTGTTTCGCATACGCGCCGTGCGTATGCTGAGTTCTCTCTCTACCTTCGCGCTCAAGTCGTGTCTCGCTCTCGCTTACGCGTCGTGCGTAAGTCGCGCTCTCTCCCTGTACGCGCTCGATCTAGAGTCGTTGGTCGTCTCTCGCCGAGGTGAGAGGTGTAAGTTCGCGTACGGGCAATAGGGAGTTCCGTGTAGACCCGGCTCCCTATAGAGGAAATAAATTCGTGTTTCTCGATCGCTCTCGATAAGTAATTAGCTCTCGTAACATAAAAATAAAAATTAAGTTATCGCTCTTGGGACGTTTTAGAAGTTTTGGTGTTCGTGGTAACGATTTTGCCCTCAGGTGTTTTCGCAGGTGAATAAATGACGATTTACGTTCTCGTTTTCCGATCTAGGCTTAATCTCTCGAGAAAGATTTAACGTTTTGGTGCCATCTCGGAGTGACCAACCCCGACCCTCTCTACCACAATCGACAACCTGAGCGGCCGACCGTTTCCGGTTTGTCGATCTCGCTGGCGCATCCAAATGGACCGGATTGTCACTTCCGGCGAAACAAAGGTGACCCGATCCACGCAGGTAAGTCGTGAGGATGGAGGGGCCGGGTCGTTCCCTCCCGACCCCCAGATTATGCCGGTTGTCGATACCGGCGATATAAAAATTCGACTGTCGCCCTGCCGGCAAAATTGCGGGTACGACAGCGAGAGAGGCAACCGAAGGTGACCATGGCGGAAGGATTCCGGCAATTCGTCACAATATATATCAGAAATCATATATATATATTGTCACACCGTTCGGAAGGGGGGGGGGTATGGGGAGTTTGGAATAAAAGAAAGATAAGAAAAATATCACAGTAGTTTTTTATTTGCACAACTAATTTTACGGCGGACGATCTCCGGGATATTGTCTAATAATAATAAATTCGTTCAGCTTTGTTTTGGGCGCCAGTTAATTTTTAAACAATCATAAAAAAAAATTAACAAACATAACAACCAAAGAAAATTTACACTGTCTAATACACGACGTATTTCTGAAAGGGAAGGATGGCTAGCGTATAGGGAAGGGGGGGGGGTCGAGCGGGAATGTGTCTCAGGGAGAGGTTCGCCGACGCAATGGCCTCTTAATAATTACCACTGGCTTGTATATTATATTCAGTCTTGGTCGCACGATTTATTTTATTACACTACGCGTGATACGGTCAGTCGCGATGAAAGGGCGGGCGGGGAGAAATGCGTTGTTGTCCGTGAGGACTTCGGATGATTGAAGGAAGGGGGGGGGGGGGGGATTATGGTTGATCGCGCGACTCGCGCGATCGAATGTTCTCGACGACGGTCGTGGTAGCAGGTAGAGGTGGGAGGGGGGTCAGGCGGGTAGGAAAGACCGTTACTGGAAATTTCGATAAATTTAATTTCTAAGTTTAACTGCCGTCCCACACGGCGACTACAGAGAGAATGAAACAACGAAAACAAATGTACGACTTCCGATAATCGCGGACAAGGGAGTGAATCGCACAAACGAATTTTTGATTCGCGGGTCTCAATAAAATAATGAGCCGGGTAGTATTTCGGGGGGGGGGGGGGGGGGGGGTAACCTGTGCAACCACTCACCGTTGCTGATTTTCTTCTTCCTCGTCCCGTTCTTTCCTTGTTCTCGAGATCCTTTTTCGTGCCGGTTCGTCCTCGTATTTTCGTGTTCCTTTTTCCTTTTCCTTGTACTCGTTATCCTATTTCGTTCCAATTGATCCTCCTATATTTCGTCGCTCAATCTCCTTTCTCTCTCACACTCACTCTTCACACACTCTATATAACTGTTTCTTCATTCGCTCTAATTTCGCTATACTCTCTCTATACTTTCGCTCTCTACTCATCGCCCGGCTCGTCACAAAGTGACAGCCGCATGGCCGGCCAGAAGCTCGCGAAATTTTCGCGCTCGCTGATTGGCTACCGCTCGGCATCGATCATCGAGGCAGTAGCGACACGGATCGATGGGAAATGGGTCAAACGTGTTATTGATTCGGGACTGTCGCGAGTGGGATCTATTGGGGACAGGCAGGCAATTAGGTCGGTCGGTAAGTATGGGATAATTGTGGGTAATAAGGAGGGTAGTGTAATCGCCGTGCGCTGCTGCCATCTTCATCACTCTGTCGCCGCGCGGCCGATGGATGGCCGGTGTGCGGGGACGGACGGGTGCAGTGTTTTTGACAGGTGTAGAGTTTTGCAGTGTGGACGAGTGAGTTGTGCGTGATTGTTGTTTATTTCTTGTTTGTTGGGGTGCTGAACGGCGACGGAAGTGGCTGACATGATGGAGATGGTCTTCGGGTCGGTCCAGGTAGGTTGATTTCTTTTCGTTTATCAATAATGTTCCTGTTTTAATTTTCTTCTTTTCTCCTTTTTAGGTTAGTCGGGTCGGTCCTGAGAACGACGATCACGGCGGCGACGACGACGACGACGATGACGACGACGACGACGACGACGACGACGACGACGACGACGAGGATGGGGATGGCGAGGCTGCTCGTATGGTAGTTGTTGGTCTGGCGGGGTCAGTCTTACTGACTGACTTCGTGCGCAGGTGAGTGTGTGCACAGGTTTTATAACTTACTTAATATAATTCCATGCTTACTTTCCTCTCTGTTGCAGGTGTGGGACGGCTCCCTTGCGCGAGCCGGCTGCAGGGGAGGTTGAGGCTGTTTGTGGCGCATGGCGTCACAATATATATATAGAGAGGCAGAATATATGTATAGACACATACAATACCGGCGGAAAGTTTCCGGACAAAAGTTGAAAACAGTGCCGGCACGGTTTTCTATGCCATTTCGCCGGTAGTTGGCCTAGGCCAATTTAACCCACACCATTTTAAAGAGCAGGGATTTCCCTTCATTTTTGCTATTTTAAAAAAAATTTACGCTTTTTTTAAAATTGATATCCAGTTTTAAAAACGACAATTTTTTGTCGTTTTTTTCGTCTTTTGCAAGTGGACCCCGTTTACAATAAAAAAATTTTAACGAATTTCTTTCACAATGCTCATAAAGGGGGAAGTCTAAGCTTCAAGTTCATTTTTTAGAAAACTGTCTACGATTTTTTTTTTCAAACATATGTCGTTTTTTGGGAAAAAATAGACAGTTTGAAAATTGCTCCATAGGACAAAAACGATGAAGTTTACAACAAAACCTCAAGATAGCAAAAAGTTGTATTACTTCTTGCTGAGTGCAGGAGAATTCTTTCAGATTTTTTTTCCGAAATTTTTTTTCCACCTACTTCCGGTCAGCTCGATTTATCTGAATATCATGAAAATAATAGAACTAAATTCTTTACTTACATATTAAACTTTAGTCTCGTCGAAAAAACCTCCTCTCGCCGACAGCACGCTTTTTACCACTCGCGCCATCTTCTCCACAAGTTTTTGGAATATCTATGGGGGTGTTTCTCTCCAAGATTTTTGTCTACAGCGTTTTGTAGCATCTCCGACGGTTGATTTGGCTATTTTCAATCGCCGCGCAATGTAGAGAACTGTTAACCCTTCATTGCGAAGTGCAAGGATTGATGCACGCTTTTCGACGCTTAAATTAGATCAACAACCCATTTTCTTCTTCAAAATAAAATAAAATGATGTCTAATGAAGTCGAAAATTAGAATTAATTAACGGTTAATGAATTAATCATTAAAACCTGTCGAAGAAATACCGAGATGAAATAATTTTTTAATAGTTTTTGTCGTCACAAGTAAAGAGTACGTGGACAGTTCTCCCACATTTTTGTTTTCTTTTTTTTCTCGGAGCAGAGTACTTTGTTTTCATACTTTGTTTTCATAGTAACATATCGCTGACCTACGCGACAAAGCGAATCCCGCGAAAAAGCAAACGAGGAACAAGGACGCATAGGACTCGCGACTCTGTCGCGGGATTCACTTTCCCGCGTAGGTCATCGATATGTTACTATGAAAACAAAGTATGAAAACAAAGTGCTCTGCTCCGAGAAAAAGAAGAAAACAAAGAAGTGAGAGAAACGTTCACGCACTCTTTACTTGTTATGATGAACGAATATTCAAAAATGATTTCAACTCAGTACTCCATCGGCAGGCTTCGAAATAACGTCCGCGTGTGATTTTCCCGTCGTATCGTGTCGAATAATATAATCGAATTTAAAGCGTGTTTAACGATTAATTCATTAATCGATAAATAATTGAAATTTTTGACTTCATTAGAGTCCATTTTATTTATTTTTTAACAAGAAAATGGGTCGTCGACCTAATTTAAGCGTCGAAAAGCGTGCATCAATCCTTGCACTTTGCAATGAAGGGTTCAAAATTTGCTACATTGCGAAGCGATTGAAAATAGCAAAATCAACCGTGGGAGATGCTATACAACGCTTTAGAGAGACACAATCTAACGAAGATAAAAAGCGTTCCGGGAGGTCTCGTGTTACTTCCAAATTGGAAGATCAATCAATTGTTATGATGTCCAAAATGAATCGGAGACTTACGGCGACAAACATCCGAGCGCAGTTTATCGAAAGTCATCAACGAAATGTCTCGGTGACAATAATTAAAGAACGCTTACACAGCGCCGAATTAAATGGAAGGCTCGCCACAAAAAAAACCGCTCTTGCGCCGTGAAAATAAAAAGAAGCGATTAAATTGGGCTCGCAAGCACAAGAATTGGACAATTGAAGATTGGAAACAAGTTTTATGGACCGACGAATCCAAGTTCGAAATATTCGGAGGAAAACGTCGAGTTCTGGTTCGTCGCGCAGCTCATGAAAAGATGCATCCTAATTGCATAATTCCAACCGTTAAACACGGCGGCAGTTCTGTAATGGTGTGGGGGTGTTTTTCGTATTCTGGTGCAGGGGACTTCTATCGAGTCAAAGGAATCCTGGACCAAAAGCAATACCACACCATTCTTATAAACCATGCCGTTCCTTCTGGAAAATGACTCATTGGAAAGGGGTTTGTTTTCCAACAAGATAACGATCCAAAACATACTTCGAAACTTTGCTCCAAATATCTTGAAACGAAGCAAAAAAGTGGCGACCTTCGAATTATGCACTGGCCTCCTCAATCTCCCGATCTCAATCCCATAGAATTGATGTGGGATGAAATCGATCGGCAAGTGCGCAAGGTCACGCATTCATCCGTCGAAACACTATGGAATTCTCTACAAAAATCTTGGACAGAAACACCCCGAGAGATATTCCAAAAACTTATGGAGAGGATGCCGCGTGTGGTAAACAGCGTGCTGTCGGCGAGAGGAGGTTTTTTCGACGAGACTAAAGTTCAATATGTAAGTAAAAAATTTAATTCTATTATTTACATGATATTCAGATCAATCGAGCTGACCGGAAATAGGTGGAAAAAAATTTTGAAAAAAAAATCTGAGAAAATTCTCCTGAACTCAGCAAGAAGTAATACAACTTTTTGCCATCTTGAGATTTTGTTGTAAACCTCATCGTTTTTGTCCTATGGAGCAATTTTCAAATTGTCTATTTTTTCCCAAAAAACGACATATCTCTGAAAAAAAAATCGTAGACATCTTTCTAAAAAATGAACTTGAAGCTTAGACTTCGCCCTTTATGAGCATCGTGAAAGAAATTCGTTAACAAATTTTTACTGTAAACGGGGTCCACTTGCAAAAGACGAAAAAAACGACCAAAAATGATCGTTTTCAAAACTGGATACCAATTTTAAAAAAAATCCTAAAATTTTTTTAAAATAGCCAAAAGTTGGCCTAGGCCAACTACCGGCGAAATGGCACAAAAAACCGTGCCGGCACTGTTATTAACCTTTGTCCGGAAACTTTCCGCCGGTAGTGTACATATTTCTGAATATATATATATATATATTGTATACACACAATTGATATATATATTGTCACGCCGTTGGTAAGGGGGTATGGGGAATTTAGAGTAAAAAAAAAACAAAGGAAAGAATACAAAAAAACGCAAATTAACTTTTATTATCAATCCTTTAACGGCGGACGATCTCCGGGATATAATTCACAAAAAGAGAGTATATTTAGCTCTGGTACTTTATAAGTTTGGGCGCCAGTTAATTTTATTATCACCTCTACAAAATTAACAAAAGGAAATAAAAAGATAAAACTAAATCGAATAACAATGCTCCGATATTTGTTGCGTTTGGGGAAGGATGGCTAGCTTGTGAGGATTCGAAGGGGTCGGGCGGGGAGAAGGATCTCAGGGTGCGAGTTCGCCGACTCAACGGCCTCTTAAATATTACCACTGGCTTATTTTCTTTTAGTATCACAAGTTTCTCGCGCAAAATTATTCCAAACGCTACGTTACTGCTAACACGGTCGGTCGCGGGGAGAGGGGTATGCGGTGGATAGGAGAGTTGTTTTGGTCGGTACGGTTGAGGTGACGGCGAGGACGATCGCGCCGCTCGCGCGATCGACTGGTCTTTGTCGAGGACTGTTTGTAAGGGGGGAAGGGGGGCCAGGCGGGAAGGAAGACCGTTATGACAAATTTCCACTCGCGTTATTTCTTAATTTTAATTGCCGTCCCACCCGGCTACAACAGGAAGAGAGAGCGAGAAAAGAATTAATTGTCCGAATCTTAATACCGGCGGACAAAAAGAAAAGAAAGGGGGGGGGGGGAATAATACTCGCGATCTTCCTCAAAAAGGAGTCGGGTGCTATTTCGGGGGGGGAGTAACCGTGCAAACACTCACCGTGCTGCTGTCGTTTTCCTCTGCGTCCCGTTTTCCTTTTTCCTGGTTCTCGTAATCCTTGTTCGTGCCGGCTCGTCCTCGTATTTTCGTAGTCTTTTCCTTTTCCTTGTATTCGTTATCCTATTTCGTTCCAAATCGTCGTTGTTTCAATTTATAATTCCTTTCTCACTTTCTCCTTCTCTCTCTCACTCACTCCGCACACTCTACACTATACTCTATCTCACTCTTTTTTCCACGCTCTACTCTTTACAATTTCGTCTCTACTACTCGCCGGCTCGTCACAAAGTGACAACCGCATGCCCGGCCTGAAGCTCGCGAAATTTTCGCGCTCGGTGATTGGCTACCGGCCGGCATCGATCATCGAAGCAGCAGCGGCACGGGTCAATAGGAGATGGGTCAAATGTATTATTGATTTAGGACTGTCGCGAGCGGGATCTATTGGGGAAAGGTATGTAATTAGGTCGGTCGATAAGTAGAGATTTATTGCGGACGGGAATTTATAATTGCGGGTAACTAGGATGATCGAGATCGCCGTGCGCTGCTGCCATCTTCGTCTCTCTGTCGCCGCTCAGCCGATGGATGGCTATTCCGCGGGCACGAACGGGTGCATGGGTTTTGACAGGTGGTCAGACTTCGAGTGTTGTATACGTTGTGCAGTGGTGTATTTTATTAATTGTCGGTTGACGATTAATAATTGGGTATTTTTGAGGTGGTGGGCGATCTCGCGGAGGTTGCCTCGACGGAGATAAGCTTCAGGCCAGTCCAGGTAATTGTTTCTCCATTGATTCCTTAGTAATTATCTTCTTATTAATTTCCCTCTCCTTTTTGCAGGTTATAGCGGGTCGGTCCTGGGCCTGACAACTTCGACGAGTACGACGACGACGACGACGGCGACGACGGCGACGACGATGGTGAGTATGGTGCTGGTTATGCTGCGCAGCGTGGTGGTGGTTGGTCTGGCTGGGTCAGTCTTATCGGACTGACTTCTTGCTTAGGTAAGTGTTTGCACAGGTATTTTGTAATTTAAGTAATTTATTTCGCATACTATCTCTCCTTTTTGGTTGCAGGTGTGGGACGGCTCCTCTACACGAGCCGGCTGCAGGGGAGGCTCTGATATTGTCGCGCATGGCGTCACAATATATATATATATATATTGCAACGATTTCCCGCCCTGAAGAAGCGGCGCCACCTTCAACAGCACTTGAAAAAGAAAACAAAAATAGAAAGGGAAAGAAAACAAAGGTTAGTTAGGGGAGAATTGGATAGAGGGAAGACTTTCTCACAACTACAAGGAAAGAAAATAAAATATAAAAGGAAGCGATAAATGAGGAGTAACCACCGAAAATTCCATTGGCTTCAAATAGCCCAGTCGAATTAGCATTTGACCCGGAAAAAATTTAAAGTAGCAATTTTTCTTCGGAAATCGTTGGGGGGGGGGGGGGTCACTGGCAGTCTGAATTCGGTTTTGCGTGGTATTCGGTGTGTTGCGTCATCCGCCATCTTGATTTTAAAGGTTAATTTTTGATTATTGAATAACTCGTTTATTTTCAGTTTTACATGAAAAATAGTCATAACAAAAGTTGCTTGGAATCAAATTTCCTACAACTTTGCTTTTTATTAATTTTTTCCTAGGATCGATATTTCCCCATTTATACCCCAAAAGAGGGGGTGAAATTTTGTTTGATTAACAACTCGTTTATTTTCATTTTACATGAAAAATTGTTATAAACAAAGTTGTTTAAAATTCAATTTTCTACATTTTCGGTTCTTATAAATTTTTTCGTCGGATCGATATTTTTCGACTTATACCCGAGAAGAGGTGAGGGTGAACCTAAATGTCCTGTTATCGCGTTTATTATTGATTTTTTCGTATTATTTTTTGTTTATTTGCTGATTGTTGTTAAAAATTTGATGACAATTTGGTTTGTTGACAATTAAATTTGATACAATAATGATGCCGATTTTGTTTTTTTGTAAGGTTCATATTTTTGGGACGCGTGCTTACGGTAGAGGAAAAGAGAGGTGTAAATAATCAGTTTTTCGCACAGGATAACTTTTATAATGAAAATGAATGAATGAAGTGGATGGGATATGAAATAAACGCTACGGAGTGGGGGTGGAGGGACACTAATCGTGGACTGGAACCTGTCCCTACAAATGCCGATCCAGCACCAGAATGCTTGCTAAAAACCATATCGTGTAAATGCAAAACGATGTGCGGGAAAATGTGTGGTTGTCGCAAAGCCGGACTCAAATGTTCCATCTTATGCCACAACTGCCGCAGGGAATCTTGTGAAAACGTCGTCGCAATTCGAGACCTGTTGGATGAAGACGACATTAGTGGTGACGAAAACCGCTCAGAACAAGTCACCCCCGAACCTCCTGAGCTTCCGGACTCATTCATCGACGATTACGAGGAAGAACTACACGACGAAAACGAGGCCGGACCATCCACTAAACGTTCAAAATATACGTAATTCTAATTTGGAAAGACTTTTAAAAGTATACTCAAAACAAAATAAAAGTTCATTTTTTTCATTATAACAGTTATCCTGTGCGAAAAACTGATTATTTACACCTCTCTTTTCCTCTACCGTAAGCACGCGTCCCAAAAATATTAACCTTACAAAAAAACAAAATCGGCATCATTATTGTATCAAATTTAATTTTCCACAAACCAAATTGTCATCAAATTGTTAACAACAATCAACAAATAAACAAAAAATAATACGAAAAAATCACTAATAAACGCGATAACAGGACATTTAGGTTCACCCTCACCTCTTCTCTGGTATAAGTCGAAAAATATCGATCCGACGAAAAAATTTATAAGGACCGAAAATGTAGAAAAGTGAATTTTAAACAACTTTGTTTGTAACAATTTTTCATGTAAAATTGAAAATAAACGCGATAGTGCAATCATAACATTTTACCCCCACCTCCTCGGCTCCGGCCCTCGCAAGACGACCGGAGACGGCTGGTTGCCAACCGGGCGCGTCTCCAGGTGGCGGATAGGAGGACGATCTGGGGAGGAAGGGAACGGCGGGCCCGGGGAAGGGGGCACACAAATGCCCACGACCGCGGAGTCCGGCCGCGTTCCGGACGGACCCAGGCCAACGGGTGCCATAAGGAACCAGCCCGGGTAAGACCGGATCAAGGTAACAAAAACCCCGTCGCGGACCAAACCCCCCAAGCCAAGGTGGAAGCTATCGTGCCGAGGGCTGAATGGCACCAGGGGATATGGTGTATCTCACGATGCCTTTGGGGCACCGGGCGACACCCCATCGTATCTAGCCTTACCCCCGCAACAGGCTCTGTGGGGGTGGACCACCCTTTCCTGACTACTCGTGGGAACCATATGGAAC
The DNA here is from genome assembly GCA_964007305.1 of Netelia melanura. NCBI lineage: Eukaryota > Metazoa > Arthropoda > Insecta > Hymenoptera > Ichneumonidae > Netelia > Netelia melanura. Next base: position 22,523,286 of record OZ023255.1, read on the forward strand.
CTCAGAAAAACATAAGATCTTCAAACTCGGCCGAAGGTGGTGCTCTGAACAAGAGCACACCCGAGGTATGCTCAACGGTGGAGGGAGAGGGCCGCCCAGCCCAGGAGGGTTTGGACTCTCCGGTAGGCGCCCTCCCCAACATCAATAGCGCCACTCCTGCGGACCCGGTCTGCGCGCGCACCTCGCAAGGGGGGCGCACCGGCCGGGCCAACAGGAGGAATAGGAGCGGAGCGGCGAGGAAAAGGGCTCGGAAAGCGCGGGAGGCGCTGACGGGAACGATTACCCCGCAGCAATCAGCCACGAAGGTTTCGGCCCCGGCCGGGGGTGGAGGTAAGAGGGATAGACCCTCGGACTCGACCCCACCGGAGGTCAGCAACCCCCCAAAAAGGGGGAGAACGAACACGGTCGGCCCAACCTCTTTCGGCGAAGCAGCGAAAGGGGGAGGCAGGGTGGCAGTGGTGCCGGCGGCCTATCCCGCAAGCACCCTGTCTACCGACCAGGTCGACAAAATTGTCGCCGAACTCATCGAGGCGTTGGGTCATCTCTCTGGAGGGGGCGCACCCTGCTTCGAGGGGTACGGAGATAATCAGGGGATCCTTTGGATCACCTGTACGGACGCGGCGGCCCACACTCAGTCCTTGGGAGGGGGCCTCCCTGCAGGTTCGCTGCAGGGAGGAGCTCCCGAGGCTGACAAGGGTAACAGCAGTGCTGAGCGGGCCGGAGTGCAGGACCGAACAGGCACTGAAACTGCTGCAGATCCAGAATGAGTCACTAAAAACCAACCTGTGGAAGGTATGGAACAGGAGGCTCGTGAATGGCTCTGCGCATCTAGTCCTGGGAGTGGATTCAGCCTCGCTAGAGGTGCTCCGGGACAAAAACTGGTCCCCCCCACTTCGGGCTAGGGAGGGCAAAGTTCTACTACCAGCCAGCCAGAGCGCAGAGTGGACCCAGTGGCGAGCAGGGGATCGAGAAATCGGCTCCCTGCCCCGCAGGAGCCCCTGCAGAGGCGGTGCCCGATGTAGACACCCCGATGGTGGTGGGGGAGGCGGCGGGGCCGGAGGATCAGGCGGCGGCGGGTGAGGACGGTGCAGGAACCGGAGCCACCCAAGCCGGGAATCACCGTCCAGCCGCACCAGGGTATCGGGGTGAAAGGAAGAGCAGAGGGAGACCAAATGAAATGGCCCACCTCATCAGGAAAAGCAGGGAAGAGACAGGCCAGGGGCGGCAACGCACCCTGGCCCAGTCCTTCCCTGGACTCACGAGAGGGGAAGGCTCTAGTGGGGTCCCCCCCAACACAGGCAGCTCGGACGCTTCACTTCCTCAGTGAACTGTCCTTCCACCCATACCCTCATCCCCATCCCGCACTATCCCTTCCCCCCACCGAACTAACCCTTCCCCGGGCAGAGCCCCCATCAGGGCCTGTCAGATAAATCTTCAACATTGCAGGGCAGCGACAGCGCTGTTGCAGGAGACGGTCACCGCGGGGCGGATCGACATCGCCCTCGTGCAGGAGCCGTGGGTGCACGAGGGCAGGATAAGGGGACTATCGGCGAGGGACTGGGACCTCACCTACCAGGAAGGAGGGACCGGTCCACGAGCCTGCGTAGTCACACACAAGAGGTACGGCGCTCTAAAAATGAGTAAGTACTGCAGTAACGATTTGGCAGCGCTAAGTTTAGGGGGGAGAACGGTGAACACGGTCTGGTGTTCAGCCTACCAGCCCTCGAACTCCCTAGCCCCACCGCCGACGAGAGAGCTAGAGGCGCTTATCAGCTTCTGCGAAATCAACGGTATAGAGCTAATAGCAGGCCTGGATGCAAACTCAGTGCACCAGGCCTGGGGCAGCTCGGTGAACAATGCTAGAGGCACGGCGCTACTGGACTTCTTAGCTACAAAAAACGTGGAGATTCTCAACAGAGGGTCTCTACCTACCTTTGGCACATCCCGCTGCAAGGCGGTGATCGACATAACGCTAGCGTCTAGTCGCTTAGCGAGCTTCTGTGGCGAGTGGAGGGTGGACGCGGAGGACACCCTCTCGGATCACAAGAGGATAAGTTTCCAGCTACAAGGAACGGCACCTGCTGCCCAGATAACCGTCACTCGGAACCCCAGAGCCACGGACTGGGCCTTCTACAAAGAGAGGCTCACGGCCAGGTTGGGTTCACAGGGACTGCGACTGGACAGGGAAAGTAGTATTGAGGCCGAGATGGAGATCATCCACTCGGCCATGATACAATCGTACGAAGATGCCTGCCCGGCAAGGACACCAAGGGCAGGCAGAAAAGTCGCCTGGTGGAGCTCCGAATTGAGTAGACTTCGCCGTCGCTCGCGGAACCTACATAACAGGGCGATGAGAACAAGGAGGGACGAGGACTGGACTCGATATCGGGCTGTCCAAAATGAGTACAAAAAACTCATTCGCCGCTCCAAGGAACAAGCGTGGAGGGGATTCTGCTCGGAGCTGGAGGCCGTTTCCACGGTAGCCGCGCTGCGCAGGATCTTCTCCACAGGACCGCCGCAGGGTATCGGCAATATTGTGGTACCAAACGGCAACGTACTTGGGGGCCGGGAAGAGATACTTCGGCATTTGATCGAAGTACACTTCCCAGACTCGGTCGCAGCTGACAGCCAGGAGCTGACCGCAGTTGTTAAACAGCGACCAGCTGACTGGAAAACAGCAAAGAGGGTAGTGAGCCGGGACGGGCTGAGATGGGCCCTGAGCACCTTTGATAGGTATAAAAGCTCCGGTCCAGACGGTCTATTCCCGGCTCTGCTGCAGGAGGGCAGGGAGGGGCTGACCAGCAGGCTACTGCTGCTGTTCAGAGCTTGCCTAGCCCTAGGGTACATCCCCAATCTATGGCGTGAAGTCAGGGTGGTATTTATCCCTAAACCAGGGAAGTGCAGCTATGACCGCGCCAAAGATTTCAGGCCAATCAGCCTCACATTCTTCCTCATGAAGGCGTTAGAGAGACTGGTTGGACGACACATCAGGGAGGGAGCTTTGGCGGTAACACCAATCCACCCTTCACAACATGCGTACAGGGCGGGCCGATCAACGGAGACGGCTGTCCACAGCCTCGTCTACGAGGTGGAGGAGTCTCTAAGCAATCGGCAAGCCACGCTGTGCGTCTTTCTGGACATCGAGGGGGCTTTTGATAACACCCCCTTCGAGGCAATCAGAGAAGCAACAAGGAGATTCACCGCTGAGGAAACAATCGACAGGTGGATCCAGGCTATGCTTCGCCAAAGGTACGTCACCGCATCTTTCGGGAGCGCCAAGGACAGGGCCCTAGTCGGCAGAGGTTGTCCGCAGGGAGGGGTTCTCTCACCACTCCTGTGGCTACTCGTGGTCGACGGACTCTTGACCGCGCTGGAAGGAAGAGGGGTGAAAACGATAGGATACGCTGACGATGTTTGCATCATGATCAGCGGGGAGAACGCGAGGGAGCTGAGCAGCAGGATGCAAAAGGCCCTGAACAAAGTAGAAGAATGGTGCACATCTAAGAGGCTCAGGGTAAACCCGAGCAAAACTGAGATGGTGCTATTCACAAAAAGAAGAAATCAGAGGATGGAGAGACCTACTGTGTTCGGAACACGGCTTGAGCTGTCCCCGCAGGTCAAGTATCTGGGGGTATGGCTCGACGCGAAGCTGACGTGGAACAAGCACGTTAAAACCCAAACCGCGAATACTAAATGCACCTTCTGGGCGTGCAGAAGGATGTTTAACAAAACGTGGGGTCTTAGGCCAGCAATGGTGAACTGGATTTACAAGGCCATCTTGATCCCACAGATCACCTACGCCTCCTTGGTATGGTGGCCGGCACTCATGCGGGCCAAATACGGGAAGGAAATAGAAGGAGTATTTAAGCTAGCTGGGCTCGGTATAACGGGCGCCCTCAGAACCACTCCCACGGCAGCGCTGGGAGCGTTACTCCACTTTCCCCCGCTTTATTATGAGGCAGAGAGAAACGCGGTGAGATCAGCTATAAGGCTCTTCTCCTGCGGCGAATGGAAGGGCAACAGGAACGCAGGTCACGCGTCCATTCTAAAGCAGAACAGGGAAATATGGACCCTAGTCAGCGGCGGCGTGGACAGGTGCGCTCGGTCCTTTGTTCTTCAGAACAAGTTCACCACTTGTCTCCCTACAAGGAGCCAATGGCGATCAAACGGTAAGGACCTACTCACATCGGGGGGGCTAGTCTGGTTCACGGACGGCGCCAAGGCGGATGGGAGGGCCGGGGCCGGTGTATGGTCGGGCGGACCGAAGAAGGAAGTGTCCTTGGCCCTGCCCGGCCATGCCACGGTCCTACAAACAGAATTAGTGGCCCTGAAGTACTGCGCTGAGCTTATCCTAGCCAGAGAGGACAAGGGCAGGCACATATACATCTGCAGCGATAGTGGCCTCTGTTAGAGCTCTGGGAGGAGCGAAAATAGAGACGCCGCTTATCAAAGACTGCAAGGAACGACTGGAGCAGATAAGCCTTCATTACAGGGTGTCAATCCTGTGGGTGCCAGGCCACAGCGGCATCGAAGGCAACATGAAGGCTCATAATCTCGCACGGCAAAGCCTGGAATCACCCGGGAAACCGTGCCACGTTGGAGTGTCAATGAGAGCCATTGACGACCTTCTCTGCAAGGAGGCTGACGAACTGATCGCTGGATTGTGGAGGGAGGCCAGTGGCTCACGTCACTCGAAGGCGATGCTTAGGGAGCCGACCCGTGAGCTCGCGGGCCAAGTGGTGGGGCTGAGCCGGTCGGATCTCAGGAGCATCACGGGCCTGCTCACGGGGCACTGGTTCACTAAGGCATACATGAGCCGTATAGGACGGTGTCAGGAGACGCTATGCCCCAGATGTAATCTGGCGGACGAGACGCCCCTGCACATTATCGCCCACTGTACAGCCTTAGATCAGGTGAGGTACCAGGTCTTTGGGGCAGTGGGCTTTGAAAATACGGAGATGGAGGGCCTGGGCATCTGGAATCTCCTGCTTTTTGCGGAGAGAGCGGGCCTCAGGACCCCCATCCTGGAATAAAAATGCGGCGCCCTCAGGGCTCGTGTACAATGGCCGGATGGCTCAGTGCACGGAGTCCGCCACTAAACAACAAACAACAAACAAACAAACAACCCCCACCTCTTCTCGGGTATAAACCGAAAAATATCGATACGAGAAAAAATTTGTAATTACCGAAAATGTAGAAAATTGAATTTTAAACAACTTTTGTTATTACTATTTTTCATGTAAAACTGAAAATAAACGAGTTATTCAATAATAAACAATTAACCCTTAAAATCAAGATGGCGGACGACGCAACACACCGAATACCACGCAAAACCAAATTTAGACTGCCAGTGATCCCCCCCCCCCCCAACGAATTCCGAAGGAAAATTGCTACTTAAAATTTTTTCCGGGTTTGCTCCTTTTTTGAGCTAATTCGACTGGGCTAAAAAGCGAGAAATTCCCAAGAAGGTACATTGCTCTCCGAAAGGAGAGCGAGGGTGGCTATCTGAAGGAACAACTCGCTGGCGAAGAGAAGGAGAGAACGGGTTGAAGTAAATCAATTTTGGGAGAAAGGTTAGATTCGAGGTCCGCAGAGAAGTTCTTAATTCAGAAGTTAAATAAGCAGCAAGGTCCGCAAGGGCGCAGAGGAAGAAAATCTTAATACTCGTGGAGAAACACTAAAGGCTCTCGCCTTTAGTGTTTCTCCACAAATTTTAATGCACTTGCTTGCTCAGTGTCGAAGAAATTAGGGATCGCGGTTTCCAAGCGCTCGTCGCCAGTTACACTGCCTCTTAAGATCTCTATACGTGTAAGCAACCCTTTGGCGGCGCTTCACGTCCTCGAAACATCTTTGTACCGCGTTAATTACCGGACCGGCATTACGCGTCAGAATATTTCGAGTATTCAATGTCATCCAATAAACAACCTGTAAACTCTGTGAGTCATATTACTCTCTGCGCGCCCGGCTCCTTTTGCCAACCCAGTGGAACCGATACATCGTCGTGGCAGAGTCGAATACGAGCACCACCCGTGTAAGCCACTGCGATTGTATTTGCGATAATACAGAATAAAGAACACGATATCACCGGCGAACAAGTAGAGGAACTCATTCTGACTTCCTCGACCTTCTCAGCTATTCGCCGACGCCAGCAGATCACTGGAGAATACAAACACACACACGAAACACGGAAACCAGGTGAGGTGCGTTACGCCGCTTTAATCGAACAAAACTCACAAGTCGAGTACCTGACGCTCGACTATAAATAACAATAACAAACGAATTAATACATTACGACGGAAACCCGTACGTAACAAGTGAAACAAAGCAAAATAAAAGAACATTTTTATTACAATTTCAATTATTTGACTATCACAATATTTTTTATTTCCTCGCGTATTTACAGAGTAAAGGAACGATGTAAAAGAACTAATATGTCCTCCTCATGTTTGTAGTCATTATTTAATTCATATTTTAATATATAATTTATACGTACCTTACAATACAGCTTCCAGTGGATTTTTTAGATATTAAATATACAATATAAGGAAGGAAGTCGCGGGGAAAAAATTAATACTACTAATAATCAAAATATACAAAACAATCGGAGCCTTATAATTTGTTTTACAATTTTTTATTTATTTATTTATTTTATTTTTATGCACAAAATTACCATATCATGAAAAATAGATATTAGAAGTGAAAAAAGGAATTTACATAAAACACTCGGTGTTTTTATATAGTCTTTATTTTCCAATGTATACCCTTGCGGGTTTTTACATTCCTTCCTCCTTTCTTACAATCACCGCGCATCCTCATTTCCACCATCAACCACTCCGGTGGACCTACAGTTTTTGGTTAGGTGGGTTCCGAACCACCGAGAGCACAGAATAAGCACATAGAAAAATTCCATTGGTGCCGGCGGGGAATCGAACCCGGGACCCCCGAGTTGAGAGCCGAGAACGCTAACCCCTGTGCCACTGGCTCTCTGGTGTTTTCATATAATTGAAAAGATTTGCTTCATGAAACACTCGACTTTTTTTTAAATACAATTGAGGAGAATTGTTTTTTAATGTCTAATTACTATTTACACATCGCTAGTATTCTCATCATCATACTCCAGTTTTTCAGAAGAATATGAAAATTCATACATCATATCACGATCGGGTTCATCAATTTGACCGACAGCATCATCATCGATATTTTCGTCGAACATACGAGTTTTGTTCCTAGATACAACCGATTCTGCGTTTGAACAACTAACTCCATTACAATTTTTACATATATCAGAACATTTTAATCCGGATACTCTACACGTGCAATTTTTAGATGTGCAACCTTTTTTGCATCTACAAAAAATCACTAACAGTTGGTCCGGTGCCGGTGAGTCATCCGTCATTTGTGGAATGAGAATTTTCGATGTTGCTTTCCAGCCCCACTCCACATCAGTTACTGGGTAGCCTAGCCATTTCTGAATTTGATAATAAACTTGAAACCCATGATAGGGAGCGGCCGATTCTGTTGGAGGTAATCGAGCCAACCGAACCTCGGATTTGCCATAAGTTGCACCTTCTCTAAAATACTTATAACGCAGCTGTGTAAGGGCTGAACATTCAGAAACTGCGGACGAAGACGTGACAGGTGATACGGTTAATGCAGGTGAATCTCGAGGTTCTTGATTTTCTTTTTGTGGATTGCTATCTTTTCTTTGCGATGATATAACAATTGGATGGCAGCTTTAGTTGCAGTGAAAATGGTTTCTTTGGAGCTTTGTGGATTGTTAAAAATTGACGCTGCATCTAAATGCAGCGTCAATTGCAACAGCAAAAGGAACCGGCGTTACTAATAGCGCCGGTTCCTTTTGGCATAAAGTAAAAATACTTTTTTTACCTTTTATAAAAAAGGCACTCGTGGTATCACACCCCATGAAAGAATGAGCGAATGAAGCGTAGCTCCGAAGGTCAGGATAGTCGCGAGAAGACATTTTTTTTTTTCATTCTTGTTATCGATTTTCAAAAACAGAATGTTCTGCTTTATAGGTGTCAACGCAATAATCAACAACAACAAATCCACATTATTTCGACCACAATAACTTTTGACCCTGCTGATTGAATAGATTGTTCGAGCTGAATAGCTGTTATGACTATTAATCGATCGGCATCTTCTTCTGCTCTGCAAACTGTAATATTGGCTCTCATTAAATGTTGAGAAAGAAGTTCGATAAAGCCTCGTTTCTTGAAATTGTTAGTTAGAAACTGCGATTGTGTCACTGTTGTCGGCATAGAGCCATTAAAAACAATATCAGCTGACAGAGTTTTTTTGAATATCGCCGCGAATTCTCTCGTATGATTTCGTACCCAATTCAGCATCATTGTATCCATCAAATACGATGAAGACGTTATTCCTGTAATATTTTTTTAAGTACATTACATAAGTTTGACATACATTATCATAGGTTGCATTTGGAGTCTAGGGATCTCGATGAAGGAGAAAACCGCCACCAATGACAAAATAAGCACTCGCCAAAAATCGTAAGGGATTGTGTGATGTTTTAAAAAGAGTGTATAAATCCGACTTTTGAGATTTTCTCATTGAGCCACTTGAATCAAATAGCGATAGTGGATGCGGTGATAATTGATAGCTCATTGCCTCTTTTTTTCGTCGGTGTGAAGGGTAAACAATAGGCGCTGAATGAACAGTGTGCTGTCCACGGAAGCGTAATGATCATCAGCAAATTTTATACTAGACTGAACCAGACTTAATGGACGGACTTTGGATTTTGTCGAAAGAGAATTTTTGTTTGCATTCACATCGACCATATCCTTCATGCTTTTTAATCCCTTTTCGTATGCCAGACGAGGGTCAATGGTAGTGTCACCTTTATGTCCAGTTGACAGCGATACTAGAGAATCGCCGTGCTTATCACAGAATGGGCTATGTGCCTTCAACCAAGTTTTCATATCGGTAATGGCCTATTTGTCTTACTCTTGAAGACTTTTTCCCAAGTCGGCGTGTTAGTAACTAGTTTCATAGTACACTTCACAATATTCTTCTAATGATTGAATGATGTCAAAGGCTCCAAGTGTCCCCAGAATAAATCTCGCTTGACAACTGTGCGTAACTCCACGACCGTGCGTTATGCCCTTAACGTCTTTGCTGTCTCGCATTACAGTTTGTTCTATTGTCTGGTCAGAAGATACGCCGCTCCAGTTTTTGTCGGTTGGAGATATTGTAAAATATCCCCCGGAGAAATTTTCATACTCTTCGTCGTTCATAACCTCTTCTAATCGAGACATATCTTGGAGATATGTTTGCGCGCTCTTTGCGTATGGAAAGTGGCCTTGTTACGATTTGAGAATCTTTTTTCTTTGTACCAAACTCCAAATAATGTTAAGTCTCACCTAGCATATCGCACAACTCACCACCTGCCTCGAGCCAGGTAACGTCGCTTTAACGAACCTTTCTTTCAAACTTGGAAAACCTACGTAACATACTCTTCTTTCGAATTCAGAAAGACCACGTGACATGCTCTTCTTTCGAACTCAGGAACCCAGGTGACATGTTCTAGCCAGCCGTGCGTACCCCTTTGCCGCTGACGGCACAGTTCGATATTTTGTCTTAACGAACTTTTTTACCCCCGGCACCCACATGAAGAGGTCTAGGCACTCTCTCACCATTTGACTAAGCCACCGAATTATTAATATAACCAATCCATCAGGGAATCACACTAACCCTAAGCAGCTGCTAACAATTAGTATAAAAGGGCGACCTTTCCGCTAAGGAAGACAGTTACAATTTTAACGGGGTCCAACAACGTAACCACTTTGCGCAACAGAATCTGCGGAGCATTCTTGCTCGTCGCTTGTTTGACGTATAAAGTTGTAAACTCATCGGGCCCAAGCTTGTATATTGTAAAGAAATCTTAGAGTCAAAAAGTAACATGCTCGTGAAAAATAAAGTCTGATAACCGAACTCGCATCGACCATAATCTTTTCACTCCTCACCGAGTTTACAAGAATCACCGTAGCATCACATCGAGCTTCGTCAGATCACCAGCATCACACGATCAGCGAAAGAGTGAGTCGAATCTTTCTCATACAACCTTTCGTATAGGTCAAGATTGACCATCGGACCAGTCAGAAAAGACGGTGCCGTCCTAGTCGAAAACCCCTCCGAACGAATTGTAGTACAGAAAAGGCGAGATTTCCGACCCTGAAGGAAAGGGCGTAATTGCCGTGCCTCGAAAAGAGAAATCGAACCGTGTTATGCATCCCCATACTTAGGAGAGTTCAGCGGATTGTAACAGCCTCCAGCATGAAAAATTGGGAACATTTTTAGAGTGTTTTGAAAGTGCAATTTCCAGTCACCAAGTCTTTCGCCTTGAATAAATTGCAGCAAAATAGTCACCATGTCAAAATATTGTATCCATAATTTAGCTGTGGGACCAGATTGTCGAAAGAACTCTAATTTTTCTGCAAATTTCCGTGTCAAGAACTGAACCTTTTCGTTTCGCCTGCAATCGGTTAGACTGAGACGATCTTCACCATGGAATAATGCATTCATTTGTTCAGCAATCGCGTTGGAATCGACATCATCAGTACTCTCGGCAATCAAAATTCCGAGAGCGGTTCAGGTAAGAACATGTGCACGTACGGCTCGGGCATATGCATGACCTCCAACCATTTTTTTTTATGGACTCTTTGGCATATGTTGTGGACTAAAGTTCTGCTAAGCCACTGCCTGCCATAATATTCCCGATAGCTCCCATATAAGACATGCCCATGTGAAAACCACCCAGCCGTATCACAACATTTGGCGATTCATCTTTACAAATTGAATTGACAATTGATCGGGCTTTAATGTAAAGAGGTTGGCCAAAAGTGATGAGGCAAGTTTTCATCTTGAGTCCCTTACACTTGGTGACTTCAAGTTGTAATACTGTATGAATTGTGGAAAGATTTGATGGAGGATTGTTTATAAATGGCAAGTAAAGAACTCTGGAAACCGTGTAGGGTGACTTGAAGGTAATTTGTTCCATATATTTTTTCCAACTCGGAATATCAATCGAAGATAAAGACATCACCCAGAAATACGCTCCATACTCTTCTGGTAATGTACTGCTTCCTCCAATGTATAATTGTGAAGTGTCTTCATAGACAATTGACTCTAAACCAGATGATGATTGTATATTTTTGAATGGCACGATTGGTATGTGATGTTTCGCAGCCAGGATTGCTGCTCATGGCATTTGTTTTAATCTCGGGACTTTTACATCTTCAAAATGAAGACATTCACTAGGTGTAACACAGCATATTCCACCCATAACGTGCCAAGTATTGCGACCATTAATTGTTCCTGTGTTATGGTCGGCATTATCAAAACAAATTGTATAAATGCTCCATCATCAATTTTTGGTGGCGTATGCATTATGTTTGATGCTTCAAACAGCTGCGTATTATGATATAAATAGCAAGCACCTAATCTAGAAAGCAGTGACATCAAGTATTTCGACCCACTTTTTCGGTAAATGTAAGTCCCAATGCCCAGCAGATGAGATGATCGAAAACCACGACGAAGCGCAGAGACAATAACATGACCAATGAATGCCGTTTTCCGTTATAATTCTTCCATGACTATGTAGTTTTTTGCCGCTGAAAATAACTTATATATAAAATGTGTATGCAATTCAGGAGTTTCAGTCTCGATATTCTCTAAGAAATTCAGTGGTGAATTGTAAAACGACGAATCATAAGAGAAAGTATTAACCTCATTTTTTAATATCGCCACCACTTCATCAATTTTAATATTATTCCGGCGTAACTTACCCTCAATAGAATCATCAGCAGATTTGTCATCAGGATTTTTCATTTTTTCAGCCAAGATATTCATTGCTCTATCGCGAAAACAGATAATAGGAGCTTTACCTACAGATTGCAAGATCAAAATTCTTTCTCCATGTTTGTCTGTCAGCTTTTTGAATAGAGTTTGATTAGTTGACAATAATCTATCATTATTTTTTTTAAATCGTTTAAATTCACAATCGCATCAGGCGATTTGTCGAGAAATTCACATACCTTTTTGACCGAATTTTTTAGTTGCAAACCTGACACCCCACGTATTGGTGTAGGGGAAAGGTGTCCAAGATGATCCCCCTAAGGGAGAATGCTTGCAAATTCAAGGATTTTTAACTATTGTAAATCCAAATATAAAAGCATTCACTCTTGGCAAATTATTCTATCTTACTATTAGCATACTCATAATATTCAATTTTTTAATGTTTCATTGTTTTATTATTAGTTTTTGTAAAACGTACCAAAGGATCATCTCGACCGCACTTTGGAAAAGTGGAGGACTTTAGTTAAATTAAGTACCTTATTAGACTGTACAACGTCTTTACATACGTATAAAATAACTTTTGGAGAACTTTCGGACTAGAAGACCTTTATTTTATTGTACTGGACTTCAATTAATACTAAAGATTTTATAATCTGTCTGTCTTAAAAATACTAATTGCACTTTGATAGTACAACGTTTTAATGAAAATAGATAACTTGTCAAATTATGCAAATAACAAATCTTTTTATAATTATTGGAAAATATGGTTTGTTGCAAGTCCGCCTTTACGGGCTTTACCGAGGTGAGTCTCAAGCTGGCGAGACTCGGCCAATCAGAGGCAAGCGACTCGATGGAAGCTTCGAGAAGGAGCGCGACAATCTGTCGTATGAATAAGCATTGGCGTTCGGCTGGCTAAGGCGAAGGAAGCACGCGGCGGTTCGCTCGGCGACATTCGAGAACCTTGACCTGCGTTACGACTATTGCTAGTTTCTTTTCTTGTACGGGAGTATGCCGAGAGTTCATATTCTTTATTGCATTTCTTTCATTTGTTGAGGGTCGCGATCGCGAGTACGCGAGTTTGTGCGACTCAATAGTTAAAAATAAACCCAAACGATATTTTTTTTCCTAGACGCCGTGTGTCCTGTTTAATTAATAAACGACCAAACTTTCTTGTGTCCCGGCTTCTCCACACCCTTCCACGACTTCCACAGTCGAGGGACGTTGTATTGAATATTTCGTGGAGAATCGAGTTGGGGAGATTTATTCAAATATCCAACAATAATAAACATGAAACACAAACAATCTTTATAATAATAAGTAAAATAATAAAAATAACACAATATTAAATGTTGCTTGCATTGGGTTTCATGCAGAAATCGCAGGGAAAATCATCAGGATCATCACTATCGATGCCTGCATACACTTCATGACTCCATTTTCGGCAAACATTACATATTATCCATGTTTCACCCTTGCTATCCTTCGAAAGATTTTCCATGCAGAATAAACATTCTGTGTCCTCTTCCTTCAATGACTCAGACTCGGGGATATAAGAAGTTTTCTTCCTTCTATTTGACTTTCCTTTGTCCATTCCTTTTCCTTTCAGTTTCTTTCCACCGCCAGATTTCTTGCCATTCTGTTGTTTGTGTGTTCTTCTATTTTCTTTTCCAGTCTTTTTGGTTGTTTCTTCCCCTAAATAGTTTATATATGATGGGTTAGTTAAAATCGAAGGGCCTACTGATTTTCTTTTCAAATTACTTCTTTTGCCGACAATCTTTGGTAATGGTTATATCTGGGCGGGTGTTATAACAAAATGTATAAGCTGACTACCTTCATCTAGGACCGACGGTGACACACTTCGATTGAATGTGTCGCTCGAACAAACAGGAGGATTTTCAATTTGTAATGTGCCTAGATCTTCACCCAATTCAATTTCTATTGTTGCAGCAGCAATGAAATCAGCTTCGGCGAACACATCCGGGTTAAAAGGATATATCCCGGTTTTAGAAAAACCATTAATTGCATTTATTGGTACCGCAGCTTTTATATACGTTTCTCCAAAACTCTTTGCAATCTGAAATACAGTCACTGGTCTGCCGGGATTGTTGTTCGTCCATCTTTCCAGTGCCTGATTATGATACATGCTTAAGGTAGGAGTAGCGACGCAGTCGTTATTAGATGAACTCTTGATTTTGAAATATATGTAAGTTTGTGTGATAAACTTTCATATGGCGAAAGGATTGAATACCTTACCGAAGATTATAACAAGAAATTTACGATCAAAAATCGAAAATATAACACGGCATCTTATGAAAAACCCATCCCGACAAGACTATGATTGCAGAATTCATCTCCTTATCGATTAGATATAGTTAATGTGAAAATTGCCACTCATAGATTATATTATAAAGATTCCAATGTGGACCATAAAAATATAGGGTCACCGACTCATTCGAAGAGAATTTTTAAAATAATCTCAATAAAAACTGAGAAAATGGTAGGAGATCGACCGCCATGAAGCGGCTCGGTACACTTGGCAACGTTGTGTGTAAGCATATACACGTGCATGAGAGCGTAGGTCTGCCACGGACCAAGAACGTATACATATATATATACTTTTCGTGCGCTCCCGGAATCTCTCTCCATATATATATATATATATATATTGAAACGTCTGCCCGCCCTGAATGGGTGGCGCCACCTGTTACAGCACCTGGAAAAGAAAAAGAACATTAGAAATAAAATAAAAGGTTAATTCGAAGAAAATGACATAGAGGGAAGAGTTTCTCAAAGGTATAAGGAAAGGAAAGAAAATATAAAAGCAAGCGATAAATGAGGAGCAAATACTGAAAATTCCACTAGCTTCAAAAGCGAGAAATGCCTAAGAAGGCCGGTACATTGCTCTCCGAAAGGAGAGCGAGGGTGGCTAACTCAAAGAACAACTCGTTGGCGAAGCCAAAGAAAGAACGGGTTGAAGTAAACAAATTTTGGGAGAAAAGTTATCTCGAGGAGAATAGACAAGGTGAATAATTCAGAATTAAAGTAGAGAAGCGGGCAAGGGCGCAGCGAAAGAATTCTCAGTACTCGCTGAGTTACAGCAAAGAAACGACACACCAGGTGAAAACAAAAGCGGTTCCTCAGCAAAGGACTTACAACAATTACAAGTAGCAGGAAAGGAGGAAAGAAGTCAGAAAAGAAAATCTACAAAAACTTACCAAGATCAAAGTACTCCGAATTACGTTTGCAGCAGCAATACGTCCACCATTTATCAAGGTTTTCATTCCACGCAAGAGAAATCATCATTAAGAAATATACAGCATCGAATCAGCAAAAGCAGCCTGCCTAAATAAAGAAAAGCAACGGCAGTACACAAATTGAATAAATAGAAATAGCAAGGAGTGGACTCACCTAAAAAAAGAATCAAGTCAGGCACACCGCCTCAAAACGCCAAAACCAACCGACGGCTCTAAAAAAAGAAGGAAAAGAAGCACCAACCACAAACCACAAGCTTAATATCGAAAACGGACTTACCATGCCGGAATTAATCCTCAAAAACGTTGCACAAACACAAAATACACGTCCGCGATTCACTACGGCGCCGCCATCTTAACTGCCAAGCTGTCGAGTATCGATTTCCATTGATTTACGAAGGAGCCAATCAGCCGAATAATTACGGAAAATTCACCAAGGAGCGCGCCAATCACCGCACAACACGGCCAGTGGAACGCGCTAATCACCGTCGACGACCGAGAGTGCCTAACGTAACTGAGAGATCTGTGTGAACATAGCTACTAAGGAACAGAATAAAGAATAAATACATTTTTTTTACATCTACCTCTCAATTTTCTTCGAGTCACCTTAAAGACCATTTCAATATATATATTGTGACGAATAAATTTTTCGACAACGTCGGGACAAACACCTTCCACAATCGTCACCTTCGTCCGTCGGTGCCGCGCTCGCGCGTCCGCAATTGCCGACTTGGGCGCCAGTCGAGTTTTGTTTCGCCGGTCTCGACAACCGGCGCAGAACCGGCGATCGCGGGGGTATCTCGCCGCGATCGCACCAACTGGTAATCGGCCAACACGCAACAACACATTAACAACAATAACAACGACGACGGGAGACGGGAACGATCTCACCGAAGACAAGGACACGACAAATGGGCCGATGACCGAAGGGGTTGCTTTTTGTTTCGCCGGAAGCAACGAAACCGGGCTGACCTGGACACGTTGGCGGGCACACGACGGTGACGGAATTGCTGGGCCGCTCAGTCTGCTAGGTTTGGCAGAGAGGGTCGGGGTCGGCGGACAATGGATGCGAGAACGTCAACTCGCGCGAGCCATCGGCTCAAGCGCGTTACCGAACACGAGAATGGGAATCAAACTAAATCGTGATATTATTATTATTCGAGAACGGCACGAGATCGAACGTACTCTGAATTAGAGCGGTATTATCCTCCGGGAACATCACATGAACGCAACTTGGCGTCGGACAAGTAAATATCGAACGACTTACCGAGTTGTCGAAGACCTTGGCTCACCTTCATCGTAGATCCCTCCGACGTAGCTTACCTCGCTCGGACAGAGCGTTGCCGGGGGTATCCGATCAGGCCGAGACACGAAAACACGAAGGCAGCGCGATCGCTGGCACGACACTCGAGACTCCACAGTACGAAATTTATTTTATTCCGTATAGTACGAGAACACCGGCATCGTCTTAGGAGACGAGTACGAACGTAAATAATGCATGCGAGTACTCGACGCGAGGACGCGTCGTGCCCTCAGCGAGTGCGATCGAGAAGGAGCTATTCGCACAGTACCGAGAGAGCGCGAGTTACGCGAAGCTCGGCTTCGACCTCAAGGCACTCGTGAATTTTCATCGGCGAGAACTGTCAATTCTGTAACGTGTAATTCGAACGAGAAAACTCTCACGCGAACGATCACAGTACGAGACGAGATCGGACCTCTCACTCTAGAGAAAGACGAAAGACCGAGAGGCAACACTAGAGCTCGCGTACGGAGAGAGAGACCGACTCAATTCCGATGCGTAACGCGAGAGCGAGCGACACACCGAGTGTCCGACACCGAGCGTACGCGAGGACTTGTTATTGTCTCGATCGCGACACTTCGACGATTCGCGGTATACTGATTGATTCCCAATCTTCGAAATCGCAAACACCCATCAATATGATGCCAAATTTTCATTGCCGGTAACGACTGCCCTCTCCCTTCGGTCGAGAGAGAGGCTAACTATAACGAGAGCGATACCTTGTGACCGTGATTTGCCGGGACTCAGAAAATCACGCCCCACGTTGGGCGCCATTTATGACGTATTGCCGGAATCCTTCCGCCATCGTCACCTTCGGTTGTCTCTCTCGCTGCCGCACCCGCAATTTTGCCGGCAGGGCGCCAGTCGATTTTTGTATCGCCGGTATCGACAACCGGCACAACCTGAGGGTCGGGGGCGAACGACCCGGCCCCTCCATGCTCACGACTTACCTGCGTGGATCGGGTCACTTTTATTTCGCCGGAGGTGACAATCCGGTCCACCTAGATGCGCCAGCGAGATCGACAAACCGGAAACGCTCGGCCGCTCAGGTTGTCGATTATGGTAGAGAGGGTCGGGGTACGTCACTCCGAGATGGCACCAAAACATCGTGCAAATTTCATTAATTGCGGCGGACAAATTTTATTTGTTGCTATTGCAATGTTCATAATAATTAGTTATGAACTCTTTTCCGCGCCATCTACGAGGAGTTAATAATAATAATTAGTTATGAACTCTTTTCCGCTCTACCTACGAGGAGTTCATAGCTAATTATTATGAATATTGCAAAGAAACGACACATAATCGTTCATTTTTATGTCTATTTTCGAGTACTCCGACACTTACCTTTGCAGCACTGTAAAATGTTTATAAATAAACAAAATTTGACACATTTATATTGAAACTTATTCGTCAGTAGGTGTTCTATCGAAATGCATTGAACATGTTTTTCTGTAAAATGAAAAGAAAAAAGTTAGAACGACTTAAAGGAAGTTACTCCTTCATTTTTTGTCGTTATTTGTTAATAACTTTGATATTTTCGATTTTACGACAAAAAGTTAATAGAATAAATTTGTAGAGAATTTCATTTCCTACAAAAAACAACTTAATAATTTTCTTGCGCGGTGGATAGTTTTCCTGTTATATCAATACAACGATTTTAAACCCAAACCCAAAATATTGTGTGCTGAGGCATATTTTTACCTTTGAATGGCTGTAAAATCTTTAAAAATAAATGAAATTTAAAAAGTGAGGGGTGAAATGTGTTCGTCTAAAAATCTTCTCTCAAAAAGCTCTAAACATATTTTTCTGAAAAATGCAAAAACAAAAAGTTAGAGCGACTTAAAGGAAATTACTCCTTAATTTTTTGTCGTTGTTTATTAATAACTTTGGTATTTTTGATTTTACGACAAAAAATCAAGAGAGGAAATTTGTAGAGAATTTCATTTTCTACAAAAAACCGCAAAATACTTTTCTTGCACGGTGGATAGTTTCATAGTTATTTTGCAAAAACTATTTCACCCCTTTTTTCAAGATGGCGGATTTTCCTCAAGAGTTACAACCCCACAAACTTGGACTTAAGCTTTTCATACCTCCCCCTATGCAACAGAAAAAAAAAATTGCTGACTTTGATAAATGCAGGGTCAATGTAACATTTCAATGGACTATAGGGCACGTACGTAGAGAGAGAACTCAGCATACGCACGGCGCGTATGCGAGACAGAGACACCTCGCTCTCTCGACGATATTTCGCGAGACACCTCTGGTCTCGAGCGCGACACCCCGGGTAGAAATTGTGGTAGGGCCCCGCTCCGGGCGCTGCCAGGCTGCCTGACTGCCCTGTTACGGCACTCATAAGGCAGCCAGTAGCGCCCCGTAAGATTCTGTAACGCCTCGATGTATACGGTCCGGATGAGGCTGCCTGATCCGGTCGCGTTTACGCTGCCGGGATAGCTGCCTGAATATTTGGCAGTACAGAGCGACGCCATAGTATGTGGGAGGGAATTCCAAATAATTTATATTTCACAGAAGTTCGAACTAATGCAAGTTTATTTACTTTATATATATATATTGTGACGAGGCATTATAGGCCTCGCAGGCACGTCGAGTACAAACAGCAGCGTCGCGCCGTCTCGCACCCGTGGTGGAAACCAGGTACGGTCGAACGGGCACTGTCGTCGAAATCTTCGTAAATTTCAGAGAGACGACGAACGACGACGTCGGCAAACGACGGAGAGAGACGACGGCCGACGGCAGAGCGAGAGAGATGGCTGTGCCGAAGGAGCGATCGTCGATCGTCGGACGGACTCTGCCCCGACCACGTGACCGAGAGAGCGACGGAGCCGGCCGGCGAGAAGGATGAGATATTAAGGAGAGTCAGTTAGAATTGGGAGTGCAAAGGGCACGAATGTGAGAGACTGGTCGCCGATTGCGACACAGTGAGAATTGAGCGATTGAAAGAGCGAGAGTGCGGACGGATAGATAGCGAGGGTAAAAAGTTGTGAGAAAGAGAGTCGAAATCGGAAAAAGGACGAGTGAATAGAGAGAGTGAGGAGTGAACAGAGTGGAGAGTGACCAGAGAGTGAGAGCGAGAAAGGATACTGTGGGTGTGTGTAAGAGGGAGCGAGATAGAGAATCGAGCGAGCGAGCGAGCGAGAGAGCCGGACCGGAGGACAAGCGAGGCCGAGGACGTGTGTGCGAGAGAGAGCGAGCGAGGCTGAGCCACCGGCACCAGGGAGAGCGAGAGAGAGAGGAACGCTGCGCGGACGAAGACGACAGGAGAAGGTAGGCGCACGTGGTGCACTATTTTTCGTTAATCGCGACGCAGTAGAGTGTGCCTTACTCTCGTCCCCTCGCCCTTGGGTATTGAAGGCTGTGCCCTCCGGCGTCTCCGGAGGTAGGTGTGTGAGAGAGAGAGTAAGAGGAATGCGAGAGTGAGTGTGACGGAAAATGTATTAATGTAACCGATAGCGAAAATAAATTGTTGTAGATCGGTGTTCACCGAGATTTCGTTGGTTGAAAATAACCGAGTAGTTTGCCCCCTGAACCCCCACCATTCCCTGAACAGGAGTCGAAGAACGGAAACCAATCGTCACCCTTGGTGTTTCGGGGCGAAAGAAACACCTGGCGCCCAATTGGCGGAGTAGAATTTCGGGAACGTGAAAAAGCGGGCGTCATAATAGATTTTTGACTGGCAGCTCGCCGCCTGTTTTTGCGAAATTTTTGGCAGGGCGAGCTCGTCACAATATATATATATATATATATATATATATATATATAAATACTATTATATTCATACATATTTATATCGTGCTTTTTCTCAGCAAGCGATTACCATCCCAATCCTTCGCGCTATTAATAACTTTGCTCACAGCTTGTTCGAAATCTTTAATGCTAAGGATTCCAGCTTTCTCTTCATCTTTATGTTTAGCGAAAATGACGCCTGAAATACGATACGTACTTTAGTTATTACATAATATATTTTGTAAACCTCATACATGTCAAGAAATATAAAAAAGTTACCTTGGACACAAGACAACAATTGAGTCTTGTTGAGCTGTATTTTTCTTCCAGTATTTTTTACGGCCGTACATTGTACAATTACATCCCGTGCAATAAATCTGTTAAAAATTTCTCTCACGGCTTGCAGCATGGATGCTTGAACGTTTGTTAATGTCCACATATTGGCCATCTGATTAAAAAAGAACAATTGTATTAGAGTAGATTTTGATAACAAAAAAAGTAAAGATAGACGCTGAGCACTTACTATATCATCCCGAAAAATTTCGTCTGCTTTTAGCTTAGAATCGAATTTTTTAAAATCTTCCAGGGTTTTCACTGGAATTTCGAGATCGTATTTTTCGGCAGCATTGGTGAATTTAAGAACTTCCGATATCTTTCCAATCTTGAGCTCAGTCATCATATTTTTAATTTCCTCCAGCTGCAATGATATCTGCGTAAGCTGTAGACTCTGGGAGTGGAAACCTTTATTGATCACTGCTTTGATATCTTCAATATCTTTAGAAGGAAAACAAAAACAAATTTAAAAATTGTATAAATATTAAATTTCCTGTAACCACAGTGATTAAACCGTAACTGTATTCTTCATTTTTTTAGTGAATTATAATAAGTTGGGATTTGAAGAAACAGAAAAATGAACAGTATCAATATTGTTGCGCAGACTGAATTAGACATTTTTTTCCTATTTTTTACCTTCTAATGGACAGTTGCTATTCATTACGGGTATCAAATCGTTGAACAAAACTGTCCCTGGCATGTTGCTGACGTTGCATCTCGTATCAAAATTTCGTTTAGACAAGTTTTTTTTGTGTTTCTGTGAAGATTGTATTCTAATTTATTTCCCAAGCATATAAAATATTAATTGAATATAGAGATCATACAATTACGTACTTTGTCTTCATTGGCTTTCCTTTTTGGATTAACTGAAGGGCCAGTTTCAGATACTACGCAGAATCGAAAATAAACAATAATTCGAATTACATATTATAATAAATTGGAAATAACAAATAATTGTTAATATATATGAAATGAGATGTCAATCATGCAAAAAATCTTTAATATAAAAAATTAGTAACTGTAGTTATATCTAATGCTTTTGGATATCTCATATTTGAATAATTTGCTCTTGCGTGGTGATAGAATGAAAACGAGACTTTATAATATAGTAGATAGTCGATATTATATTTGTGATCAAATTAAAGTTTATATTTCATGATCTTATTTATGTATATAATTTTTTAGGGTAATTACTTACTTAAATTTTGGTTCGAATCTACCATTTTTGGCACTTGCCACCGATCTTCGCAGAGCACATTTTTTGCTTTATATGCTGCGGTTGTGACAAGAGCTTTGCTTTGGGCATCGTTATCCGTATCCGAAGAATATGCAAACGCCTTCTCGTTCATAATTTGCAACTTACGCACTGCTTCGTCGTAAGTTCCTGTCAAATTGAATACATCAGATAAAATTAAATATAAATACCCACTATCAAAACTGCAATGCAGTACTTGTTGTAAAATAAATTACCCGCTTCACCATGTATCGCTATCGAATACATTGGCCATGCTTCAGGACCTGCACATTTTACTAGCGTATGTAATAAGGCCGAGTTTTCGTCATTATAAGGTGGAGGCATGAATTTCGATGACAACGTATCCAAATCGAAGTCATAGGTAATCCACGCCGATGGAACGAAGTCGACGCTTCTTGTTCCATTGCATGTTTCTTTTGTAAATTCTATGAGTTTATAGCATGCGTCATCCATCTACAATATGAACAATAAAAAAGTACTATTTATTTATTAACCTTCGATGCATAAACTTTATTAATCTGTCATAATTACATACCTTTGATGGTACACTCAACCGACGCACTTGTTGTAGGTTATAGTCGTCTGTATTCACGTTTACTGCGTAGTCGGTACGTGTAGCGTCAAATTTTGTTTTAAATCCAACGACGGTGAATGATTTATGTATGATAAACACAATCTTCGATTCCACAAGCAACATAAACGTGCACCACAGTGAACAACATTAAGGTAGTTCGATCACGATGTGTCGTATAAAAAGGGCGCTAAGCCCCCCTTCTCGATGGAACAGTATCTATTAAGAAATATGCTTTGAAGATTGGTAAAATTACTATCTATGGCACAAAATCAAATGAGTTCGTAATATCTCACGGAATTTCCGCAATTTGACGCAATTTTTGAATGCGTACTTTTTTTTCTTGTTGGTACGTCCCTGCTATAATACAGGTTCACGCTATATGTACATATACAAACACACAAACGAAGAGTTAGAAGCGGAGAAAATGTGGCAACGCTGTACGGCTCGACGTGTCATTTTTGTGTATGAGACTTGTGAAATCCCACAGTAAGAGCTGAGTTTTCACCATGTCTAATGTATATCGTTCGAACGGTCGGTTTGCTAGAGAAAAAGTCGTGAAAAAAAGATTGAGAGCAGTAGAGGGTATGAATAGTAAAAAAAGAGAAAAAAAAGAGAGAGCAAACATTGTCGAAACTGAAAAAGAAGCATCGTCGCGTCGACGTTTTGGTACGCGTTTCGTCGATGTAGACGTACTCGCAGAAAAATTAAAATGTTGCAAATGCAGATCGATCTTAAGCCTAGAAAATATTGTTAGTGAGCGACGACTTGCATGCACTTGCATTTATGATATTTCGGGTGGAAGTTGCAGTGGAATTACTAGAGTTTCAACATGCGATTTTCACAAAACGAAGACAGGAGCAACGCACGGAGACTTAACCTCAAAAATGGTGTTAGGTAAGTTTTGCTATCTTTATTTTGAGTTTCATTCTTTTATTTGAAACTATAGCTATTTTAATCTATTTTGTTTGCAAAATGCCACTAATTACTTTTTTTATTAGTGAATGATAATTCTAACCTCAACTATGTGTATGGTTGCAGGTGCTATTCATGCTGGGATGGGTTGTACGTCACTAAACAAATTATTTGCATGTTCTGACGTTCCCGCAATCAATCACGCTTCATTCAAGAGGTATGAGAGAGAAATTGGACCTGCAATTGAAATGTGCGCTAAAGAGAGCTGTAAACGTGCAGCAGAAGAGGAGCGTCGTTTGCTTATAGAAAAGATCGAAGAATTATGCGAGGAGCTGTAAGATATTGTTTGACTTTGTTCAAATATTTGAAATATTCATTTATCATTCTTTTTACGATTGATTTTTAATTCGATAAATTCAATGGTTACGAGTCTTTATTTTAATTTTCGATTAGAATGTTAGACTCTCGAGAATTTTAATGTTTGTATAATAACATTTTTCATTACATATTATATTTTGTGACGTTGTACGTCACAGCCTCCCCTGCCGCCGGCTCACCCACGAAGTCGCCGTCCCACACCTGTAACAGGAAAACAAGATAAGTATAAAAAGTTACGCAATATAGAATAGAAAACCGGTGCAAACACTCACCGGCGACAAGTCAGTCACCGCGACTGACCCCGCCAGACCATCATCATCGCCATCACCATCACCGTCACCGTCGTCTGGCCCTGGAAAAAGAAAAAGAAGAAGAAAACCGAGGAATGAACGAGACGAAATCGAAAGGCTACTCACCGGACTGACCCGCCAGCCACCGTATCGTCGTCGTCGTCATCGTCGCCGTCGTCGTCGTCGTCCCCACCGTCGTCGTCGTCCCCACCGTCGTCGTCGTCGTCGTCGTCGTCGTCGTCGTCGTCGTCCTCGTCCCCGTTGGATCATCGTCGTCGTCGCCGACATCGTCGTCGTCGACGTCGACCAGGACCGGCCCAAATAACCTAGAAAGAAAAAGGAAGAGATTACTGACAAGAAAATAAGGAATAAATTAATGAAAAAGTACTCACCTGGACCGGCCCGAACATTATCCCCTTCGGAAGCGCTCGTCCCGGTTGCCGCACACCACCTCCGAAGAAAACCAACTCATCACGAAGAAATCAAATGACGAAAATCACTCATCACTCACTCGCACAATACCCGACGCCTGACCACCTGTCAGAACACATGCACCCGTCCGTCCCCGCACCCCGGCCATCCATCGGCCGTGCGGCGACAGAGTGACGAAGATGGCAGCAGCGTACGGCGATTACCCTACCCTACCTTATTACCCGAATCGTAAATTCCCGTTCGCAAATTTTTCCCATACTTACCGACCGACCTAATTACCTCCTGTTCCCCAATAGATCCCGCTCGCGACAGTCCTAAAATCAATCACCCGTTTGACCCTTCTCCCATCGATCCGTATCGCTGCTGCCTCAATGATCGATGCCGGCCGGTAGCCAATCAGCGCGCGAGAAAATTTCGCGAGCTTCCGGCCGGCCATGCGGCCGTCACTTTGTGACGAGCCGGCGAATAGACAGGTTTAATAGCGAGAGTATAGAGCGAAGTTAGAGTATCGAGAGTGTATAGTGAAGCGTGAGGAGAGGAAAGAGTGAGTGAGAGAGAGAGAGGGAGAAAGTGGAAAAGGATTATTAAGCGAACATAACGACGAATTGGAACGACAGAGGACTACGAGAAACGGAAAAGGGAAAAATCGAGATAACGAGAGAATAAAGACGACCAGGCGCGAACCGGATATACGAGAGTAAGGAAAGGACCGAACGAGGAGAAAGGAATTCAACACGGTGAGTGTTTGCACGGTTATTCCCCCCCGTAATATTACCCGACTCGGTTTGAGAGAAATAACGCGTATTATTCCCCCCTTTTTTTCTCTTCTTTTTGGTCCGCGAATATTGCAATTCGAAATAGTAAAATTTCTTTCGATCTCTCGCCCTGTTATAGCCGTGTGGGACGGCCGTTAAGATTAAGGCGTAAAGTTCGAGAAATTTCGCGTAGCGGTCATCCTTCCCGCCTGACCCCCCCTCCAGTCCTCACACCATACCCTACAACATCGAGAACACTCGATCGTGCGATCGAGGTACACTCGACCGACCTTCCTCGACACAGTCGAATCCTCAAACCCCAAAACAACTCCCCCTTCCCCCCACCTACCCCTCTCCCTGCGATAGACCGTATTACAGTAGTAGTAAGTGCGAAAAATAATTATAAACGCCAGTGGTAATTACTAAGAGGCCGTTGAGTCGGCGAATCCTCTCCCTGAGATACATTCCCGCTCGACCCCCTTCCCCCCCGTTCCCTCCGCGCTAGCCCAACAACCCCTTCACCGTTCGAGTACGAGTATTTTTATTTTGTTAAATTTTATTCCATTTAAAATAAAATTAACTGGCGCCCAAATTTATAAAGTGCAAAATCTAGATAATAATTTTTGTTATATCCCGGAGATCGTCCGCCGTTTAAGGTATTGTGTGAGAAATAATAAAAGTAAAGGTGATTTTTGATTATTTCTTTCCTGTTTTTTTTTGTTGTTGTTCTTTTTCTTTCCCAAAAATTCCCCATACCCCCCTCCCAACGGCGTGACAATTTATAACTTATATTGTATCATAACTTAATTATATATTTTATACGATTTTAAATACATTTTGTTCTATTTTGAATTTGTTTACAAAAGATAAATTGTAATATTCATGAGGAAATTGTAAATAATACCTAAAAATTTCACATTTTCATAAAATATCTGTAATATACAAATGAATCTAAATATGACTCTTTTTTAATATAACGATAAACACAAAATATAAAAATCTGTCATTCCATATCGGATTCGTATATGCAAATAAACTAAATGAGTAAAACTGAAAATTTATTGCCTTTCATTTCATCGCCTGGCTTCGACTTTCCTATTTTTCAGTCCAGCAGAAATAAAAAAGGAAGTATTTCCTGAGATCGGCATTCTTCGTTCCTCATGGCCAGACGACAGTTCTAATTTCCAAAATAAAAACGACGATTCAAATAATAATGAACAAAACTTCGAAGATAATAGCCAACGGTTTGACGGAGCTTTAGGCAATGTCGTTAATATTTTGATTTCATATGACATGGGATGGAGCCGTCGCAGGAATGGTAAAAGTTATGATAGTCTCAATGGGTATGGTGGCATGATAGGTTTTCTTAGCGGTAAAGTCTTAGACTACGCTTCACGGAATCGTGGATGCAAACGATGCAACGCCGATCGCAGTAAAGAGGACCACGACTGTAGGCTCAACCATACAGGAAGCGCCAAATCAATGGAATCCAGTGTCGGGGCACAGCTTGTTAACAAGAGCACGATTTTAAAAGAAACGGGAGTTAATGCAAGAGTCGTCATAGGAGATGACGATAGTCTTACAATTTCTGAGATACGTCGTGGGAATGCTTTGAAAATTTTCAAACTCTCGGACACAAATCACTTGCGCAAACGTTTTGTAGGCGATTTGTATGCAATCAAACCGAGATTTAAAGAAATGCGCCAAAAAAAGACTATCCCACATTTGAAAAAGTGTTTCGGATACGCGATAAAGCAGAATAAAGGAAATACAGCCAGAATAAGTTCTGCTCTTCGAAATATCCCTCATCATGTTTTTGGACATCACGAGAATTGTGGAAGCTGGTGTCATCGAACTGATTCAGAAGATAATGCCAAAGGACAAAACATAACTCTACAAGATCACGAGCTTTATATTGTTTTGGAGACAATATTTGAAAAATATGCAAGTCAGGCTGTAAAATTTTCCATGGCTGCGTCCAGTCAGGCAAATGAGAGCCTAAGCAATATTACAGCTCATAAGGCTCCAAAAAATCGTTGCTATAGTCTTTCTGAGTCATGTGATTATCGTGTCGCTAGTGCCGTGGCATCAAAAAATGAAGGAGAGAAGTACGTGTTAGACGTCCAACATAAATTATTTTCTACCTCTGGAAATAATACAAAAGTCTTCGCTGAACAGCAGAAGCGAATAAACGATCGCAGAGCGTCACTAGCTCGTCTACCGAAGACAACAAAAAATCGCAATTTCTTAATCCAAGAAAAAGAAAATCGGAGAAAATCAAAGGAAAAATCTGAAGGTGTTCGGTATGAGCCTAACTGTGACATGAACGTCGATCCAGAGGAGCCAATTGCCTCCTTAGATGCTGAGTCGATTATAAATCAGCTTCCCTCAATAGAACTTTCCGCTGAAAGTTGCAATATTTTGTATTTTGACTTGGAGACGTCTGGGTTTGCATCCAAAGCAGATATATTGCAAATCGCTGGTAAGCTCGGAGACGAGAATTTCAGTATGTACATCAAACCCTCACAAGAAATAGATTCCCGAGCCTCCGATGTCGCAGGTCTAAAGATAATTAACGGAAATTTGTATCACCATGAAAAACAAGTTGAGTGTGTATCTATAAAACGAGCCCTCACACAATTCCAACTGTTTTTGGATTCATCTTCAAAACGCAATAATAAATAATTCCATGGTCGATAAATTCGTTAAAATCACCGGATTTTCTGACACGTGTGTCATTTTCAAAAAATTATTCCCTTCTCGAAAAGGACCAGGAGCATTTAAATTGTCGGAATTGGCACGTGATTTATTGAAAATTGAAGAATGTGATGATTTTCACGAAGCCATGTTCAACGTCGAGATTCTGGAGAAATTGACATCATGTTTTATACCTAAAGAAAATCTAGTATCCAACTGTAAGCTTTACAAAGAATCCATTATGCTAAAATTATGTTCTCCACACTTACATGCATTCAAAAAAATCGTATCATCTGCAATTGTTAAAAAAATGGCTATGGCAGAGATAACATTGGACATTTTAAAAAAATGTTACGCAGAGAATGGACGTGAATGCGTAATCCAAATATTGTCAAAGAAAGGTCCAAATAAGAATGTAACTATTACGAAGGACAAAAGAGTGCTGAGCAAAATAGTAGAATTTTTAGCAAATCAGTAATTAAAATGTGTTTTTTAAGGGTTTTTTAAAAGTTGATTAGCAAATGATCATATTTTATTGAAATGTTTTGATTTTTTTCTTGCAAATTTTATTAGTAAATGATAACATATTGTTAAAAAGTTTTTATTTTATTATTTAATATAAATAATAAAATGTTTTCTAGTTTGCATCTATGAATTTAACATTTTATTTACTTCTCCTTTTCCTTTTCAATACGAAGCTTCAAAGCCTTGACATTCGCGCTATGGCTACCGTGGCGCCGCGTGCGTGTGTACACAATACTGACCGTATATCTACATGTATATCTTGGCCGCAGCGTTGCCACGAAGCGCGTCGTAAAATTTTCGTTTTTCAGATTTGTGAACGATTTTCAGTTCAACATTTTTTTCTCCGCATCTAGACGTCAGATCATGTTTTTCTTTTTTTCAATTTTTCGTTATGAAGTACACTAACGTCTTTTTTTTCCTAAAATTTTCGTAAGAACCGATTTCAAGTTATTTCAATAGAAATATTTTCTTGTAATGATTACCATGCATTCAAATGCGAGAATCGCAAAACTTCAAAATCCAACAACTAAAAACCTAGACGTCAGAATCACTTTTCTTTTTTTTTAATCGATTTATAAATTTGTCGCGTATAACATACAATTGTTTCAAAATTTTCGTAAGAAAACGGTTTTCGTGATCGAACTACCTTAACCGAAACAAACACTGTTATGGACTGAAAAGTAATAAGGCGCGAGACACGTGAGAGCATGAGAACAATGCAGCCAGATCGCGCGTAAACTTACCCCCTCTCCAGTCTCTTACGCGCCCATCACACAATCATACTGGCGCGTGTCCGTGAACGAGCGACATCTTCGGAAAGAGCCGAGTACGGTCGAAGTTTTCCGACTGCGCACATTTGACGTTTCTTCGAAAGTTTTTGTGTGATGCGAACGATTTTCGCAAAATGAATTCACAAGCAAAGACACGCTTTGCGACGAAAATGCGGGTACGAAGGCATCGAATCACCAAAAAAAAAAACGTGAAACGATTGCGGATGAAAATATACCAATCCCTATGTTAGGTATGTATAACCTAAAAATGTTCAAGCATAATATTTTACGTAACACGAATTCGATTAAGGACGTTGTCGTGTAAAATAATTTTCGACAGATTTTTTTTTAATTGGTTGAATGATTCTCTAGAATAGTAAGTTCAAAATGAGCGAAAGTTTTTAAAGAATTACCGTCTAGGAGCGCGTGAAAAAGATATTAAAGTTTTAAAATTTGACACGGAGATATTCGAAGTATACACTGTTTATTCAATTCACCTTCTTATGAATTTATGCGCAGATTGGAATGGTCCAAGTACCAGTACCGCACTTCCAGTGCCGACTAAGAGAATGTATGAAGACAGTGACAGCAGTAACGATGAGATGATACTTGAAAACGAAAATGAAAACGATATCACTGCTGAAGGAATAAACAATTATACTGAAAATCAACAAAGTGATCATAACCTCGATGAGGATAATATTAACCACTGTATTGACAATAGTGGTGATGAAACAAAAATATCGACAGATGAAAATCAAACCAGTTATGAGGAGCGAGACAGTGATGAAAGTTTTGAAAGCGATGAAGAGGTTAATGGAAGAAATCTCGACTATGTTACTCGACAAAACGTACAGGACGACGAAAATGAGATCATGGCACTTCGACGGTGGGCACTTGATTCTCATACACCGCACACTCATTTGGATAGTTTGTTAAAAATTCTTCGAGCGAGAGCCTTTCCTTCTTTACCAAAATCGGCAAAAACATTTCTCAACACATCCAAAGCGGTGTACGAAATTAAAGAGTTCAGAAATGATAATGGTGAACGCAACGGTCAATTTGTATTTTTTGGTATTACCAAAACCCTCCAAAAAGTTATAAATACAGATATACATATGGAAAATCTGTTATACTTACAATTCAACATCGATGGCATTCCTTTATTTAAATCCAGCAGTCAACAATTTTGGCCAATACTATGCAAAGTTCATTTCGAACCGGATATATACAAACCATTCCCAGTGGCTATATATGCAGGAACTGGAAAGCCGACTAACGTCAATGAATATTTTGAAAAATTTATATCTGAGATATTAGAACTGCTCCAGGATGGAATATTGATAAATTATAGACTGTTTGAAATTCGCATTAAATGCTTCGTGTGCGACCGACCTGCTCGCTTAATCATCAAACAAATTAAAAACCATGGAGGATATTATGCATGTGAGCGTTGCACGATTAAAGGAGAACGATGTGATAATCGAATGGTATATACGTCTACGAATTGTGACGAAAGAACAAATTACAGTTTCCGTAATCAAGAGCCAATAGAACATCACACAGGCATATCGCCTTTGATTGTAATTCCTCACCTTAATATGGTTACTGATTTTGTATTGGATTTCATGCATCTTTGCTGTTTGGGTGTAATGAACAAATTTTTTAATTATTGGCTGAATGGTACTCGGAAAATTAAATTAAGTCAAAATAGTAAACTTCAACTGTTACATCATCTACTTGATTTACAAACGCAAGTACCACAGGATTTTCAACGCACAACGAGGTCGTTAATCGATCTTCCAAAGTGGAAAGCTACAGAATTCCGATTATTTTTATTATATCTCGCTCCAGTTGTATTAAAAAAAATTCTATCTCGTGACCTGTACAACCATTTCATGCTTTTTCATACAGGCTGTCGAATATTATGCTCAGAAGAGTTGGTATTGAAATTTAACGATCACGCAAATCTTTATTTACGGAAATGTGTACAATTGGCTAGTGATTCGTACGGAACTCAATGCCATGTTTTAAATGTGCATTCACTGATCCACTTGGCTAGTGATGCGAAAAATATGACATGTTCTCTCAGCAAAATTACAGCTTTTCCATTCGAAAACGCTTTAGGGAAAATTAAAAAAATGCTCCGCAGCGGTAAGCGACCCTTGTCCCAAGTATCCCGCCGTTTTTACGAAGAATTCGTAACTTACGATACTAAAATAACTCTACCGCTCATGATATCTATATTACGCAAAAAACAGGGAGAGCATATTCTACAACAATAAAAAAAACTCCGATATAAATCATCAATTCTCACAACGATATCACCTGATAATGTTGTGTTAATTAAAAATAAACAAATTTTAGAAATTAATACCATGTCCTTTCAACATCATGAAGAAAATACTATCCAAATTACAGGAACGATTTTTATGAAAGAAAAACCAATTTTCGAGTATCCATGTAACTCCGGAGAGCTTGATATGTGCAAAATAAAGGAAACGAATCGCGTAAAAATATGCACACTTGAAGATATCACAACAAAAATGGTATGTTTTAAAATTTCTACGGATTCAGTCAAGAAAACATATGTAATTCCTTTTCTTCATTGCTAAATATAGAACATGAAAATAAAACTTATATTTCGATATAATATATATATTTTTGTTCTTGATTCCAAACCTAATAATAACAGGCAAAACCCAAAAAATGTCTACGTCGGATATGGAACCGTTTCATTCTTCACTTATTCAAAAACACCTTTTTTTAGCTAGTTCAGTTTTATATTATATTTTGTATATTTTATGACTTTGAAAATTATTTAACATTGATTGTGTATAAGCGGTGAACAAAATTAATGTGATAGTAGCATGAGCACGGCCGTCTTACGGCAGGCTTTTGCAGGGCTGTATCAGGAGCTTCTCAGGCTTGCCATGTTATGGCAAGCCGTAGCGCTACCTGATCAGGGCCTAGTAGCAAATAAGGCAAACCCTACAAAATTTCTACCCGGCACGGTAACAACTGATTTTCAGCCAATCGAATTTCGATCAGCCGAAATGCAAAATCTATCACCGAGAGCTACTGCCCTCTCGCTCGACACAATACTTACCTTACCGAAATCGCAATTATCGACGTTACTCGAGATCTTGCGAGTACGCCGAAAATCGTATCCCCATGGTCATCGTGCATAGGGGAGCACTTACATCGGCGGCACGAGAGGTTCCCGCTCTCGCCCGCAATCCTCAAACCTCCGCTTCCCCTTATGCACGATGCACCTAACAGCGGGGCGCCGGTATTGCAGCCGGACCTGCATCAATTTTCCGAGCGTACTCGCCGGCCGTTCTTTCCTGACGGGTAACTCGTTACGTCGAGCACTCTTCTCCTCGTCAGGATCGAACGCCGTGCCGTTTCCTCCCTAAAACCATCCCGTGGACAACACTGTCAACTAATAACTCCATTTCTAACGGCATTACAACAAAAGATCAGAATCGGGAGCGCGTACGATCGACGGTTGGTGCGGCGAGGGCAACCCGATAACGGCCTTGGGACTGTGACTTTTCCCCACATCGGGAAAATCACGTCACAATTTATATATATATATATATATTGTGATGTTGCACAACCTCACCCCGCCGGTGGGCTCCAAGGCAACCGTTCCACGCACCTAATCTGCGAAGAAATGTAAGTAAAAATTCATCCCAGGACAACCCCCATCCCTCCCACTCCCCGAAAAGACCCAATAGTAGACCTCAGTGCAAGGACTTGCGTCGTAATCATCGTAACTATCATCTTCGTCATCGTCGTCATCGTCGCCCTCGTCAGCATAGCCATCATCGCCGTCCTCTTCATCATCGCCATCATCGTCATTGTCATCGTCATCGCCATCACCAAGGATATCCTGAGGACACCCCGACTGGTCTAAAATACCACCCGAGGAACTCCCAGGACGTCCACAAACAAGAAAAGAACTCACCGGCACACTCGCACGCTCTCACATCCAAATGTATCGCCAAATGTCATACGTATCGTCCCGTCACCCGTTTACGTGTCATCCATCGACATAGTAATTCGAGTTACGAGGAGATGGCAGCAGTGCGCGGCGAGCATAATCAATTACCATTACCCGTAATCCCGATATCCATGAGAACGACCCTGTAATATCGACCGCCTGCCCTACTTACCTGTATCTCCGATAGATCTCCCTAGTCCGTCCCGAAATTATCGATTACCCATCTCCCCCATTACTGCTCGACCCGTGCCGCTGCTGACCAATTAAAAATTTAGACTGACCCGGCCAATCACAAGGTCGTGAAAAACTCTCGCACTTCCGATAGACCGCATGGTCCTCACTTGGAGCTTACCCACCAAATTGAACGGAGCAAATTTAGAGAATTAGAGTGTGAGAGAGAGAGAGATATAAAATTGCGGTAGTGAATAGTTTGTGAATTATGAATAAAAATAAATACCTTCAATTATTGAAAGACAATTTGATACAAAGTGCTACACAAATGGGGATTGAAAGAACATTCACGTTTTATCAAGACAGTGATCCAAAGCACAAAGCGCGCATTGTACAGGAATATCTGTTATATAATTGTCCAAAAATTTTGCATCCTCCACCTCAATCTTCGGACTTAAATCCCATAGAAAATCTATGGGAAAAATTGGACCAGGGAGTTTGTTCATCACCCCCACGTACGAAAGATGAACTAAAGACGAGATTGCAGGAGGAATGGCTACAGATTACTTCAGACTATTTGAAAATAATTATTTCAAATATGCCAGAACGTCTATACAACATCTATACAATGTTCAAAAAAATATCTACAGATTATAGGTAAAAATAATTTTATGACATATTATTTTTAACAAATATCAATAATGTATTCACAAAAAATGGAATTTTTTTCTTTCAGAAATAACTACGGTACATAATGATTTATACCGATACACCGTCGTGTCCGAATATTTTTGTTACTCACTGTGTATATATATATATATATATATATACAGTCAGTGACGAAATTGAGTGGACACTTTCTAGTATAAAGTGCCGGAACGGTTTTTTATATCATTTCGCCGGTAATTGGGTTAGGCCAATTTAACCAGCGTCATTTTAAAGAGGAGCAATTTTCACCTTCACCATTTACCTTCATTTTGGCTGTTTTAAAAAAATTTTACGATTTTTTTTTTACAATTGCCACCCAGTTTAGAAAAAAAATTGTTGGCCGTTTTCGTGTTTTTCTTTGAGTGGACACCTTTCGTAGTAAAATTTTTTTAGCACATTTCTTTAACTGTGATCGTAAAGGGAGCAATCCAAACTTCAATTTCCTTTTTTAGAAAACATGCCACGATTTTTTTTTTCAAAGATATTTCATTTTTTGAGAAAAAATAGACGGTTTGAAAATTGCTCTGCAGGACGAAAACGATGAGGTTTACAATAAAATCTCAAGATGTTAAAAATTTGTATCACTTTTTGGTGAGTTCACGAGAATTTTTCCAGATATTTTTTTCGAAATTTGTTTTCCACCTATTTCCCGTCAGTTCGATTGATGCGAATACCATGAAAACAATAGAATTAAATTTTTTACTTACATATTAAACTTTGGTCTCTTCGGAGATTTATTCGACGACACCAAAGTTTATTTGGTATGTAAAAAATTTAATTCTATTATTTTCATGGTATTTAGATCAATGGAGCTTCGACCGAAAATAGACGGAAAACAAATTTCGAAAAAAAAATCTGAAAAAATTCTCGTGAACTCATCAAGAAGTATTACAACTTTTTACCATCTTGAGGTTTTGTTGTAAACCTCATCGTTTTCGTTCTGCGCAGCAATTTTCAAATCGTCTATTTTTTCTCTACAAATAAAATATATTTGGAAAAAAAAATCGTATAATTTTTTCTAAAAAAAAGAAATTGAAGGTTGGACTGCTCCCTTTACGATCGCGGTTAAAGAAATGTGCTAAAAAAAGTTTACTACGAAAGGTGTCCACTCAAAGAAAAACAAGAAAACGGCCAAAAATTGTTTTTTCAGAACTGGGTGCCAATTGTAAAAAAAAAAATCGTCAAATTTTTTAAAATAGCCAAAATGAAGGTAAATTGCTCCTCTTTAAAATGACGCTGGTTAAATTGGCCTAGGCCAATTACCGGCGAAATGACATAAAAAACCGTTCCAGCACTTTATACTAGAAAGTGTCCACTCAATTTCGTGACTGACTGTATATATTGAAAAATGCAGTGGTGCCAGATCAACTTCTTTACCATACTACTTTCAAGAGCTTATATATATATAGAGCTATCAACAGCTGATTATAACTGAGTCAAATCAGCAATCGTGAAATATTTCTAATCATAAATTATTAAATATGATCTAGTATAAATTTATACGAGTACAGTTTAAATTGCCCTAAGATTTATTCAATACAGAAAACCTTTGTTCTAACCCTTTTTTTTCGACGATTAATAAATAGTCATTTGACCATAGAGTGGCGCTACTCCTACCTTAAGGGATACATGACTTTGTATGGTGTAAGATATGGTCAAACTACTGGCTAAATACTTCTAAATTCACCCGTCCTGATGAATTACATGCCCATACGGATCCTAGTGGTGCACCATCCATCAGCTCTAGGTTCATGCGGAGCCTTCGAAATATAAACATTGGTGAAACAAAAGTTCCTGAAGCAGACATACAAACTACAGCCAGTGTAGTCTCTCCTCTTTCAGCCGATGTTACACGTGCAACCTGCTTACGCCCCATTTCTGCAAACACCTTCGTATTTTTGGTCGGCACCGTAGACATACTCGTCTCGTCTACGTTGTACATTCGACAAGGTGAAATTCTTTGCGCTTCTTGGACGTCTTTTAATAAAGAATAAAACCTGTCGACTACAGATTTGTTAAATGCACGCGCTCGAGCAGTTGCCGTGGACTCTGGAGCACGAAGGGCAATATTTGGGTGTCGTACACGAAATCCTCTCAGACTCTGATAACCAGATTTTTCTTTTGGGAAAGGGTGTGCGATATTGTTGTGCACTGCCAATTGATATACTAATGATAACAAATCTTGTCGTGTTAGCCCATAAATTCTTCTCGCCATATCTTTACTATGCATTACGCGCTCGATCTCCTGTTCTGGTGTAAAAACTGTTTTTTTTCACCTAAATACTTTACTTCGCCGAGAGCCTCTTTATTTTTTCCTTTGACCCTTCTTTTTAGCGACATAATGGGCACTGAAAATTGCGTAATTGCCGATCTCAACGCCATGCCATCTTTCACGGCATCAAGCGTGGTATAGTCCGTGGCATAGTCTATAATAAAAAAAAATGTATCTTTCGTTAGTGTACATTGTATTCGTTCGGGGCACAGTGTACAAGACGATCTGTGCGGACCGACTTGTACACTGTGCCCCGAACGAATACAATGTACACTAACGAAAGATACAGTCGGTCCGCACAGATCGTCTTGTACACCGCGATCCGGGCGGCTCATCTTGTACACTAATAAAAGGATCATCTTGCCCCACATTCATATTTTTCATTCTACGTTAATAACATAACCTTCAAGCTAACTGCGGTTACAATGCCCATCAAACAAACAAATTGAATATTACAGAAAGCCGGAACAACAACAATAATTGCAATTGACTATCTACATTAAGAGTAACTTAAGCTTGAAATTAACCTTACCTTACATCACGAGCACACAACTTTTTTTTTTTTTTTTATAAATATTCACTCGCGAGTCACACCGCTATTAGGACTTGACTGTTGCGTGAGGGGGTCGGGCCCTAAGTTTTACCGAAAAAAGAACTAGATGGCGGTGATAGTCCCATCGCAATTGAAAAGGATCATCTTACCCCAACGAATCATCTTGTACACCTTTCCCCTACTTTTTGTAATTCTCAGTCCAAAAAAATCGCCGTGACAGGTTTGATGGTAACGATCATTCTCCGATACAATCGAAACAACATTTTCGACTCTATTACGTACCGTATTACTCCATACGAGCATTCAATATTTTATACTTTAAATCATCACTATATACCCTCCTGATTCTGCAGCGAGATTTCGGACTATCATTTATGCATTTTTTGCCGCAAAAGCGGAATTTTCTCTTGAATAAAAATGTTATCACTCTACGGTCGGGAGAAGTTGCGGGTGATTTTTGAACACTTGAGCTTGATTCTGCAATTGTTGAAGATAAATCTTGAATACTTGAGGATGATTCTGCTGATTGTGATGCTTCAAATAATATTGGAGTGTCCTCGACGGGCGACGAGAGTTTCCTTTTTTTGGAAGTGAATATTTTGCATTGTGTATAACGCTTCTAATCCAGTCGGAATAGACATAATTTCGACCAAGTTCTATTCTAAGAGCCCAGCGCTTAGCCAATTTGTTCCTAGGTAGTATGGACCCCCACGAATATGCCCTCAATTTGTCCCCGACAGAACCCGTGTTTTGCAGCCAGGAAAGTTATTTAAACAAATAAAAATCGGTTTTTTCGAGTTTTCTTGATTGGAACCGGTTTTTTTAAAAAAATTTTACAATAAAAGTTGTGCGTTACCATGCCCTCTACAAAATCAGTTCTATGGAAAAATTACGTACGATTGTTAGTTTAACAGTAAATTGTAATTCTTTCGGGTTCACGTTCGCAACAATTTACCATATTATAACATTACATACATATACATTTCGATTTTTAAAGTAGTTTATCATGTGGATAACGCCACTCCCAAGAGAGTCACGTAAAGTTTATCGACGTGCGTCGCCAACTTTAGCAACAATTCTAGACCTACGAAAAAAAAGGGTTTGCCTTTCCCGTCTGTACCTGAAGGCGCACGGCGGCGAAAAAAATTCAGGTGGTTCGATTCACCAAGTATTTTGAGGAATCGATCGACTAGAAAAAAATCGTTAATAAAAATGTTCGTTTTCGGACGATTTAAAATTTTTACTTATAAACAAATAGGAATAACTCCTTAATCCGTTGACGTAAGTAGAAAATTTTTCAGGGATCATATGCATATTTGCGAGACGGGCAATTTAAAAAAAAAAAGTCTCAATATCTCAATTAAAAACAAAGATATGGATATGTTTACGTTTAGTCAATTTAACATTATTCTAAACAACATTTTTGCAAAATTCAAGTCTTACAGCTTTCTACACGCTTTTCTACACAATATCCAATTGGATGCAAACTCTCCCGAGCGTTAATTTTGTTGCAGTGGCCGAGTCATTTTAATCGGCCGCGCGCGAATCTGCACCCGCCGTCGTCGACGCGGTCGGGCGGTATGGTGGGGGTCGCGCTCCTGGCCCCGTGCCTCGTCTCGAGCGCTTACGCAACAATTTGTAGTAGAATAATTTTTTTTTTTTAAACCAATGTATTTTTTCCCCCTCAACTTGAATATGCTATTGAAAATGAAAGATCTTCAGTATTGTTACACGTCTCGATTAAAAGTGGCTGATAATAATTTTTGCATCGTAATTTTAATTGCAATATTTCACGCATCATAATATTCAATATTTTGCATTGTTATATTATCGTGCCAAATAAAATAGTACATGTAATGGGGCCAAACATATGACGAAAGTATTTTTTGCGAAATCTCATTTATTACAGTGTATTATTTACAGAACTATTAACTGAAATTTGGTTACAAAACTGTATTATATTTTATAATTAAACCAATTTCGGACTTTTCGTTCCAAGATCTCGGTTGAGACTGCTGTCTCAACCGAGCTGTCTCTCAATTTACTGTTAAACTAACAATCGTACGTAATTTTTCCATAGAACTGATTTTGTAGAGGGCATGGTAACGCACAACTTTTATTATAAATTTTTTTTTAAAAAACCGGTTCCAATCAAGAAAACTCGAAAAAACCGATTTTTAATTGTTTAAATAACTTTCCTGGCCGCAAAACACGGGTTCTGTCGGGGACAAATTGAGGGCATATTCGTGGGGGTCCATACTACCTAGAAAAAAATTGGCTAAGCGCTGGGCTCTTTGAATAAATCGAATGTCTATTCCGACTGGACTTTTCCTGCAATCTGTATGGAACGTATTAACTCCAGTACTTTCCCAATAAATGCATTTTTCATCTTTTTTCTCTTTGCTTGACTGAATAAGAGTTTTGTTCCGTCTAAGCCAGAATTCGTACAGCACCACTCGCGTGATCGAGCGCTGATCGATCGAGGCAGCAACGTCGCGATTTGTCCGAGCGACGCTTCCCCCTCTCTCAGAGTGGGTTAACGGCCGAACGATTAACGGACGCCGGTTAATCGTTATTAACGTGAAAGGTCTCGTTTACGGTACACGCGCTCGAGTGACAAGTTTCTATACAACGACTTTGCTCATGCCTGTGTATTGCTCGACCTTCTCATTTTATCTCGGCCCGCCTTATTTTATATGTGCTTCCTGATTGGCGACGACGGCTCGCGATAATAAGGTAGCTTCTCTCGAATTGTGGACCACGAGACATTGGTGAACGATTATCGCTTGACGGGCTCCATTGTTAACGCGGTCGGCTCGTGGCAATCTACCGGCAACGAATTCAGACGACTATAGAAGGAACTTGCTTATGTCGCGATTGAAGCCAAGTTTTTGCCTCCAGAAATTGCCACTTGGCGTCGCAGCGGTCGATTGTGACGTCACTCGGGATCGTATACACCCCGTAGGCGGAGTCACGAGAACGTGACGCTCTGCTCTCTCTCTCTCTCTCGTCTGTAAATTGCTAAACAGCTTTGAGAGTCGGACGATCGTAACCCCCTCGAATAATTTTTTATTTGTTCATTTTTTTTTTATTATTTTCTTACT
Organism: Netelia melanura; assembly: GCA_964007305.1. Taxonomy (NCBI): domain Eukaryota; kingdom Metazoa; phylum Arthropoda; class Insecta; order Hymenoptera; family Ichneumonidae; genus Netelia; species Netelia melanura. The sequence goes on from OZ023255.1 coordinate 22,563,148, forward strand.
TCGTGCATACAGAAATATTTAAAAAACATTTTTTATTTTTTTATTATGTTTTTTTATTATATTATTTCCTTACTTCGCGCATACAGAAATATTTTATATTCGATAAATGTTAACACGAAAAAATAAGAAAAATGCCAGGAATTTTAATCTACTTATTCATGCCCACTCTTAGCTAATTTTAGTTCACGCCTTGCCATTAATTTATAATATCATCCTACAGCGATAGCAATTCAACAAACGTGCGTGAGCTAAAATTACTCGATGGAAACCACGCGAAGGTGGTGGACGTCTTCCATCGGGAGGGGAAGGATGTAATGAAAAGCGGGAGGGTTGGAAATAGGATTGTAGCAAAATAAACAAAGCAGATTTAAATGCCTAAGAAGCATGCTAAATTGAGGGTAAATGTTCCTTTAAGTAACCATGCGTGAATTAGTAACTGCATGCACCCAATTGTGTACATTATCTGCAGCGTATAGACTTGAAAGAAATTAGTAATATATATCATGAGAAGTATTAGTTCGGATAAAAATCGTTTGTACATAATCTATTAAGGCAAAACGTGGTCATTTATTGGAACATTATTCTCTCCAATATTTTGTTAAATCTAAACAAAATGCATATTTACAGCGTGTACGCGAATGCATGCACGTCACGTACAAAATTAGGGACCCCGAGGGGCCTCACTTCCGCAGTATTTTAAGACTCCAAACCCTCTATCATATGTTCGGTGTATGCATGCGCGTTTCTTTTAACAGGTGCACTACTTATTAATGTGTAAATTTTTTTAATTTTCGATTCTGTTGGGTCGCGGTACCCTTCAGACTGCGTTTGAAATTGATCGTATCGCGGATATCTCGCGATTTCCATTTTAAATAAACAAATAAATGCATACGGACGAAATTTTTTTTAATGAATTCCAGGTGGAGTGCGCAATCTCCGACAATGGACCAGAATTCGAAGTGTTCTCGAAATACAGCATTGCTGATGCAGATTTCGAGGTGCTTTGAAACGTTATTGACGTGGCAAATACGGTGAAACTCTGAATTAAAACTTTTGTATGATGTGATCACCACGTCAAGAAATTTATCACATGGAACTTGCAAAGAGCCGAGCTCATCATTTGTGTGATTTTTATAAGATTTCCAAAAAATCAGGAGATCATTTGTTGTTTCAAAATACTGATGACCCCTCGTCAACGTATCGCTGCAACGTTGGCAGTTGAATTTACTTGCGCATTTATAGATGAGGTACCCTGCAACGTACTTCATCGAGCATTCTTCGAGGGGATTTATTATTTCAAATTTACTATCAATATTACAACTTTCCCCCGTCTCATCTGATTTTCGAGTCACATCGACTTCTGTTCCATTTTGCATAGGATCGACATCTCGAGTAACTTCGGACGTTTCTCGGATTCGAGCAATTTCGCACTGCTCGTCCGTCTCGAAAGCGAGGAATGCGATCGAATCATCGGGCTCGCAGTTCGTTGCTGCCGGAGGTTTCATCAGATGCGCCGTCATGGCATACTGAAGATTCCGCCGAAAGCACATTGCAGACGGATTATCATTATGACCGGCGCGATCCCGGATAACGGCGAAAAGATTTTCTATTGGATCTTGATTTAATCTGGAAGAGATTAAATAAAGATCCCCGCCATTCCTCATATCGTCCCACAAGCCGAGCACGCTCCTAATGGTCAATCGGAAACCCTCAAAGCACGGTGGGTTCTTTCCGATTGAAACGGTCTATTTTTCGAGCCACTTGAGCGACGTATGGAGAAAATCTTCAACCTGAAGTTGCGCACTCGATAAAGCACATCTCAGCGGGTTTGGATCCGTACAACACCGGCTGTTCAAACAATCGAACAGATCGTTTAATTTTTTAATAAAATTGGCGGTTGAAATGCAGTCCGGATGCTGCAGTTCGCCCGTGAATTTACCAACGTTTATCGCGGCCGAAACCGAACGGCTAAAGACTTGGGTCGCGAGGCTCACTTGCATTTTTTGAAACGCGTTCGGCTCTCCGTGAAGATCTGTGAGCTTTGGGGCGGCTTTACACATCCGGTGCCGTTCGATACTACGTAGTTCGCGAATTACCTGCCACGGAACGCGATCATTATCAATTATAAAATCTCGCACGAGCAAATTATTGCGGACGCTTTTTATCAAATGTGGTACATCGTACCCGAAAAAAATGTTATGCCCGGCACATTCAATGTATGACTTCGTTTCGCTGACCCCCATGGACGCTATCGTAGTACGATTATTCGATCCTTGATTGCATACCATATACCGAACATTAAATCCAATTCAAAAAAGTGAATTCAAAATCATTTCTACGAGGGATTTTAAAACAACGTTCCGCACGTTTCCATGTGAAACGACGTACGAAAGCGGCTGCTTCCAAGCAAATTAAAGCCCGCGAATCATGAAAACGAACGCGTAATTCGCGATTTTATTAGATCGACCGAGTTCGCCGAAGTCTTCAAAACCTTCGACCAAATCGTCTTTCGAATTATATTCTAAAAGCCGCTTGATCGACATTTCGTCCCACATTAGAACACACTGCGCCTCGAGTCCCGTCATTGCTTTAGATTTCGTCGCTAATTTTGCAAAAATGCCGGGACTGATTCCAGGCGACAGATGGAGGTTGTTCACCCACGTGCGAATCGCTTTAACACATGGCAATGCAAAATCATAATTATATTTTAAATGAGAATATGCATTCGGCGATTTATAATACAAAGATAAAGCAAATTGCTTTTCCTCTTTTGTATATGGCAGTTTCTTCACATGATTTATTTGCATCTTTAAAAAATTTAGTTGGTCCTTGGTTAGCAAATCTTTAGCCTTAGCAAATGCGACGGCCTGAGTTGTTTTTTAACGCTGCCTGTAATCGCCGAATCATTTGATTTTTTATCGTTACTTTTGGACGCAAAGTGATCACTAATTGTCGCAGTTTTCGCTCGATAGGGGTGCAGCATTTGCCGTTTAATTTCGCGTGTTTACCTCGTTTCGCGTTCAATGGTCGGCGGATGACAATCGCGATCGCGGTATTGTCCGGTACGGCTTCGGCAATCTCGCGGGTGTTTTTATCGATAATTTCTTGATTTACTGTGGCGATATTTGCATCAATAGGTAGTGCACCATGCTTTATGCGGACTCTGCCTGTCACACCAAACGGTATTTTATCAATCTCCAAAAAGTGCTTGCTACAAATCCTGACATCGTTCATTCATTTCGTTGTCAGCAGTGCTAATGAGGTGTTTTGGGATCGAAGGATCCATAGCCGTCGACTGCTAAATGGGTAAACAAAATAGTCACTAAATAAACTCAGAGGCACACCAAAATGCAGAAACACGATTTTTTCTGGTAGGAAAGAAGACGTATGGCGAGGTTCACGGGCATCGCGTACAATGTTGCGAAATACACATAAAGACAGCTTACATATTCCCCTTGTTAAGCCAACCCCCTAAAAGTGCCTTAATTAGAGCAAAGCCTTTATTTTCATATCCATAGAATAAAAGTATTTATAAGAAATACCGAATTCATTTGTCAATAGAATAACAATATACGTAAGAAATACCATACTTGTCTATCGATAGTATAAACACATACAAAGAAATGCGATGCGCTTTCACAGAACAAGGCCTGCATAGTCTCCAAATATTAGAAACACCGAATGTCTAGACTGTGTAACCTGACCTAGTGTCGCCCAGGCTGCAAGACGACATCTTCAGATACTTCTAAGATCTAAACATAACGACGACCCTTAGTTTGATAAACTCCAGAACCACGTATGTTACCCGCTTTCCCACCATCACTTTCCCACAAAAATTGAGCATCGACGACTCATAGAGCGACTTCGAATGCAGATTCGTTAACTGTACTTCGTGCAGAGAGGTCCTCTCTCTGGAGCCCATCTGACTGGAGCTCAGTACAATTAGTTGTTACGCCAGTTGTACTCCACGTTTTATAAACGGGATGATAGTTTAAAACTTTGTCAAATCAAAAACATATCATTCGCATCCGCTTGAAGTGAATATCATTGTAATAAAATATTAAATAAATCATTACGTGCTAACACTCGCGGTCATCTCCTTTGTGTTAACCCGAAGACATGTTGTGATACCTAAACAAGCTCTGATTCTTCGCATGTGCACATCGTATTCATCAAGGGTTATCCTCCTTCTTCGAAGACATCGACGGCTACAACTACGAAGTCAATAGAAGGGAAACACACCTTGTCTATCATCGATCAACATTTCGATAAGTATCCACACACACACAATATTCATTTCACTCCTCATATCGGTTCTGATACTGACTACGAAGGAAGACTGCGTGGTCTATAAAGACACCGTTGGGCAACAGACCTATTGTTACGCGTATTACTATTCTGACACGTAATACAGCCCTGGAAAGGCTTTACCAAAAAACTTAACCTGGCGATTCGAAAACCATGGGTTCTTTATGAGACGAGATACCTTGTGATGTGTACATTGCACAAGGGCAGAGTTAATATTGAACCCCAGTTGGATTTGAATCATCTTTGAGCTATTTGCGTAACACCCTCCCGTGGAAATCGATGAAAACTTATATTCGGATCTTTCCGTTTCGATACTGAACACCCACTATACACAAATACGTTTGTTAGCGGCATTCTAACTTCCTTTATAGTATAAAAACGGGCCAAGCTAAACAAAACAATCACGCGTGGTCGTATGCCGGCTCGTACTGGGGATGTCAACACAGAGAAAAAGAGAGACAGAACGACAACACCGAGCGCCTCTAGTCACTGGCGTGCACACCCGAGTATCCATGGGCAACTCGCAAAATCGCCGTCTCTCACGATCCAATTTATTTCTGTATATTATTTTCAACATTTTCTATGAAACAATATACACTGCCCAAAAAGAATTGAAGACTTTTTTCCGATGATCAACATTGGTAATATTTAACAGCATGTAACTTTGGTTGTATTCGTCGTATGAGGATGAAAACAAGCAATTTAAAGATTGGTTGGTCTCTTCTTTAACAGTCGTCGAGGGATTTAACTCATGTAGGAACTCAATGAAAAAAAATATCTCGAAGAATGTTTAAGAAGAAACTTCAAGCTGGAAATTGTTGTTTTTTCATCTCCGTGTAACAACCACAACCAAACTTACGGACTATCGCATATTGACAATTTTATTGAGAGAACAAAAAATTCTTGTCATTATTTTGAGCCGTGTGTATATATTTTTGGCTTATTAATTAATAATTCAAATAGTAAAGATCACATAACTTTTACAATTCGTTAAAATTATACTTATTTAACGTATGATTTACGGAGTTTAAATTGATATTGCATACTTAGTTATTTAAGAATATGTCTTTATCTTTTAATATCATTTATTCTTTACTACATTACATTCTACACGTGCAAAAATAAATAACATATTAGGGAAAAAGGAGGGAAGCCAGTTCATCATGTCGCTAGTAATTGGAGTACCAACTCGAGCATTCTTGTTTTGCTTTATACGACGTATGTTTCATAAATCACTATCAGACATTAGCCAAGTTGGTAAAGTTCTGCCTCCTGAGTTACAATCTCACGCGATCAAAAACCCTCTTCTGTTATATCTTTTTTTATTTTTTCTGATGTTCAAAATTAATTTTTACGACTTATTACTTTATAATTCAAATTAAATTCAAAGAATAATCTATTTTCTATTAACGTTATTAACATTGTTAAGGTCGATATTATATACCAATCAGTGGGGTTCGGCAGTGGCAGCTCAGAAAACGAGAGAGTCGGCACGAGAACCCCACTGTATACCTCGCATTAGAGAAAGCGAGAAGGAGCTACTACCATGCCAGGTTGTAAGATGCCATGAAATTTGGTTGGCGGATGTCCCGCACCGAATGCGAGGCGCGCAAAGATCGCGGTCGAGCGAGAGTGCACACGACGACAGTCCGCTGCCGGCATTAGGAAAGGCAACATCTGCATATATTTCATTTTTGTATTCACTGTTCTAATAAATATCCTTTCTATCCAACGCGCCTTAAGTGAGTCATCCGACAACAGGAGAGTTTAAGTATTGTATATTGACTCCCCATATATCCTACAATTTCAGAAGTGGGATTCATGTGAGGGAAAAGGAAACAGTGAACTTTATGTATAACGGCAGCGCGTATTAAGTTATGGTTAACCGGTGTGTAATTAAGTGATACAGCATCGGACTTATGTTTATGAAAGTTATGATCAAACGAGTCTTCTGACCCTGTGTAAGAGGGAAGCAGGGCACACAGAAGACAATTAAGGCATATTTTTAGTGTTTGTGTGTGTGGACGAGAAATCCTTTGTTCGCTGTGCTAGACGCGAGCGCGTGGCGTAACGTACGCGTCGTTCGAGAATTTTCGATAGGTAGCACGCGACGGTTTATGAACACTTACCGACGGTAGCAAGACAGTGGGCGACACCTATCGAACGTATCAGTAAACATTGACGACGGGCCAAGATGGCCGCTCTTTTATGACAGCTGACGCTGTGTTTATGTTGTGATTTGTTGTGATTTGATATTAGGCGTGGCACGATCAACATTTTGGAAAACATTATCGTGCGCGATATTAAGGCGACCGTAATTCGTCGCGAATATTAAAGGTGAAAGATTTCTTTCGGGCAGTGAACCATAGTTGTAACTGCAATGGACGCAGTAAATCTGCTCACTGTACCTCAGCTTAAGGCGAAATTAAGAGTACGAGGGCTGTTAACGACGGGATCGAAACAGCAATTACTCGCCAGATTGATGGATGCCGATCCGGGGGGAACCTGGGCGGACGAGCCGATATCCCCGGAAGACGATTCGGCAGGCAACGAACCACAAATTCAGTTGGATCGCGACCGAAATGAGGTGTTATTGCAAGAGCTTGAGGTGACTCGTCGAGAGCGGGACGTTGCACGACGAGAAGCGGAAGTGGCCCGACGGGAATTAGAAGTGGCAAATTTACGAAACCCCGAAAATTTACGAGAAGACGTACGAAGACCCTTACGACGAGAAGCAGAGGCGGTTGAAGCGCCGCCACAATTACGTGCGGACGTCAAAGGCATTGCTGAACTGCTAGGCGATTTTGACGGGACAAATCCTTATTTCGAGGAGTGGGAAAAGCAGGTTCGATTGGTCAAAAGACTTTTTGCAGTGGACGAGGCAATTATGAAAATAATTATCAGCTCGAAACTCAAGGCGAAAGCGGACAGATGGTTCCGTTCGAGATCGGAGTACACGGAGATGACGCTCGAGGAGCTGCTCGAAGCAATGAAAGCCGCATTTGATCAGCAACCCGGAAAAATCGATCGTCTGAAGGAATTCGAAGCTAGGATGTGGCGGCCGGACGAATCGTTCAATAATTATTATCACGAAAAACTTATTTTAGGAAATTTAGTACCGATCGAAGAACGCGACTTATTGGAGTATCGGGTAGACGGGATTCCTGATCTTACAATACGGAATCAAGCCCGAATGTTAAACTACCAATCCGTGAGAGAACTGCTGGAGGGATTTCGCAGAATCACTCTTCCCCAAGTCAGTAAGAAAGACTCACAGTCCGGAGGGAAACCGGCAATGGAGAAGCCCGCAGTCAGGATAAAATCCGACGTGAAAATACCGAGAACGTTGACGAAGGGAGGAACCAGCGAGAAGTCGATTAAGTGTTACAATTGTAACGGAATGGGACACATCGCCAACGATTGCCCTAAACCGAAGCGAGAACGGGGATCTTGCTTCACCTGCGGCGAGATGGGACATACGGCGAAGTATTCCCCAAAGAAGGAGACGAAGGACAACGTGAATATGTCGCAAGCGTCCAACGTCTATGAGGATCCGGCTCACGAAGACAGTATCGAGCATCGGAAGCTCGTAACGTTCGAGATTAAGGACTCTAGCGCTCTGCGAGTATTATGTGTAGACACGCTTCTTGATACTGGCAGCCCGATTAGTTTCATCAAGGAACGATTTGTTCAAAAACAGGGGCTCATCCCAATAGATTCGACGGATCGCGGCTATTGCGGATGTAAAAATGTCCCATTAGATCTCTTAGGGAAGGTTTATGCGACTATCTCGATTGGAGATGTTTCGAGAGAAAACATTCGAGTTTACGTGGTTACGGAGGACACATCGTTGACGCCGGCTTTGTTAGGCCGCGATACGTTATCCAAATTCGGGATAAAATTGACGTCACCGATGGACGAGAAGATGTGGCAAGAAAACATGAGCGTTAATGCAATCGAAGGCAGGAACCGCGCAGTCGACGATTTACAAGTGAATCCGGAGGTGCCTTACGAGGCGAAAGCCGAATTGGAGCACATTTTTCAGAAATGGTACGTTGACTATCCGAGGCCTACGGAGCCTAAATTCAAAGCGGAGTTGAAATTGCGATTAGAAGATCCACGACCATTCCACTGTACCCCACGTAAACTTTCTCAGGACGAAAAGCAAAAGCTTCAAGTCATTTTAGACAAATTATTAGGAAATGGTTACATTCAAAGTAGCGACTCCGAATTCGCTTCACCAATCGTGTTGGCAAAAAAGCGAGACGGCAAACTCCGAATGTGCGTCAACTACCGGGCTCTCAATAAAGCTACGGCGAGAAATAATTACCCGATGCCACTGATCGAGGATCAACTAACGATTTTAAGGAATAAAAAGTATTTTACGTTGCTAGACTTGAAGGACGGATTCCACCACGTTAAAGTCGCACCAGAATCCGTCAAGTACACGTCATTTGTGACACCTTTGCGCCAGTATGAATGGTTAAGAATGCCTTTCGGACTTCGCACAGCGCCGGCGACTTTTCAGCGCTACATTAATAACATTTTTGCCGACTTCATGAGATCCGGAGACATGGCCATTTACATGGACGATATCTTAGTGGCTACTCAGACGATGGAGTATCATTTAGAGATCCTGGAGAGGGTATTTAAAACCTCGTCGGACAACCTTTTGGAGTTACGGCTAGATAAGTGCTACTTCCTGCAGACGGAAGTAGAATACCTGGGGTATGCGGTTTCGGAACTGGGTGTAAAACCAACGAAATGTGGCACCGAAGCAGTCGAAAGGTTTCCCATTCCCAGGAGCACGAGGGATGTACGCAGCTTCCTCGGACTATGCTCATATTTTAGAAAATTTATTGGAAACTTCGCGACGATTGCGAAACCCCTTTATGACCTGACAAAAGCAAACGCAACCTTCCATTTTGGTGGGACGGAGTACAGCGCTTTTGAGACACTCAAGGCGAAACTTACGGAAGCTCCGATCTTGGCCATTTATAATCCGAACGACCACACCGAACTGCATTGCGACGCGAGTTCGGCGGGATTCGGAGCTGTCCTTATGCAGAAGAAAGCAGACGGAAAAATGCATCCGGTATTCTATTATTCGAGGCGAACGACAGAGAGCGAATCAAAACTGCATAGTTTTGAACTAGACACTCTCGCAATCGTCTATGCCTTGGAGAGGTTTCGGATTTATGTTCAAGTTCTAAAATTAAGATCATGACCGATTGTAACGCGGTCACAATGACACTGAAAAAACGAGACGTCAATCGGAGAGTGGAGAGATGGGCACTCGTTTTACTGAATTACGATTATGAATTGGACTACCGGGCGGGTACATGCATGCGTCATGTAGATGCTCTCAGTCGAACCATCGGCATAATCGAAGAGAACCCTTTTGAATGGAACGTGACGGTGTGCCAGGGACAGGACGGAAAAATTGTCGAGACACGTAAGAGACTGGAACAAACGGAGGACAAATTTTACGAACTAAGAAATGGCCTCGTGTACCGCAAACATGGAGACAAGTTATTGTTTTATGTGCCGGAACAGATGGAGCGGAACGTTTTGTACAAGTACCATGACGAGTGCGGTCATTTCGGAACCGAAAAGACGGCTCAAGCAATACTTGAATGTTACTGGTTCCCCAAACTTAGAGAGAAAGTGGAATGCCACATCAGGAACTGTCTGAAATGCATTTCATTTTCACCGATCAGCGGGAAAGTTGAAGGCCACATCCATCCAATTCCGAAGGGAAATGTACCTTTCAACACGGTACACGTGGATCATTTGGGGCCTATTGATAAGAAGGGATTAATTAAGCAGCACTTATTAGTAGTCGTGGATTCCTTTACGAAGTTTGTAAAACTTTACCCGACGAAGACGACGTGCAGTAAAGAAGCGATCAGTAGTCTGCAGCAATATTTCGACCACTATTCACGGCCAAAAATTATCATTACGGACAGAGGTAGCTGTTATATGAGCGCCGAATTCGAGGAATTTCTCAGGAACAATGAGATTCAGCACATTAAGATTGCGACGGGCTCACCTCAAGCAAATGGCCAGGTGGAGAGGGTCAACCGAACCCTTACACCAATGCTAGCCAAATTATCTGACCAATCTACGGGCAAGTATTGGTACAAGATTATCAGCGAAGTCGAGTACGCGATAAATAACTCTGTAAGCAAGAGTACCGGGGATACGCCCAGCCGACTATTGTTTGGTGTGAGACAACGGGAGAAGGCTACCGACAATTTACGTGACTACGTAGAGGACGTAAACGCTCAAGGACGAGCCGATTTGGACGGAATTAGACAGCAACCATCTGATCGCATCTTGCGTTCTCAGGCGTATAATAAGGGTTAAGGGTTAAGGGTGTCGATTAAGAATTTCGACAGTACGGCAGGAGCCTCCCATAAACTCATGCCTACATTTAAAGGACCGTATAAAATCACGGCGAAGCTCGGGAACGATAGGTATGAAGTCACCGACGTAGATGGATTTCAGAACACCCAACGACCGTATAGGGGTATCTGGCAAGCTTCAAATATCAGGCCATGGTATCGAGCCTGAATCACACGAAACGCAATTTATCGGTCTTAGTTTCATTCTTATTTTCACTTTGTTTGTTATGGTATTATTAACATTAGTCTGGCGAGGACGCCAGAGAGTCAGGATTGGCCGAATGTAAGATGCCATGAAATTTGGTAGGCGGATGTCCCGCACCGAATGCGAGGCGCGCAAAGATCGCGGTCGAGCGAGAGTGCACACGACGACAGTCCGCTGCCGGCATTAGGAAAGGCAACATCTGCATATATTTCATTTTTGTATTCACTGTTCTAATAAATATCCTTTCTATCCAACGCGCCTTAAGTGAGTCATCCGACAACAGGAGAGTTTAAGTATTGTATATTGACTCCCCATATATCGTACAAGGTCGAGAAACGAGAGAGTCGGCACGAGAACCCCACTGTATACCTCGCATTAGAGAAAGCGAGAAGGAGCTACTACCGTGCCAGCACAGAAAAAGAGAGAGTCGGCATGAGCACCCCATTGTATACCTCACACGAGAAAAGCGAGAAGGAGCGACCTCTCTCACCAATCACGACCGAGCTAGCTCGGTCGTGATTGGTGAGAGAGGAGGCGGAGCTACGCCGTAACGTTATGTAAGGTATACGTGAACGCGTCTGTGTGACCTAACACATTCTTGTAGCGACGTCAGCGCCGCTGGTGAATGGGGTGCGAAGCTCAATGGGGTTATCGTTTTCTGGCGTCAATCTAAGACCAAGCAAGTTCCTTCTATATAGTACAGGCAATAGAGGAGCCCGTTACTCTTGGCCATAATGCATTTTGGGCCTGGTCTTATTTTATTATTTAAATAGATTCAGTATGACCTACTGAACATAAAAATTCAAAATGCAACCTAATTAACTTTCCGCACATGCCGCCATTTGCAAAAAACCGTTTCGGCCTATATCTCCGTAACCGTGCACTTGAGACTAAAAATGGTCATGATCTTTATTATAGATAATGAAATTTCCTATCTTTTCTGTTAAATAATTTTTTTTGTATCACTTACCGTTTACGCCGTATATGACTATTACTTTTCTTTTTCTGACTTTTTTTTTTATTCGCTCATCTCTCTTCTAATAATTATTTAAACAATAAACTGCTAGTAACCAAACTTTTAAAGCGACAAATTTTCTACAACTTTTATTTTGAACTTATTTTTATAAAATTAATATTTTTGAAGTTATGACGCGTTCAATGTTGTACTACCGGGTGCATGGTCAATAAAAACGAGGTATGCATGCGGGTATGTATTATGATGAGAATTCAATAAATATGTAAAAAATACGCACACTAGTGATAGAATCAGCAATAAATAATTTGCCTTCTTACGTTGAAAAACAGCGACTATCTGTTGAAATATTTTTTTAATTTATATTTTATTTGATATAGTTAAATAGTATTTTACCTCGAATCGCCCCTCGATTATTATCAAATAATTAATTCTTCATCTTCGTCCTCGCTGCATGGGTCTTTATCGGTATATATTATTTTCTGAAGATTTGTATAATGACAAATTAACGGAGGAGGTAGCATCTTTTTATGCCGGCGAAAATGACGAAGAAAACGTGGATATATTGGCAATTTCACCGCTCGCGAAACGGACGAGAATCGAAGATGAGTGATTTTGTACCCTTTTCCAAAATACATATTATATATATTGTTAAATAAATTTCCAGTTTCATTATTTGTTTGTTTCCTTATGCCATTAGTATATGATTAATTATTTGATAATAATCGAGGGGCGATTCGAGGTAAAATACTATTTAACTATATCAAATAAAATATAAATTAAAAAAATATTTCAACAGGTAGTCGCTATTTTTCAAGGTAAGAAGGCAAATTATTTATTGCTGATTCTGTCACTAGTATGCGTATTTTTACATATTTATTGAATTCTTATCATAATACATATATACCTGCATGCATACCTCGTTTTTATTAACCTTGCACCCCGTAGTACAACATTGAACGCGTCATAACTTCAAAAATATTAATTTTATAAAAATAAGTTTAAAGTAAAAGTTGTAGAAAATTTGTCGCTTTAAAAGTTTGGTTACTAGCAGTTTATTGTTTAAATAATTATTAGAAGAGATATGAGCGAATAAAACAAAAAAAGTCAGAAAAAAAAGTAATAGTCATATAAGTCGTAAACGGTAAGTGATACAAAAAAAATTATTTAACATAAAAGATAGGAAATTTCATTATCTATAATAAAGATCATGACCATTTTTAGTCTCAAGTGTACGGTTACGGAGATATAGGCCGTAACGGTTTTTTGCAAATGGCGGCATGTGCGGAAACTTAATTAGGTTGGATTTTGTATTTTTATGTTCAGTAGGTCATACTGAATCTATTTAAACAATAAAATAACACCAGGCCCAAAATGCAGAAAAAAATCCTCTATTGCCTGTACTAATAGTCGTCTGAATTCGTTGCTACCTGTAAGCGAGCTACGCTCAAAACGCGGATCGGCAGCCATCTGTTGCTCGACCCTTGTCTAGAAACGCTCGTGTCGGTTCGGTGTTCGGGATTAGGCTGATGACGAAGAATAATACGTCGAGAACGTTTCCTGCCATCGCGCGTCTAAACCGTCATCGAGGTTTCCTTCGCTTATTGAGACCACACGGACCATCGATATCTATAGGTTTTCGACCGTCTCGGTATGCTCATTTGTGAGTCGCCCTAGGTGTGTGTTCGTGTGCCTGTACATTTGTTGACGTCTCGAATATCATCAGTAGTTTGCGCTCTCTTGGATCATCGAGTACGCGCAATGCTCAGTGTGGACAATTTATTATTTTCCCTCGCTCTCCTTTATCCGCTAACCAGGTCTTCGCGCAAACAAGTTTGCGTACATTTTTTTCACTGTAACCACATCACTACACTCATTATGTAAAGGCTTATTACACATAGAGCAGATTAAATTGTCTTCTATTCTGTTCTGCTGTCCGTTCTCGATACATCCCCGAAAAAAAAACTTTGCATTCGTCCTTTTTATGAACGTTCATAGAAGCGCCACAACACCTATTTATTTCCGTCTCTTTCTATCGCACCGGAGCAGTGGAGCGCCGATGCGCACGAAATCGACTCTGTAGCCGAGGCGCTAACTAGTGTGCGTGAGTATCAGTGACGCGTCGATCCCCGGCAGTGTGCGAGCGCGCACACTTGTCGGGGCGAAGCGTCCGTGAGCCTTTGATCGCGTCGCGAAAAAACCAAAAGTTAAGGGACTCGGCATTGCTTTTGGATGGGAGATGGACTTCTTTTTCCTAACTCGCAGCGGAACGCAAAATGTCGCGCGCGGCGTGTTTTTTTCGTATTTTTTAATGTTTTTTACCCCCTTGTCCCCAACAAAACAAGCTTAAATTTTAAATATTACTTTGGAATGGTGTTCTGTGTTGAGGATAAGCGAAGATAGCGAGCGGGAAAGACAAGAGACCGATGGTCTCACGACAATTCTACGTGTCTATATTTGAAATACACAACAGACCGGGGTCAACAGTTTTTCAATCTCCGCTCAAACGAACTCTGACAGACACGGTTCGTCCTCGGTAGGAAGCGAACGGTCGTTGCGGTACGCGGTGGCACTTAGTTACCTTTATAAACTTGTTCACTTGTAATACATATAATATATACGTTTATTAGAACCTGTGTCCTGAAATTATTTACTCTCGATCCACATACTTTTTCATCATTCTGGATAGTATATCCAAAAATCAGCCTTGTTCGAACTATTTTTAAATTTTCGTAAAATTGGCATTTTTTGACTAGGCTATTATTGGGTAGTTGTACTTTTGATTTCCAATTTTAGTTCTTGAAGTTGTATTTTGTTTCATTGTATTTTATCTTTATATTTTATCTATCTTATATAGAAGTGAGGTATATTTTATATTGACATTTTCCTATCACATTGTAAGGCACGTAATAGTGGTAATTTATAATAATTGTGATTAGGAATGGAACTATGAAGTAATAGTTGCATATTAAAGTATTTATGTATTGTGTTATTGTGCATTTAATAATTTCTGTATCATGATTAATTGTTGAGGTAATTTGTATTTGAGTTTAAATGGTAGGTTGGCGATGGAATTATTATTCCTTATTTTTTCTAAGATTTTTAGTTTATTGATTTGGGTTGTGTAGAATTTCCTAGTATTGTCGAGTAGGATTGTTTCGAAGTCTTTAATTTTCGCAATTTTTCTTATTTTTGTATTATTTGTATTTGGAGGGTGGGGTGTGATAATTCTAAGTATTCTATTATAGATTCCTTCCAATTTTTCAATGTGTGATTTAGCCGCAGCATGCGGTGAGTTTTGCTCGCCCTTTTATACGAAAGTTTCTCGTTTTTTCTACCGCCTTTTCTTTTCTCCCATAGGTGGATCCAATCGGCCAATCGCCAATTTTGCCGCTGTTTTCGTCACATCCGTCGACGATATAGGTGGCGCTGGCGCTGTTCCGGAGAGGTCTCTGTACTTCTCGGCGGGGAATTATGAATGTCTTGGCGATGATGAGGCGTGAACGTCTTATTACCCCCCTGCAGATGTTCAAGTTTTATCTTTTTGTTTGGGCATCGTTGTATTAATTGGTATCTTTCTTTTCTTATAAGCCCAAAGATTGGCCTGTATACACTGAGAGAAAGATTTCGTAATATGTACTATGTAGATTTATTTGAGGAAAATTTATTCAAATTAATCGAACTATATTTAAATTAATTATATCAGTTTTTAATTAATAAAACTGGTATAGTTGTTTCGAATACGTGCTGCGCTCACTATAAGTATGGATTTGGTCAAAACAAACTGAATGCGGATTAATTCAAATATATATTTTTCAATTCAATCAAATCTTGACTAATTCTACTCTTTAATATGCTTCATTTGAATGTACTTTTTATTTATTTCAACTGTATGTATCGTCTGGAGAAAAGAATCTGCTATTGATATGAAGCATTAATACAGTTGGGTAGAATGGAAAATCTTTTTACGTCGACCAAACTGTTTAGTTAATTCAACTAAACATCTCAATGTTGTAATGATAAATTCGTTTGACCAGAAAAATGGATATGTTTTATTTCAATCAAGCGATTTATTAAATGCTACAACATATTTACTAGCTACAAAAATAGATTATCTGGATTTAGTTTCCAGAGTGTCCGTCGGCGCGGCAGTCGCTCTTTTAGACATTGTTAGATATACGTCTACAGGCGCCTTATAAGATAGCCGCCGGCGACTATGACGCCGAATGTTCAACGCAATAGTGTTCAAGAGTTTCTTAGAAGCATCGATTAACTACAACAGATTTTGTGATCACCATAAACATCATAATGGACCAGCAGGACCTACATGCAGGCAAACCCTCACGGGCCCCGATTTTTGTTATGGCTGCCCTACTAATATTTCTTACCCGGGTTATTTTCCTTAGATGTGATATATACATATAAAGTTTAAGCTATCGGTTAAACACTAGGTTGGATCACTTGAAATAAACATACATGTGGAATGTTACTACAAATAATTTGTATTCTATAAATATTTAGAATGTTTGTGGGTGATGATATTTCGAAACCATGGCGCCACTGTACTTTCGGGGTATACCGACTCAATCCTAATACGAAGCCTGTTGTGAGCGTAGATTTTATGACCAATATGAATATACATATATAGATATAGTAATAGTAGTACCGGTCACGACCGACAGGTGGCGCATGGCCATCCCGCTTCTCACAAACGAATCATGCGTCCGCTGGCATTATAAATGCGTAAACTATGCAGAAAAGTATTAATTTACCATGGAATGTGCTGCAAAGAATTAGCTCACACTCCAATAAGTGTGCTATATAATTGTTGGATCGTACAATTACATGCACTTTTTCATATACATACTTATTATTTTCTCAGCTTATCCTGCTGCTTTTAAGTTGTTTCCTTGACATCGCGGGTAGAAGCTAGTATTTAAGGGGGGAAACCAGTTTAGACCAAACGAAAAATCGTCTTTTTTTTATTGCATGAATCGTTAGTACAACTATTCAAGAATATGTGGTCAAAATTTCAAAGCAAAATTCCCATTAGTTCGAATGCAATCAGCACTTAAGTGACCGCCCGTCGGTTCTGTGAAGAAGCGCACGGTAATTATATCGGTGATGGAGATTCGAAAACGTTCACAGCAATTCTAAATTTGAATCCCTACGGTAATGAACTGAAAGTTGTTAAAAGTGAATGTATAGGCCATGTTCAGAAAAGGATGGGAACTCGGCTCCGAAACATCAGGAAAGATAAAAAACTGGGCGGAAAAGGAAAATTGACAGAGGCGTTGGTGAAAAAGCTCAGCACGTACTACGGCTTAGCGATTCGAAGAAATATAAACAGCGTCGAAGACATGAAGAAGGCTATAATGGCAACTTTTCAGCACATGATATCCACAGACGACAATCCACAACACGACAACTGTCCAGAGGGAGAAGATAGCTGGTGCAAGTGGCAGCAAGCTAAAGCACTTGGAACAGAGCCTGAACCGCACCCTGCCCCATTACACCCCGACGTTCAAAAAGAAATTCTTCCGATATACGAAGATTTATCGAGAGACGATCTGCTGACGAGATGCTTAGGCGGTCATACGCAGAATGCGAACGAAAGTTTCAATTCAACCGTTTGGCGACTGGCTCCAAAGCATCTACATGCTGGTTTAAAAATAGTCGAGATTGCAACATTCTTGGCTACTCCATTATTCAATGAAGGAAACTCAGCCCTTCTAATGCTGATGAATGAATTAAATCTCGTCGTTGGCTCACAGAGCTTCAGTTATGCCGAGAGCATGGACAGAAAGCGCGTGACAAGACAGAAAAGGCTCAGCTCATTGGAGACGAAGGAAGCTCGTATAGCTCGTCAAGTGGAGTTGCAAGCTAAAAGTGACGCATATGAGCAAGAAGAGGGATTGCTATATGGTGCTGGAATAGCTGATTAATCGGTGAGCAGTTTTTATAATTAATTACTGCCTTGAATTTCTCGTTTTCGCTACATTTTATTTCAAACGCGTTTTTCTCGAAACGACTTTTTTTCGACTTGCGTACATTCTAGCTCAAAAAGTTATTGATCAATCGTTCTGAAATTTGGTGTAGGTATTCTTTATTCAATTCCACGGAACATGAACCAAATTCGGGGATTATATTGTTATTAAAAATATATTTTTTTATGCAAGAAAGATGAAAAAATATAGTATAAAAACATGACATTGTGTTCAAACACCTCAAAAACATGCAATTTTCAATTTGTTTGATCAAAATTAGGTTCATATTCTTAGAAAATATGTTTTTAATGAAAAAAAAAGTATCCTGATGATTACAGATAAAAATTGCGACGTCAGGGATGTACGCAAGCCAAATGCTCGGATGGCAATCGCCCATGGACTGCACGCGGTAACTCCACTATTTCCGGCGGAAATCGTTTGAAAAAATTTTAAAGTGTATTTGAAAACATAAATAAAATATCCTCCAAGTTTAAACAATTTGTGATTATTCCTTCCTGGTTAAAAAAAATCATGAAAAACAGCAAAATTTCGACCTCATAAACCGGTTTCCCCCCTTAATATAATGCTTTCAGCACTTCATTATTCTTCCATGATTTGATCGGGATCCCTGCTGAGTTAGAGAAAAATAATCTAATTTTTATTTACTCCAATTGAAACTTTCCAATTTTACGTCAAATGCGAATTTCTTCCAGTCAACTTGGCGTTGAGTCAATTTAAATAAATCTACGATTGACATAATGTCACATTGAATTAAGTAGATTGTCGATTCTTTTAATTCAAACGTATATATGTTTGTGGGAATGAAATGGTTTTTTCCATTTTGATAGACATATTTATTTAACTGAAGAAAATATTTCATTCGCCACCCGCAAATGCAGGATTTATTTGACTAGAATAAGATTCTCTTCATTTTACGAAACCTTTCTCTCGGTGTACCATTCCTTCCAATTTCTTTGCGTGGGTTTGTTGTGGTTGATTTGTAGGCCTGTGATGTTCTTGGTTTTAGCTTTTCTAGTGAATAGATTGGCGAGTGTTATCATTCCTTCTCATATTTTTTGTTGGATCTGGGTGGTTTAAGTTCGATTGGCAGTATTTTCCATGTCACCTTTTGTTGTTGTTTTTTTTTACGTATTTAGTAAGCGGGGTCTTCGTCATCTTCTCCAAATAGTATTTTGAATTTCTCTTGGATGGTTATCTTAGCGTTCTTGTGTTCCTTCTCGTTCACTCCACGGTCTTCTATGATTCACAATCCCTTGCTTTCTTCTTTCTTACGTTGAGCCTCTTTTGTTTTAGTTGAGTTTGGTCTAGTGTTCTCAGCCGCCGTCCGGACGAATTCCTTTGGTAAGGGAATCCATTTGCTCCGATGCCGTTGTTTTAACGTTTTGTTGCTCCAAATATTACGTTCACATACTGCCTTCTTCAGGTCCATCTTCGTAGAGTGTTGCTATCAGTACTAGCTGTTACTCGTAAAATTTGGCCTTTATATAGTCGCTTTTGCCGTGTTTTGATTCTCTGGAACCTTTGCGTTCTGAGAATCCGTCTCTCTTTCCTTTGTATTCATCGTTGTGTTCGATATCGTAGGAGTTTTGATGCGTGGTATTTTCCTCTTTCCTTTCCTGTTGTCTCTTCGATTAGTAGGTATTGTTAGGGGTTGTTTTTTGAATAAACGGAATTGCCAGGAATAAGTCGTAGGAGAAACAGTCTGCAATTTATATTTCGGTCTGATCGCTTCGCGTGCTTGGGTCGAACTGACGAGAATTCCTCTCGTCAATCGTCGTTACATTTTCGGTGTATGACCAACTCTCTCGCTCACCACTGCTATCAGGTGATTCTTGTATAGTACCGCTCTTACAGGTACGTTACAGTTCGGCCAATCTTGACAACAAGTCCGTCTCGGACTTTACATATATCGAAATACAGTTTATGAGAAAATAGAATACAGTTAACGCAATAAGTCCGTCTCGAACTTCTCATATACCGAAATGCAGTACAATAATACGAATATATCTATGAATACATGTGTCGAAATACAGTCTATGAGATAAAATACGGTTAACATAACAAGTCCATCTCGAACTTCTCATATATTAAAATGCAGTACAATAATACAAATATATCTATAAATAAAGTACGATACCTATACTTTTTATTAACATCGCTACCGTTACTTATTGTGCGCCCTTTTAAACAACTTCGTTAGGACGCCAGGGTCTCATGTTCGAGGCTTCCCACACACCACTATATGGTCTTTGGGTTGCTTGGAAATTTTCGACGTCAGTGACGACGTACCGGTCATTTCGGAGGACTTTTGCAATCTGATATGGTCCTTTGAATTCAGGGATAACCTTTTTAGAGACTCCGGGTGTACTCTCGAAATTTTGTATCACAACATAATCGCTTTCCTTATACACATGTGCCTCCTTCCGCTTATTATCGTAATGTTTCTTACTCGATTCTTGGGACTTGTTTATCTTGTTCTCAGCCTCGGCTCGGCTTGTTATAAAATCTCTTTCTGTCGTCTCGAGGTGCTCCTCGAGATATTTTTGAATTTCGTCGGATACCTTTCCTCGCTGGTTTACTCCGAACAAAAGTTTACTAGGCGTCTCGCCCGTGGTTTTATTGATCGAATTGTTGATCGTGTATTCGACGTCTTCTAATACCTTATACCAGTGACGCCCCGACGAATTATCAATAAGTTTGCCGAGCATAGGCCCGATTACCCTGTTCACGCGCTCGGCTTGTCCATTCGCTTTCGGAGAACCAGTCGCGACCTTTACGTGTTGAATGTCGTTTTCTTTCAGAAATTTGGCAAATTCGCCCGATGTGAAGCTCGTCCCTCTGTCTGACACGACAACCTTGGGGCGGCTGAAGTTAGCGAAATGCTGGCGTAACCAATTTATTGCTTCCCTAGAAGCTGTCGTCTTGGTAGCGTACAGCTTCGTGAATTTGGTAAAAGAATCTACCACGACGAGGATGTATCTTTTCACTAAATGTTTATTGTCGACCGGGCCATAATGATCGACGTGTATGGTCGCGAATGGAATGTTACCCTTGGGGATAGGGTGCAAATAGCCTTTATGTTTTCCGGTCACCGGATTAAACGCGATGCATTTTAGGCAATCCTGAATATAGGATTTTACTCGGTCTTTCATATTCGGAAACCAATACATGGCTTGGATAGCCTCGCAAGTTTTTTCGACGGCCATGTGACCCATCTCGTCGTGGTACTTTCTCAAGACGTGGACGATCATGCCCTCCGGGACACAGAACAATAAATTTTTATTGCGTTTGCGATAAATAAGGCCGTTTCGCATTTCGTATCTTTTGTCTTCGCGGTTCTCGAGTTTCGCCTTTAATTCCTTTATCACAGGGTCGCGGTTTTGACTCAATGATAAATTCAATTCGAACGAGTTATCTTCGATTGCTAGTATAAAACCGTTACGGCTCAAGGCGTCCACATGCTGCATTCGACTACCGGGCCTGTGCTCGACCTCATAATCATAATTGTGGAGTTCCAAGGCCCATCTGGCGATACGTGGATTCACGTCTCTTTTGTCAAGGGTTATCTTCAAGGAATTACAATCCGTAACGATTTTTAATTTAATCCCCTGAAGATAGACCCTGAAACGTCTCAAAGCGTAAATTATAGACAAGGTTTCCAGCTCGAAACTGTGGTACCGACTCTCGCACTCCGTCGTTCGTTTCGAGAAATAAAAGATCGGGTGATATTTTAGGTCCGATTTACGCTGAACCAAAATGGCTCCAAAACCATGAGAGCTAGCGTCGCAGTGCAATTCTGATAAGTCGTGTGGGCTGTAGATGCTTAAAATCGGCGCTTTTACGAGGCTCGATTTTAATTTTTCGAACGACTCCCGCTCTTCGTCACCGAACTTGAATGTTGTGTTCTTCTTTAGGAGTGTATAGAGTGGCTTTGCGATCACTGAGAACCCCTCGATAAACTTCCGAAAATAGGAGCTCATCCCCAAAAATCGTTGCACACTGTAATCTTTTATTATTTTATATGTTAGCATTTATTGTTCGATGTATGTTCATGGACAATATAAATTATCTTCAACGTTATTTTTCCGTTTTTATTTACCCGGATCTGCCGGCTCGTGTCAACAAGGAGGTTTAAATTGAAGTTTAAAAGAAATGGCCAGTGAGAACGCTTGTCTCAGATATATATATAATATCGATATAATTACGAGTACAATTAAAGGAGACAATATGCAGTGAACGTGAGTTGGCATGTTCGCCGAAACGGGAAATATTTGCGAATTATCGTGGACGGACGACGCAGGTGAATCACAACGACTGCAAGATATTTGCAGTCATTTAACAGATATCGACATATATAAATACGTACATCGATATAACTTATCCGCGTATAGGTATGCCCGATGCCGCCACCACACTGCTGGTCCACTGATCGTATTTTTCCGATGTCCGACGTCGGTGTGTTCCTCCACAGATCAAAACGTCGATCGTCGGTCACTCTCCTTGATTAAATCGTCCTTGTTCACGCGTCTGATCTCTTCGGATGCTTTCCCCGATCTACATCTATCGGCATGGAGATAGTGAGATTCGCCGAACTCTCCCCACTATTTCTATGAATATGGATTCACGCCCATTTTCATGTCGTTTCTCGCACGTCGATATTCATATCTCATTACATTATCCCCCTATTTTATGTTCGGTTGGAATAAACGGACGTAAAATACTCATTCGTTCTTTTATCATACTACATATCACGCACACCGGACTCCATCCCTCTAAAGATCTCGTCATAACATTTTATATGTAACACACAGCCAGTCACACAGATATCAAGAGTCAAAATCGTACTCGCGGCACTCGTCATTTCGCACGTGGATCTTATTTACACGTGACAGTCATCTATACAATACATTATTTTAAAGAATATATAATACATTGATACAATACATTATTTCACGATATATAAGTATATATTACATATTCGGGCGACTCAAAATCAGGTTAAAAACACACACTCAGGAGAGAAATGGATCGCGATCAGTAGTGAACGACAATACCAATATTTACTGGGCGGGTAGGTTATATCTCCGCAAGCTACATCGATTATACGTGCCTTTTATGGCACGTGATTCATCCGTGCATACAAGAACATAAGCGTTGACGCCAACCACTTGGCTAATAATATAGGGTCCCTCAAATAAGTGGAAGAACTTTTGGGTAACCCTATCAATATGACTCGATATATGAGGTAAACGAAGAAGGACCAAATCTCCGACTGATAAAACCACCTTCGACCTGGTCTTCTGGTTTTTCTTTCGCTTCTTGAAACTTTCTTGGAGTCGTTCTTTCGCTAATAGGATAAGTGTATCTCCTTGTTTTTCGGCAGATGCCGGATATTCGATGATTTCGCGAATCTTCTCCTTCGCCCGCTTGCCATAATGCAATTCGTACGGCACCGCACCCGTGCTACAATGCGTCGTGACATTTAACAATTCTTCGATTTTTGGAATATATTTGGCCCACTTCGTATGTTGGTCTGCGCAAAAGGTTCTAAATAATCTCCCTAACTCTCTCATGACCCTTTCGGTTGGGTTTGATTGCGGATGACGAATTGACGAATATATCACCTTCAAATTTTTTTGCTGAAGGCTAGTTTTCCATAAGGCGGATGTAAATTGCGATCCATTGTCGGATAAAATTCGAGCAGGTTTTCCGACATTGATGAAATAATCTCCTATTACTTTCTTTAAGATCGTCGCGGTATTTGCCTTTTTTACAGGGTATAATTTGACAAACTTAGAAAACGCATCGATCATTACAAATATATACTCTACGCCTCCAATTGAGCGTGGTAGAGGACCATAGAAATCCACCGTTACCAGATCGTTCGGCCCCTCTGATTCTACCAAGTGATATTCACCCTCCATGCATACAGACAAATGTTTCACCCGCTGGCACAAATCGCATGCCAATATGTATCTCTTTACATCTTTCGATTGCCCACGCCAATAGAACAAACGCTTGAGATGACATTGGGTTTTATATACTCCTCCATGACCAATACGATCATGTTCCGATCGAATTATCATCATTTGCAAACTATGCGGCACCACTATACACCAATCCTCGGTAGATTGCCTACGATAAAACCAAATATTGCGAAATTTTTGAAAATTTTGATTCTCCATGTTTGTTTGCAATTTTAGCTCTAACTCCTGGATGAATGGATCTTTAGATTGAATGTCTTCTAGATTTCGCAATTGCTCCTCGAAATAAGGATTCAATTCCAGTTCACAAATTAATGTCAGCGCGTCAATTCGGCAATAATCTATCGATTGGATATTGCTCGAAATCAACTCTGCGATCATTATTTGATCCGGTTCACTTTCGTGAAATTTTGAATCCGGGTTACGACTAAAAAAATCCGCGGAGACATTGTCACGGCCACTACAGTGCTTTACCGTAAAGGAATATTCCTGTAACAATAAACTCCATCGGCACAATCTAGCCGTTCGAAAAGCAGTCCGATTGAGAAAAGTTAACGCTTGATGGTCCGTTATTATTTCGAAATGTTTTCCAATCAGATAGACCCTAAACTTAGTGAGCGCATAGACAATCCCTAAAAGCTCCTTCTCGGTAGTGGTATAATTGACCTCGGCGGGAATTAAACACCGACTAACCAGGGAAACTACATATCGATTGCCATGAGCATCAGTCTGAAATAGGATTCCACTAATGCCTTTGTCAGATCCATCCGTCTGAACATGGAAAATTTTATTAGCATCGTAATGCGATAATGTTATTGCTCTGCAGAAATTTTCCTTCAATGCTTTAAACGCGATAGCATGCTCGGGTGTCCACATCCATGATGTGTTATTTCTCAATAAATCTCTAAATGGATCGATATAATTTGAATGTTGCACACTGAATTGCCTATAATAATTGCATACTCCCAAGAATTTTTGCAAGTGCAACTTATTATGAGGCTCCTCAAAATTTTTTATCACATCCAATTTATCAGGTGCCGGCGTAATTCCGTCAACCGAAATAACATATCCTAAGAATGGTACCGAAGATTGAAAGGGTAGCGTTTTGTTTAAGCGCAGTGTAAAATTGTGTCTCAATAATCGCGAGAAGACGGACTCAAGATGTCGGATGTGATCGTGAAAATCGATTGATGTAACTAATAAATCATCCACATAGCAGGTTAAATATCCCGACATGTCATCCCCCAATGCCAAACTCATCGCTCGAATAAAGCCACTACCAGCTGTTTTTAGTCCAAACGGGATTCTACAAAATTGATATAATTTAGATTCGTGTAAAAAGGCAGTGAGGGGTCTGGATTCAGCCGCCAACGGTATCTGCCAATAGCCATGGGTCAAATCCAATGTGGTCATTATTTTCTTTCCGTAATATTTTTGCATGATTTCGTCGATACGAGGAGGAAATTCATTATCTCCCTCTATCATGCCATTCAAATACCGTGCATCTAAACATAATCGGATGCGGCCATCCTTTTTTCGCACGATTCTCATGGGATTGCAAAAAGAGCTAACTGATCTTTCTATTATTCCAGCAGCCATCATCTCGTGTATTTCTCGATCGACGTCCTCACGGAGGGATATCGGTACCGGGTATGATCGACGAATATAAGGGTTGCTTTTTGCAATCTTAATCTTAGGTTCATATATTTGTGTGCAACCGGGTTTGTTAGAAAATAGTTTTTCATATTTTTTGAATAAACGTATCACCTGTTCGACCTGAGCTGGAGTCAACGACGTTAGCTTTCGCGCGATCGAGCTGAGGTCCTCCGAGAATGCTCGCCTTTCCTTCACCAATAAATCATGTACGTTATTACTGTCATTGATGGTTTTATTTATAGGTTCCATATGACCGATATCATGAGGCCGTTCCTCATGCAATAACAAATGTTCGTAAGAACTTCGATTATGATTTATTGACATATTGTGCGAGACCGTATTAGAATTGTCTGAATCTGATTCAAATAAGCGCTGTAGTCCGTAATGATCGGCAATACGAAGAGAGTTCTTTTTCATCTCATGTTTTTGATTATCTCGACATTGCTCTTTGATTATGAGCTTTTAATCGTCGAATTTTGACTTAAGAAGCGTATTGCCGTCTACTTCAATAACATCGCATCTTAAGCTGATACGATTTGAATCCTTTATAAACCTCGTTTGCGAGTGTGACCTTTCTCGAGAGTAATATGTCTCATTATCAACTGACTCTTTTAGTATTTTGTTTTTAACATTGGTTTCTGTACCACATGAGGGAACAGGACTCGTCAACTGTTTACGATTACATCTATTTTTCTTCTTTACAATCTTGATATAAACATTTTGATTTATGGTTTGGACAACAAGTCTCTCTTCCGACCCAGTCTCGAACGTCACCGATTCCGAGCTCACCTTTTGGCCTTTAATATTAATTACTTTCTTCTCATAATTTATGACAGCGTGGTTCCGATTCAGCCAGTCATTGCCTAGAATAATCTCTGACGTCAGGCGTGGAATAACGAGAAATACGTGAACCATTCGCTGCCCATTTATCGTTATTTCTAACAAAATTTGATATTTGATAGTGGTTGATTTTTTCCCTATTGCCGATGTCACGTAAATATTTGTGACGGGAAATACGTGTTTTATAGATTTACTTATTACATTATAAAAATTTTCAGATACGCAAGTCACTTGACTTCCAGTGTCAATCAAAGCTTCAACTTCTTGGTCTGCGATGACCAATTTAATCCGAGGGCATGTGCCTATTGCCACTTTCGGTGAATATAATTGCGACTCGTCGCCGTCTATGTCTCGAACCAAATCTTCTATGAAATCATAATAACCCGGGCGCGGCACATGGTTTTGTTGTGTCGCGCCGTCCGTTAGTTTAAATTCGAGTATTTATTTTGATTTGGCTGGGTATGAAAAACTGTTTGGCCCGCTACATTCGCATGATTATATATTCCGCGTACATTAGGGGGGGGGGGGGGGGGGGGGGGGGGGAATCGTCATGTCTGGAAATCGAGGCGAATTTCGAAAATTCTGCTTCGTGTTTCGCGGCTCCTGATATCCGTTTGATCTGTAATTATTAAACGCCTTATTTCGTCCCCATCCGCTCGACGCGTGGTTTTGCGGAAATATAGCTTGCTCTTGTTGAGAATTGTTTCTGCCTTTATCACATGTCCGTTGCCTATCTTTCCCATCATCATTATTCTCCGTGTATCGCATACCGTTTGTCTTGTCCGTCTGACCTTTCCACTCGTCGATTCGACTTTTGTTTTGGTCCGCGGTATCTAATGATTTCTCGAGTTGAGACAATGCCCTGACGACTTTTTCTCTCTTTGCGAAATTTACCGTTGACAAAGCGTCACAGATTTTCTGTGGAAATTGTTGTATTATTAAATAATTGTTTTCATAATCACATAATTTCGGTTCAAAATATTGTGTTTCGCGAAGCTGTTTGTAGAAATACGATTGTATTGTTCCATCTTTTTGTTTGTATCTACGTGCTGACCACATATTTTTGAATCGAACACGCGTGGGTACCGAATAGAACTCATCACTAAACGCACGTTTGAAGGAGAAAAGATCAGTTATCGTGTGTCTTATCATGTCGTACCATATTTTAAGTCTACCCTCCATGAAACTTTCAAGAGCCAGTAGTTGGTTAGCACCGCGTATGTTCTTGATTTTCAAATATCGTTCGATATCTTCCACGAATTCCAAAGGATTTATATCTTCGTGAAATGTCGGGATTTTTACATTTAATTGCACCTGTCGGAGATGATTAACCAAACCGCTTACCAGTTCTTGATCGTCATCCCCCTCGCGTGGTGGGTTTCGCAAAAGCGGTTGACGAATTGTTTGTTGTTGTGTCATTTGCGCGACACGTCGATCTAATTCTGCTCTTTCTAAGTCGATCCTCTGTCGCTCAGCTCTGACACGTCTCCATTCCTCTGCCAATTCATCATTCGTATCTAATACTTCTTCGTCCGTATTATTCGCCATTTTCAGGTCCCTGTTAACGTTTAAATTGATATTAGGATTTTGTTCTTTCTTTTCTTTTGATATACCTTTATTTTTGCGAGTCTTTCGGCTTATTATTGTCGTCGCGTTCGGTGTCGATTTATCGGTTCGTGATTGTGATCGAGTTTTCGTTGATCGTGGGGAACCGTTTGTCTTGTGGATCGACATTCATACAATAGGTGAATGTATTGACACACGAAGCAGAACGCACAAAAAAAATTTAGGCATTAGAGATATTAATAATATTTATAACGGTCGTGTTATTCTTGCCTATACGTTGGGCGCCAATGTAATCTTTTATTATTTTATATGTTAGCATTTATTGTTCGATGTATGTTCATGGACAATATAAATTATCTTCAACGTTATTTTTCCGTTTTTATTTACCCGGATCTGCCGGCTCGTGTCAACAAGGAGGTTCAAATTGAAGTTTAAAAGAAATGGCCAGTGAGAACGCTTGTCTCAGATATATATATAATATCGATATAATTACGAGTACAATTAAAGGAGACAATATACAGTGAACGTGAGTTGGCATGTTCGCCGAAACGGGAAATATTTGCGAATTATCGTGGACGGACGACGCAGGTGAATCACAACGACTGCAAGATATTTGCAGTCATTTAACAGATATCGACATATATAAATACGTACATCGATATAACTTATCCGCGTATAGGTATGCCCGATGCCTCCACCACACTGCTGGTCCACTGATCGTATTTTTCCGATGTCCGACGTCGGTGTGTTCCTCCACAGATCAAAACGTCGATCGTCGGTCACTCTCCTTGATTAAATCGTCCTTGTTCACGCGTCTGATCTCTTCGGATGCTTTCCCCGATCTACATCTATCGGCATGGAGATAGTGAGATTCGCCGAACTCTCCCCACTATTTCTATGAATATGGATTCACGCCCATTTTCATGTCGTTTCTCGCACGTCGATATTCATATCCCATTACAACACCACGAACATCATGTGGCGTAGGGTAATTCAATATTGCCGACACGCCATCATCATTTGGGCTGATTCCATCCTCGGAAATTTTATATCCGAGGTATTCGATCTCAGTGAACGCAAATTTACATTTATCTATCCGAAGTTCGAGTCTATTCGCTACAAGGAGTTCAAGTACGGTCTTCAGCATCCCCATGTGGTGGCCGAGAGTCTTTGTCGCGATAAGGAAGTCGTTCATGTACGCGACTACATCTCCATTCGCGATTGGCTTCGCGAGGATCTCATTTATCCACTTTTGGAATCTCGTGGGTGCCGTTTTCAACCCAAATGGCATTTTTAGATATTCGTATTGTCCGCAAGGTGTGACAAAGGCAGTATATTTTATCGACTCTTCGGCGACCGAAATATGGTGGAAACCGTCCTTGAGGTCCAGCAAGCTATAATATTTTTTTTCATTTAAAACGTCGAGCTGATCTTCGATCAGGGGTAGCGGATAGTTGTCGCGGAGCGTCAGTTTATTTAGCGACCGATAATCAACGCACAATCGGGTTTCGCCGTTTTTCTTCTTAACGAGAACGATCGGTGACGCGTACTCCGACACGCTCTCTCTGATCACGCCCTTCGATAGGAGATCGTCTAATATCGCGCGAACGTCTCTCTTTTCGGCGAACGACAACCTGCGCGCTAGGAAATGAAATGGTTCGTGATCGCGCAATAGCAATTTGATTTCGCCTTTTATTTTTGGACTAGCTGGTCGTTCCGCTTGTACATATTTGACGCGAAATATTTCTTTTAGCTCCGATTGGGCGTTAGCGGGAATTTTCGTGTTTATTGTCATCGAGTCAGTTTCGTCGTCTCGAGGTCCCGAGATGTCAATGTTCACTATGTCCGTGACATCTTCTTCGCGCTTTGTAAACATTGTGCTCAAACTAAAGCCGAAAAGTTGTAATACGTCGCGGCCTAATATAACGGGTGACGACATTGTGTTATCGGGGACGACCAACAATCGAACGTTCTCTACTGTTTTCTCCCTGATCGTGATGTTCAATTCGACTGTTCCCAACACGACCAGATTGCTATTGTTGTTTCCGCGAAATCTGTATTGAAATTCGTCGGTCGGGTCAATTGCGTCGCCCGGGACATATTTTAGTTTTACGAGGCTCACCGCGCTACCTGTATCCAACAACGTCCCTACCGACCATTCGTTCCCAATACAATAGGAGGATACGTTATAGGTGACCCGTTGAAAGAACTCATCATCGATGTTCATGATTCCGTCCACCAAGTTGACTCGCTTGTCGCTGCGTCGTGGGCAATCCTTTGCTCGATGACCCGTCTCGTGGCAGACGAAGCACGTGTCTCTGTTTTTCTTCGGCAGAGGGCAATTCGTTTGCAGATGACCTTCTTCGTTGCAATTGAAGCACTTCTTCGTACGATCGTCTTGATCCGGTGGTTTGGACAGTCTCGCTTCATTTTTTCCTTTGACCTTCATTCGTTTAGCTCGGTTTTTTTCGTTCGGACGGAGCGAGATTTTCTCGAACGCTTCGAGAAGAGACGACTGGGAGTCGAAGTTATGGAGTCGAGCTTGGCTCTGCAATTGTGAGTCGGGAATTCCCTCGATGAGGTAGTCGATCATTTCGTCGGTGGCTACCCCCATGGAAAAAAATATTGGTAAATTATATGCAAAAATTATATTTTTTAAATATGTTGCATATAAGTTTTATGGATTGAATATATGTTACTTATATAAAAAATATATGTACTAGTATATGCAACATATAATGTCATATACTAGATTTTGGCGCCTATATTATATTGTGTATATAGGGGAAAGTGGTTACCCTTCGTACACTTTTTGGTTTTTATTTTGTAAATTTATTATTAATTGTCGAATTTATCTTGTTTATGTACCTAAGTGTAACAAACATATTGTAGTTTGTTACAAAAAAGTCCTAAACTATTATGTCAAAAGTGTAAAGAGCTATAGTCATTTTTCTACGATGAGATATTTGTACGAATGTACCCCTCGTATGGGGTACTTTCGTACAGTAGGTGGGGTACTTTCATACGCCATGGGGTAGATTCATACAGGGTAATTAAAAAGCCTATTAAAGTGGTAATTTTTTTATTAATCATTACAAAAATATTTATTTATCAAAAAACTAAACTAATCTTATTTGACTTGACTCATAGTCGATAAATATTTCTTTAGAAAAATAACAAGAATTAAATCGTAATCTTTAGTTTACTTATTGATAATTCTAAGCTTTAAAATCAGTCTAAATGAGATCTTTACAATCATTTTGTATAAGATTGTTGCACGGTCTTCGACAATTTACTCATAAAGTAGCTAGTAATCATACGTTTGGTTCGTACTTTGGAAGTTATTGCACATTATAATTATTTAAATTAACTCCAAAAGTAAAAAGTCTAGCCATTCTAGCTGTACAGCCCGCTCGTGGTTGGCGATCAGGGAGGATCATGGCAACATCGCTGATATACAGCGTGTGTATATCTTCTATAGCAGGGAAAAAGAAAGACCATGATGATCCCGGTTTTTTACGAAGATAAGATACTTTCAGCTCTGTACCCGAATAATGACTGAGAAGTTTTCCGACGTAATAAACAACGGAAGTCTTTGTTTCAAACTTTACCAAAACAAAAGAATTATCTTTGATTTCCTCTGGTGCCACATTTAAATTATTATTGATACTACGATCATCAGTCTCTTCGTCCGTTTCGAAATCGATTGGCAATGTTGAACTCTCCCGCAAGCTAAATTTCGATCCTTTAGATTCCTCTGAATCTCCATCACTTTCTACTTGCCTAGCTTTCTTTTTCTTTTGTTTTGAATTAAATTCTTTCAAACTACGTTTTACTGTTTTGGCTCTAGCTTTCCTTTCTTGTTCTATTTTTTTCAATTCTTTCTGTCTATGTCTCTCTTCTAGTTTAGTTTTTTCAGGTGTATCTGTATATATACGGGATGTACCCGGTTTTCTTCCTTTATTGGTTTTTCTGTTTCTAATAGCTGTAGGATATGGTCTTACGATTTCTGGTGTTACGGGAAGATAAGTAATCGGTTCAGATTGTGTCTCAGCCGCAGAGGTAGAAGGTTCATCCGTTCCAGTAAAAATATCTTGAAGATTTTGGAGCAAAGAAGGCGACTGCTCACGAATATCTGCCTCATTCATATCATTCGATGGCACGCTGGTGGAAGGTAGTGGTTCTAGAGGGATAGTGTTTGTTTCCGGATTAGGTGTCACATTTACCGAATTATTTGAAGCATACACGTCAATGGGAGCGAAATCTTCATCACTGAATGCCATTTCATTGAACGGCCATATACCTGGCTTTTCACATCCACTTGTGATGTTTTTGGCGGTAAAAGATTCGAAATATGCAAGTTTTACCAGTTTAGGTATATTATAAATGTTGATTGTTTTGCCAGGATTCGACATATGCCAATTGTTGAATGCTATTTTCAACTTTGCCTTGAATGGGCCGAATACTCCAACGTCTAAA
Organism: Netelia melanura; assembly: GCA_964007305.1. Taxonomy (NCBI): domain Eukaryota; kingdom Metazoa; phylum Arthropoda; class Insecta; order Hymenoptera; family Ichneumonidae; genus Netelia; species Netelia melanura. Next base: position 22,595,574 of record OZ023255.1, read on the forward strand.
GGTTGCAATCGATGACTTGTGTGCGGGGGAAAAGACACAAAAACGATGCCATTATCTCGAGCATATGTTATAGCTTGTAAGCTGATATGGCTTTCGTGATTATCACATAATAGTAAAATCGGATGTTCTTTAGAGCTCAGTATGTGCTTCTGAATATGCTTTAATACTGAAACAAATATGTCAGCATTTATCCACCCACTTCTATTAGCAGCTCCGAGGCTTCCGTCAGGTGCCCCTTCAAGAAAATGGTCCTTGTAGTGTACACGTGGAAATACAAATAGCGGAGGGATAGTATTTTCGCTTGCAGAAATAATTGCACCAAATGTCATCAGTTCACCTCTTTCCGCTGATACGATTTGTCCCACTTGTTTCTGTGATTTAGGAGCCAAAACTTTAGGAGTGTCTAAAACTGTAGACACGCCGGACTCGTCAAAGTTAAATATCCTGTCGGGAGCAAAATTATATCGCTGTAACACATCAGCCAAATTATTATAGAGCTCTTGGACTGCAGTCTTATTGAAGGCGAACGATCTAGCTGCGCTTGTATTCTCCGGTTTTCGTAGACTGAGGTTGTCATTTCTTTCTCTATACTTACGCACCCACTCTAACCCGGCCATGTGGTTTTCATCTCATTTCGTGGGATATTTTAAATTGAACGCTTTCGCGTACTCGTAAGCAGGTTTACGAATTTGTATTAATGTTAGCCCGTAATGCATTTTGCAGCAAGTAATAATGTAGTCATTTAAGCGTGTCTCTTCTTCCAAGGAGAAGACTTGTAGACTCGTGAACTTAGAATGAAATATTCGTGAGGGTCCATCGGTGCAATCTTTGAATTTCTTGACTCTACTTTCCAACGTCGATGTCTTGATGTTATATTTCAACGCGGCTTTCCTATACGACAACCGTCCTTGAATTACGTCGTCAATTGCTAATTTCATGGGCTCTTCATCCACCTCTTGAGTACGCGTACCCTTCTTTTTATATTTTCGCACCATGATTCTGCAATTAAATATTAATTATTAGGTTTGCCTAATAAAAATATTTCATTTTTGTTAGAAGTGGAATACTTCATAACAGAAAAAATATGTTATTGTGCTGTCTGCACGACCCTTTTAAAAGGTTAAGTAATATTTAATTTCATAAAAATCTTATTTTGACGTTTTGGTGGTTAATAAAATCTAAAGGGGAGCATTCGTACGCGTACGAATGTGCCCCCTGTTTGGCTGTCCGAATGCACCCCATGCCTTACACAAAATTAAAAATACAATTTTATAAAAATTCTAATTTAGTATGAGAAATATAGCAGTTAAAGCTCAAGATAAACAATGTTAGCATTAATTAATCATCAACTCCATGTCAAAACTATAACAATTCTACACACAATTGCGAAATAAAACTTAGGTAAACAACTTACTCACCGCGCGCGAAAACACGTTACGTCTTGTCAGCCGATACACCGTGTTCCGACTGACGCGACACTCCGCTAGCAACATGGCGGCCGGTATGCCTATGCACACAAGCAAAGGCGTGTTTGTGTGCCTTTTAGTTTTTCTGTTATACGAACTGTACGAATGTGCCCCGCGTACGAATGGTGAACACTTTCCCCTACGTATTGTATAAGCAGAATATAAGTGTCGGGTATAAATGACGTATATGCATATTATACGTATTGTATACGCAGAATATAAGTGTCGGGTATAAATGACGTATATGCATATTATACGTATTGTATAAGCAGAATATAAGTGTCGGGTATAAATGACGTATATGCATATGTAATCAAAATATACTTCATATATATTTCAAATATTTGCAATTTACATATCAGGATGTTGTTTTTGTATATAATGTTTATAAACTTTATATACGCAAAGTATATATTACATTCCAACTACAATATAATTCAAATACTTGGCATGAATTTTATATAAAATTTACTTTTGCAAAGTATATATTAAAATCATTTATAATTTGTATAGGAGTGCGTATTTATCATGGATAAGGTATGTAAATGACGCATATGCAGAGTACATAACAAAATATAACCAAAAAATATAAAAACTATACAATTCGCACGAGTAAAAAATACATGTAATATGTACACTTGCATATATTTCGATGTAGGAAGTGTATCGGGATATATGATTTCGTTTGCATAAATAACCAAAATATGAAAAGCTTATTCAAAAATATTGATACGCTATGAAATAGCGTTACACACATTTTTTTCTTATAAAATTAACATAGTTCGTTAACTATATATATATATTTCTTATCGAATATATTATGGATCCTCATCTCTGTTATCTGCTTCGCTTTGCGAATGCTGTAATATAACGACTCTCAGTTACGTTTCCATAGGACTCCATGCGAATAGCTCTATTGAATATGATTAACAAGGTTCTACGTGTACCTGGTTCGAGTGTTTGCGATACTCCTTTCGCATGGACGATAACTTATTGTTAATAGCAATGCCTATCCTGGTTTGATTGAACTTTGCAGAGTGCATCTCCTGCACGGCATCTAGAAGTATTAGAATAATACAAAAAAGGTTCATAATCCTGATGTAAGGTAGAGCGATCATTTATCGACAAAAACAAATAAACAATTCGTTTTCGTTTAATAACAGATAAAGGGACTAAAATATCGTAGTTATTTTTACCGTATATCGCGTGAATCTTTTTCGCATCTAACGCCCGATAGTGTTCTGCATTCGGTGCTCCACCAACTTTCCTCTTACCACCTCTTAAGTTGCTGTGAAGCAAAGTTTCGGTTGGAAATATTGCCAGCATGAGTGACACGCCCATTGCTGTGAATGTAGGCTGTGCTTTGGCGCAACGCCATTGGTTTTGAGTAATTCGCACGCCATATTTTTTGGGCCCTACTCGCACCTAAAACAAAATTTTTAATTGTATATGAAATATAATATAGTATAGAAATAGATTAATTTACCATGGGTTCGTCCTCACTGGACTCACTGGAACTGCCGATTTCCTCGTGGCGTTTGGTAGATTTTTATTTTCGTGCCATCTTGCGACACATACCCGATATCGCGTGTTACATTTTCACGTTGCCTGTAATTACAGTTGTACTTAAAAATAGCAGTTGGGGAAGTCGTCGTATTTATAGAATGAAAAATAAGGTTACATGCCAGATTGAAAAACCGCGTAGTGTCATATTAAGCATTCTTAAAAAAAACTTCAAAAATCAAATTCCATAAATATGGTTATCTTTACTTCTTTTTGTATTGGTAGCTTAATAATATAAAGATATTTTCATACTGTCAACGAGTTTCTCCAATAATTGATGGTTGTTATTAGGGGTATGAAGCCCGACATCATCATTGTAATTTTCCACATCGGATAAATTTGCGCGTTCTAAAATCTTATGGCTTCGCGGCATCGCTGCAAGTTTTCTGATCGGAGTTTCGTCGCGATCCCTTTCCTCAAATGTTCCGGATTGAAAAGTTTTTTTAAATAAGTTTTTTTCAGAAAAAGTATATCTGAGATATTTACTTTACATGAAAAACTTATTATTGAATTAGTTCGACAAAATGTACTTCCAAGAAGCGTATTAGTTTCTCAGATATAATTCAAATAAATATACGGTACGATAAAAATATTATTTTATAGTTAAGTTTACCAGAACTCTAATCTGTTGTCCGAGCGCCGGTGGATCAGGTGTTTCGTCTGCGTTCGGTACTCCCATCATCGTTCGCGGGCTTTCGCTGCCATCGATTATGGATAATTGTCTTTTGAGGACACTTTGACGATCTATACATGTAAAAGTGGTAATCGCATAAATATTCCATTCAATGTTGTATTACCGCTATAATACATGTGTGTAAGCTGAACAAATTATAATCATGAGGCGAGGCAGTATCCACAAGTCTATTTTCAACTGAAAATAAATTGTGAATACTACGCTTCCCAACTACACGCTTTTACCCATCATAATTATATACTCAGAAATGCGCGCAGTATAAAAATTAGAATTTTGATTCGAGGGTAATATGTTTGTTGGCACTTTATTAACAAGAAGGTCTACAAGTAAATTCATTCGCCAGTGCAGTCAAAATTTCGGGTCGAATTACGGTTGGTACGCTTTTTTACTATTCAATTTTTTTGGCATACAATTATATTATTCTCCAGACTATAAAGAAGAAATTCTCACATAAACTAGTGCCGCCACAATTTTAATTAAGTAAACTATGGTTGCTGTGCTTCTTCACAGCTCATGTTTATTCTGATACAGTTCTGTTATTGTCAAAAGATTGCAAAACGAAATTCTCATATAAGGTAGCGCAGTCTCAATTTTAAGTAAACAATGTTTGTTGCGCTTCCTTACATAAGCCAATGCAGCTTCAATTTCAAAGAACATGATGAAATACACATATAAAACAATGAATAATAATGCAATTGTATTCCAATACAACTTATCTATGAAATCTAGCAAATATCATATTACTAGAAATTGAACCTGCGCTGTCTGAAATGAGAATTTTTTCTTTATAGATTTGAGATAATATATTAGCCAAAGACTACAATGAAAAAACTTTTATAAAGAAAAAAGAATGTAAGCCAGCGCAGCTTCAATTCCAAGCAAAGAGTTATGCTTACTGCGCTGCATAACAGGGCAAGTTTTGTTGGAATACAATTCTATGATTGTATAAAAAACATAGAGAGGAAAAAAATATTATTCGTAGTACAATAACTAAAACTAGTGAAACATCAATGTGATTGTAGGGAAAAATAAAAATCAGTAACAGAGACAACAAAAATTCCTGCAATCGTATTGAAACACTTAAAATAAGTCTAATGAATGTATAGAAAAATCTTAACTGAGACTAGTTTTGGATTATTACTCACCGGAAACTGCAACAATGAAACCGTCGAAGCAATTCCAGCCACCCAGTGGCTCTTTCGCTGTGTCATGCCATTCAATAACGTGAGGGTTTTCCATATCTTTTCCAAGTTTATATTGCTCATAATCGAAGGACTTTATCCATGAAATTGGTACATCTGTGGTATATTTATTGTTGTCATCACCACCCACCCACTTTACCAAGGCCTTAAGTTGTTTGTACATGCTACGAGACAATAAAAATAGTTTTAAGTCAATATCAAATGTAATTTGTCATCCGTGCAAATAAAATTTCGATACATTAAAAGTAAAGTTAATCGACAATATGGAACATTAAAACTAACCTCCCCGGCACTTACCTCTATTCCTTTGCGTTTCGATAAAAATACTGCAGATAAATATGATGCTTTATCCAAATGTTGCTTTATCCAAAAACTGATTTATACACTTTCAGGTTTCAATGTTTTCGGTAAACTTTCAGTCTTACCTTCACGTCCACGTTTCGAAAAGTCGAAAGAATAATGTTCGTCGCTTCTTTTCTTTGTAAACACAAAGGCACGCGTGGCGTGAACGCTATTGTATAAACGATTGCGAGTAGAGGTGACAACAAAGCGGTTCGATGCGTTCGTGCCACCGGTCACTTGTATGTAGCGTCGACCAATCGCGTAACATTGTTTAGGTTGCGAACGTATTCGTGTTTTCACCACCACCGCCACCACCAATTCTCTAAGTTGTGGTGGGAACGGTCACAACTCTTTGGGAAGTATCATGCGAATTTATTGACAGTTATGTGATGAGGATTCGAGCCAGTTTTGCGAGCTGATTTCTTCATTTCGATCTATATATATTGAAATGTTCTATCGGGACTCGAAGAAAATTGAGGGGTAGACGTAAAAAGAAAATTTTAATGATTCTTTATTGATTTTATACTGCTAAGTTCACACGGTTCCTTATCTTAATTGTCCACGCTCGCTCCTCGACTTGTATTGGTGCGTCTCACCGGTCGTTGCTGTGCGGTGATTGGCGCGATCTGCAGTGATTATTTCCGTAATGCTTCGGCTGATAGTTCACACAGTTCCTTATCCTAATTGTCCTGTGTCGTTCTTCGATTCAATTGGCGCGGCTCACCGGACGTTGCTGTGCGGTGATTGGTGCTTCGCGTGGTGAGAAATTGGTACTAATGCGTCTGATTAGCTGCGTCGTAATCGATGAGAATTGATTCTCGATGAGTTGACAGCTAAAATGGCGGCGTCGAAGTGTGTCGAGGACGTGCTTCGTGTTTTGTGTGTCGGAATTACGGATTTATACGTAACGGTAAGTCCCTTTTCAATTACATTAAGCTTTGTGTGCTTTTTGCTCGGCTTAGTTTTTTCTTTTTAGGGTCGTTGGGTGTTCTTAGTGTCGATTCGACTCTAGTACGGGACTTGCTGATGCGCTGGTGAGTCGACGCCGTGTGAAGAAAGTCTCTTCGTTGTTCTCTATCTAATTGTTGTCTCTTTTGTTTTCTTGCAGGGCATCGCCGTGGATGATGCTTATATGTGACGGCCGCTTGGAGAATTAATCGATTTTCTGTGTTGAGTTTCGGAAATTGACTTCTCGAAACCCTTGGTGAGTAATTTTAATTTTGATATTTTCCTTCCTTTACTTGGCTAACTTTGTAGTTTGACAATTGATTGATTCTCCTTTCGTGGTGTTCGTGCTGAATTTCCCTACCGCGGTGCCTTTGCCCACCTGATTATTCGGACTTTGAGAATTTTGTGAGATTCTCAGCTGTGGCGCCTTTGCGCAATCTGTTCTTTTCTTAATTTGTTTCGTCTTACTGTTTCTCCACTTCGTGGTATAATATTATTATCAAAACGTAATTCGATCTTTCCTTTTCTTTACCCGTGAGTTGTTCTAGAGTTAGCCACCCTCGCTCTCCTCTCGGAAAGTAATGTCCCAGCCTTCTCACGAATTTCTCACTTTGAAGATACTGGATTTTTGTCAAATTCTGCTCCAAAAAATGCTATACTCTCACCCGTTTATTCCCTCTTTCCGCTCCAGCGAGTCGGTCTCGAGTTAGCCACCCTCACTCTCCTCTCGGAGAGCAATGTACCAGCTTTCTTAAGACTTTTTCGCTTTCAAAGTCTGTGAATTTTCGGTGTTTGCTGCTCATTTATCGCTTCCTTTTATATTTTCCTTCTTTTCCTTTTAGTTGTGAGAAACTCTTCCCTCTATCACATTTTCCTTGAATTTATCTTTTCTGTCCTTTTCTAATTCTGATTTCATTTTCAGGTGCGGTGGCAGATGGCGGCACGTGGCCAGGGCGGGAGGACGTCTCAATATGTAGGATTCAAGGACTTGTTAGGTAAATGGCCACGAAACGAGATCATATAATGTGAAAAATGAAATATCGAAGAAGCTTTATTAAAATATGAAAAAATGGAAAATTGACAACGTGATCGCCTCACGGTGTGGCTCGGCGTCGACTACTCATCATTCGCGCTCGTCACCACTCTCCGGCGACAGCTCAGGCGCGTCTTCACTGGGCCCAGGGCCCCGTCCCACATTCGGCCTTTCCTGCCATTCTCCGGACCTCGGAGAGTAGACCCTAAACGGTTTCATCTGATCTGCGACCGACGTTGTGATTCGCGGACCTTCTCCATCGGTCTGTCGAACCATCTCATAGCGATCATTTCCTTTGACTCGTGTTATCTGGTATGGCCCCAAGTATTTGTCCCTCAACTTGGACCCTGGACCGAATTGCGTCCGTCTTATTGCAACCAAATCACCCACGCGATACTTCGTTGCTGGCTTGCAACCTCGATCGTGCGTCCTTCGATTTTCTGCCTGGATCTTAGCAATATTTTCCTTTGCTACCACTCGCAAGGCCTCTCGTTCTTCGTCAAATTGCGATATCGCTTCCTTTTCGATTAAATCGAGTATTTCGACGTCTTCTTTCTGCCTCATCTTGACTCCGAAGAGTACCTCGAAGGGGCTCAAACCCACACTCCGTTGGAACGTACTGTTGATGGCGCACTGGACTTTGTCGACGTATCGATACCATCGATCGGGATTCTCGTACGCCAACTTCGTCAAAATCGGAATAATTATCCGATTTATTCTTTCGACTTGTCCGTTTCCTCTCGGGACACCCGTCGTGATGAGCACATGATCGATATTCTCCTCAATGCAGTACTCCTGGAACCCCGCTGACGTGAATGCCGTCCCTCGATCGCTTACGATCCGTTTCGGATTTCTGAACACCTTCTGTTGACTCTTCAGCCGGTCTAACACCTCGCTCGTAGTCGTCGTCTTCGTCGGATAAATCCACACGAACTTAGAGAACCCATCGACTATAACGAATAGGTGTTTGTACATCTTTGATGTCGCCGTCATCGGCCCGAGGTGGTCGATATGATACGTCGCGAGCGGAATATCCCCCTTCGGTATCGTTTGTAGTTCTCCCTCCTTCTTTCCTCGTTTTCCCTCAGCCAGGATGCATCGCACACAGCAGCTGACGTATTTCTCGAGTTTTTCTTTCAACTTTGGAATATAATATTCCGACTTGATATTCTCGATCATCTTTTTGACTCCGAAATGCCCGTTCTCGTGCGCCTTCCGAATTATCTCCTGATGCATACTCGTTGGTAGCACCACGACATTTTTGTCTCCCACCCGTTTCATCAGGATCCCGTGTTCGCACGAATAATCTTCGTATGGCTCCGTCTCGAGAACCTTCATGATCACGCGGAGTCTCTCCTCGCCACCTTGCTCTTTGCGTATCATTGGCGTGATCTTGTCTTCGATCGTCATCACTGGATATCGACTCAACGCGTCGACGTGTTTGAGACGAGTCCCCGCGCGATGTTCCGTCTCGTATTCGAACTCCTCAAGCATCAAGGCCCACCTTGCGACTTTCGGCGAAATGTCGATTTTGCTCAACGTTTTTTGTAGAGCCGAACAGTCGGTTACCAATTTGAATTTTATTCCGAGCAAATACACTCGAAATTTTTTGACTGCGTGTATTACCGCCAACGCCTCGAGCTCGTACGAGTGTATTTTCTTTTCGGCGTCCGGCGTCTTTCGGCTGGTGAAATACACAACGTGGAAACGGTTATCTTCCTCGCCCTTTTTCAGCAAAGCGGCCCCATAGCCTTCTTTACTCGCGTCCGTGTGTAACTCCGTGGTCGCATCCGGACGGTATATTCGCAGTATCGGCTCGCTCACCAACAGCTGCTTCAATCGTTCGAACGCCTCTTCTTCGGCGATTTCAAAACGAAACCTTTGATTGGTTTTCAGCATTTCCGACAACGGTTTCGCGATCTTGGAGTAATCACGGATGAATTTCCTAAAATACCCGGTCAAACCAAGAAAACTCTGTACCGCTTTCTTCGATGTTGGCTTCGGAAAACTCTTGACGGCTTTGATCTTCGCCGGCGACGGACCAACGGTCCCCTCCGCGATGACATGTCCAAGGTACTCTACGCGCCTCTTTAGGAACGTGCACTTCTTCCAATTGAGGGACAGTCCTCGGTCAGCTGCAACTTTCAGTGTCTCCTTCAGATTGGTCAGGGCTTCGTCTTCGTCTTTGCCCGGCACAATCAAGTCGTCTACGTATGTGAAAACAATATTTCGCCGGATTAAATCTCGAAATACTTCGTCGATAAATCGTAAAAACGACATCGGACTGTTGCACAATCCGAACGGTGTTTTCACGAATTCGTATTGTCCGTCTGGGGTAACAAACGACGTATACTTTCGACTTTCAAGGGCGACGGGGACGTGAAAGAACCCGTTTTTCAAGTCGAGCACCGAAAACACCCTTGCGTTCGCTAGAGCATCGATCCGATCATCGATCAGTGGCATTGGAAATCGATCTCGAGCGATCTTCTTGTTTAGTTGTCGATAATCGACACATACTCGATATTCGCCGTTCTTCTTCGGTACAATCACGACTGGACTCGCGTACTTGCTCTTGCTCGGCTGGATAACCCCTTCTGTCAACCATTCGTCTATTTGTTTGTCCAAGATAGATTTTTCTTTGACAGCCAGTCGCCGCAGTCGCAAACAAACCGGTATGTCGTCTTGGAGCACAATCGTCGTCTCGACGTCTGTCGCGACCTCTTTTCTGGGCACGTGACCTTCGATGACCTTCTCGATTTCCTCACGATATCGATCGTCAACATCGACCGCCTTTGTATCGACGAGATTCACGCATCTTAGTTCGCGAAATGTGTCTTCAGTCTCTTCTTCTTTGATGTCTGCCTCGGCTTCTCTTCGGTCACTCTCGTCGTCTCGACTTTCGTCTGTCGACAGCTTCTTGATCCTGATCATACCCCCTCGTATGACCAATTCCATCTGTCTTGTGAATTTTTTCCCCACCAGCATCGTGTGACTCATGGCATGGTCAGGAACAACGTCGATTTCTCCGTCGTATTTGTCGCCGTGAATTCTCACTGTTGCGCGAAATACTCCGTCCGACTTTACTCGCGCACTCCCGAACCCTTCGAACGTATTTGAGGTCTCACGTAGCGGCGGGCTGCCGATCTTTTTATACTCGCCGCGTCGCAGCAACGTATAGTCTGTACCGGTGTCTATCATCGCGCGAATTTTCACTTTGTTTACTTCGACTGTGATCTCGTCGTCCGTTGACGAGCGAGTCACTACGTTCACTGTCTTTGTGTTATCGTCTTTCGTTGCCTCGCGCGCATTACATTTCGCCGCGACATGCCCGAATTTATTGCACTTGAAACATTTCGGTCCGTCGTCCTTTTGCGGACAATTACGCGCGATATGCTTATTCGAACCGCACCCGAAACACCTTGTCTCCTTTTCACCCTTCTGCTTGTTCCTTTTATCGTCTTTCGTCACCACTTTTGACTTACTTCTCTTCTCCCCACCGTTACTTTTTTCCTTCATCCGATCGTATCGCTCAAGATTTTTTCTGAGCTCGCCGATCGTGGACGCACTGTACAATATTGACTTCGCGGCTTCCTCGTCTTGTATACCGTCAATTATGTACTGCATCACGGCTTCTTCTTCGACGTCACCTTGACTGGCAATTGTACTCATGGCGTACACGTACTGTCTCGGTGTCTCGTTCGTCTGCCTCTTTCGTTTTGACAGCTGGAGATGCACCATAGCACTGTTCACTTTTGTTTCGAATTCTCTCACGAGACTTTTCTTGATCAACTTCCATGTTGTGAGCCCTTTCTGTAGTGCGATATATTGTTTCGCGGAACCTCTTAACAACTTTTTCGCGTAGATTACTTTTTGCAAATCGTTCCACTGCAACAGCACCGACATGTCCTCAAATTCGTCGACCCATTTTTCGACTTGAAACTTATCGTCACCTGAGAACTGCGAGATACTTCCCTCGACGTCTTTGATTGTAAACGTACTCGGCGTGTTGTACACGGGCCTCTCCATGCGGGCTGTTCTCCTCTCTCCCCTTCGCGCGTCGCTTAGCTCGACTATGCGCGCCGCTTCTCCTTCCACTTCCGAATCTTCCTCGCCTCCGGATGTGATCGACTCTGCGTCGCTTCCTTCTTGATCGAACTCGTCTTCGATATCGACCTCTTCTTTGTCGGTATCTTCGTCCTCTTCTTTATCGACTTCTTCGTCTGTCTCGCTTTTTCGTTCTTCGTGTTGTCTCCAACGACGTAGTAGTTCGGCTTTATTGCCCTTTGTTGATAGGCCCAGCCTCTCCAACCGTTTCTTTAGCTCGACGATCGTCTTCTTCGGCGTTGAGGCCGCGAGGATCTTTCCCTTCGCGCCTCCCTTCGCTTCGGCCATCTTTGTTTTCGCTCTGTCTTTCTTACTCGTGCTTGCCTTGGCGTCTTTGTCTTTCGAACACGCCGGTTGTGCTTCGTCTCCACGTACTAGCTGTGTAGCGGCTTCGCCTTGTTCGTCCTCTGCGGCTGTTTCCGATCTTTCCAGAACCATCGCTTGCGTCTTCTTCACTTCTTGCAACTTTGCTGTAACTATGCGGCGTATTACCGACAATCACTCGTCTTTTTCTTCGACTATTAGTCAACTCGACTTTACACCTTTGCGACTGTTACGCTTTTTCAACCGACGCCTTTTCCGACTTTTCGTTTCTTTTTCCTTCTTCTTCCGAAAATCGCCCTCTCACACTTTTACTCGAGGTCACCATTCAACTCGACAGTCTCAACGTTATCCCGGACGAGCCCCCATTTGTAGGATTCAAGGACTTGTTAGGTAAATGGCCACGAAACGAGATCATATAATGTGAAAAATGAAATATCGAAGAAGCTTTATTAAAATATGAAAAAATGGAAAATTGACAACGTGATCGCCTCACGGTGTGGCTCGGCGTCGACTACTCATCATTCGCGCTCGTCACCACTCTCCGGCGACAGCTCAGGCGCGTCTTCACTGGGCCCAGGGCCCCGTCCCACATATATATGGAAAAATGTATTCTACATATATTGGCACATATATTCACGTAATATATTTAAATTATAATTTCAGCATATATTTGTAGTATATAAAAATTGCATATGGCTTACATACCACATATATGGATAAATGTATTCTACATATATTGGTACATATATTCACGTTATATATTTGAATTATAATTTCAGTATATATCTGTAGTATATACAAATTGCATATGGATAATCATATAACATATATAGAAATAATACTAAATATATATGATATATATGAAAATTATATGCAAATTATAATTTGAACAATATTTGCCGTATATAAAAATTGCATATGGTTTACATACGACATATAGAGAAATTATACTGAATTTATACGCTAAGGATATATGCTATATACGAAAAGTATATAGTATGTATATACGCACATTATAACCAACATATATGCATAATATAATCGACATATTCTACATTTTGGCGAATTATATTTTTATCATTAAAATATACTTTAAATATAATTTTTGCGTATATTTCACAGATATTTATTTCCATGGGGGTATGGGCACACGGTTTGCCATGATGACTTTTTCGTGGTAATATTCGCTGAATGATTCGTGAACCCGCCATTGTCTTCCCTCGAATTGTTTTCGGAGCGTTAAGGCATCTTCTCACTTTAAGCGCCTCAAAAATAGGCTGTTTTTGCGATTTTTTTTCGAGGATTTTTGCTTAAAATTATGGGATAAAACGGATCCTATGTAATAAACACATCTTTCAAGTACATGAAAAAATTGTTTTTTAATTTTTTTAAACAATTATTATAATACATCAGTAGCATCGAAAAACCCGTGTAAAAATGTTATGGTCGTGGCTTGTTGATGGTATCTCCGAGACGGGTCGTCTGAAACAAAAAAATAAAACTGTTTTAGATTCAGTACGTCAGTGGCTATAGCGCATATCATCAGATTTTTGATATTCGCGAAAATAACAAAATGGCGCACGTTTTTCGAAAAAGTAAAAAAAAACCACGATTTTTTTGCAGTTTTTTGTAAAAAAAAAATTCTTAAAATCAAAATTTCAAAAATCTGATGATATGCGCTATAGCCATAACTATGAAGCATATGTCATTCAAATTTCATGACAATCGGCCGGATAGTTTCCGAAATTTCATCAACAAAGCACCGAAAAACCTTGTTTTGAGATAACTGCGTTTAAAGTTTTGGTTGCAGAAAAATCATGAAAAAACCTTACCTCGGGTTAATCAGTTCCTTCGTCAGTTCTTCATAGATCGGTTTCAAAACCTCTTGAACATCATCAGCTAGAGCAGGAGGATGTTTAAAAGTTTCTATCTGATTGTTTTTCACTGCTTTCTTGTACTTGCACCATGAGTCTGAACAATAGGGATCGCCGGGTACTCTCAGGTAGTCACCTAACGGTCGCCAAAAAATGTAGTTAGACTCGTCCGATCTTTATGAAATTTCGAGATGACATTTTTGAAGATATGTACTTTCAAAATTAAAAAAAAAAAAAAATCGATTTTTTTAAATTTCCAAAGTGAGAAGACGCCTTAATTTGTTTGCTCGGTGATCAAACATTTTCCGAAGTTCTTCGACCAGATCGGCGAAGCCAAGTTGAATATTTTCGGGCTTCGAGTGAAACCACCTCAAGGCTTTGTCTTTAAGTGTTGAGACCACAAGAATTCTCGTCATAGCGTCGTCGAGAGCATACGTTTCCTTGATGAGTTGTACTTGTTTCGACCATTGGGAAAACGTATCGCTTGCGCCATTGTACGCGCTTAGAAGATCTCCAAGCATCTATATATTTGCGCTAGGCCTCTCCGCATCGACTCGCAGATTCCCTCGTTCTCCCGCCTGCAGCTGGCGATTTTCATTGCGAGCTAGATCTAGTTCTCTCTGGAGTACGTCTCGTTCTCGACGCAACAGTTCCAGTTCTCGCCGTGCGAGATCATTTTCGGCGCCGGTGTTTTCATTGTTGGTCCTCGAATTATTGTCCAGAGCTCCTTCGTAATCGTAACTGATTTGGTCGTTTCGTTCTTGTAACCATTCGCCATTGGGATCAGCGTTCTGTATCCGCACGATCAATTCGGCTTTCGTACCACCGGTTGATAGTCCGAGATTTCGAAGGATCTCCTTTAATTCCGCCACTTGAAAACTACTCGGTTCTCTCATATTTGTTTCGTTTTACACGCACACCGTGTATAGAATATTACGATAATTAAGTCTCCTCTCACGCTCACTCGACGCGTATCGAGACTTGTGTTGTACTTCGTCAACAGTCCTGCGAGTGGTACACAACACACACACAGTTCCGACCGTACACACGAATCATAAATACAATAAGGCACGACACCACTGGTCGATTCGACCTTCAAACTGTGTTCGGGATATTCGAGCGAATTTTATAAACGTTTCGTTCGCAAAATCCCAACCGTCGAAATCGCGTACAACGCCCGTCTAATTTTCCGGACGTAACGGTTTTCTCGGAAATACGTATAAAGCACCACCTTGATATTAATCGAGGATCACGTAACTTCCGATTGGCGTTTTTCTTGATTTGCACGAAGTCGGGGAGATTCTCGCCGCGTATTTCCTTAGTTGTAAGTTCAAATTTTCACTCGCGATTCTTGCCAGATATATCGACGTATGTATAGCGCTCATCCATATCGCACGTCCGCGCCGTTACGATTCGAAACAATACGCGAAACAATAAACCCGTTGACTATTTATTTTCCGCCGTACTTTTCGCAACTCGTTACGCGCGTTTGCTCAACGGTTACACGAAGTTATGGATGCCACGTTATACTTTCCAGCTCGCGATTGTTGATTTTTGCGACAATTTGGGAAACGCCTCCTTTGTGGTTGTGAGTTCGATCCCGCTTCTGATATTGTTAGGGGTTGTTTTTTGAATAAACGGAATTGCCGGGAATAAGTCGTAGGAGAAACAGTCTGCAATTTATATTTCGGTCTGATCGCTTCGCGTGCTTGGGTCGAACTGACGAGAATCCCTCTCGTCAATCGTCGTTACATTTTCGGTGTATGACCAACTCTCTCGCTCACCACTACTATCAGGGGATTCTTGTATAGTACCACTCTTACAGGTACGTTACAGTAGGTAGCAAGTCCGACCAGTTTCGTAATTTTATAAGGGCCTTCATACAGTGGCAAAAGTTTAGCGATGATTTGTTTGCCAGGATCTGAGACGTTTACGGCTTTTACGAGTACTAAATCTCCGATATTGAAGGAGGTTAGTTTGTTATAGGTGGTTTTCGGCTCAATATCGGTCGATGATTCCAGGTAGAAAAGGAAAAAAAAACACTGTTTTACGTTTCGATCCTGGTTTGGATCCTCTTCAGACTTTTTTTTTATTGTAGCTAAAAGTGTGATGTTATATTAGTTATAATGTGTGTTATGGATGATGTCGACTAGTTCATTTCTGGTAATTTATCGTAGCAAAGAGCAAGCATGTGGACATATTCATATAGGTTATGTATTAACTGTTATGGACATACCTCAGTAATCGCTTAATTATATTTTCTAGATGTGTTGTTCTTACAGATATTGGTTGAAAGTTTGTAGAGATTAATTTGAATTTAAATAAGTCACGCGCGTAATAATCTGGAGAGCGCTAGATTTGGCAAGTTCGATCATCTATCGGGCCTGACTTCAGGAGATACATGTTCTATAAATTTCGCACGAATCCCCACTCGCTCTTTCTTCTCTCTCGACATTCCTCCAGAAAGGATCTACATTTGCTCGATTCCTGCTCCGTTCTACTAAGAGTCCACGAGGTTTTTCTGATATCTGTGAAGAAAATTCTTGACCATCTTTCCGCTATTGGATTTGGACTTGGAGTTTAGGATATCTGCAAATAAGCATCGTCGTTATTCGAAATAAAAGATAAGTTTTTACATGGTTAATACACGAGCCTAACAAAAAAAAAGAAAAATCCAATATTATTTTTTTATAACAGACAATCTGTCACAAAGAGAGAGTTCGAGCTTCGTAATGTATTATATTTGATCGAACGAGTCAGTAAACTGATCACTAAAATATCATTTACTTAGCATACTAATTGACAACATATTTATTTAGTGCCTTTCATTTGAAATCGACTTTTCATTGTGTTTTGATGTATGTATGAATGTGTGATTAATTTTAAGATATTGAGGTATTAAAGAATGAATCGTCTACAATAAAAAATATAATGTTAATTTGACAAATCGCGAAATTAAACAAAGCGAATTAGTAATTTTGAGTATATGCATTTTGAATTTATCGTTATATATAAAGTGTGATATCTTGTACATTAATTGATGTGAATGAAAAACAATATGACGTTGATGATTCATGATGACAATTTGGCCTAATGATTATTTGATCCGCGTTTTAGGGATATCCTTTTTGGTTTTGTTATCGTATTTCCTTCTTGTAAACATGCAATTTAGTTTTAATGTTATATTTAAAATTTATTTGACAAAATAATCTATTCAATCGATTGTATCGTTTGATATGCCATACCTTTCCATTAATCTGAATATTCAGTTAATTGGTGCAATTCTATTTGTTCTACTTTTCTTCGTATATCTAAGACATTGCGTCTTTAGTAAATCTATTATATATGTCAAATTTCAGTCATAATTTAATGTGATTTCCATCCAAAAAAATATTTCATCACAAGTTTTGAAACAGTAGAGAGTGCAAATCTAATACTTTGCTATTGGAGAATTTATTGGTTCATCCATTTTGTGTATGCGAACTTATGTGTGATGGAAATCCAGCCAGGTATTTTTCTGTTAGATGTCCTCTGTGAATTATTCATAAGAGCAAATAAAAAGAAAGTTTATCATTATCAATATTAGTTTAGAAATGATGAGTAGTTACCAATAGAATTTCAGTGGTGCTATTGCATTCATCTACCATCAGTAAGAGTAATTCACGTTAATGATTTTGTGAGCGATCCAGATCGATATCGCCTTCGCGATTTTGCGAGCATACTGATCAGGGAGACTAGAGTAAAGGAGTGCGAACGCAATGTTAGAAAAATGGTCGGAAAAAGCGAGGAAACATTCGCTAATTGCCACCGCATGGCGGCGCCACTTCTGCTGGGGACCGTCAAGCGCGGTGATTTTGAATCGTTGATCTGCCATTTGTTGTACATTTTGTCCGATTAACGCAGCTTATAGTATTGATAAGTGATATTGCGATGCTTTTGTTCAAATTTTTATTTGATAAATTGTAGACAAATTTTTATAAAAGTAAAAAAATATGTTAGTTACTGAAAGTTTTGTATGCTGAAAGTTTTGTTACTGAAAGTCTGAATATTTTCTTTTTTTATATACATTACTATAGAATAGCATTTCGAGCAATCTCTGGTGAAATTTAACTCGTTGCACAGCTCAAGTAAACAACAATTGAAGAACGGGCAAACGCTTTCGCACAAAAAAAAGAACTTACGGTAAATAAAGAATATGCGCTAATTTCGGGATCATCGATATTTTGTCATCACAAGTCCAATTCAATTAACATTTAATCCACGAATTATAGCAATAAACTTTCTTTTTACCTGCTTGTTATACTATCACTTTCACTGCACTTTTTTTGTTTATTTTTTCGTCGCCTTTCAACCTTAAATTTCATAAAACACTCGATAAAAAATTGTTTATGCGCCCGATGAAATGTCAGATGTCATATTTCGCCGGGGTTTATATCCCGCTCACTTCATTTCATCACCAACACCACACTTCACAGTTAGCTCTCAGCGACAAGAGCGCTCATCGTGGCTCAATTCGAACTAACATCTTTCCTCGCTTTTTCGGTCATGTTTGGGACGATTTCGCCATAAGCGTTCGCACTCCTTTACTCTAGTCTCCCTGATACTGATGCTAAGAAACCAACGAGACCTATTTGTATTGCGGCACAGTGCCGTATGTAGTGAGTTAACGACGATGAAGGAGGCGCGCTCGTTTCATTAAATATCGAGCTATTAAGAATGGATAGTTATTCATTTTGTTCTGTTAGGTGCATTTCAGTAAAAGCCCCCGAGAAAAAATGGACATATATAAACATATATAATTATTTATACTCATATATAAGATTATATATAATTATATATGCATTAACATGACGTCATGAATGATTATATATGTAGATATATTACCATGTATAGTATTTATTTTTTCTAGGTGTGAACCATATATGGTCATGTATGATCATGTATGTTCAAAAGTTGGTACTCTGAACTCGTATATGAACATATGGTTATACATATAAACTCATATATGATATACCTGATATCATACCTGAATGTGATTTATTATCATATATAATTGCATTTGCCCCCCAAACTTCATATATGAACGTATATAATTGTATATGAGTCCATGTATATGAACCTAATATAATGTACAAACTATTTTGGTGTCATATATAATCATATATGTAATCGTAATTAGCCGCAACAACCATATTTGAACGTATATAATAACGGAAATGTATATAACGATGGCTATTATTCCATATATAATAACACTACAGACTGTTTTGATACCATATAGCATCATGTATACTGGTGTCATTTTTCATATATGTAATACTGTCTATAAGCAGCGAAATCACCATGTAATGCTATAATAATATTTTATTGTTTTATTATATATATAATAGAACATTAAATTATTATTATGGCATTACATGGTGATTTCGCTGCTTATAGACAGTATTATTGGGAGCTATATTTCATCATAATATGCATCGCATAATGAAAAGTTCATGTTGGCGCCTCGGACAAACCATGGAAAATCAGTCCGGCAGTCAACGTGTTAATATATTGTTTTGCTTGCAAATATTTCAAATGCTAACAATAAGTTTGATTGAGCACAAATATTTAATTACATAACAATGAATCTTAACCATCTATAATTTGGTAAAGCTGGTAAAGCGTAAATGGTGTAAATAAGTAAACGCCAACAGCCTTACCAAAATCATAAATGTGTAGTCATGTGTATACCATATCTATTGAGACGGTCACACCTGTAACATAAAATTTATAATATTAGTAATAGCAACTAACGCAAGAGGGCTACGATTCGCGTTAACAATTAACGCGAACAATAATATAAATACAAGCCGATAAACATCAACAATTACCTTACCTTACCTTGCGACGAAACCACAGAATCTCCTGAGATATCTGACTTGGTACTGTTGACGCCCACCTCTGCTACCTAGGTAACAGAACGGGAATCTCGACCTTACCTCCAGTCAGATAAACAACAGGAGCCTGTGGTCCACCAGGTTTCAGTACGAAGTTATAAAATACGTTACTCACCGATAACGAAGGAAAGACATTCGAAGTCTCGTAGTATCAAAATTTTCATCGCGCACTCGTCATTTCACCAACACGAATCTAAGATACGGCGAAACCAGGGCATCCTCAAGTCCTCGGCTACGGCACCGGTATTGGAAAGCGACGAGTCATCACCTGAAATCCAATAGGTAAATTATCGGTCCTCAAGACCAGAAAACTAAAATTGGAGCTCTCACCTGAGTCCGCTGTTCTCTCGGCGAACCTAAACGCGCACAAAACCAATAATCCTCGTGCAAGAACACGAATAACACCGCGCTTAAATAAAAACACACGAATCGCGACTGTCAAACAGCACGAGCGGCGCCATATTGGTGGTGTACACTATCAGACTAGCATGAAATTCATAACACATGAGAGCGCGACACGGAGCGCCAATATCTAAACACCAACGAGAGAAATAAACAGGGTACTAACAAGGACTCACGCGTCGATTAGAAATCGATAATATCGACTACTCGGAAATTTGTCACGAAGAATCGAAAAATAAACTGATTTTACCTAAGGTTCCAATTTTATTTTATTTCCTTCTCGAGAACCAAACCAATATTTTAATGAAAAGGGGTAATACCCGTTTCACTATACATACATTTTTTACCACCGAGGTATTCGTTATATATTATGCATGCATATGCCATTAGTAGTGGTGGCGTCAGTGCAGCTAGATCGCGCGTAAAAGTTCTCCCTCTTTTTAGTCTCTTACGCGTCTATCAGACAATCATGGTAGCTCGTGTCGGCTCTTTTTGGAAAACAGCCGAGCGTCGCACGCTCACGGACGCGCGGTACTTATCTTACACGCGATCTGGCTGCACTAGTTTGCGTCCCAGCTATCCCGCGTATTTTCAGAGTTTGTTTGGTGGCAGCGTGTTTTTTTGTTTGAAGTTATTAATTCACTGTTGATACATCAAATATATATATAGTGACTAATAATTGGCATTTGTCGCGAAAGATGTCTATTTATTTTTTATTACATTGTCTGGATGACGACTCTTACTGTTTGCATAAACCGAGTGATGTGTTTTGCGATGCAAATGTTGCAAAAGTTGGAGATGATGTGATATTTTGGCATGGGAACAAAAAGTGGAATGGACAAATTGTTCAGAAGTCAGGTAAGTTCAGTTTTTTTTACTCAATTACTTAGCTATTTATATGACCATAAAAAAACGTAACTTATACCAATGTACCAACATAACCAGTTCGCGAGATTATAATAAACAAACACCACGCGAGCTAAGTTGTTCAATAATTCTATCACGAATTGCAAATACTAAGTGAACTTAATTGTTCATATTGTTCAGAAAAAAATCATATTTTATATCCATACATTTGTTATGTGCCGCTTCTCGGCACATTCACCTATTTCGTCGAATATTTTACCTAAATACTAGATACTAAGAATTTTTCGAGCGAACAACCGCCGCACCAATCAGCGCTCGCCCTCGGTCTAGCTTACGCGGTATATCTATATCACGCTCGACGCACGAGCCGCGCGCTGATTGGTGCGCCGGTGGGCCGCCAACTAGTATATAAGCAGCGGGCCGCCGGGCCCGGAGAGGAGTCAACGAAGCGAGAGCGCCGAGCCAGGTGCCTCGACTCCACTCCTTGTAGCAGATTCTAAAATAAACCTGTTGACCAAGTCCTTCTACGTCTCTGGGTTACCGCTCATTTTTTCCAACACCATTCCTCGACCAGTCATCGATGCCCAGGAAACGCCATCGGACGGCTTCTTATTACCGACGTCTGGACCATCGCGCTGAGGTTCGCAGGGCGGCCTAGGAAAATTCCGCGAGCTCCAAACCCATCGGTCCTTCTCAGGACCCCTCTAACCGCGAAAACCTCCCCCCGCAAATTGGCGTCAAACCCGGAGTAGGTCCCTCTCGACCGACGCAACGCCGAGCCCCGCCTCCAGTCCACCGACACCGCGCCACGGCCATCACCGACGACATCGTCGCACAATCGCTGGAGCGACGAGCGACACGGCCGGTGAAACTGAGCACCGTCGTGTCTGGGGTAACGGTCAAAGAGACCTTCCGCCTTTCGCCGAAGAAGCGGCCCCCATCCACCACGAAGCCCGACCCCCGGCCCTTGAGCGAAGTAATCCACCGTATCGGCAAGCCCTCGGATCCGCGGCCACGGATCTGCCTGATCACGGCTCCACCGCCGCCACGAGACCCACGCTCCTAGGTGTCTCCTGACCCTCGCCCACTATCATCCGCTCTTCTCAGAGCGACCATACAAACGGAACCCGTTCGCAACGCCTCCTCTCCTCCCATCCCAATTCCCCCCAACTCCGACCCAAGGGCGGATAGAGAGTCGGTAGTAGGAACTTGAAAAGACCACCCAACTCTCTCCCTTCGGGACCGAGTACCCTAACCATACTCACCCTATAACCCTTAAAATAACTCCCCGACCTAGGGGCTACTAGAGAGTCGGAGGTAGGAACCTGTAAAGGCCCCCTGACTCTCCCCCCCCCCCCCCCCCCCCCACGGCCCGGGATCCTTCCCCCAACCTACACCCTTCAAATTGTTACAACAAACGCTTGTCATCGTTCGGCAGGCCCGTTTATAACACATTAGTTAATTAAATATGAAAATGATTTATCACAGCTGACGATATCAATATTTTGCTATATTCTGAACGCACAACATGTTATAGGCAATGAAGAGTACTTAGAAGGCGAGCTATCAAAATTAAACAAGGAGAGGAGACGAGGAAAATCTACAAAACCAGTAGAATCCAACTTGGTCATTGAGAGTAACAGAGTTTCTCGCAAACGCCCGAGCTATTCTCCCAGCAATTGTTTGATGCCAAAGAAAAAAAAATATCAACATTAAATAAAGAGGTGGAGAGAAAGAAAATAATCCCACCGAATCAAACAGGGTTTAGGAGGGGGATGGGGACGGTGGACAACATGGTCCATGGAAGAGAAAGGTTAGGTAATAGATTATTTGTGGACTTGAAAGCAGCGTTCGATATGGTAGATAGAAGGATACTGATAGAGGCAATGGAAAAGAAAGGAGTAAGAATAGGGTTAAGAGAGAGAGAGAGAGTGGAAGAGGTATACAGACAGACAATGAGCAGGGTGAAAGTAGGAGGGGAGATTGGCGAGGAGTTTTGGACAGGAAGAGGCGTAAGACAAGGGTGCCCGACGAGCCCGGTACTTTTTAATATTTTAACAGCAGACATGGAAGAGGAATTAAGGAAGGGAAGGTGGGGAGGAGTGAGAGTCGGGCAAAGGCGAATATGCTCCTTAGCGTATGCAGACGACGTGGTGGTGTTGGCAGAAAGAGAAGAAGAAATGGAAAGCATGATAAGGAGAATGGAAGGTTACTTTGGAAAGAAAAAAATGGAGGTTAATGTGACCAAAACGAAAATTATGAAGTTCAGGAAGGGAGGAGGAAAGAGTAAGGTAATGGAATGGAAGTGGAAAGGGAAGAGGATAGAAGAAGTGAAAGAATTCAAGTACCTAGGGTACGTATTCAAAAAGAACGGGGGGCAAGAGGGACAACTACGGGACAGGATCAGGAAAGTGGGAGCGGTAATGAAGCAGGTGTGGGGCATAGAAAAGAGAAAATTTGGAAAAGATTTTAAAAGGAGAATGTGGTTGTTCGACACACTAGTGTGGACAGTAATAGGATATGGGGTAGAAATTTGGGGATGGGAGGAGAGGAAAGGAATAGAGAGCATGCAGGAGAGATACATAAGGTGGACATTGGGAGTAGAATGGGGGCGCCGGGATATATGGTGAGAGAGGAAGCAAAAAGGGAAAAGCTAAGGATAAGAGCGGAAAGGAGGGCATGGAGTTATGAGGAAAAGTTGAAAAGCGGAGGTGGAAGTGAAATAGCGAGAGATTGCTTAAAAAAAATGGAAGAAAGGGAGATATAAAGCGAGGAAAGGTTGTCGAAATGGGAAAAGGAGAGAAAAGGGCTGAAAGAGAAAGGCAGAAACAGAGGAGG
The DNA here is from genome assembly GCA_964007305.1 of Netelia melanura. NCBI lineage: Eukaryota > Metazoa > Arthropoda > Insecta > Hymenoptera > Ichneumonidae > Netelia > Netelia melanura. The sequence continues at coordinate 22,619,170 of OZ023255.1, forward strand.
GGGAGAGGAAACGGAGACGGAAGGATACAAAAAGGTAGAGAAGGAGAATAAGAAGGAGCAGGAAGAAGAGAGATGGGAGAAAATCAGGGAGTCGAGATACAACAGATGGTATAGGGAAATACGGACGGAAGAAATTCCGAAATATTTGAAGGCGGGATGGGCAGAAGAAAGGTGTAAGAGGATAGCGCGATATAGACTAGGCAACGAAATGAGAGAAGGAAGATATTGGGAGGAGGAGGAAGAAAGGAGATGCAGAGTGTGCGGGGGGGAGGAAGAAACGTGGGAGCATGTACTAGAGAGGTATGAGGGAGAGCAAGAAGAAAGGAAGGGGATGGGAGAGAGGATAAGAGAAATACTAAAAGAAACCGGGGGAGGAGAAGAGTGGATGAAAAAACTGGAAGAAACAAGGAAGCGCAAGAGAAGGGGGGAGCAAGAAAATGAAGAAGGGGATAAGTAAGGAAAGGTGTGAAAGAAGGAATGGAATGAATGGAGCGGAAACGGAAGTCGGAAGAAGGAAAGGAGGAGAGGAAAGAAAGTCAATAGATAACAAGAAAATGTAATAACGGACTACATTCTATGGACCGACGAGGCGACCTTTACGCTGAACGGGATATTTAACGCGCGAAACTTTGTTACATGGAATGACGAAAATCCGCATGCCATTCGCCAGACGTCATTCCAGTATCGCTGGTCCATCAATGTGTGGGCAGGAGTAATTGGAAACAAAGTAGCAAGTATTCTTGCAAATTAAGAAGTCTTCCGTACATTTTCCTCGTAGTGCCGGCACGATTAACTGCAGAGAGGTACGCGGAATTTTTAATTAACGAATTACCGGTACTATTAGAGGACATACCTCTTTGCGTGCGAGAAAAAATGTTATACCAACAGGACGGGGGACCCACACATTTTGCACGTAGAGTGCGGGAGATTTTAGATACGCGTTTTCCGGACAGATGGATGGATCGAGGTGGCCCAATCATTTGGCCGGCACGGTCGCCAGATTTTAATGTGCTAGATTATTTTGTTTGGAGTCAAATTAAAACTTTGGTAGAGCACAGGCGTGAAGGTACCGAAGACGAGGTACGCGACGCAATTTTGGCGGCCTTGAATACCTTTACGCCGGACATGGTGCACCGTGCGACGCGACAAGTAACACGAAGAGCCGAACTCTGCTTACAAGCACGAGGAAGGCACTTCGAACAGTTGTTAACGTAAATTTTGAGAGTGGATTAGCCCTACTGGGGAAACCGCTATAAAAAAAACGCGCCAAGCTGTCTACCTCAAGGTGGTGCAGAAACGATAGTAGCGTAAAACCGGAATAGATGCCGCAGTGGGATAGACGCCTCATTAAAAAAAAACTACTTTCCCAAACTCGCGTGCAATCATCTCCGCAGCGAATGCGACGAATGGTTCGAAGTTTCAGAGGTAAGTTTTTGCCGTTGTATAATTTTATAAGTAGTCAGAAATTCTCGTAAAATTGTATTGTGTCAGTACACTGGTTCATTAAGCGTACACTTAGGTGTAAATAACACTCTTTCGTTTTTAGTTTATTTAAGAATTAAAAGGGCATCTATCCGTATTACAAAAAGGATAGTTACCCCGAAATTGATATGTCTATAAATTTCACAGTATTTTTTAAATATTTGTTTATCAATTCCTAACGATAGGTTTTGATATTTTTTGGCGATACTTATACCCCGATAGTGCTAGCGTGTTTTATTAAATTATTAGTTGTTAGAAATATTATGTTGTATTAGTATATATCATGTGCATTTTTATAAATGTCTATTGCGTGTAATGTAGTACTAGTTATAAATGTTTAGTAGGTGAATCATGCCAGTAAAATATAAAAGGAGGGAGGGGCGTTAAGGCCTGCTTGGACCACATGCGAATTACAGTCAGCTTTCGATGAAATGAATAAAAAAGATAAGAGGATCAACGACATATCCCGACTATTCGGAATTCCACTAAGAACATTACGAAGGCGTTATGCTGCTAAAAACATAACGCAGTTAACAATGGGTAGGTATTTAATAGCGTGTTATAAATGATATTCAATTGATTGTTATGTATAGTAGGACCTCGATTATCCGAACCTCGATCGTCCGAACCCTCAATTATCCGAACGATGGCTTAGTTTATCCGAACGCACAAAGTGGCTACATGATACATGCACACTTTTCCGGAACTATTGCTCAAGATGTGACAAACTGAAAGTACTTTCCAGCTCGACTTGAATTTAACTTGAATAAGAAATATCAACATTTTTATATTACGTTAATTTTCTGAAAATTATGTCTTAATGTTAAAATAGTTTTTAGTGTGCACGTTGCAACTTAAATATTAATATTGTTGTTAAACAAATGCTCAAGTTTAATTATTGTTATGAGTGTCATATTAGAATGACTCGTATCTTCTAAAGATTACTAATAAAATATTTTGAAACTATGTATTTTATTTATTTTATTCGTTAGGACATCTCTCCTACTCTGTAGGCATCTATCTTTTTCAACATTTTCATGGTGGCGCATCTATCCTTACAGGTAGGTATCTATCGCAAAATAAATTGTTCCGCAAAAAGTTATTTTTAGGTCAACAAAAACCAATCATATTGCAATATAAAAGATTAAACTAGTTATAATCATAGAAATTATTCATGGTAAAGTAATATTTTAAAAATAAGGAGCCCTTTTCAAAAAGTGCGGCATCTATCCCAGTTTTACCCTATTTCCTTACCACGAAATAATGTCATAGCATCTAATAATAAGTTTTTTGTCACGAAGCTATAAATGTCGATTCAAATTTTCATTATGAGAGATATGTAGCAATAATCAACTTACAGCTTTCACGATAAGGTTGCAATTTTATTGGTGGTAGATTTTTCAGAACGAATACGCGAATCGATCGAGAAGTCGTACATCGTATTCATAAGATTTTAGAGAATTACGATAACGTGAAGTATACTTAGCCGCTACAAACATAGTTTTCCACCACACTTTGTGCTATTCGGTATAGGAGAGTAGTTAATCGTTAACATTTTTTTAAATTCCTTATTTAATTCTTTATGGTTTTATTACAAAGAATTTAATAGAGATATTAAAAGCGAGGTTTTTATTTTGGTTTACGCACTTTGCAGTGTCAATTAAAAAATGTCACATTCTGCAAATAATGTCGAACTGTTATAAATATGGTACATTGATATTGCTTGTTAATATTACAAAAAAAACACAAAATAAAAAATTGAAAACGTCGTTTTAATGTCTTTAATTACGTCCCTCGTAATAAAATTGGGTTGTAGATAATTATTTGGCCGTGGACGTGCGTCCAGCGTGATTCTTTTTTTAATCCATCAGTCGTGCGACAGATTTTTAGTAATTTATTTATGGTAGTTTCCAGCAAGGATCCGGTCAAACACGACAAGTCTTTACATGCTTTATTATTTCTTTTACGATTAAATATTGTTCATATAGGAGATACTAAACATCCCATTGTATCGTTTTCTCTATTTCAATATTTTTTACATTACATTATCTTATTACGGCTCCAGATATTTTTGCTTTGTTAATTAATTTTTAATTGTAATTATTGTATTAAGTAGTGGATAGCTAGATCAAAAAGTAGAAAATATCTACAAAATGGATGGCTAATTTCGTTGTCCTTTCTCCGCAATTTTTAAGTTTAAATATCCTGTATCAATTCGCGAGAATGGTGGCCAAAGAAACAAAAGCCTTGGCGCGGTACGGCGCGGGGAAACGCGGGCGGCGATATAGCGGCGAGCGCGGGCAGTCAATGATTGATACATTGCTATGTCTCTGTGCCTAGTGCGGGGAGCGAGCGGCTCCAGCTCTTCTCGGCACGTTGGGAAAAATTCAGAGCAGCCAATGCCCGAGAAAAAAAATGACTGCGGAAAAATACATGCAATCTAATTGACTGCTCTGAATTTTGCAAATCCAAATGTAACGCCCTAATCTATGCTATATCTACGGCTAGGGTGGGGGTCGAGGTGGGCAGCTTCAACGCTTATTGGCATGCTGGGCAAAATTCAGAGCAACCAATGACCGCGAATAAAAAATGACTGCGTACTAATACCATCAATAAAATTGACTGCTCTGAATGTGGCAAATCCAAATGTAACGCCTTAATCTATGCTATATCTACGGCTAGATGGGGGTGGGCGGCTTTAACGCTTCACAGCGCGCTTTGATTGGATCAACTTTAAATATTTATATCTCGTAAATTATTAACAATATCCCTAATGTTTATTTGCAACTTTTGTTTGTAATGGCCTCATCTACCTCAGAATTCGCTGTGGGACACTTTATGCGATTCACGCTGTGTATACATATTGCTGAATGGGTTTGTATGTATACCCAGATATCTTTTCCAAAAATCATATTATTTTGTGAACAGTTTTTATGAACAGCAATTCTCATAATATGCATGACCAAAGCTGCGAGATTAGTTCGCGCGACTCGATTGTTTTCGCTCCGTCTCATTCCCACCGCGGGGCAGTGCGGGGGAAACGCGGGCGGCTGGATATCGCTACGAGGCCTCGGCGCTTGGCCTGTCTTGTAAAGTGTCATACTGGGGCTTCGTAGCATCAACGAATTCAGACGACTATAGAAGAAATATGCTTATAGCCCGATTGAATCCAAGTTTTTGCCGCCCGAAACTGCCGCTTGGCGTCGCGGCGGTCGACGTGTGTGGCGTCACTCGAGAGTACAGACGCTCCGTGGGCGGAGTCACGAAGACATGATTGGTGTAGTTTCCAAAGGCGCCGGTCGTTTATAATTCAAATTCAATTCAACAGATAGTCTATTTTTTACAATTATCTCAACTTGCATTATACGATTAACATTTTTAAGGTCGATATTATATATGTCGCATCAGCGGGGTTCGGCTCGGGAAACGATGGAGTCGGCACCAGCATCCCACTGTATACCTCGCATTAGAAGAAGCGAGAAGGAGCTACTGTCGGGCCAGCTCGGGAAACGAGAGAGTTGGCACGAGAACCCCACTGTATACCTCGCATTAGACAAAGCGAGAAGGAGCTACTACCGTGCCAGCATAGAGAAAGAGAGAGTCGGCACGAGCACCCCACTGTATGCCTCGCATTAGACAAAGCGAGAAGGAGCGCTTGCTTGGTTGTGATTGGTCAGAGAGGAGGCGGAGCTACGCCATGAAGTTGTGTGAGGTATACGTGAATGTGTCTGTGTGACCTAACACAATCTTGTAGCGACGGCAGCGCCGCCAGTCATTGGGGTGTTGAAGCTCAGCGGGGTGATCCGTTTCTGGCCTCAATCGAAAGCATGGACATATTCTTTCTATAGTCTTCTGAATTCGTTGGTAGCATACGCGCGCCATGCCATCTAGCGGTAGGTGGCGGCACCGCTTAGCAAAATGTTACGAGCTCTGCACTACCGAAGCCGTCTGAAATTTCTGCTGACTTACACTGCTTCTTAACCTATCGACTAATTCGTTGGGATCGTCCCAATAAACGTAATCCAGACTACTGTTTCTTCTAACAATTTTGGATCGCGGCAACCCTTTACCCAATCGTTCCGAGTGTCTCTTTGACACAGGTTTTTTCAACGGAGATGCGATAATTTGTACAATTATAGTTTTGAATTTCATGCTTTTATCCCCGCGAATTGCGTGATCGCTGATGTAATGTTTTCTGTAAGCGTTCGTCGAGTCGAGGATTTTACCATAATTTTCCATATCATTCGCCGTTACGAGAGATTCATCGGGTGATTTTTTAAATATTAACTCCAGTAAACCTTGACTTTGATCATAAGTCTTATCACCGACACGAATAATATTTTGCTCGAACGTAATTGGTGAATTCCCAATCATTAAACCATCACCCTGTAATTTTCGCACTCCATACGACGTATCCAAATCTTTCTTATCCTGCGTCGCGAACATTTTCAAGTAATTTTGCGACAAATCAACATTAATATCATCTTCAATACTAATATTCCGTTCCAAGATATCCCCGTGAGCTGTTTCAAACGTTTGTTCAAATCGATCATCCACATTATCGATATATTCATCATCGTTTTTCTTGGGTGATTCGACATTTGGCTCTTTGTTGATAGCTGATTCCTGTTTTACCGACGACGGTGACGATGACTGATGCACTAGTTTTTGAAGTGGAGCTACCACCGGCCTAAAAACTTCTTCCATTTTTCTCTCAGAGGTCATTTTTCCCAATTTCCAGATTCTATGCTTGCGATGGATCGTATTGCTTGCAGTCGGGATTTGACGCAAAATATGTTGCTCCTTGTTCAGCTCCGCTCCGTGCATATTGACGCTTTTAAGGCTACACTGTAACTGGTGATTATGTTGAAAACTACAAATTTATAAAGCAGTCGAACCCCTTCCTGTAACGACCCTTGTTTAATTCTCTATCTTTGTCTATCACCACGAACCCATACTTATCATCGTTCCAGCACTTTGAACATAAACTTTTGAATTGCGTGTACGACATGTCGATATTTACGTGATCGTCATATACGTGGTTCAAATTCATTTCATCTTGCTTAAGGGCAGGGTAGTGTTAATTCGTGTGAAAAAAGGCACATTTTTATGATTTCTTTTTACGAAACGGTTAAAATCTATTTATTTAAACCAATGGTACATTAAAGTGTGACATTAGAAGAATATTGTGTCAAATTTTCACGAAGAAATATAAAAAAATACGGCGATGGCAGCAATTTTTATCAAGCGTCTCGGAAAAAAGTTGAATTGCGGTGCCTATCATAATGCCGTACTGGATCATCTGAAATAAAAAAATCAAAGTTATATCGTTAGATAAGGACTTTCCCTAAGTAACGCTGGGGGGGGGGGGGGGGGGGGGGGGTTGAAATAAAAAAATTTCACTTTTTCGGAACACTTTAAAGGGAAAACCGCGATTTTCACCGAAAAAATCGGTTAATTTGGTGTTATAAAATGAAAAATATAAACAAATTTGAAAAAAAACTCTCCAGCGTTACCTCGTAAATTATGTACAGAAATAGTGTGCAAAATTTCAAAAGGATCGGTGCAGTCGTTTTGAAGTTATGATGGGCACCGACTTTGAAAATGTCAGTTGTGGGAAAAACGCTTTTAGGTTTTGAACACTAAAAAATTTTAGATGAATCGTTCGTAAGTGAGTTTTATCGGCTTACCTCATACTGAATCGTCGATGCCAGGTCCATAAAGGATGTTGCTGTCATCCAGGATGTCTAAAGCATCTTTTTGCTCTTGTCTACGACGAATCTTGCCTTCTTTCGTCTGTTTTTCGGCTTCCTGATCTGCTTGGCCTATACGCATAGAATCAGATGATCGTGCCCACTCATGAGCGTTTTGTCCACTACTGATTCCCATTTCTTGCATGAAGGTTAGTAAAGCAAAAGAACCTTCATTGAAGACACAGGCTGCCACATAAGCTGCATTCTGAACGATGACAGAGGTTCCACCCACGTGCTTTGGTGAGATTTTCCAAATAAGTTGGCTCAAACTCTCATTGTTGTTCTGCGTAAAACCGCCGACACATCGCTCTAGGAGGGCATCTTTGCTCAGATCTTCATAGATGAGCTTGATGGCATCCAAAACATCCTTGGGAAGAGCACTGTACGTGTGTTTGAACGAATCCAATGCATTATCAGCTGCAGCTTGTTGCCATTCGCACCCGGAGTCCGCGCCGCTCGGGCATTTTTTATGCTGTGGATTCCCGTCCGTCGAACTGTAGTGAAAGAACAGCAGTGTAGTGAAAGAACCCAGATAGCATTTTTCATATTTTCCACGGAATCGAAGTGACGTCTAATAGCCAAACCGTAGTATACAGTCAATTTATTAATCATTTTAGCCGTGAGCTTCCCTTTACCAGACAGGCTCTTTCGTTTGATCGTCTATCCAGCCTTAGTTTCAGTATCTACAACGGTCTTTTTGACTATTTCACGCAGCCGAGTGCCCATTCTTTTTTCACTATTGAAAAGTCATCACCATAAGGTTTAGGATTCACTAACCCGGAGTAAGCTTTGGAGTCACCGTCACCGATATAATTGCGATATCACACACCATTATATACCGAGCGTTCAAACATGGTTTTTATCGCTTCGACCTCCATATTTCCAGCTGCACCAGTATGATTTGCCTGACACTTTCCAGCAGCTACATGAGCTTCATGTCACTCTTCGTATTCGGCAGAGTTTAATTTACTTTCCCAAGTTTTACATTCGTGGCAGTATGAACTTTTGACGAAAATGTCTTGATAAAAAAACTGCTAGTTAAATCCATCAAGCCGCAAAATTTTTCACAGCCAGCTAATGGCCTAACACCCTTATCGTGAAAATAAACTGATTATTAACTTCGTAAACACCTGACAGTTCTTGCACTAGACGGAACATTTGTTATTTGTTTACAGCTTTCGCACGACAGTTTGATGTGAAATCCAAGACCTTCTTTCTTGTTGTTAGTGGTATGAAAATTTATTTTTCCATCACATTTTATACACGTCACTAGCGTAGCAATTGTTGAAAAAACTAATAAAAAATCTATTATTCTGTAGTGTTTTTGAAGATCCTCCGTAACTTGATCTTCAATAGTCACTTTTATTTTTTTAGCTGACGCGCTGTTTGTTGAAATGTCTTCGTTTTTACGTTTTTGCGGAGGCACAATGTTTCTAGATCGATATAATCTCGATCCAGTTGATGTTCTATCAGATATTGTCACTTTTTTCGGCATTTTGGCAATAATTTCACACAAAACTGAATGAAAATGGAGCTAAAATGAAGCGAAAATCGGAAAGCACGTGTACGTCTGCTCGATAGAACGTTTGCTGCTATACTAAATTATACACTCTGCACTGACTGAAAATATAATTCAGGTCTAATCACGTTTGGACTTGTTTTCAAATTTCTATACAGAAAGATGACGGTTAACGGAAGGTATTACATAGAGAGCAAAATAGCTGCCAGGCAACAATAGCGCGCTCCGGTCGGATAGGCAGAACATTCAGGCAGGTATAAACATACTCATAACGTCGTCAATTTTGCTCCGATCGACTTGAATTTTAGACACAATATCTAGAGATATTATGCTTTCAGTTGAAATTAAAAAAAAAAACGAAAAAAAAATGTTTAAACCCTACCCTTCCCTTAAAGAGAACCAATAGGTTAGTATTATTACGCACGAGATGTTTCGGAATACGTGCATACGTTTGATACAAGTAAAAGCAGTCTAGATCTCTGTGTCGTTCCATGCAGAAAACTGCTCTCACATTGTCTTGTTTTTCACAGGCAATATCGTCGAAAATTGAACGATTAAACGAACTTACCTGTAAGTGATGTTTGATCGTAATTGTATGTAGCGCCTCTTCCGAAAGATCATCGTGTAGTACCCCTACTCGCCGCTAGAAATACCACTATTCAAAGTCTAGGAACTTTTTTCTCTCAGGGTGCATCGACCCTGCGCCCATCGCCGTCCTGTTCATGTTTTAAAGTTCAGCCACAATCGACTAGGGAAGAAAAAAACTCCGACTAGGAGTAAGGGTTTCATGTTTTAATTGAAGAATTTAAACACAGGGTGGGACCCTAATCTTTCGGAAGAGGCGCTACATGCAATTACGATCAAACATCACTTACAGGGAGGTTCGTTTAATCGTTCAATTGTATTTCGCGCCTCTTCCTCAAGATCATCGTGTAGATATTTAAAGTTATTGTGGCTCTCTATATTTATGTGCGCAAAAAAGTGAACTGTACCATTTACAAGGTAAACAAAATAGTTCTGTAATTCCAACTGAACCTTTTACTTTAACTTTCCAGAATTGCCCTTGCATACGCAGTATCATTATCGATATCGTTTACAATCGGGCGATCATAGAATCTGGCAAACGTCGCCGAGTTCTTGGACCCGCCAACCGTTCCTCTAATTATATCTATATTTATTCCCTTTGATTTAGCTGTAGACGCTGACGCGTGCCGAGTGCTGTGCGCAGCAAACACCGTTGTGTCGATTCCGCTCTCGTCTAAGATCTTTTTTACCCACTTGCTTAAGCTTTGAGGTCCGACGGGCTTATGCGGTTTCCTTATTGACAAAAACAGGAAATCGGAGGATGTTCGGATCAACTTGGTACGATCAATGTACGCTTGCAAGGTCGTTTCAGGACATATAGTCTCTTCCTTTTCATATATTGGCAATTTAAAAAGAGGTTGCTTTTTATTAAAGCCCGATGTTTTGGTCTTATCTGGAGTTTCAATCCACAGTGCTCTTCCTTGCCATTTTATGTTCTTTGTGCGAATTAACGCCAAAGTTTGCATTCTCTGGCCCGTGACAAGAGCGAGTAACGTTACCGCCTTCATAGTTAGCATATCCAGATTCAAACCCTCATACTTTCCAAGGCTCTTCAGATAATCTATCACTACTCGTGGATCCCATGTGCGATCATATCTGGGTTTTGACGGACGTCTCTCCGCTATTCCCTTGAACAATCTACGAATGTTGTGATCCTGTCCTATGTGTGGTCCGACGATTAGTGCTATGGCTGAGGGAAGCGTATTTAAAGAGCTGTGCGCTGCTCCTTTCCCAAACTCTTCTGCCAATATCTTCAAAACTTGTGAAGTAGATGGTCTGAATGGGTCGACTCCTTCCTTGCCACAAAATCTCCACCATTTTCGCAGAGCACAGTCATATTGTTTAAGTGAAGATTCTCGTATAGAGCTGATCATGATGTCCCTAGCTTCCTCTGGAATATTGTTCAGCTCGAAAGATCGCCGCAAACAATCCCGGCAACCAGGGTAAAGTGTGTTGATAAGGGATGAGTATTCCTGTCGAGAGATAAGAGCATGGATTCATCAGGGCCAATTTCAATTGCGTCACCAACAACAAGTGACCGAAAAAGGGGGTACCAAGGTTGCGCCGGCCAATCTGGCACTACCAGTATACCTCTTGCTACGTCCCCTTTTATTTTTCGCAATATTCTTAGTATCAGTGCAAACGGGAATGCATAAAAGAGAGAGAACTGCGACCAATCGAGTGTGAATGCGTCTACCGCTTCGCTCTGTGGGTCTCTTACCCATGAAACATAGCGATCACACTTGGTATTTACACGCGAAGCGAATAAATCGATATCGGGCTGTCCCAGAGCGTCAACTATGTTCATAAAGGCCCAATCCGCTAGACCATACTCCGTCTCATCCTCAAGTCGCCGTGACTCATAATCTGCCTCAATATTTTCTCTTGTATTGATATATGACGCCACTAGCCAGATGTCCCGCAACTCACACCATTCCCATATCTTTTTTGCCAAGGAACTCAATTTCTCGAAACGAATACCGCCCATTTTATTGATGTACGCAACGGCTGTTGTGTTGTCCATACGCAAAAGTACGTTACAGTGATTTTCTCTCTCGACGAAACATTTCAGAGCGAAGAACGCGGCCGTCAGCTCTAGAATGTTGATGTGCAGTGTTCTTTCTTCTTGGTTCCAAACCCCGTGGGTTCTTTCGTTCCCGCAAACTGCTCCCCATCCGGATAGTGAAGCATCGCTGTAAATCTCGAATCTGAATTTTTCTAACTTGAACGAATTATAAGGGGAACGCATAGCCCCTAACCACCAAGCCAAATCGGAATGCACTGAGTCTGGAATTTTCATGACTGCGTCGTAGCAGCCCGAACTTCTTTCAAGGGCCAAATATCGAGCTCTCTCTAAACTTTTGGTATGACCTAAACCATACTTTATCGCCGGAAGGGATGCGATTAAGGTGCCAATTAATTCTGCGAACTTGCGAATCTTACAAGTTGTTTTCTGTCGAAATCTTCTAATCTGGTCTTCTACGCTGCCCTTCTTATCCTCTGGAAGCTCAATAATCATCTTGTCTGCCTCAAAAATGAAACCCAAATACTTGCATCCCTGAACGGGAACTAATTGACATTTCTTCTCATTTACAACGAAACCGAGTCCCTGTAGCATCCTGCAAACCTCTTGTACACTTTTCTTACATTCGTAAAACGAACTTCCAATTACCAGGATATCGTCCAAGTACACCACTAAAAGGAGGCCTTTTTTCCGTAATTCTGCTATGGCAGGCTTCAAAATTTTTGTAAAAGTATACGGGGCAGTAACAAGGCCAAAAGGCAAACATACAAATTCGTACAGATTATTTTCAATTTGAAAACGTGAGAATTTTCGATCCGACTTCGTAATAGAGACTGTATAATAAGCGTCCTTGAGATCTACAGTCGCAAGAAAAGAACCCTGCTCGATGAGGTTGGCCGCAGTTTTTTTGTCCTCGAGCTTAAAATGATAAGAATTGATAAACGTATTGAGTCTTTTCAAATTTAAAATGAAACGCTTCGTTCCATCCGGTTTTGGGACTACGAAAATGTCGGATACAAACTGCCCCGCTGTCTGGGTACATGGACGGATAACCTCTCTTTCTTTCAAGTCATTGATTAATTCAACCAGCTCTTTTTTTTCCTTTTCTGATCTTTCGGGTTCGTAGAAGCTTTGCTGACACGGGACTGTGTGAAACGGAATCTTGTATCCATGGATCCAAGACAAAATAAGGCGATCGGTCGTCACTTCCCTCCATTTATGACTAAAAAACCGTAAACGACCTGCAATATGACTTACGGTCACTTCTACCATCTCCGAGCCCGACCCTCTCGGCCCCGAGTCGAACGATTGACCCCCTCTCGTCGCTGGTTCTTTGAGGTGTTCGAATAGCTCCGAAGACGTTTCATTGATACTTGCTTCCTCCTGCTCTGATCCGTCGCCTCCTGATGCTGTTTTCCTGGTGGACGACGGGGCGGGGCTCGGAAGTTTTTTGAATTTTTAGAGGTTAGCGGTCGCTGCTGAATTTTTAGCTCCTTCGACGTACTCTCTAGGACCTTAGCAGCTTTTACCCGTTCCTCCATCTGCTTCCCGAAAAGAAATTCATCTGGAATGGATGCATTGAGTACGTCCTTAAAGGACGTATTGATATTAGCAAGAATCAGGCTTCGACGAATCAATGATTCGTCCCGCTGGAGATCCGCCAGAATTCGCCCTGCATCGCTAAGTCGCTCAAGAATAATCAAGTTCTCCGTTCCACCGTTGACAACATCATGAAAGACGCTTCCCATCGACGCAATGGCCGCCGCGATCTTCTTTTGTTTAAGCACAATCCTCTCGTCTCTCTTAGCCGTAGTTTCTCCAAGGGTTGCCTTAACCTCCAAATTGATTATCGGAGGATGGATGAAAAGGGCATTTTCAGGGGGCGGATATTTTTTAATAATAATATCTCACTCCTCCGTCGGCAATCCGTTCTTCAAAATCTCCTCCCATCGTACTGTTATTTCACCCGGAATCTTGGCTGCAAGTTTGCGATCTTCGTTTATCCGTTTTCCGAGAATCTCCACTATATGTGGATCAAGATTTTCTCCATCAAGATTTGTCGCTTTCAGCGCTTGATCCTGAACTTGCGCGGGATCTTCTTGTATTGCGTCGTCACCCCTTACAACGGGTTCATCTATGACATTCGATAGATGCTCCGCCGCATGTGATACGGATTCGTGTTGCGACGAGGATGCTCTTGAGGAGATAATCCGGCGTTCGTCCTGACTGTCGGAAGATGACCGCCTTCTTTCTCTGTCGCCGCTCGAATCTGTTGAATCTGAATCTGCGGCGCGTCGACGACCTGTCATACATGAGAAAAAATAAAATGTTGTCAGCCGGATCCTTGAAATTTTTTCTCCGTTTACAGGTTATAGCCTGTTCGCATAGCGTGCACAGGCTACGCCGTTCCTCATTCGGGTTACACCTTCCTGAGTTGCATTCTTTATCGAGCGCGTCGAGACACTTGGTATAGGTTAGAGCCTAACCGAGAATGACTGCATTCATGCCTCTCGCGACAGGTTAGAGCCTGGCCGAGCGTCTTTCTCCGCATCTCATAACAGGTTAGAGCCTGTATGAGCGCTTTCGTGTTTTAGAGAAATTTTTTTTTCTCTCTAAAGCTTGCCGGGTTAGAGCCCGCAAAAGCTTTCTCACGACTTCCAGAGAACAGAGTCGTCGCACGCCAGGCGGGTTAGAGCCCGAGCTAGCGTATTTCTGTTCTCCGGGTATGTTACCGCATGGTTTTTTAACCTCACGTTCCCAGGGGTCCGCGTGAAAAACAAAAACCTAACCTGAAACAGATTATACTCACGCCGACGCCGATTTCTCTTCTCAAGACGCTCCAGCCGCCGGATTCTTTTTTCCAACCGTTCCTCATATTCTCTTAAACCTTCAGCATGTTCCCTGCGATGCTTTTTTCCCATTTTCCTCGAAAAGATAATAAAAATTTTCCTCACTTTTAACGCGCAACAACGTGGTCTTCTAGCACGAGAAGAAGAATGAACAGGACGGCAATGGGCGCAGGGCAGATGCACCCTGAGAGAAAAAAGTTCCTAGACTTTGAATAGTGGTATTTCTATCGGCGAGTAGGGGTACTACACGATGATCTTGAGGATGAGGCGCGAAATACAATCATGATCGAATTCGATCCAGCCTCCTCGGGTTTGATGACTTGTTCGTGATCAGCGAAAGGAAAATATTTCACCCCTTTCACAGATTCGAGCAGACGTTTGAGAACTGTGTACTTTGGTTGATTCAAAGATTTTGAACACACGTAAACATTCTCAAATCTCAAACCATTCGGATGGGTAATGAGGGTAAGGAGCGCGTTAGTCTTTCCGCAATTGGATGGACTGTTACGTTCCAGCATGGGTGACGCGCACCTCCGGTCAACAAATTAGACTACTACCTTACCTACCTGTAAACCAATGGAGCCTGCCGGTAAAATTTAAACAGTATGTACAACTTTTTTCTCTCTTATTGCTATCTTACTATTGCATTTATAAACTATATCATTTATCCGTAGAAACTAAACAGATTAGGGAAAAGATCCCAGCTAAGATTACATACATGCACCAAGCAACTCAAAATCATAACCAAAACACTCCATCCAGTCATAAACACCCTCTCTGGCAAACATCTTTTTTAATGTCTTTTCCACGAACGTCTTGCGCGATTTCGTAGCTCGGCTCATTAATTTAAAAGCGAACCATATACGAATTCATAATTATCAAGCACGGAAAAACTTTTCCCCGCTCTCCTTATTTATGTTCACATTTTTACGAGCGCCTCGTTCGATATCACCGCTCGTAAAAACTGACGAAAACCAAACTCGGTATTTCTCAGAACCATAATCAGAAAACACACGTTTCTTTCCCACGATCGCCGTCCAAAAAAGCGACGCTCTCAAAACACCCCCATATCTTTGAAACAACCTCTCTGATAGGGAAAACTCAAAATCTCGCTAAAGAATCCGACCAATCAATTATGTATAATTTTGTAACTCCGCCCGAACCGAGGCGAAATCCTCAACCAACTTCGACAAGAGAATCAGAATCAACTCAACCTCGAAACCGAAAACATCTCAATCTAACAAATCTCCGACATTGTGTAAAATCATTCTAAGTCTAATTTGTGTTGTAATTTCAAAGTACAATTCCAAACTTGAATAAAGTACAGTTGTTATTGTTAATTGTATGAGAAGTGTTGGTGTTGCAATTAATCACAATCTTCCCAAGAAAAATACATCTTCTCGGTTCAATCGAGAACTCTGGGAAACATCATTCAACAACAATACGTCTTCGAAGAGGAATCATCCTCGACGATTAATCATAAATCGTTGAGTTGGTACATTGAGCACAAGTAAGTCCCAGGCGGCGAGCTCACGTACAGCCGAACAGCGCAATTTGGTTCAAATATCGCGCGCACATCGAATTATCGACGGAGCTCCATATTCTCTCCACCTTGGGACGTAACAGCTCTATATACCAATAAAACTGGTGGCAGCGGAAAACTCGAATCAGCAACACCACGTCAACACGGTCCATACACCAATAAAACTGAAAACACAAGCAAGAGGAAATTCAACACTAAACAACCAAATCAAAATCTTCATCTTCATTCATCTGACGGTACGAGATTCTTCAATCCAGCAACACGAGATCTCAACGAGACGGCCCAAATTTCTTCACTGCACGAGCTCACCTACACAACACCGAGGCGACTTCCCAGCGAGGGACCAGCACAACCACAGCCGAAAGCCGAGACGACGGCAACGACTCACTCACAGTTCCAGTAGTAATTTTAATTAGTCATCATCAAGTAAGTCTTTAAACATATTAAAATGGCCCAAGGGGGTACGCCTCTCCCTGACCCAAACGCAATGGAGACTTCTAGAATAGTTGCGATAGATAACGTCCGATCATACCACGAACAAAGATACCGCGATTTAAAAAAAAGTTTACCAGAATTCGACGGCACCGATAAAACGTGCGGATTACTAAAGTTCATCGCAAAATGCGAATCCGCACGAAAGTATACAACGTACATTGACGAAGTAGACATTGTCGCAGATATCACAGAAAAATGTATCGGGAAAGCGCAGATAGATACCGACTCAATTAGAACGATCGAACAATTAATAATCAGAACTCGAGATAAATTTGTAACCTCAAAACATGTCAATGAATGGATTAACGATCTCAGGAAAGTGAAACAACAACTTAACGAGTCAGTTACATGCTATTACGACAATTTCCTTCAGTTTAAAGCAATGGCCGTCGACGATATCAAACGCGGCAAACAAACAATTAAAGACCTCGCGTTAGGTTTGCTGGAAGACGTTGCAACTGACACGTTCAGGGATGGTCTCCACTCCCGCCTCTATTACACCTTGCCATTCAAAACCTACGAGAGCCTCGAACACATATACAAAGAAGCCAAAGAGGTCGAAACGGCAATGAATAGAACCCATCCCGAACACGAACCTCCACAGAAAACCTGCCTCGCAACATGGCCAAAACAACTCGAGAAAAATAACGGAACACCCAGTAAATTCTGCTCCTTTTGCATAAAATCGAATTACACAATAGAACAATGTTTCAAAAAGAAAAACGAAATCCAATGCACAAATAATAAATTTTGCACCTTTTGCAAAAGAAATAATCATAACACTGACGAATGTTTCGCGCAAAAAGCGACGCGAACACCAAACACAAACTCTCCAATCTCATGCAGATATTGCAAAAAACCCGGTCACGTAAGTAACGAATGCCGAAAACGAGCCTTCAATAATGCAAAAAAAGCTTTAAAACCAGAACAGAATCAGGGAAACTCCCAAACGACCCCTCGACCTGGCGTAGCGACGGGTTCAGCGACACAAGAACGCCAGGAATAAGAGAAGAGAATATCGAGGCGCACAAAGCCAGATGTGATCTCGGTCACACTGGTCGAAACTACTTCTCAGCCTCTATATTACTCAAATCACCCAACACAATCACACCCGACATACTTTACTACGTAGATTCCGGCTCCGAACTAAATCTGATAAAATATGGAAATGTTAAAAATCCCGACTCAATTGATAAAACCATAATTTACGAACTTCACGGAATCTCCGACACAGACTTACCACAGACTATCTGACAAACCAAATTACAAATCCTCGACAAATCAGAAAATTTTCACGTCGTTCACAATAACTTCCCAATAGAGTATGACGCGATCTTAGGTCAGGAAATGATAGGATCTAATCAAGGAGCTATTGATTGGGAGAGTAGGCCGGTACGTCTCAATGGCATACATATCCCATTCGCGAATTCAGAGTCTTTTCTGCTCAGGGCCCGACAGAAAACGACTATGTTCGTAAGAATAGGGAACATGCTCGAGACAGGCTACGTGCCCGGCCTACCTCTCCCCAACGGCATCTATGCAGGCGAAGCACTTGTCAAAAACATAAACGGCAAGGCATGCCTGTACGCGATCAACACCCTAGATAAAGACGTTAAAGTGGACGTTCCCGTGATTACTCTATATCCTTTCGATATGAGTACGGACGAGAATGAAGAAAATCCAGAACGCAACGAGAAAATTCAGACTTGTGATAATGATAACGTGACTCGGACGCGAGAAAACCGTATCAGCGACGTAATGAATCTCTTGCGCCTGGACCACCTCAACGTCGAAGAGCGCAATGCGACTCAAGAGCTTATCGAGGAGTACGTAGACCTCTTTCACATACCGGGTGAGCCCCTTAGATCCACGAACGTGTGCACGCATCGCATACCTACGACCGACGATCAACCCATACACACCAGACAATACCGACACCCACCTCACCAAAAACCTGAGATAGACAGACAAATAAACGACTTACTGACACTGGACATAATCCAACCATCCGTATCTCCATATAATTCACCCGTTTGGATTGTTCCCAAACGAGAAGACTCCAAGGGAAATAAACGTTGGCGACTTGTCATCGACTTCCGAAAATTGAATGACAAAACGATTGGCGATGCGTATCCTCTGCCCCTCATAACTGACATTCTAGACCAACTCGGCGGAGCGAAATATTTTTCCATCTTCGACTTAGCATCCGGATTCCACCAAATTTGCATGGATCCCGCAGACAAACGCAAGACAGCTTTCACGACACCTCACGGCCATTACGAATTTAACCGAATGCCTTTCGGATTAAAAAATGCACCGGCCACTTTCGAGCGCTTAATGGATGTCGTGTTAAAAGGTCTACAGGGAAACGAATTATTCATGTATTTGGACGACATAGTGATTTACGCACGATCAATCGACGAACACAAAACGAAATTTAAAAAACTCGCGGAAAGACTTAGAAAAGCCAACCTCACGTTACAAACTGACAAGTGTGAATTTTTGCGAACAGAAGTGAGATATTTGGGACACCTTATATCTTCTGACGGACTTAAACCCGATTCAAAAAATATCGAGGCAATAGAACACTTTCACACGCCAAAAACCCCGAAAAACGTTCGAGAATTCCTTGGATTAGCAGGATACTATCGACGATCCATTAAAGATTTCGCAAAAATCGCTAAACCATTAAACGACCTCACGAACAAAAACGTAACGTTCCATTGGGCTGACCAACACCAAACTGCATTCACAACTCTCCGCGAAAAGCTTTGTTCAGCGCCAATACTTCAATACCCGGATTTCAGTACACCTTTTATCGTAACGACCGACGCGTCAAATTACGCGGTCGGAGCAATTCTCTCGCAAGGAAAAGTAGGAGAAGATCATATTATTTCCGCAGCGTCAAGGGTGCTAAACAAAGCCGAACAAAACTACTCGACTTTGGAAAAAGAAATGGTCGCAGTAGTCTTCGGTTTAAAAACCTTCAGGCCTTACCTTTATGGCCGAGAATTCACCTTGCTTACCGACCATAGACCCTTAGTTTGGGTAAATTCAATGAACGATCCAACCTCTCGAGTGCTCAGGTGGAGGGAGCGGTTAAAGGAGTTCGAATTCACGATACAATACAAACCCGGCAAAATAAATACTAATGCCGACGCTCTCTCTCGAAACCCCGTCGTACTCCCCATAAAACTCAAGTGGAGAGTCGAAAAAACGCCCAGCGGCGAAACATACGTAAACCCAGTGCCCGGAGTGGCAAGGACGTTTACGTCCTCCGAAAATGACATACATCAAATCCCACGGAGACCAAGGCTAGCTCGAACTGGCTCCGAAGAACCCTCTGCTCTTAACGCAGAAAAAATTCAATCGCAAAATTGCTACAGACCGGAAGTTCCGAGAGAAACGGTCGAGGAATTTATCGTTTTGAATCCAGAACCTCTCATTGGAAACAATCAAAATCCCAATGCAAAAATTCAATCGCAAAATTCCTGCAGATCGGAAGTTCCGAGAGAAACGATCCAGGAATTGATCGATTTGAATCCAGAACCTCTCAGTACAAACAATCAAAATCCAAACACAGAAACTCGGCGTGATGACCCGAGTCAAGAAAGCGAAAATTCCAACTCCTCTGCACAGTCAGAGCTCTTTCTTCACAGAAAGAAAGTAAACAGAAAATCTCGAGCAGAAAGAAATCAAAAACTCACAAAATCATCAGACAATTAACTCAGTTCCTCGTCATCTTTAGACGAAAATCAAATCCATATCGAACCATGGGTCAAAATCCTTGAGCCCGAACCGGATTCGTACGAAAGCGACGCGGACGACGAGCAAGTCCCAGAAGTTAGGGAACCTAGACCGAGTGCACAACGCACAGACCGTACCTCATACTCCCCCACTCGAACGCCCGCGCGAGTTCAAAGGAAAAACAATTTCCAACGTCACCTGTTAAGAGGCAGTGTTACTGGCGACGTACGCTTCGAAATTTCGATCAGTAGTCCTGCGAGCACTAAACAATCAATCAGCTTTAAAATTGGGAGGTACACGGAGAATTATGGCAAAATTGGGCTCTTGGTATTTTTTTATCGAAATATTAAAAAAAAATTTGCAGTTTTGTATTATCACGGGAGTAATCACAGATTTACGTATGATGCACGGATCGGATCGCAATTTCAAGAGCAAGAGCCACTCCGCAATTAAAAAACACACATTTCGGGCTTTATTTCATTAGATTTTATGCAAAATTGAATGAATAAAGGCTGATCGAAATTTTTGACAAGAAGATATCGACAATTTGACCGACATACGAAAAAAATAGTGTTGCGAAATTCGAAGAGAAGGCTCTGGCGAAATTTTCTCAAGAAACTCGTATGGTAAGCGGTGAAAGCGGAGACAAATGACGGAAAGCTTTGCTGCTATATATATACTTATATATGTTTAGCCCGCAAGGCCTTGCCTCCTCCGTCACCGACTGTCGCCCGGCCTGACTACCACAGGGATCGCGCGTATGTATATATATATATATATATATATATATATATATATATATACATAAAAGCTACGACAGCGCAAGCTACATATTAGGCCAACGTCAGGCGCGTATGGGTGAGACTCGCATGATACTCATTCATTTCCTCCCCGAATGCAATGAAATAAAATGCAAAATGTGCGTATTTTGATTACGCGTTAGCTGTCTATTCAAGAGCTATGACAATGTCAATACAACTATCGGAAATATTCATCGTATACTTATATATATTGTCACGCCGACGGGTGAGTAGACTAGAAAAGTAAGGGGGCGGGGGAGAAGGGGGGGTCCTGAAAAGGAACAACAACAAAAAATACGAATGAAATGCAATAAAAAAAATGACACCAGATATATTATCAAAGAAAACGCAAAATCAACCAGAATAATAATAGACAAAAAAAAAATATAATTTTAACAATCGGTCGGCGGACGATCGCCGGGGATGATCGACTTCACAACAACAAAAAAATATTTTCTGGGCGCCAGTTAATTTCTCGGCAAATTAACAAATCACACAATCATACAACACGGATTTTTCGCTCGCTTAATAACTACGGCGGTACGGGGACGATCGGGTAGGGAACGACAGAAAAAAAAGGGGGACTCTCAGGGTGACAGGTTCTCCGACTCTATATGGCCTCTTAAGTATGACCATCAGTCTATCAAATTTGAAGGAAATTTTAGGTCGGCTAAATGTGGAACAACATATATGACGGGACAAGGAATATTTGGGGACGCTCTGATAATTGTGGTCGAATTATTTTCACTAAGCGCGCTGTCTGAAGGACAGCGGCGCGACACAATAACAACAACGCGCGCGAGTGTCGATCTCACGCGTAACGGTCGGAGCGGACGACCTAAGGAGCGGGGAAGACAGGGAGAGGGGACGTACCGGCTTCGCCTTATACTACGCGCGCACAACCGTTCCACACAATGATTTTTCGAAATTATTATTTTCGCTATCGCTATGACGCTCGGGGTTCTCAAAACGCAGTATGGAACACAAAAAAGAAAGGGGGGGAATTCTCTAAATAAATTTTCACTAATGGGGAAATACGAAATATGCGCCGGAAGAATTTTTGGGGTAAGGGAAACGATGCAAACACTTACTCGTCGTTGACTTTTTCCTTTTTACAGCTGATCCTGCCTCTCGTTCTCTCTCTCGCTCGATGTTACAGTCCACAATCAATCGTAATCCTTTTGACAAATTCCTTTTCGCGCCGTACTCCTTCACAATTCCTTTCCACACACTATTCTCTCACTCTTCGTACTCTCCTCACTCTCTCACCTCGCTCTTTTCTCACTCTCTCACTCTTCTTTCTCAATACGTCTCACTCTTTCACTACTCTTCCTAATACTTCTCACTCTCTCGCACTTCTAATATTTCCGCTCTACTATTTCTCCAAATCGGTTACACGTAATTGCTTTGGTGGTCGAACTCCAAGTGCGGACCATGCGGTCCGTCGTAAGTGCGAGGATTTTTCACGGCCTCGTGATTGGCCGGGTCAGTCTAATGGTAATTGGTCAGCAGCGACACGGATCTAGCGGTATTGCGGAACATGGGAAATCGATAATTTCGGGACGGATTAGGGAGATCTATCGGGGATACAGGTAAGTAGGGTAGGCGGTCGGTAATACAGGTCGTTCTCAGGGATATCGGGATTACGGGTAATGGTAATCGATTATGCTCGCCGCGCGCTGCTGCCATCTCCTCGTAACTCGAATTACTGTCGATGGATGACATGTAACCGAGATACGGGACGATACTGTTTTTAGAGTTGGCGGGTGCATTTGAGTGTGAGAGCGTGCCGGTGAATTCTTGTTTGGTTTGGACGTCCTGGGAGTTCCTCTGGTGATAATTTGAACCATCGGGGTGTCCTCAAGATATCCTTGGTGCTGACGGTGACGATGACAATGACGCTGACGAAGATGACGATGACAATGACGCTGACGAAGATGACGATGACAATGGCGCTGACGAAGATTCCGACGCAAGTGCTTGCACCGGGGTTTTCTACGAGGTCTATTCGGAGAGGGGGAGGGATGGGGGTGGTCCTAGGATGACTTCTACTTACATTTTCTCGCCGATTGTGTGCGTGGAACGGTTGCCTTGGAGTCCGCCGGCGGGGTGAGGTTGTGCAACATCACAACTCCCCCCTGCTTAAACGAGAGTACGTCTTTATGACGTACTCGAGCAGAGATTTGACAGCTTCCCTATACACAGTCATCCTTCTATATTCACACAAAATAATAACAAAATATAAAAGTACAAAAATAAAATAACGAGACGATATTACAGTGTTCACACGGTTTTCCTCCAAAATTCCAGGCACTGTTCTAACGAATTCTGTTCCCAAATGCGTGAGTATCGCGCATTTAAATTATGTACATCGCTCCAATTCTGTTTACGATTTGGGGGGGGGGGGGGGGGTTTCCTGTTCAGTCTTGTCTTCCTCGGATGGGTATCCTTGGAGTGACTAGTTTGATGAGTTGGCCTTCGGCGACGAGGTTGGGATACCCGTTTCAAGGAAGTCCTGGTTTGGTTTTATCACAGTTAGGTTTTAGGGGGGGTAGAGTCAGAATGAAATGAGTACAGGGCGAGGTAGTCCATGGTAGACAGAGGAAAAGAAATTTTAATGCCCGTCATGCCGGGGTATGGTAAACAAAATTTTCTGGACTCTCCCATAGTGAAAATGCAAAAGAAGGGTTAAAAGGAAAAAACAAAAATCGGGCCTTACCCCGCAAGAAAAGAAACGCGAACAACAAAAAAAAATTATGGACTGTGCCGTAAATTGGAATGGGGTGACCTAAAGGGACTTCGCCGTGCGAAGAACAAAAAATCGGATGGACGCTCCCTTGAGATAAGAAGGGAAGGGAGAATTAAAGAAAAATGGAAGTCGCGAAATAAACTGGTGGACGTTGCCATACAAAAAAAATGTTAATAGGGAAAAGAAGCGAAAGGGAAGGAAGAAAAGAAAAGAAAATCTCAACTAAAATGGTGGACGTTGCCATAAAAAAAAAGGTTAATACGGAAAAAAGCGAAAGGGAAGGAAGAAAAGAAAAGAAAATCTCAACTAAATTGTGGACGTGGCCATAGGAAGAGAAGAAAAAAAAGGTGATAATAAGGAATAGTAAAATAACAGAAAAAAAAACGCAAAATAACTTTGGACGGTGCCAGTGAAAATAGACGCGAAAAGAGGAAGGGGGAAGAAAGGAAGAAAAAAAAAAAGGAAAATCTCAAATAGAGTTCGGACGTCGCCATAGAGAGAAAAAAAATAATACTTGGAAACAACAAACTAAAATAAAATCGTAAAATACTCGGATTGGACTGTAACGCAAAAAAACTTTAATATGAGCCAACTCTACGTAACTTTTTTTTTTTTTTTTTTTTTTTTTTTTTTTACAAGAAAATACTATGAACCAAGGGAGTGGAGGTTAATACCAAAAAAAAAGGTAACGGGCTGGCTAGGCCAAATCTAAACACAACTTTTTTTTTTTTTTTTTTTTTTTTTCTTTCTCTCCACTCCGCTATCGGCCTAAGGTGGTGCCACTACTGCGGTCGGCGACGGCGCTCAATCTTGCGGGGACAGTCGATAGCCAGATGGCCGGCTGTCCCGCAAGCCCAGCACCGTTTCCCCCTCGGAATGGAGTGCCAATCCTTTTGCAGTGAGGGGGGAGCGGCGATCTGGAGCGACATCAGGGAGGGTATGGCGGGTTGCCTGCGTGGAGTGGGAACGGGGTTGGGACGGATAGGTCGTTCGGGGCGGGGGGAGGGAGTTTTGAAGAAGTTTAGTCGTTCGGCCAGGTTGGTAGGAGGGAGGCGGGAAGTAGTCGTGGGGGTGTAGGATGAGGAGGGGGTAGGGGGGGTGCCCGGAGTGGAGAAGATGACACTTAACATGGCCATAGTTGGCATGTGGTGAGGAGTAGTGCGAGGAGCTTGGGTGGTCGGGAGGTAGCGAGGTTGGGAACGGGGTATGCCACGGGAACTTCCCTGTACCGGGCGTCGTTCCGGACCCCGATACGGCGGTGTTGGTGCGGGTTTTGGAGCAGGGGTAGGGGTAGTTGGGTGCGTTTGATAATATTGTTCCCGAGTCCGGGAGGTAAACCGGGCCTTCGCCCGTCCCGTGAGGATTTGCCCCGTCGCGGGATGTCGCGGAATGTCGGGAAGGGGGAGTTCCGGGGATTTCGGACGGGTGGGGGGAAGCGGGCGAGCGCGGGGAACCACATAAGGATGGGTGGTTGCTGGAGGAGGTTCGGGGAGGGTGCCTACCGGCTCTCGATAGGTTTTGCGTCCCGAAGGCCGGCCAACTCTTCCTCTCCTGGTGGCCATCTTGCTGGGTGTTTCTGAAATAGAATCGGACGATTTGCAGGGTTAGATCTGTTATGCCGGAGAAGAAAAGAAAACTTTCTTGCTACTGAAAAAAAAAGGAATTTCTACTTAGGGTTTATACTCTTTCAGATCACTCACATGCACTCTGGGGTTTTTTCTGGACGTCGGGTCGTCCAATTCGTACACAACGGGGGAGGGGACGCTCAGAATCTTGTAGAGACCGCTGAATCGTGGGGCTAATTTCGCGGCAAAATGTTAGGTACCTGAGGACAGCACTCGATTGCGTCTCAGGACCAAATCTCCAATCGGAAATCGGGTGTCCTTTCGTCCGCGGTTGTAATATTTGGCCTGGCGTTTGTGGGCCTTCTCTAGTTGTTTGTGCACCCAGTCGTGTATCAGGGGCAACCTTTTTACGCGGTCCGTCCATACTTGCGGGTCGGTTGGGTGGATAGTCGGGGGGGTAGGGAGGTTGTGTCGAATACTCTTGGCAGGGCGGGGGTTTCGGCCGAAATTTAGGAAGGCGGGAGTCATCTGGGTGGAGGACTGCACGGCGGTGTTGATGGCAAAGCATAGCTCTGAGAGGTGTTCGTCCCAGAGTCTATGATCCTGACCGACGTATGCAGTGATCATCGTTTTTAACGTTCGGTTAACTCGTTCTACCGGGTTGGCCTGGGGATGGTAGGGAGGGACTGTGGTTTGGTGTATGCCGTATTGGGAAAGGTATTGGGTCACGTGGGTGTTAATAAACTCGGTCCCATTGTCCGTTAGTAAATATTGGGGGCATCCCCAACGGTTGAGGACTAATGTTTCGAGGGCCGTCATGATGTTGGGTCCGGTGGCTGTCCGGAGGGCCTTAACTTCAACAAATTTCGTAAACAGATCTTGAAACACAACAACATATTTATTTTGATTTTTACTTGGGGGGAAAGGGCCCATGACGTCGGCGGCGACGACACACCATGGTCCTTCGGTCGTTCCTCATCAGGCCTCCGGGTGCCCCTTGGGAAACTTTATGGAGTTGACATTCTTTACATCGGGTCACGTATTGGGCTACATCTTGGAATACCCCGGGCCAGAAAAAGTCTTGAATTACTCGGTGGTAAGTTTTGTCGATTCCAAGATGGCCGGATTGGGGGTTGTCGTGGGCTTCTCTAAGTGCGTCGGGGCGGGATTCTAGAGGTAGGACTAATTTCCAGGCGTCTAAGTCCGACAGGGTAGGGTCTATAAGAGAATGGGGTTTGTGATAATATAACTTACCATCCTCTATTTTCCAGTTGGGGTATTTCCTAGGGAATTCGCGGACGTTCTCTAATTTCTCCTCGTACCAGGGGTCTATTGCATCTCCAATGGCTGATATGGCTTCTAGTTGGTCTTCGTACATTCGGGACAGGGCATCGGGGACTATGTTCAGAGCTCCTTTTCTATGTTCGATCTTCATATCGTATGATTGCATGGCTGAAGCCCAACGGGCCAATCTACCGGAAGGATCTCGCAACCGTTTAAGCCATTGGAGACTGCTGTAGTCCGTGATCACGGTGAATGCCGTACCCTCTATGTACGGTCGAAGTTTTTTCACGGCCCACAGCACGGCCAGACATTCTTTCTCCGTAACCGTGTATTTTTGTTCGGCTCGGGTGAGGACACGGCTCGCAAAGAGGATGGGGTGTTCTTCGTTATTCAGGGCTTGGGTGAGTACTGCGCCTATCGCGAGGTCGCTAGCATCGATGTGGATGGTAAAGGGTAGGGTGAAATCAGGTCGAGCTAGGACAGGGGTACGGGTTAAGGCTTCTCGAAGAGATTGGAACGCCTTTTCTTGTTCGGAGCCCCAATGCCAGGGGACGTCCTTATGCAAGAGGTCGGTTAAGGGTATTTTGTCTTGGGAAATATCTCCCATGAACCGGGCATACCAGCCAACCATGCCGGGGAATCGGCGAAGCTGTTTGACTTTAGTGGGTGCGGGATATTCGAGGATAGGGGCAATTTTGTCGGGGTCGGTCTTGAGTCCGTCTTCTCCAATTACATACCCTAGGTATTTAACCTCGGGGCAGAAAAATTCACTTTTGTCCTTGTTAATTTCCAGTCCAGCGTCGCGAAATACTGTCAAAACTTTAGTCAGGTAGTCGAAGTGGTCGTCCTCTGTGTTTGTGGCTATAATAACGTCATCAAGGTAGGCAAATACATGGGGTTCCCATGCGGGGTCTATAAGTCGGTCCATCAGTCGTTGGAAAGTCGCGGGAGCATTCGTCAGTCCAAAAGGCATACGTTTAAATTGGAATAACCCTCGGCCAGGGACAGCAAAGGCGGTTATGGGACGGCTTTTGGGTTCTACAGGGATTTGAAAGTAGGCTTGACTCAGGTCAAGCTTAGAAATATAACGTGCCTGTCTCAGGCCAGCCAAGATTTGGTCCATGTTGGGGAGAGGGTACGCGTCTTTCTTGGTGACGTTGTTGACGTCCCTGTAATCGATACAAAATCGGTACTTACCACCGGGTTTCGGGACAATCACTGGGTTGCTGTGCCACGCACTTTTCGATCGTTCTATCACCCCCTCTCTCCACATCTTATCGACCTCTTCCTGGGCGATTTTAAGAAGGTGTGGGGAGATCACGCGGGAACGCTGTCGTATTGGGGGGTGTCCTTGTACATCAATATCGTGTTCTGTCACGTGGGTCACTCTGAGTTCGGGGGAGGGGTTAGGGAGTATATATTTCGTTAGGATGGCGTCTAATTTTCGTCGGGAGGAGATTCCAGGAACTACAAGGCCGGCGCAATCTTGTAGGTTCAGAGCTGTCACGGAAATACGGGTGGTAAGGAAGGTCTGGGGAGTACTGTCTTTAGTCTGCCAGGTATTGTCACGGTAGTTCAGTATAAGTCCGATCTGTTATAAAAAGTCAAGTCCGAGTATACAGGGGCAGTTGATGGCGGCCACGCGCATCAACACGGGTCCTTTTACTCCACCAATTTCGAGTTGTAGATGAAGCGCGCCGTCCACTTTCATCACCTCTCCATTGGCTACCTTTACTCCTTCGTCAAGGGGGGTCAGGGTAAGCTGTAATTTCTCGATAAGTCCGGGGCTAAGGTAAGAGCGGCATGAGCCTGGGTCGACAAGTCCCGGGAATTTATATTCACCCAGGATGATCCAGAGGAAGTGCCGTTGGTCCCCCTCGATCATTTCAAGGGGTTCCTTGGGGTGTTCCGGTTCGGTAGGGGGTCGTGCCGATACGGAACTCTGACGGGGGGGATCGGGAGTATGGGTAACAGGGGGTGGTTCGAGGAATACTCGGGTGCACTGGGGTTCGGGGTCGATTGCGGTTGACTCTGTCTCGGGTGATTCTACGGCCGGATTGGGACTATTACGTTTACTTGCGCCAGGTTTGGCGGACTCCAAGGGATTCACTATAGGGAGGTTTGATTCTCGAAGGATTTTCTTTGGGAGTTCGTGGGTCGGGGATTTCTCGATCAGGAGGGGAGGCGGGTGGCTTAGTGCCTCCCCCCGGGGTAGTTTCCCGACTGCCTTCGCATGCACGCGGGACAGGAGCGGGTGTCCGTGCCACGGTGCCCGCACAGTCGGCAAAAGTACCCGAGGGGGTGCGTGCAGTCGCGGTAACGATGTCCGGGTTGGCTGCAATTGAAACAGGGCCCGGGGGTGAAGGAGGGGAGGCTTATAGGAGTGTTTGGAGGGGGGTGTCTGGGTGCGACATCCGCCAAGCGGGGGATGGCGGTGCGATTCGCAGGTTGGCTCAGAGGAGCGACGCGGGAGTTGACGGGAATGCGTGGGTACGGGGTTGGACCGGGGTTGTTGGTGGCGGCTACATCGCGGTAGCTCGCGGGTTGGGGAGTGTTTCTCGGCGGTGGGGGGCGTCTTCCGGCGGTTGGGGGAGGTAGTGAGGAAGGTAAGGGACGTTCCTCGGGAGTCGGTTCTACGGCGGATGTCCGCCGAACCTCAGGTTTAGCCTGTGGTCTATACGTGATGTATGGATCACAGGTGGGAGAGGCGGTGGGAGGGGGACGGTAGGCTTTTCTCTTCTCTCGGATAATCTCACGTTGTCTGCAAGCTTGTTGCAGATCAACGAAATCGTGGATACTCTCTCGGGGAATGTATTCACTGAAGTCGGGGTGAAGGTTGGTATGGCATATGGACAATTGTTCCTCTAGGGGGGGTTCAGGCGTCGGATGAGGGTACGGAGTTTATCGAGGAACTCGCTACATGGCTCATCCGGGCCTTGCGTGCGCAGGCCGATCTCTTGGCGGATCTTCTCCTGGCACGCCTCGACTCCATACCGGGCTCGAAAATAAAATACAAATCCGGTATAGGAGTCCCAATTCTCGTGCTCAAGGCGGTGCCACCTCAGTGCATCGTCGGTGAATGCTTCGGGGAGGGAGCGGAGGAGCTCAGCCTCCGTGTAATCTCGGGCTTGGCAATACTCGTGGAGGCGGCGAAGGAATTCCTCGCCGTCCTCACCACGTTTCCCCGCGAACTTGGGCCCGTAACGCCGCCAGTCGTCTGCCCGGCGCACGTCCCTCGAGTTCCGGGACTCACTGAATGCAGTGGGCTCGAATGGGGTGGCCTCGAAATGTCGGTAGGGGGTACGGGTTGGGGGAACGAGTTGCGTACTCTGCAGCTCGGGACCGGCGTGGGAAAATCGGGGGTGAGAGGGATTCCAGGAGATGTCTCCATCATGGTAAGGGATGTTTGGAATTAACGGGCGGGGGTGTGTAGATGCAGGGGGTGGTCTATAGGAAGGTAACGGTCTTGCCGGACTTTGGGCAAATGTGACCGCTGGTGTGGGTCGACGGGGATGAAGAGGAGGACGAAGGGTTTGGGGTGGTAGTAGGGCGTCGACCTCATCCCCTGTTAGGATATCCGGGGTCCCCGGAGCGACTGGTAGGGATGGTTGAGGGGGTTGATCCAGAAGGAAATCGGGCTCGTAGGGAGGGGCCGATGCTTGGGGGGTTGGTGGTTGGGATGCGACGGACTCCGCCAGGTTTTCATGTGGGATGGTGGGATCTATAAGGGGATTATGGCGTGGAAGGCCGGTAAGTTCGCCATCATAAGCGAACGAGAGGGGAACTGAGGGGTCGTCCTCAAGAGGACTCCATGCCACCGGGAGGGAGGGATAGGTTCGTCGGATTTCATGTCGAACTAATCGGTCCCTCAGTTCTTCATCAGTGCCTAGGGAGCTTATCTTGGCCACCAGGCACAGACTGATGATGGCACGGATATTCCGGACCCCGTAAATTCGTGCCTTGATGCCGGCAATTATTTCCTCAACGTTTGGGGGTGTGGGGGGTGGTTGGGATGGGCTTTGCGACGTGCGCATTATGGGGGAGGTAACGGTGGTGGTAGTAGTGGTTACAGCAGTCGGGGGAAGCGTCAATCGGGGGGGATCCATGACGTGAGTTTGATTGTCACGGTTGATCTGTCGGTAGGGGGGGCAACAATCATACACAGTTCAATTACACAAAAAAAAAATGGCACAAATAGCAATAATAATATTAATAATAATCTTTAGCGATATTCGGCGCGATAGGAGCGACGTACACTATCCTATATGTGGAACGGTGTGTGACGCGCGCGCGCGATACCCGAAAACCGATCCGTATATTCGAAGTATAAGACTGATGGCGGGCGCTGTTGGAGGGGGAATAGCAGCAAGAGGAGGCTGTGGAGGCTACAAAACAACGATAGAAACAGAGAGAAAAAAAATAAATTGATTGATTACAATAAATTATTGCATATGGCAGAACAATAGAGGAAAGAAAAAAAAAAGAAAAGCCTCTTGGTTCAAAAAAAGTTCAATTTCAAAGGGAAGAAAATTCGCAAAAAGGGAAAAAAAAATTCAACGAAAAGGGAGAAAATTCGAAGAAAAAAAAAGAAAATTGGTAAAGACAAAAAGAAAGAAAAATCGGAGCAACGAAAATGGATTTTTTTTTTTTTTTTTTTTTTTTTCTACTGCTGGCCCTCCTCCGCGCTAATAATAATAAAGGGGGTTCGTTTTTCGGGCCCCACGTTGGGCGCCAAATTTGTCACGCCGACGGGTGAGTAGACTAGAAAAGTAAGGGGGGGGGGGGGGGGAGAAGGGGGGTTCCTGAAAAGGAACAACAAAAAAAAATACGAATGAAATGCAATAAAAAAAATGACACCAGATATATTATCAAAGAAAACGCAAAATCAACCAGAATAATAATAGACAAAAAAAAATATAATTTTAACAATCGGTCGGCGGACGATCTCCGGGGATGATCGACTTCACAACAACAACAAAATATTTTCTGGGCGCCAGTTAATTTCTCGGCAAATTAACAAATCACACAATCATACAACACGGATTTTTCGCTCGCTTAATAACTACGGCGGTACGGGGACGATCGGGTAGGGAACGACAGAAAAAAAAAGGGGGACTCTCAGGGTGACAGGTTCTCCGACTCTATATGGCCTCTTAAGTATCACCATCAGTCTATCAAATTTGAAGGAAATTTTAGGTCGGCTAAATGTGGAACAACATATATGACGGGACAAGGAATATTTGGGGACGCTCTGATAATTGTGGTCGAATTATTTTCACTAAGCGCGCTGTCTGAAGGACAGCGGCACGACACAATAACAACAACGCGCGTGAGTGTCGATCTCACGCGTAACGGTCGGAGCGGACGACCTAAGGAGCGGGGAAGACAGGGAGAGGGGACGTACCGGCTTCGCCTTATACTACGCGCGCACAACCGTTCCACACAATGATTTTTCGAAATTATTATTTTCGCTATCGCTATGACGCTCGGGGTTCTCAAAACGCAGTATGGAACACAAAAAAGAAAGGGGGGGAATTCTCTAAATAAATTTTCACTAATGGGGAAATACGAAATATGCGCCGGAAGAATTTTTGGGGTAAGGGAAACGATGCAAACACTTACTCGTCGTTGACTTTTTCCTTTTTACAGCTGATCCTGCCTCTCGTTCTCTCTCTCGCTCGATGTTACAGTCCACAATCAATCGTAATCCTTTTGACAAATTCCTTTTCGCGCCGTACTCCTTCACAATTCCTTTCCACACACTATTCTCTCACTCTTCGTACTCTCCTCACTCTCTCACCTCGCTCTTTTCTCACTCTTTCACTCTTCTTTCTCAATACGTCTCACTCTTTCACTACTCTTCCTAATACTTCTCACTCTCTCACACTTCTAATATTTCCGCTCTACTATTTCTCCAAATCGGTTACACGTAATTGCTTTGGTGGTCGAACTCCAAGTGCGGACCATGCGGTCCGTCGTAAGTGCGAGGATTTTTCACGGCCTCGTGATTGGCCGGGTCAGTCTAATGGTAATTGGTCAGCAGCGACACGAATCTAGCGGTATTGCGGAACATGGGAAATCGATAATTTCGGGACGGATTAGGGAGATCTATCGGGGATACAGGTAAGTAGGGTAGGCGGTCGGTAATACAGGTCGTTCTCAGGGATATCGGGATCACGGGTAATGGTAATCGATTATGCTCGCCGCGCGCTGCTGCCATCTCCTCGTAACTCGAATTACTGTCGATGGATGACATGTAACCGAGATACGGGACGATACTGTTTTTAGAGTTGGCGGGTGCATTTGAGTGTGAGAGTATGCCGGTGAATTCTTGTTTGGTTTGGACGTCCTGGGAGTTCCTCTGGTGATAATTTGAACCATCGGGGTGTCCTCAAGATATCCTTGGTGCTGGCGGTGACGATGACAATGACGCTGACGAAGATGACGATGACAATGACGCTGACGAAGATGACGATGACAATGGCGCTGACGAAGATTCCGACGCAAGTGCTTGCACCGGGGTTTTCTACGAGGTCTATTCGGAGAGGGGGAGGGATGGGGGTGGTCCTAGGATGACTTCTACTTACATTTTCTCGCCGATTGTGTGCGTGGAACGGTTGCCTTGGAGTCCACAGGCGGGGTGAGGTTGTGCAACATCACAATATATAAGTGTTACAGGCAACGTACGCTTCGAAATTTGGATCAGTAGTCCAGCAAGCAGTAAACAACCGATTAAAAATTTGAAAATACAGAGAGCATGATAGCAAAAGTGTATGTTGGTATTTTTTCCCCAAAATTTTTGCCATAATTCTCTAGGTACTCTCAAAAGCACTCAGTGCCGAAGTAAGTGCAGCTGGGTGTTTTCGAATCGCTGGTGGCCTGCAACTGCAATGGAACTATCAGGAATATTCATCGCATATATATATATATATATATATATATATATATATATATATATATATATATATGTGTGTGTGTGTGTGTGTGTGTGTGTGTGTGTGTGTGTGTGTGTGTGTGTGTGTGTGTGTGTGTGTGTGTGTGTGTGTACAATGAATATTCACGATAGTTGCATTAACGTTGCCATTACATAGACAGCTAGCGCGCGATGCGGCTATGGGTACGCATGTACGAATATATGCCGATTCCAACGGCCGCTCTCGTCGAGAGACGCGAAGCTACAATTCAAACAAACCTTACGCCCGCTATGAGAAACCGATCGAGCTGAAATTTTGACCCTGCATAGACAAAGGTGCCAGAGAGTGGACCTTGGTCTGTCTGAGAATTGTCGATTCTCGGTCGCGAATTTTATTGTCAAACTCGGCATTACGTAGATTTGTTGACGCTTGTATATGTGACTCTCGCTGACCTGAGTCGTCAGTCACCGATATCGCATTTTCGGTACAAGAGAGATGTTTGGCGAATGCAACAAGCCGAGTTGAGACAGGATCGAAAATTTCCGATTGCCGTTCGCACATCTGAATCTCGTCAGCATTCATACATTTTTTACACATATTAGAAAGCATTGCAGCTTATAAAAAATATTCACAAAATAATATAATTCTTCAAAGAAAGAAATTATCCCATTATACAGACTATATATGTATAGTGTATGTATGTATAGATATATATGTATAGTATATGTATGTATAGATACATACATATTTCTGTATATATATGTATATCTAAATATATTCAGATCAGAAATGATATATATATATATATATATATATATATATATATATATATATATATAGATACATATTTCTGAATGGGTTTATATATTGTGACGAGCTCGTTCCCCTGAAAATTTCGTCGAAACAGGGTGGCGAGCTGCCAGCCAAAAATCCCTAATGACGCCCGTTGTCTTCTCTTCCAAATTTTGTCTTCACCGTCTTAGGGCGCCAGGTATTTCTTTCGCCCCGAAATACCAAGGGGGTTTTCTTACTTTACCGCCTCGCCTCGGCTTAACTCAGGGAAGGACGGGGGTATTCGGGGGCACGTTCAAATACTTAATTTATCTATCCGAAATAACGGGTGAGCACCGATAATTTCCACAACAAGAAAAATAATCGTTTATTCTCTTACACGCTATACAAGATCATCCTCCCTCTCTTACACACGCATTTACATTTCACATTCACACCCTCAGACCGACCCCCGGAGACGCCGGAGGGCACAGCCTTTGATTCGCGGGGCGAGGGGACGGGGCAAGACACGCTCTACGGCGTCGCGTTACAAAGAAATTGGTGCACCACGTGCGCCTACCTTCTACCGTAGTTCTCGACCCTCGCAGCGTTCTCTCTCGCTCGCTTGCACGGGTGCCGGTGGCTCAGCCTCGTTCGCTCTCTCTCGTCCGCACGTCTTCTGGTCCTGCTGTCCCTCTCGCACGCTCGCTCGCCGTATCCTCTCTCTCACTACCTCTCGCTCACACACTACTTGTTTCTGTTCTCGCTCTCGCTCTCACTCTACACTCGGTTCACTCTCTTTCTTTTCTACCGCGGACTCCTCACTCTTTAGTTCAAACTCTTTATTTCAAACTCTGACTTCTTTTCTACACTTTACTGACTTCGCTATTTCTGTGCGTGCTCTCGCTTTCAATCTCCCAAACCTAACTCTCTCTGTCAATCGCTCAAACCGCACTCCACAATCTTCCTGACTACTCTTCAATCCAAAATCATACTAACTCCTCTTCTATCCAAACTCTTACTGACTACTCTCTTATTCTAATTGCTCGTGGCCGACCGGCTCGTCGATCGCTCGCTCCCGTGGTGGGGGAAGGTCCGTCCGATGATCGACGATTGACGCTCGGCGCAGCCAGCTCTCTCGCACTGCCGTCGGCCTTCGTCTCTCTCCGTCGCTTTCCGACGTCGTCGCTCGCCGTCTTCCTGGAATTTACGAAGATTTCGACGACAGTGCCCGTTCGACCGTACCTTATTTACACCACGGGTGCGAGACGGCGCGACGCTGCTGCCTATTTATCGACGTGACCGCGAGGCTTATAATGCCTCGTCACAATATATGGTGGATGATATCAATATATATATATATATCAATCATGTGTATACAATATATATATATATATATATTCGGACAGATGTATGTATCTGTACATATATTCTGTCTCTATATATATATGGTTTCTGATCTGAATGTATTCATATATATATATATATATATGTATATATACTATATTGCTGAATGGGTTTGTATGTATACCCAGATATCTTTTCCAAGAATCATATTATTTTGTGAACAGTTTTTATAAACAGCAATTCTCATAATATGCATGACCAAAGTTGCGAGATTAGTCGCGCGACTCGATTGTTTTCGCTCCGTCTCATTCCCTCCGCGGGGGAAACGCGGGCGGCTGGCCTTCACTACGAGGCCTCGGCGCTTGGCCCGTCTTGTCAAGTGTCATACTGGGGCTTCGTAGCATACGCGCGCCATGCCATCTAGCGGTAGGCAGCGGAAGCGCTTAGCAAAATGTTGCGAGCTCTGCACTACCGAAGCCGTCTGAAATTTCCGCTGACTAACACTGCCTCTTAAGGGAAATTCATGAAAAGAGAAACAGGAGTCTAGCGAACTTCACTCCCTCACCTGCCAGGCGCCTGCGAAATAAAATATTCGTGGGAAACGACGCCGAAACTTCAAAACAAAAACCGACAACGTCTTTAAACCAAAAACAAGACTCGATATCCGACGAAATTAGAGACGATGAATCGAACGAACTGTTCGATCAAAACACAATAATCATGAGCGAAAGTCTCACCGAAGAGATGAACATCTCCAAAAACCCAGTGTTTCGAAGTATGATGTACACAGGTTAAAACTTTGAACTAACAGGATTTCTTTATTTTCGTACATCTTCTCCGTCGCCATGTTTTTTCTAACTGACTAACTCGGACCTTCTCGCGTGTTCTTCCTATTCACCGCGGGTGGCGCTGTAGGCGGCGACATTCCGCCTCCCTTGAAAGAGCGTCTTTCAACAATAAAATAATGAACTTAATAATTAGAACTTAGAATGTGAGAATACAATAAACGATATGAATTTCCTGCAAAGGACTCTTGAAATTAAACAACGCAATTTAACTTTAACTGTAAGATATAAAATTGGGTACAGAAATAGATATAGTTCTCAATCCTTGTCTTCGCCTAACGGCAAAGGGCAGAGCTTCTTGACCGCCCTTCGGAACAAGCCGCTCGCGGTTCGAACGGTAGCTACTCGTACGACTTTGTCCTCTCCCGCGTGAACTTCGACGACTCGGCCGAGAGTCCACTGAAGTGGCGGAACGTGGTCTTCTTTCAGCACAACCAAAGTGCCGATCTCCATGTTATCGCCCTTGAAGTGCCATTTTTGTCTTCTCTTCAGCTCGAAAAGGTATTCGTTACACCATCGATTCCAGAAATGCTGTCTTACTTTTTGGAGGTGCTGCCAACGAGATAAACGATTATCTGGAGTCTTCAGATAATTATGCTCTGGTGGCAGTATTAGCGAATCTCCTACTAGGAAGTGGGAAGGTGTTAATGCTGCCGTGTCATTGGGATTGCTCGATAGGGGCGTGAGTGGACGGGAATTAAGGATTGATTCTATTTCGACGAGTAGGGTGTAATATTCTTCGAAAGTGAAGAC
This sequence comes from Netelia melanura, assembly GCA_964007305.1. Taxonomy (NCBI): domain Eukaryota; kingdom Metazoa; phylum Arthropoda; class Insecta; order Hymenoptera; family Ichneumonidae; genus Netelia; species Netelia melanura. The sequence continues at coordinate 22,656,194 of OZ023255.1, forward strand.
TAGACCCCTTGTGATGGTGTTCAGCTGCTTTTTGGCCGACTTTACCGCCGCCTCCCATAGTCCACCAAAGTGCGGTGCTCTCGGCGGAATAAACTTCCAGTCGATGCGTTGACGCGCTAGATGATCAGATATTGCTTGCTTTTCCTTTTCTAAGAACGCGTACACTTCTTTTAACTCCCTCGCAGCGCCGACGAAGTTCGTGCCATTGTCGGAAGTCATCGTGGAACAGATTCCTCTTCTCGCTACAAATCTGCGTAAAGCTGCCAAGAAAGCTTCCGCGGTTCGTTCTGTCACGAGTTCAAGATGCGTAGCTTTCGTTGCCAGACACGTAAATACAGCGATCCAAGCCTTCGTTGTATGAACTCGACCTCTTCTTCGACTTTCGCATACTTGCAGGGGGCCCGCGTAGTCGACACCAGCATTTGCGAATGGCTTCAACGAGCCTCGAACCCGTTCTCTCGGGAGATCACCCATCATCACCTCAGGTACTTTCGGCTTACAGCGATAGCACTGGATACAATGATTTGTTATTTTTCCAGCTTCTCTTCTTCCACCGAGAACCCAGTACCTTTGTCTGATCGCATGCAACAGTTGCTCCGGTCCACAGTGAAGTAAACGGCCATGCTCCTTTCTCATGATGATTTTTGTTACGTGGTGACGATCAGGCAAAATAATAGGATATTTCTGCGTTTCGGGAATATTGGAGCGTGCTAGCCGTCCTCCGACGCGTATCCGACCCTCCTTGTCCAGGAAGGGACTGAGCGCAGCAAGCTTACTTCTCCTTTGTACTTGTTGCCCTTGCTTTAACGCTTCATATTCTGCCAAAAATACTTCTCGCTGAGTCATTTTGACGATTGCTTTCTCTGCTTGTTCGAGCTCATCTACCGTTAAAGCTCCCCTTTGTTTTTTATTTGACTTATTTAATTTGAACCTGAAGCAGTAGGCTATAACTCGTTCGAGCTTGTCGTACGATGAGAATTTTCTCAGGATATCATATGTACCTTTCGCTAAGAGCAGTATAGCTGTTGCTCTCATTTCCGATGTATCTAAACCGATCGGTTTGCTCTCTGGCCAATCTCCCGTTGTGAGCCACCGAGGTCCATGTCACCACAATGCATTATTGGTCCAATTGTCTACCGTGAGGCCTCTGGATATCAGATCCGCCGGATTATCGTCAGATGAAACGTGACGCCAGACCGCGTTTTGAGTTAAATCTTGAATCGTGGTTACTCTGTTGGCCACGTAAGTCTTTCGAATATTTGGTGACGAGCCTATCCAACTTAGCACGATCGTCGAGTCGCTCCAGAGGTAAATACCTCGGATCTTATTTGCGAAGACTTGTGCCACTGTTTCGCATAGCTTTGCAAGCACGAGGGCAGCATTCAGCTCGAGCTTCGGTAGCGAGATAGTTTTTAAGGGTGCGACCCTACTTTTCGAACATATCAAATGCGAAATTGTTTCACCCCTTGAATCCTTTGATACCACGTATAAACACGCCCCGTACGCCTTTTCGGATGCATCGCCGAAACCGATGAGATCGAACATTCCCGAGTCGTTTCCAGGATTGATATTTCGTTGTATGCGCTTCTCGTTTAACTTGGCCAACGAACTGTAGTACTCAACCCATTTATTGTGCAAGTCCTGCGGGAGATAATCATCCCATCCCGACTGCAATTGCCATATCTGCTGCATTACCTGTTTTGCGTATATGAGCACTGGGCTCAGTAGCCCGAGTGGGTCAAATATCTTAGCTATTTTTGATAGCACGATTCGTTTCGTCAACTTTGCCGATTTTTCAACTGTAACGCTGTATTGCATTTCATCGGTCTTCGCATCCCATAGGAGTCCCAACGTCTTTAAGGCTCCTTCTTTGTCAAGTCTTAGCAAACTGTCCGTTCCGGCATCGAGTGCTAGATTCGCCAGTACTCGATCATCATTCGAGCGCCATTTTCTAAGCTGAAACTGACCTTGTTCCAGTATGTTAGATAGTTGTTTTTGCAAAGCAACAGCTTGTTCGATTGTCTCTGCACCAGCCAAATACGGTGCCGAGGCCGTGCCGTAAGTAACAGTGTTCAATCTGTACGTCTTGATCGACTGTGCCGGTTGCTCCCTCCACAGTATCCTCTGCAAGTCCCGATCCTCGTCGCGAACAAGAATTTGCAGAAACATTGCAGCTATGTCTGCCGTCAACACGAATTTATGAGATCTAAATCGCACAATGATGCCAAACAGATCCTTTTGAAGGTTTGGTCCTACCATTAGTTTGTTGTTCAAAGCCGTCCCGAGTGACGATTTTGACGACGCATCGAAAACGACGCATAGTTTGGTCGTTATACTATCTGGTCGCATTACCGGCTGATACGGTATGACGAACGTGCTACCCGGTTTCAAAGACGTATCATCTGATACAAGAGACATATGCCCTTGCTTCTCGTAATCTGCCAAAAAAGCGACATATTCTGATTTTATATCCGGATTCGATTTAAAACGCCTTTCGAGTGAAAATAATCTTCGCTTTGCTTGAGTTTCGGATTCTCCCAGTCGAACGTCGAGCTTTTGAGACAACGCCACAACAAACCTTCCCTCTTGGTTTCTTCTTAATGCTTCCGTAAACTGTCTCTCACACTCTGCTTCTTCTCGTGTAAATCGTCGTGTCTCTTGAGCTTCCTCTTGTGTCCAAAATCGCTCTAGTTGGGATTGCAGCATCGTGTTCGTAATCATCCCACAGAATTGTGCAGGGACCTTTGCTGTTGCGTCAATGTATTCCCCCCCACGATCCAACCTAATAGAGTGTTTTGAAGCCTAGGTAGTCCCTTTGCCTGCTTTATCGACTCTACGCAAAGTAGCTGCCAAAACAATCCCGCACCGATGAGGAGATCTATTGTGCCCGGTTCATGGAAACCCGGATCCGCGAGTCTCAAACCTTCAGGCATTACTATGAGCTTTGCGTTGATTTTTATTTGTGGCAATCTCTCGGTAATGCTAGGCAAAACCGATTCGATGTCCGTCTCGTAGTCTGCGTTCATTGACTTTATTTTCACTTCGACGGTCTTTGCGATATTCATTGTCGCTTGATTTACGCCGGTGATGAGTTCGTTTCCTCTTTTGCAACGTAGCTTGAGCTTCTTCACGAGATCTTCGGTTATCAGGTTCGATTGCGAACCTGGATCCAACAAAACACGACAACTCTGTTGAGTGCCGTTTGCGTCTTTGATCTGCACGCGCGCTGTTGACAATATAACTTGTCTATTTGGTTTTTGTACAACGTTTATTGCTGTAGTACTTTGTCGTTCGTCCCTTGCACAGAGCGCGACGACTGGCTTCTTTTCCGTTTCACTATCTGTCTTCGAACTTTCTACTTGCTCGAGATGTAATAATGTATTATGCTTCCTTTGGCATTTCTTACAGCACGATGATCTGCAATTTGTTGCAAAGTGTCCCTTTCCTAAACAATTAATGCATAACTTTTTCGTTTTCGCTTCTTGAGCTCGATCTGAGATCGACAGTCTAAGGAAGGTAGGGCACTTGTATACTGCGTGAGCTTCGTTGCAAACTGCACAACAAGCTTGTTGCGAAACGGTTGCTACCGCTACCGAGCTTCCTGTTTTCCTCGATGCCGAGGATTTTGCCATGTCTGACCTATTTTTTCCCCGATCAATCATTTCAATAGTACGACAACGGTCATTTAAGAATGTTAAAAATTCTTCCAACGTTTTTCTTGCGTCTCTGACTCGATTCGCTTCTTCTTCCCAGTCCTTTTGTGTGTTGTAATCGAGCTTAGTTTTTACCATGTGTATCAACAGCTGATCCCAGTGTTGAACGGGAAGTTGAAGCGTTCTCAGGGCCTTGAGATGCGTGCGAATATGAACGATAAGCTGTCTCATTGTTGCAGGCTTATCCTTTGCTACGGGTGGAAAATCCAACAATTGGCTGAGGTGTGTATTTATGAGCAGTTTAGCATTCTCGTAATTATTTTTCAACAAATCCCAAGCACTTGCGTAATTTTCAGCTGACGTTTCCAATCCGCTGACTACCTGTAAAGCCTCTCCCTTGAGCGAGCTTCTTAAATACTGAAACTTCTGTATTGGTGTGAGCCCCGGATTTTCGTGGATCATCGATTGAAAGGTATCTTTGAAAAGAAGCCACTCGTTATATTCGCCCTTGAACTCTGGTAATTTCAGAGTCGGGAGTTTGACTTCAAAACGTTGCTGATTATCTGCGCGTCCTTCCCTTGGATTTCCATCGTGCAGCTGCTGCTGCGCGAGCCGATTCGCGAGATCGTGCTGTTCTGCCGCGCTTAGTACGTTTTGAAGGCGCGTCGCCGTTGCAAAATAAATATTTTCGAAAACTGCTCGTTCGGCGTCTGAATCACGCTGTATTGCTTCTTCGACATCGTCCGCCGATTCACCGCTGGCTGGCTTTACTGCTGCCCATCGATATCGATCGATTGCCGTTTGAACGTCGTCAAACTTCTGATATATTTCTTCAAGTCTTCTCATTTTAACTTGACCTTCCGCCAATGGCATCTCGTTGCCTACCGTGTTCGATAAACGAGTTAACTGCCCTTTTATCGTTGCTCGACTCGTCATCCATTGTCTTAATTCTGACATTTTTCGAATCGAATCAAGGGGTACGAAATGGATAGTAGAGAACTCACTTACGCTCTCGTGGTGTAGAGCTTCCTTGGATAAAGTCGCTCTCTTTATCTGCTGTGCGAGGACTCGATCCGTATTCGCGTATGTAGATTGCTGTCCACCAATCGTCGCACACTATATCTGTATTATGTTTGTATGGGTGCACGCGTCGCGCTCTCGCTTAACGTGCGAGACGTCGCTGTTCTTGCCGTGTGTTTGCCCGTGAACGGTTGTATCCGTTTGACCACTGCTTCGCTTGCCGCGATTCCCTAAATGCCTGAGATGTGACGCTCCGTCGAACTGTCACAAATCGAATGTATTTTATAGTCTGAGATTCTTGATCTCCGTGCTTAACTATGAACTTGAACTATGACGCTCTGCCTCGGCTACACCGTGTTTTCTCGAAAGATTTTGCCTGTTTGGCCGGCGCACACTACCACACACCGTATTTACACTTGAGCTATGACGCTCTGCTTCTTTGTTCGACCGACGCACACTACCGCGCGCCATGTATACACTTGAGCTATGACGGTCTGCTGGCGTTTCGAGAGATCGCTGTGCGCGATCGAAATATTTCTCTCGTTCACTTGAATGCGACGTATTTGCAATTATTCGCGTTGTATTACGCGATTCTACCTTTTTTCTTTTTCAACTTCGCCCTTCGTGGGTTCGCATAGCTGTTGGGCGCCAAATTATGTTTCGAAGTATGATGTACACAGGTTAAAACTTTGAACTAACAGGATTTCTTTATTTTCGTACATCTTCTCCGTCGCCATGTTTTTTCTAACTGACTAACTCGGACCTTCTCGCGTGTTCTTCCTATTCACCGCGTGTGGCGATGTAGGCGGCGACACCCAGAAGAAACGACAGACGATCCACCTCAGACTCAGACAACAAACAAACCCTCATTACAAACCAAAAACGAAAATTTACCAGAAAAAACACAACCAAACGCTTAGACAAAACCGGAACCGACACTCAGACGCTCATCCCGAGAAACGAGACGAAAGAAATGTTTCTGCTGTACAGACGACGAAACCCACGAACAGAAAAGGAAAAAGACAAATCACCGAAAGACAGACCAACAGGGTAAAATTGACAAATCATCAAACCCAGTATCGAAAAAGAAAAGGGGTGAAGCGATAATTCGACGATCTCTGTCCCAAACAACAAACCGACTCTCGACAATCTAAGATCTCTCAGACTATACCGTATTAACTCCGACGATTAAAATTCCCGACGACCAAATACTTGTTCAAACGCCTAACACACCCAGTCCAGTCACACCGATACACGACGTTACCCCGACGACAGAAGACGTACGACCACTTGACGCGACTCAAGTTACAAACGAACCAAACATTCCGGGTAATGCTCCCTGGGGAACACCCACACCACAGCCTCACGTACCGGGTGTTCAAAATTCATCGGACGGGAACGAAAACGAAAACCTCGAAAATACGACAAATGTGATAGAAACAAGAGACAACATCGAAACGTCACGAAATCATTACATTTGCCTCATCTCAGCCGACGGCACCGTATCAAATGAGTTCGGGAAACGGATGATTGAAATCGGCCTTTTAAAAAATTTGACACCCGATCGAAAATACGAAATCGGGAAAACCATTGTTTTCGGAACCCGGCAAAAGAAAATTTTTGCGCTAGTCGTCCAAGAACACGAGTCTGACCCCTTGACCCAAGAAAATTTCGTGCTTGCCATAAAAAGTCTGAAAAGGGAAATGGTAGAATCAAATATCAAATCAGCAGCCATCTCCAAGAAACGAAGCGGTTTAAAAAACGCATCTTGGCCGAAGATAAAACAAATCCTCCAAGAAATCCTAGAAGGAACAGACATAACCATCCAAGTCTGTAGAGACGAAATCGTGACTCCTCCACCAGAACTAAGACCGCGAATTATCCGCGAAAACCACGAATCCCCAATCGCAGGTCATAAAGGTGTGACCAAGACGTACAATAGAATCCGACAAAAATATTTCTGGGGAAACATGAAAAAACAGATTGCCGACTACATCCGACAATGCGAAAGTTGCCAAAGGAGAAAGCTAGTAAGGGTCAAAACAAAACAACGAATGGTCATCACAGACACTCCCCTCGACGTATTCGACAAAATCTCCATGGACATCGTCGGACCTATTAATCCACAATCCGAACTTGGTCATAGATTCATTCTCACTATTCAGGATAACCTATCAAAATTCTCACTCGCGATCCCATTATTTCACGCCACGGCTAAAGAAATCGCAGGAGCTTTAGTCACCGAATTTATTTGTTTTTTCGGCTGCCCAAAGGCTATTTTGACTGACCACGGCGCTGCTTTTATCGGTAAAGTAATGAAACACCTAACGAAAGCGTTAAAAATCGAACAAATCAAAACTACAGCTTTTCATCCTCAATCAAACGGCTCTCTTGAACGAAGCCACCAAGTTCTGACAGATTATTTAAAACACTACACTAATAGAAAAGACTGGCATAAATTTGTACGTTCAGCAACGTTCGCGTACAACACGAGCGTACACGAGGGACCGAAATTCACCCCCTACCAAGTACTCTACGGAAGGATAGCCCGTGTACCCTCAGAGTTCTCATATCTCGATGAATTAATAACATACGATGAGCACGTACAAAATATAGCAAAAGAAATGAAAGGAGTCCGCGAACAAGCCAGAAAAAACCTAAAACAGGCTAAACAAAAATCGAAAGAGCATTATGATAAGAGAATAAATCCAATCAAATTTCAACCAGGCGAAAAAATATACCTCATAAATAATCAAAAAACGGGAAAATTCGACGACAATTACAAAGGACCTTATCTTATCACCGAAGTCTTCCCAGATAAAAACGATGTCGAGATCGAGTTAGAAAATAACAAGCGCAAAATTATCCACTGCGATCGCGCAAAGATAGCCCACTAATAAAATCAAAATAAATTCCAGGTGTCAAACAATCATGAAACTTTTCCTCGCGGTGGCTCTCTCTCTCTCTTGCACTTGGGGAATTCACTCATTGCATTCGATTGCGGAGCACCAGCAACAAACATCACGACGCTCTCCCTACTCGAGATCACTGAGTGCGCCATATCCATACAACAACCGGAGATCATCCACACGCGAGTACAATTATTGCAAAGAGTAGAATTTAAGTACACACAGGTTATCCAATGTCAAATCGAAATAAGTAGAACCATCAAACACTGTGGCATGCATTCCCACACCTCAGAAGTGAAAAACGGGCATGAAGAATTCATAAAAACTATATCAGAAGAATCGTGCAGAAGAATTCACGAAACAGGCAATCTCGAATTATTTAACGTAATATTTAACGATATCAAACCGAACTCTACAAATCCGCGCAGCGTAATGTTTACAGGATCTATCGATAATGACGGTTCATGCGTAGGCGCCGCCTACTCCGACCCTTATGGTACTTGGAAAAACGTCATCGTGCTCGGGAAAGTATCAATAGCAATATCTGACCACCTAGGCCAGGTGCGCCTCGACCGAAACATAGTAATTTTAAAATCCGGCTATCATTGTAAACTCACCCAAGGAGAATGTATAGACCCTTACAACGGTTACACATTCTGGAACCCCATTCCGCACGAGCAATGCAAGTTCAACAATTATGAAGTCCTTTATGAAGGAAGAGCTGATAGAATCGTCAGTTCCGCACCAAACATGCCCCAAAACGAAATTTATTCAATAACTTCAGCGGAGATAACATTTGCATTAAGCGTAAAGAAACAAACGCACTTGTGCGGGTATAAACTAATCGAGACAGAACATCCGAAACTTTTCATAATGGATAGCGCCAACGGCGATTTCTTTACCAAGACCCGGATTCAGACGATGAACATGGACATTTTTGCTTACGTAAGCTCCAAACTAATCTACATGACCAAATACTTCGCGAACCAAATCACTCACCTCTATAACGATGTCATGAGACAAGAGTGCGAGTTAGAGAAGAGAGTGTTAAGACACACATTACCATTCGCAGCTTACGCCCCGGCAGAATTCGCATATTCTTATATGAGCGAACCCGGTTACATAGCACATGTCGCAGGCGAAGTTATTCGCCTTGCAAGGTGTGTTCCAGTAAACGTTAATACCAGGAAAACTCAGGAGTGTTATCAAGAAATCCCAGTAAAAAGAGGTAACGAATCATTATTCATAACTCCTCGAACACACGTCCTCACAGCAACAGCTCACGAAATAGAGTGTAACTTTTTCCTCTCGCCCATGTACTACCTAGACAATGCGTGGTACCAAGCCCTTCCACAACTAGCTCCCGCAATAACGCCTGAAAAAATAGGACCGAATGCCAAAAGCTCATGGAAATTTATCACACCTGCACATCTTGCAGATAGCGGCATATACACAAGCGAAGACCTCGACAGTCTTCGGGCAAGCATAATGTTCCCGGTAGAGAGGACAGCCGTATTACACACGCTAGCGAGAGGAGCATCGGGTAAAACGGTAGTTGACCAAGGGATAACTATTTCTCATTGGATAGATGAAAATGTAATTCAGCAAGCATTGGAAAAAACTTGGGGAAAGGTATACTCCTTCTTTAATACTGTAGGCACATTTAGCGCCACCCTGCTCGGAGCATGGGTAACCATTAAAATCATCAAACTCCTGGTCGACACCATCGTGCATGGTTATGCCCTTCACTCGGTATACGGGTGGAGCATCTGGCTGATAGTAGCCATATGGGACTCCGTAACCCACCTATTAGTCCTCTTAGGGAAAAGGAGGCAAGAAAATGCAACCCGTACCAACAGAGACGTCGAATTAGGGACGATTTTTACTAACCCGATGAACGCTAATCCTACACAACCTGAGGTTACCAACTCGACCAAAACGGACACCACCCTACCGACTGAACACACGTCGACCCCTATTATACCAACTGAACAGACGACAACCCCCACTATACCGACGATCGTAACAACAACCAATGGACGGATACTAATACCCGGCACGTACCCAATACTACGTCAAATCTAACAACAACAACGAAGCCCATTCCGATAAAAATTTCCCTATAACGAGAATGGACGGTGTCAATCATAAGCGAAAAGAATTCTCATACCATCTTCGCCCGCGAATAAAATGCAAAAGAAATACGAACATACGAATAACCCAGTTAGGGGTGATAGAGTGCAATGGGATTTATAGGAAAAGGTAAAGGAAGCGAATCCTAAACTACAAAAAGGCACACTAGACGCAGGAATACAAAAAATACAATTTTATTTTGGCCGAGTCCCGTTGGGAAGTTGAGCAGGACAGCACGTGCTGGGTGAACCGCGACTCTACATAGTAGATTTTAGTGAAAAAAAAGAATCAAAGAAAGCAAGAGGTGCGGAAGAAGGAAAGAGGAAGTGAAGAGGAAGCAGTGGTGATATTAGGAATTGTGAAGGGAGGTAAGATGAGTGAGGTGGAATATGATAAAGTTAGAGCCGGCCCAAAGGAGGGTAGGAGCGATGGTGATGAGGTGAGGCGAGGAGACGGGGGGCACGGAAGCCGGGCGAGCGAAGCAGTACACAAGCGCCGCGGCATAAAGTGGAACCACGTGGCTGATTCGGAGGGTAAGGAAGGGCAGGTGACCGATAAGGAGGAACGCGAATACAGAGAGATGGCAATAAGAAAGAGAGGGCGTCCGAAAAAGAAGGAAATGAACAGGGACGTGAGAGAGTATTTTGGCGTGATCGGATCACCGAGTGGGGGAAGCGTAACGCAGTCGCCACCGGAAAAGAAGAGTAGGAATGAAGAAGGGAATAAAGACGAAGGGATCGAAGAGGCGAATAGCGAGGAAGAGGATGAGAAAGAAGAAAGGGACAAGGAGGATGAAAGCGGAGTGGAGGGGGAAGGGATGCTGGAGGCGGGGCAGCAGAATAATTCAGGAGAAGTTTACACGTGGATGAGAGGAATACACGAAGCTGAGATGAGGATGAGAAGGGTGATGAAGAATAGTTTGGAAGGATCGGAAAGGCGACTCAAGGATTGGTGGTGGGGAGAAATATATAAAATAAAAGAGGAATGTGAAGCTGAGGGGGTGGACAAGTGCGAGGAGTGCAAAAAAAGATGGAAGGAAATCGAGGAGTATAAAGGAATAATAAAGGAAATGAGAGAAAGCGCAGAAAAGGAGAGGCGGGAGTGGAGGGAGGAGAAAAGGCAGCTCCTAGACACAATCGTCAGGATGGAGCTGAGGAGGGAGGAAAAAGAAAGAGTGGATGAGAAGAGGAGCAGATTGGAATCGAAGGCGAGCAGGCGAGAGGAGAGAGCGCTGGTGGTGTCAAGGTCAGTAGCAGAAAAGCAGAGAAGACACGGAAATGGAGCGCCAGCAGGACGTGGCGCAGAAGGGATAAGATACGAGGAGGAGGATGGACGGCGCGGCAAGGAAAAATCTGACTGGAGAATAGCGAGAGGAGAGAAAGGAAGGACAGAGGAAATAGATGGGAACAACAACAGAACGAAGAACGATGAGGCGGAGAATCAATGGAAAATTCTGAAGGGAAAGCCGATGGCGCTGAATGAGCAGGAGTGGAGAGAGGAAAGAGGTAAAAGGGAGAGCCGTCGGAATAATGTCCAAATTAAGGCAAAGGAGTGGGAGGGGATGAAGAAGGGCGAAGTGGTGAGGTTGGTAGAAGAAAAATTAAGGCAGCAAATAAGAAAGCAGGCGACAACAAGGCATGAGAGAGGAGGGGTAGTGGTCCTAAAATTCAAAAACTGGAGCGAAAAAATGGAGACGCTGAAGAAAAGAAGGGACTTAAGGGGCACAGGGCTGTGGATCGACGACGACCTAACAAGAAGGCAGGTCGAGGTACAGAGGTGGCTATGGGCAGTGGCGGAGCATGAAAGGAGATACGGGAGGCAGGCCGAGACGAAATATATGAAGATATGGATGGAAGGAGAATGGTGGGGATGGAGCGAGAGGAGAGGGGACATTGAAAAACTGAGGACGGAGCAGATATGGATGCAGCCCTTTCGGACGGAGAGAAGGGGTTGGTGTACAGGATGAGGACCGAAATCAAGTGGAAGGAAGAGAGAAGAGGAACGACGCAGAGTGGAGCAGAGCAGAAGAATGTGACCAGCCCGGGGAAAGGAGAGGGAACTCTGAATTTAAAATAATAGTGTGGAACGTTGCGGGATTATACAAAATAGGAGATGCGTGGGAATTTTTGGAAGAGGCAGACATGGTTATATTGCAGGAGACGTGGGTAGAGAAAAAGGATGAGGGAAAAGCGGAGGAATATATGAGTAAGAAATTCAGGTGGGGTTTTAAAGCAGCAGTTAAGGATAAACAAGTAAGGAAGGGAAGAGCAAAGGGTGGACAGGCGGTGGGTATAAGAATGGAGAGTGAGAAAGAGTGGGAAATAAAGGAGTGGGAATTTGGGCTAACAGTGAGTAACGACGATAAGAGGAAAAGAACGGCAATTATTACAGTGTATAATAATGTCGGAATGGGAAAAATAGAAAAAGAGTTGGCAGTGAGAATAATGGAGGAGGCGAGAAAGAAAGAGAGAGTGTTGATTACTGGGGATTTTAATGCAAGGATTGGAGGGGAGCAGGCAGTGAATGAGGGAGGGGGAGAGGAAGACGAAAAAGAGAGAAGAAGGTCACGAGATGAAGTAATAAATGCGGAGGGAAGAAGATTGTTGCGCTTATGCGAAGATATGGGATTGAAGGTGATGAACGGGAGAACTAAAGGGGACAGAGAGGGTGGGATAACATTTGTCGGGGGGGGGGGGGGGGGGGGGGAGGAGTGCTGCGGTACGGTGATCGACTACGTAATAGCATTGGACAGGGGGGGAGGGGAAGAGATAAAATGGATGGAAATAAGAGAGAGAATGGAGTCCGATCACCTGCCAATAGTCTTCGCGATGGAAGAAATCAAAAGGGAAAAAGGGAAAGGGGAGGGGGAGGAGAAGGAAGGGGGGCAGGAAGGAATAAGACTTATCTGGAATGAAGAGAACTCGGAGAAGTTTGCGGAAGAAATACGAAAGGAAAGTGCGAAAGGGAAAGGGCGGCAAGGGTGGGAGGGGGTCAAAGAAAAAATACTGACGGCGGCAGGGAACGTGAGGATGAGGAAAAGAGGTAAAAGAAGAAAGAGGAGGAGAGAACTGCCTAGGTGGTTCAGCGATAGATGTAAACAACAGAGGCGAGTAGTATGGGAGAAGTTACAAATATTTGTAAGAGAAAGAAGGGTAAGTGATAAGCGAGAACTGGTGGAAGAAAGGAGAAAGCTAAGGAGAGTGTGTAAGGAAGCAAAGGTTGAGTGGAGGTACAACATATGGAAGGAGGTGGGGAAGGCAAAAGATATGGCGGGGTGGTGGAATGCGATAAATAAGTTCAGAGGAAAAAGGCGGAGGCAGGTAGTTAGTGCAATAACGAGCAAAGGATGGAAGGAGCATTTTGAGGGGTTGCTGAACGGGGGGGAGGGCAGAGGGGAGATGAGGAGTCAGAAAAGGGGGGAAGGGAAGGAAAGGGGAAAATTAGTGAAGACGAAATAGGGAAAAGGGAGTTTTATGAGGAATTCAGGAAGAAGGAGGTGGAAAAAGCGTTGAAGGGAATGAAAAATGGGAAGGCGGCAGGGGAGGACGGGATAAGCGTAGAATTTTTGAAGGCGCTGCCGGAGGAAGAGAGGGAGGAATTGAGAACGGCACTGAATGAAGTATGGAGGGGAGGAGGATTAGCAAGAGGATGGGAAACGGCTAGGATAGTGCCAATTCATAAGGACCGGGATAGAGATAGGGCGGGGAATTATAGAGGGGTATCACTATTAGATGTAGGGTATAACGTGCTAACAAAAATTATGACGGATAGACTGAGCAGATTGATTGAAAGGAATAAAAAACTGAAGGAGAGTCAAGCGGGGTTCAGAAAAAGTAGGGATACGAGGGATCAAATTCTCACGCTAAACGCCATAATTAATAAGAGGTTAAAGTCGAAAGGGGGGAAGTTGTACGTAATGTTTATTGATTTTAAGGCGGCGTTTGACAGAGTATGCAGGAAAATACTAATGGCAAAACTAGAAGGGAAAGGGATAGAGGGAAGAATGCTAGAGACAATTAAGGAAATTTATAGAGAAACCAGGGCAGAGGTACAGATTGGGGGAAAAGTGACAGAAGGATTCTGCACGAGGCTGGGAGTGAGACAGGGGTGTGCATTAAGTGCGGTGCTTTTCGACCTGTACGTAGATGACCTTGAGGATAAGTGGGTAAAAAAGAATGAGGGGGGGATAGTCATGGGAAGGGAGAAAATGTTTGCGGAGACCTGGAGGATTGGGCAAGGGAAAACAGAATGGAGATAAATGTGAAAAAAACGAAGGTCATGATCTTTAGTAATGGAGGAAAAAGAAAAAAGGGAGAGGAATGGATGATCGAGGGGAAAACGGTGGAGGTAGTGAACCAGTTCAAATATCTGGGGTACTGGTTCACGTGCAAAAATTCAATATGGCTGCATGGGAAGAAAATGATGGGGAGGGCGCAAAAAGCGATGAATAAGGTGTGGGGAGTATGGAAGAGGGCAGGAAGGGACATTATGGAAGAAAGGCTATACCTCTTAGACACGTTGGTAGGAGCAGGGGCGATATATGGGGTGGAAGTGTGGGGATTGGGGGAAATTGGGGTATTTGAAGGAATACAAAGCAGGTACTGCAAGTTAGCGTTGGGAGTTGACAGAAATACGCCAAATTATATATGGAGAAGGGAGCTTGGGGTGGTCACTTTCGAGTATAAAATAAGGGAAAGGGCCTTGAGATACGTACAGGAGGTGGCTAGGATGGATGAGACAAGGTGGCCAGCAATCTGCCTACGGGAAGAAATCAGGGGGATTAAAAATGGAAGCCCGTCAAACTGGGGGAGGGGTTTGGTGAAAGTGGTGCAGGAGATGGGGATAGAAAAGGTAATAGAGTTAATATGGGAGAGAAAGGATGGGGCAGAGATAGAGGAAAAAATAAAGGAAGGACTGGAAAGACTGAAACAGAAGGGATTAAGAAAGGAGGAGGAGAGGATAAATCGATCGTCATACAATAGTAATTATAAGCATTTTTGCAGGAATGAGGAGGCACCGTGGAGGTATTGGTCGGAGGAGGGGGTGAAGGGAAGGAATAAGGAGGTGTGGGCGAGAATGAGATGTGGAAATATCGGAAGAGCAGGAAAGAAAGGGGAAAAGGAGTGGATATGCCGAATATGTGGGGAGAAAAATGAAACGTTGGACCACCTAATAGCATGCAGGAAAGGCTGGGAGAGGGTGACGGAAAATGCGAGGAAGGCAGCAGAGGGGTGGTTGGAAGGAGTGGATAGCTTGGCGATAAGAGGGGAAATAATAAATATGTTAGGGGGAAAAATAAAAGAGGACATATGTACATATTTTAGAGAAATAGAGGAGGAATGCAAGAAGAGTGAGAGGGAGAAGAGAGAATGTGATGGAAGGGACGGCTAGAGATAAGAAGTTAGAGATAAGGTGTTTGTAAAAAACTTATGGAAAAAGTTATACAAATAAAACTGGCTTATATATACAATTTTATTTTGAACTTCCCCAGCTCTCCTTTTTCCTCCCATACAATAACTATAAAATGTTCAAAACAAAGGGAATATATCTCCCTTCAACACTTGTATTTCGTTTGTAATTTAAATTTAATCCTCGTTGTACGCCGCGAGGATCCCTCGAGGGCTTTCCCACGCAGGGTGATCCCAGTCGGCTTCAGGATGCACAGTGCCGAAGCGTCCTTCGAACACCCATCGAATTTGCAAGATATCGAAGCCATCGGCCCCCAAAGAAAACGCGTCCTCGTACATACGGACCCACAGTCGCAAGGCCGCCCTCTCCTCGCGAACCTCCTTCCAGGCCAAGAATAGAGATCCCACACACTATATAAACATAAAAAAATACATCAGATTAATTACATTGTAAAAAAAAAAAAAAAAAAAGACAGTAAAAACTTAAGGAAAAGAACACTGCACTTACGAGACAACGCCGTTTAGGGTGCGGTTCCCGATCACGACGCGCTACAACCTCATTGTTGGACGGCAAGACAAAACCCATATCTTCTTTTATTTTATCTTTTTTTTTCTTATAAAAAGAGCAGACAATCCTTTTCACACTCCTTTAGAAGCTCCAACAATAAGAAAATTCACTGAAGATGCGATCGTCACCACGGTTGAAGACACAATGAATATCGCAGGAACACTCAAACAACCCTCTGCCTTCGTGGCCGAATCCCCTCCTTTTACCAATTACACAAAAAATTGTGAAATCAGCCGCTCAAAAAACAAAATGCCACATGCATGCCTCACACTCTGCCCACCCACCAACTTTCACGAAATCCCTAGAACCTCAAATTTTGTTTGCTTCCTTTCCTCCCTCTATTTCCGCTCTTTCCTTACTTTCTCCCTTTTTTTTTTGACTGTTCAACGAAAATACTAAGATAGATACAACTTACAAGTTGAAAATTCGGGCTGACCTACGTCTCGCTTTTCTCGCAAATATTCAAAAGGAGAATAATAAGAAATATAATGTTAAAATGATACAAATACCCAAAGAAAAACATCGCGACAAACTAATGTTAAGATGATACGATATAAATATTCAATAAGTACATAACACGATAATCCAATATTAAAACGATATGGTACAAATATTCAGAAACATATAACATAATAAACAATGTTATATGTTTATCAAGGCGTCTTCTCACTTTGGAAATTTAAAAAAATCGATTTTTTTTTTTTTTTTAATTTTGAAAGTACATATCTTCAAAAATGTCATCTCGAAATTTCATAAAGATCGGACGAGTCTAACTACATTTTTTGGCGACCGTTAGGTGACTACCTGAGAGTACCCGGCGATCCCTTTCACGCCGCTCGGACGGTCCCTGTATATCTGACTCTATACAATTGAATAGCCGTGTTCTTTTGTTAATGTAGTACCCCTTGCTTAGGTATATTCTGTTTTCGGGTCTATACTCATGTAATAAGACCTTAACACGTGCATTTTTCAAAAGAAAATCACTCGGCAACGATGCTAAACTGTTATTTCATCAGTCTAATTTGAAACTTCGTAACGGCAACATCTCTGCGCTCAGGATTGTTATAATGGATAAAAAGACTTCGCAACAAAGTGCCACGTGGCGACGTCCAAGTTCGAAATCTAAAAAAAGAAAATTTCGTGGAGTGCTTCCACACCAGTCTGAAGCAGATACGAGTCATGCTAGTGCGAGTGCAGCAAAATTAAAAAAATCGGACGATACAAGTTTCGATGTACACATCGATCCAACGGCTGGATATAGTATTATTCAGTTTTTTCTTGTTTTTTCTACATTACAACAATATGTGAAGTGTAAAGTTTGTAACAAAGATGTTTCTTTTACAAAGTACGGTCAGCGAGGACTCGGTTTCAAAATTTGTGTGACTTGTGATTGCGGAGAAAAATATATTAACTCATGCCCATTAATCTCAACTGGGTACGAAATCAATCGTCGTTTAGTGTACGTTATGCGTTTGATTGGTGTTGGATTGAGTGGTATCAATACGTTTTGTGGGCTCATGGAACTGGGACATGGAATCAATTCCACCGTTTATTATCAAATACTCAATTCGATCGCCATCGCAGTGCAAAGTGTGTTCGATATAGTGACGAGCAAGTCTGTCAAAGAAGAAAAACTGTTGAACGCTCAACACGGAGAACCCGAAGACGTTTTAACCGTTTCAGGTGACGGTTCCTGGCAGAAAAGAGGATTTTCTTCTCTTATTGGAATCGTGTCATTAATATATAAACACAGTAAAAAAATTGCAGACGTCGTTGTGAAGTCGAGTCACTGCAAAAGCTGTGAATCGAAAAAAGGTATGAAAGACACGATCGAATATGCACAGTGGTATGAAAAGCACAAACTAGTTTGTAGTGCTAATCATTCAGGTAGTTCTGGAAAAATGGAGGTTGACGGTATATGTGAGATGTTTTTGCGATCACTCGAAAAATTTGCTGTGCGCTACGGTTTTTACATCGGTGATGGCGACACTAAAACTTTTAAAATATTGTTCGATACAGCACCGTATGGTGAAGACTTTGTGGTTAAGAAGTTGGAGTGCGTATTACACGTTGCGAAAAGAATTTTCAAGCGTGCTAAGGACGCTAAGAAAATTCTTACACAAAAGAGAAAAGCTGCAAAGAAAGACGCTGGAAAACCTTCACCAAAGAAAAAAGCAGCCAAGAAAGTTGTAGTAAAAAAAAAAAAGTTGTTATAAAAAAAGTTCCTGTCGTAAAAACCCAAGATTTAACAATAAAATTGATGACAGAATTATCAACAAATTACTCATTGGCAATTCGAAGAAACCTGAATTCTGTCGAAGATATGCGCAGGGAGATCTGGGCAGGATACTATCATAAAATTTCAACCGACAGCAACCCACAGCATACGTATTGTTCAGACTCATGGTGCAAGTACAAGAAAGCAGTGAAAAACAATCAGATAGAAACTTTTAAACATCCTCCTGCTCTAGCTGATGATGTTCAAGAGGTTTTGAAACCGATCTATGAAGAACTGACGAAGGACGAGTTACTGGAACGATGCCTCGGAGGAAATACCCAAAATAACAACGAGTGTTTCAACAGCTGTGTCTGGGCAATGGCGCCGAAACACGTTTTTACGGGAAGAAAAACCGTGGAAATTGCTTGCCAAACAGCGGCATGCATTTATAACGAAGGGCTACAACCTGTTTTAAAAATTTTGGAGGTGATGGGTGTCAAACTAGGCCCTATCGCCGTTCAATACGCCGAGAAACGCGACAGTGATCGCGTACGCGTAGGGAACCGCCGCAGCTCTAACGCTTCAAAAGAGACTAGGTCGAGACGAAGGGAAGCTATTTTGGACGAACACACCTTCTACGAAGAATCGGAAGGTCCATTGTATGGAGCAGGCATCGCTGATTAACCCGAGGTAAGGTTTTTTCATGATTTTTCTACAACCAAAACTTTAAACGCAGTTATCTCAAAACAAGGTTTTTCGGTGCTTTGTTGATGAAATTTCGGAAACTATCCGGCCGATTGTCATGAAATTTGAATGACATATGCTTCATAGTTATGGCTATAGCGCATATCATCAGATTTTTGAAATTTTGATTTTAAGAATTTTTTTTTTACAAAAAACTGCAAAAAAATCGTGGTTTTTTTTTACTTTTTCGAAAAACGTGCGCCATTTTGTTATTTTCGCGAATATCAAAAATCTGATGATATGCGCTATAGCCACTGACATACTGAATCTAAAACAGTTTTATTTTTTTGTTTCAGACGACCCGTCTCGGAGATAC
This sequence comes from Netelia melanura, assembly GCA_964007305.1. NCBI lineage: Eukaryota > Metazoa > Arthropoda > Insecta > Hymenoptera > Ichneumonidae > Netelia > Netelia melanura. The sequence goes on from OZ023255.1 coordinate 22,675,163, forward strand.
CATCAACAAGCCACGACCATAACATTTTTACACGGGTTTTTCGATGCTACTGATGTATTATAATAATTGTTTAAAAAAATTAAAAAAAAATTTTTTCATGTACTTGAAAGATGTGTTTATTACATAGGATCCGTTTTATCCCATAATTTTAAGCAAAAATCCTCGAAAAAAAATCGCAAAAACAGCCTATTTTTGAGGCGCTTAAAGTGAGAAGATGCCTTAATATAAGACGATACAAACACATTACGATAAAATAATATTAATAACAATATAGTACAGATCCAAAATCTTTTAACGATAAGAATGATATTAATAATAATGTGTTACAAATAAAATAAAAAGGGGGGCGATAATGAATATAAAGGGAAGATAAATTAGTAAATACGTTAGTCATAACCATAATAGCGTACAATTAGTTAAGACAATATCATGCATTTCTCTTGTCAAACTCATGTTAACCGGCACGCCGCACTCGCTATCTTTTTTTTTAAATTGAGCGGGTCGCTCAATCTTTTACGCGGGGAGGTGTTACGTCCCAGCATGGGTGACGCGCACCTCCGGTCAATAAATTAGACTACTACCTTACCTACCTGTAAACCAATACAGCCTGCCGGTAAAATTTAAACAGTATGTATAACTTTTTTCTCTCTTATTGCTTTCTTACTATTGCATTTATAAACTATATCATTTATCCGTAAAAACTAAACAGATTAGGGGAAAGATCCCAGCTAAGATTACATACATGCACCAAGCAACTCAAAGTCATAACCAAAATACTCCATCCAGTCATAAACACCCTCTCTGGCAAACATCTTTTTTAATGTCTTTTCCACGAACGTCTTGCGCGATTTCGTAGCTCGGCTCATTAATTTAAAAGCGAACCATATACGAATTCATAATTATCAAGCACGGAAAAACTTTTCCCTGCTCTCCTTATTTATGTTCACATTTTTACGAGCGCCTCGTTCGATATCACCGCTCGTAAAAACTGACGAAAACCAAACTCGGTATTTCTCAGAACCATAATCAGAAAGCACACTTTTCTTTCCCACGATCGCCGTCCAAAAAAGCGACGCTCTCAAAACACCCCCATATCTTTGAAACAACCTCTCTGATAGGGAAAACTCAAAATCTCGCTAAAGAATCCGACCAATCAATTATGTATAATTTTGTAACTCCGCCCGAACCGAGGCGAAATCCTCAACCAACTTCGACAAGAGAATCAGAATCGACTCAACCTCGAAACCGAAAACATCTCAATCTAACAAATCTCCGACATTGTGTAAAATCATTCTAAGTCTAATTTGTGTTGTAATTTCAAAGTACAATTTCAAACTTGAATAAAGTACAGTTGTTATTGTTAATTGTATGAGAAGTGTTGGTGTTGCAATTAATCACAATCTTCCCAAGAAAAATACATCTTCTCGGTTCAATCGAGAACTCTGGGAAACATCATTCAACAACAATACGTCTTCGAAGAGGAATCATCCTCGACGATTAATCATAAATCGTTGAGTTGGTACATTGAGCACAAGTAAGTCCCAGGCGGCGAGCTCACGTACAGCCGAACAGCGCAATTTGGTTCAAATATCGCGCGCACATCGAATTATCGACGGAGCTCCATATTCTATCCACCTTGGGACGTAACAGGACCGCAAAATACTGCGCGAACACGACATGGCAACAATTCCCCATGACGCCTCCTCCCTTCCCTCCTATCCTCATCTTGCACGAGATCATCAAAATTGTTTGTAGATAATTTGATCGATTGGTTGTGGAACCTCATTTCGAGAATAACTGACGTCTCGAGACACGAGCGAACCCTTTTATAAATATGAGGGGTATCGAGAACAATTATCTCAGTATCAGTTTGTACGTTTTATGGGAATGACTACGCTGCTGAATAAAATAAAATTCGATTTTGAAAATCCGCGGAAGCACAATACCGATAAATAAGCTATTCGAAATAGAATTTCTCAGTCTACGACTATTCTTCATCGAGTAATGATCGTGCACGGGGAAGGGCTTGTCAACAATCTCATCAATAAGCCTCTGATTTAACTGCATGTACCTGGTTATCAATATTGTGGTCCTGGCGCTAAATTGAAAAGGAGACTCGAATGAGGTGATTCGTGGATAAACACGCTCGACGCTGCTTCTAAAGAGCACGATATCGCGTATTCGAAAAATCGTGAAAACATCGACGCTCGACACGCTGTGGATCGAGTTCTCGAGGATAAAGCTTAGATGCGTGTTTTTGCAAAAGACGCCAATTGTAGTGAAAAAGCTACAGCTTGGGGTGTTGCGAATCTGATGAAGACTAAAACTAAGCTCGGTATGGGTGCTGGGGGGAAGAGAAAGATGAAGAGGAAGCCTCGAGTGAAAAAAGTCTCGATAAAGAGTATTATCCGAGCAGTGAAAACATCGATGATTCCCGGTACGAACGCAGTGAAATCAGCTCTCACGGGCGCACGCGCAGCTGTAAAAAATGCTGTTGGCAAGAGAAACATCCAATCGCCGCGCATTTCGCCTGTACCTCCAAAAATTGGTGGTTTTTTGCCCTTTCTTATACCCGTTTTCGCGGGGTTGAGCGCTACCGGAGCTCTCGCTGGTGGCGCTACGGGCATTGCTAAAGCTGTGAATGATACCGAGGCCGCGAAACATGCTCTTGAAGAGAGTAAACGTCACAACAAGACGATGGGGAGTATAGTGTTGGGAAAGGGGCTTTATCTTAAACCATACAAAAGCGGTATGGGTCTACATGTTAAAAAAACGACTAAGGCTACCACACCGAGCGCCTACCGACGTCGATTTATCAAAGTTCGCCGGAGTCATGAAAATTCCACATTTTCGCGGTGTTCACATGAGAAATGCGCTACCGAGGGATGGACCTCGAAAATACGAATCAGCTATATTGTCAATCTTGATGATAAAGATGATCCGGGCACGCATTGAGTCGCATACATGAAAAAGAACAACAAAGTAATGTACTTCGACAGTTTCGGTTATCTTCAACCACCGTCCGAATGAATAAAATACCTCGGTGTTGGTAGCATTGTGAATTACAATTATCAAAAGTATCAAGACTATGATACAGTAGTGTGTGGACATTTGTGTCTCAAGTTCCTCAGCGGAGAATTATAAAATGGCTCGTTATACGAATCGCGGTATTAGTCGAGTGCTAGACGCAATGGATGAATCTTTTACATTGGCATTGTCAGGCACATCTTCCATACTCGAAGCTCATTATTTTCCCCCGATCGAATCATCACCGCATAAACATTATACTCTGGGTCTCTGTTCCGGCGACGCCGGAATTCGTTCAGCACCGCTCGCGTGATCGAGCGCTGATTGATCGAGGCGGCAGCGTCGCGCTTTGTCCGAGCGACGCTTCCCCCTCTCTCGGGGTCTGTTAACGGCCGAACGATCAACAGACGCGGGTTAATCGCTATTAACGGGAAAGGTCTCGATTAGGGCACACGCGCTCGAGTGCCAAGTTCCAATATCTCGTCTTTGCTCAGTCCAGTGTATTACTCGACCTTCTCATTTTATCTCGGCTCGGCTTGTTTTATACGTACTTCCTGATTGGCGACGACGGCTCGCGATAATAAGGTAGCTCCTTTTAATTCTGGACCACGAGGCATTGGTGAACTATTATCGCTCGACGGGCTCCGTTGTTAACGAGATCGGCTCGTGGCAATCTAACGTTAAGCGAGGTACGCTCGAAACGCGGATCGGCAGCCATCTTTTGCTTGACCCTTTACTAGAAACGCTCGTGTCGGCTCGGTGTTCGGGATTAGTTTAAGGACGAAGAATAATACATAGAGAACGTTTCGTGCCATCGCGCGTCTCAACCGTCATCGAGGTTTCCTTCACTTATTGAGACCATCGCTTCTCACGGACCATCGATATCTATAGTTTTTCGACCGTCTCGGTATGCCCATTTTTGAGTCGCTCTAGGTGTGTGCTCGTGTACCTGTACATTTGTTGACGTCTCGAATATCATCAGTAGTTTGCGCTCTCTGGGATCGTCGAGTACGCGTTACACGCTCAGCTAGTGTATAAAGAAAGGTTGACCGGCTCTATACGTGAATTGCTCTGCGTTGCGATGAGTCGGCTCTTTGTTATGTTTGTAAGTGACGACCAACGAATGTTGTAACGCAACGCTCAGTGTAGACAATTTGTTATTTTCCCTCTCTCTCCTTTATGCGCTAACCAGGTCCCCGCCGAAACAGTCTCCTTGAACTGCTAACCTTCAATTCAATTCCCAATATAGACGAGACAAATAACAAATATTACGTGGGCACGGAGATTATCACCATACCGACTGGGAGCTACGAAATTGAGGACATTGAGAGCTATCTGCAGAAAGTACTCTTTGATAGTAATATCGATATCATTCTCAAACCCAATAATAATACTCTGTGCAGTGAAATTAAAAGCACTGGTAAGATAAATTTCGAACCGAGTGATTCTATAGGTCGACTTCTGGGTTTTACGCCACGCATCCTTCCCGCTAATATTACACATAAATCTGATTTACCGGTTACTATGCTCAAGATAAATTCTCTACGAGTCGAGTGTAACATAACCTCGGAAGCATACATCAACGGGCAACGAGTTCATACGATTCACGAATTTTTTCCCTCTGTACCATCCGGGTATAAAATTATCGAAATACCTTCGCACATCGCCTATCTCCCAGTTACCGTTAAATCAATACATAATCTACAATTGAAAATTGTCGATCAAGACGGTGAGTTGGTGAATTTCCGCAGCGAGCTAACAACGATCCGACTACACATAAAATCCTAAAAAAATGGGAATTGTTTTCGGATCGAAGAGCGTACAGGGGTATAAATTTCAACGACCATGCCTCGAACGAAACATTCGTCGAACACCTCGCAAGGAGCTAACACCTCAGGATATTCGATATCTTGGTTGTTGGTAAAAAAATTTGAGGTGAACAGTTTTATATAAAATTTTTATTATCTGTTAATGAATATTTCCTAAACAGCCTGGCGAAAGGAAAGTTGAGGTCACCGAATTAATTTTGCAGAAATTAAATGTTGAAGTTTAGTGAAAAAGTGGCTCCATTGCATTGCTTAAATGGGACAAAGCCGTTAGACTCGTACTTATTTTAGTATATCGTCCGTATATATGAAGAGAAATACTCAAAAAACGAGTACTCGGTCAATGGCAAAATGTAACACAATTTTGGTGAAAAAAACAGACAGGTCACCGGCTTAATTAACAAGGAATCAGGTAAAATATGTGATCACGTTACGAAAATATCGGGTTCATTAAAACATTTGCATAGCAACGTGGCAACGCCACGTTGCTATGCAAAGATCAAATATAAATGATCGAATCCGTATTTAATACGTACACATAATTTTAGTTATGCGTATGATTATTTAAACAGACAATTAAATGCGAGCGATAGGAACTTGATTATTTATTTATTCAATAAAAAATAAACTTTCAAATCATTTGTATAAACAAACATAAACAAAACATAAATATATATTAACAGTGATCAACATTTTTAACAATTTTAAAAAATGTTATTAAATTTTTTAAATAATATTCGCAAGAAAATCGTTGACAGAGGCAATGACTTTGTAATTTTTCGTGACTCGAGGCTTTCCGTTAGTTTCTTGCCTAAATAATGCTTCAACGCCTGTTTCTCTATTAGATACAAATATATCAATGAGCGTATCGAAATTTATGCCCTCTGAAACCATTTTCGTCCTCATCTGAGTGGAAATAATACCTGCCAAAGGAGTAAGAGTTTTTAGACTTTTCCGTGTCATTTTCGCACGAGCTTGTTAGGCTACAATTTCATTCACACATTTTTTTTGTTCTATCAGAACTTTGTACGAAATTTTTAATATGGCAACGAGTTGTTGCAGGACTTCAACATCCCGAACTGCATCGTGAGCTCCCTCATTTGAAATTTTCAGAAACTCTGAAGCCAAATGAGTTTGCCCGCAGTCTTTATTTCTGCGAAGCGCTTGTCGAAAAATCGATAGCGTATCAGTAAAACCCGATATAACACTACTGAATTTTTCAGACATCAGTTCTCTCCCAATAGCCTTTAGTAGGTGCACGCTATAGAACTTGCAGTTGTCTGCCACAAGCATGCTTGGCCTCCCTACCCTAAGTAAAAAATCAAGAAAATTTTGCAAGGCAGCGCGAAGAGGACGTAATGGGACTCTCACACCATGGAGAAATAATTCTCCGTTTGCGCTGTGAAGCCCATTAACCGCAGATGCTGCGGGTGAAATTATGCCAATAGGATTAATGTAAACCCCAAAAGATTGGTCCACGTAACGTGCTCCTATTTGCAAAATTTCGGCAGTTGACATAAAACCTGAGGTTTCGAGATCGGAAAATATTATCGCCTCTTCGCCTGAATCTGTATTTTCAGATTCGGGAAGAGCTTCAGCGTGTTGAAGAAAACCCATGTTTGATTCATATGTTTTATCTTCTCTTTTTTGTTTCTTATGTCTCAACATTGTTCGGTACCTTTTCAATATATTCCGTCTCGCTTTGAACCCAGGAGTAGAAATTTTTTGTTTCCTTTGGTTTTTTTTTTTTTTTTTTCCCGGAGGGGGTTGAAAATGCATTTACGCACTTAAGGAGGAGAGAGCATAACATTTCCCTCTCCCCCCTTGTGCCGGACTCCTCTTGCAAGGACTTATAAAGATGTTAAAGATTCAATACAATCAATCAAGTCCTGCAAGAGACTACCGGCTAAAACAATCCCCCTCCGTGGCTCCTGGGCGCCACCCCGGAACCGCTTATCGCATTACTTCGGGATGGCGCCTATTGCCCTAGCCCCTCAGGGCTCCTCCCTCTCCAAAACTCTCTTTTTTAGGCGGAGGGCTGCTTCTATATTAGCAGACACCTCCGCCCAAACTCTTTCGCTCAGGAGCATCACTCCGATGATGTTATCCGGAGTTATGCTCCCGAACCTCCTCTCCGCTCCTGCCCTCCACACCTGCCATTCTTCGCACTCGAAGAAGGTGTGGAGGGCGTCATCTTTCGGGGACCCGCAGGACAAACAGCACGGGTCCCGGGCTTTACCCATTTTGTGCAGGTAGGCCCGGAAATACCCGTGCCCCGTCAGCATTTGGGTGAGGTAATAATTCACCTCACCATGCTGACGGTTTATCCAAGTGTCCAGACGAGGGATAAGTCTCGCTGTCCATCTGGCCCGCGAGTCCCCTTCCCACCGTTCTTGTCAGAGCTGCAGGCTCTGAGCTCTGGCAAGATCTTTTCTCCTTTCCCGGTCCTCCATTCCAGGAAAGCCCTGGTGGACGTACTTCCGCTCTTGGGCTAGGAGGTCAATAGGGATGACCCCGGCGACCACTAACGCTGCTGGCTCCGAGACCGTGCGGTAGGAGCAGGCGATGCGGAGGGCCCCTCTCCGCTCCACTCCAGTCATGCGCTTCCGGTACTTCTCGTACCGGAGCGCATCGGCCCAGACTTCGGCTCCGTAGAGCATTATGGACTCGGCGGTGCGTAGCAGTAGACGACGCTTGCAGGGTCGGGGGCCGCCAATATTGGCCATCACCCTGCTCAACGCCGTCGTCACCGCAGCCGCCTTGTCAGCTCTCGATATTATTTCTTCCCCGAAGGTGAGCTTGCAATCAAGTCTCACCCCCGGTACTTAACGGAAGCCTTAGTCTGGACCGTCGCCTCTCCGACCTGCATATCCCGAAACAGTGGGATATGCTTTTTCGTTAGCAGCACGATCTCGGTTTTGGCCAGCGCCAACTCCAAGCCGTGGTCGCCCATCCAAGAGCGGACCCGACGCATCACCTGGTTGAGCAGCATCTGTGCCGCCTCCACGCTGCGCGCGGTAATAATGGCGGCAATGGCATCCGCATACCCAACCAGGAATGAGCCCTCAGGCATCTCCATACGTAGGATCCCGTCATATGTGGTATTCCATATGTCGGGTCCCAGCTCACCGGACCATTTACGGTGTCATACACTAGGGAGCGGTCTTTCAGGTAATCCTCCAAGATCCAAAACAGATACTTGGGGACCCTGAAATCCCGCTCCAGCGCGCCCAAGGCGTCGCTCCACCGTACCGAGTTGAAGGCGTTCTTCACATCCAACGTTACCAGTAGACAGACGGGGCGGGAGTAATGGTTCCCCCGCTCCGTGCCCTTGGCAGCTGCGACAACCTCCTGGATAGCGTGGATCGTCGACCTCCCTTTCCGAAATCCAAATTGTCTCTCGGAAAGGTCTCCAGCGGCTTGTATTGCCGCATGGAGGCGAGGCCGAAGAAGCTTCTCCAGGAGCTTGCCGGCTGTGTCAAGCATGCACAGGGGTCTGTAAGATGACGGACTGTCTACCGGTCCTCCCTTACCTTTTGCTACTAGTACAAGCCGTGCCTGCTTCCAGCGGAGAGGGAATGCCCCCGCTTGCAGGCACGCGTTGTACATGGTGAGGAAGGGCATTGGGTGTCCTTCAACCGCGGCTCTCAGCACCTCTGCTGGTAGACCATCAGGGCCTGGCGCCTTCTTGTTTTTGAAGGACCGCGCCGCGCACCTTAGCTCCTCCTCTGTAAAGAGTGGGAGCGGTGCGTCCTCGGGTGTTCGAGGTCGGCGTGGCAGCTTGGGGTGATCGGGGAAAAGGGCTTCGACTATGCGGCCGATGATCTCCGCATCTTTGGGGGCGCATTGAGCGAACGCCCCCAATTTGCGGAGGACCAGTCTGTACCCTACTCCCCAACAATCCTCGTTAAGATCCTCCCTAAGCTTCTTCCAGCATCGGTGCTTGCTCTTCTGTATGGTCCGGCGGAGCACTTTTCTAGCCGCCTTGTAGACGGCAGTGCTCGGGGCTGCGTCGGGATCGCGGCGCCGGGCGCGGAGGGAAGCTCTTCGTAATCGAAGACATTCACGCCTCATCTCCGCGATTTCTTCCGTCCACCAATACATGGGGCGTCTGGTTCCCCGTGTACGGGCTTTCGGCACGGCGTCTCTGCAGGCCTGGTGGAGGTGAGTCATCACCACGTCCACCACTTGCTCAACGCCTGCAGAGACCGGCAATCCTTCCAAGGCTCGCTGACCGCGTATTAGGGCCGGGGACAGCTTCTGGGGGTCCATCTTCTCGACTATTCATCTGGCGGGGCCCTTAGATGTTCTGGCCCGGACTGGAGCTACATCACGCACGCGAAACGTGATGTATTGGTGATCGCTGGCTGTAAAGCCCCCAGTACACAATGGCCTGTGATGGGCCACGCTTTGCAATGCACAATTGTAGGCCACGATCACTTGGTGTTCACACAATGGCGCATGGCTCATTGCTGCCTGGCAAACCACTTGCGATGGACGTCGAAGTAATTACGGCTGCGGCTATTTATTTGTTTTATACTGTTTACAAGTATTACAGAAGTGTGTACCGTCACAAAGTTATTAAAAAGAAATGGCGAAAAAGGCGATGGTGGATGCTGACCATTCATCGAAACAGGACAAGGTACGTAGATTTTTTAATGTGGTACTTAGGATATGATATTAATATTTAGAATGTTAACGTAAACAACATGACTAAGATTTTTTTTACCGTTTTCAGGCAATTCATGGACAATCTGTTAAGCGACCTTGTTGCAGAACCATAAGGGGAATTCGATAACTTTGTTCGTATGTCATCTAGTGATTTCGAGTATATATTGCAAAAAATATCGCCAATTATTGCAAAAAAGGATACATATTGGCGACAAGCAATACCTCCAAAAATAAGATTGGCATTGACATTGCGATTTCTTGCGACTGGAGACAGTTATAGGAGCCTGCACTACCATTTTAAAATATCAAGTACACTCATATCTAGAGTTATTCCTGAAGTATGTTTGGCTCTGAACCAAGTGCTAAAGGACATGATTAAGGTGAGTTAGTAAAACATTTGTATTTACTTTAAATTTTTTAATCAATAATTATTGCCCCATTACATTTTTTTAATTGGTTATTTTAACAATCGTCATTGAAAGCTTTTGCATAAGCATCAGCCAAAATATTTTGAGACTGACTCTGTGTCTGAGAATACAATTCGTTAGAAATTATTTGCATGGATCCCTCAGGTATATGGATCGTAGGGACAGGTGTATGGATTCTGTTGGGGGATTGATAAACTACTTCTTGTGTGTATGAGGCATTGGGGAGTTCAGTAGGTGGAAGAGGGGATGGAGTTTGCGCAGGTGGAATAGGTGATGGGCTTTGTATAGGAGAAGTAGTTATATAATGATTTGAAGACGATGATGAGGGGCGATTGATCCAAGATGACGACGGTGATGGACAAGAATAGCTGGTGGCTGAAGAAGACGGACGTTTACTTATAATGATTTGAGAAGGTGAAGACACGTACTGAGGACTACAATTGCGACGCCGTTTTAATAGTAATCCATCAATTTCGTACATTATTTCTTGTCTCTCATTATCTGAATATTTTCTGAGTTTGTTAGCAAGAAGCCTCCCATACAAGTCACAGTCGTCCTCTTTTTTATTTTGTTGGTATTTATTGAGAATAGCCTGGTTTAACGTATTAAAAGCCTTTGACATTTCCTTATCTGCTTTTTCTAACTCAGGTGGCTTAACTGAACGTCTCCTCTGTACAGGTATCTTTATATTCATGTCCTTTGGTTCTGCGTTGCTTCTAGCATCACTTGGAGTTTCCGTTTCTTCTTCTGTCTGTTCTCCAATGACTGCCTGAAAAAAATATATTTATTTTTTCAGATTCCCATTGTCTTGGCGCGATAGATGGGAAGCATTTTACCATATTAGCACCAGCTCATACCGGATCTGAATACTTTAATTACAAAGGAAGTTTCAGCATCGTTTTATTAGCCCTAGTAGATAGTGATTACTGTTTTTTGTTTGCTGACATAGGAAGCCAAGGGAGAATTAGTGATGGAGGTGTTTTAAATCAAAGCAATTTGTGGAAAAAAATATGTGATGGGACCCTTAATTTACCACCTAGTTGCCCACTTCCTGGAAGTAATACTAATATGCCTTGTGTTTTTCTGGGTGATGGCGCTTTTGCTCTTAGTACTCATATTATGAAGCCCTTTCCTGGACATCATCAGTTAGGTACCCCAGAAAGAATATTCAATCAACAACTATCACGTTCTCGTGCGGTCGTAGAGAATACTTTCGGGATATTATCGTCAGTTTTTAGAGTATTTAAAATACCTATTCCATTAGATGTCGTTAAAACTTCTATTATAACCCACACCTGTTTATTACTACACAATTTTTTAAGAAAGAGCAAATCATCTCGCAATATTTATACTCCACCAGGCAGTACTGACAGCTATGATAGGAATGGTGAATTAGTCCATGTAGGTATGAGAGTAAACCATGAAGAAAATCTATTACCATTACAATCTGTACCTCGTCGGGCTCCTATTAATGCTACGCAAATAAGATCAAATTTTATGAATTACATCCATCAAAGAAGACTATGCAGTGGTAAGGCCTATGATGCATAATTTAATTAGTTTATAATTTGTGGAAATCAAAATGAGTAAATACTTAGTTACTTATTAATAAAAAATTTGGAAACTAATTAATTGTTTTACTTACCCTTTGCTCATCTGTCGAAATTATACTTTTTACTGTGTATTTGCCTTTTAAAAATGCCTCCATAGCATCATAAAAAATCCAAATTGGCTTATAAATTTCTTCTTCTCCCATACCAGATCGGATCGAATCTTGTTTTTTCTTGAAATGCATCTAGAGGATTCGATCCCGGGATTCCGAATCCCGGGATCCCGAGATCCCGGCCCTATTCCAGTCCCAACAATTTCGGGATTAAATTTCGCAGAACCGGGATTTTCGGGATTGTCAAAAAAATTTTAAATATGTCTAAAAATACTTTGTGCAACGAAGTGCTTTCATTTTTTCTGTCACTTTGTTAGTCATTTTGTTTTGACAGCTCATTTTAGGCACAAGCCACGTAGAAGAAACGTCGGGCGAGGACTAGTCGAAGACGCAGCGATCGTCATTACACTTTTATACAAAGTAGGAAATTATGACGAAAACCGCCGCCGCCCGCCGCTTCGCCTCGTCTTCGCCCGACGTCTCTTTTGTTTGGTTTGCACCTTAGTCGTGCTTCCATAACTAGTCGTGTTTGTGCCGGCAAACAAGAACGTTGTGTAAAAAGGTCGCGCCACCCATTGCGTAAGTAGTATTTTTATTGTTTTCTATTTGATAAGTATTAATTACACAAATATTAAATATATATAATGGTTATCTTAATTGAGAAGTCATTTGATAAGTATTTACGAATGTTTAACCTAGGTAGTATACAGTCTTGCGGCTTTGAAAACTTATGTCTTATTATGCTTATTTCTATTTGTCATATTATACCAATTTTTGTTTTCTATTTAAAGGTATTTATGACAGACCAACCCAAAGAATAATGGCAGTACCCAAAGAAAGTTTTTATATGAATCACAAAAAAAATGGAGATGCATCATCAGTGTGGAGCCACTTCTTGATCGCCAAAGATGGCAATACAGCGCAATGTAAATATTGCCCAGCTATACTGAAAACTTCAGGAGGATCCACTAAAGGATTACATACTCATCTATCATCGAAGCATAATTTGAAAGTAGTCACTGCAAAGTCGTCCTCATCAACGAGCCAAAGTGGCGAAGAACCGCCCTTGAAACGAAAACATAGTTCAGTTGTGGACTATTTTGTGAAAACTGATACTCTAGACGACGTTTTAGTCCGAATGACAGCTTTAGATGGTTTTCCTTTTAGCGTGTTTGTAACTTCGAATGATTTGCGTTCGTTATTGTTATCAAAAGGTTACTCAGATTTACCAAAAGCTGCATCAACAGTTCGTAATCGTGTTGTCAACTACAGTTACAAAATAAGGAAAGAAATGAAAGTGGAATTAACTTCATTAAAAGATGAAGGGCAGCGCTTTAGTTTGAGCTTTGATGAATGGACATCCACTTCTAACAAAAGATACATGAATGTAAATATTCATTCGGATAAAACGTTTAGGAATTTAGGCCTTATTCGCATTAATGTATCATTGAAGGCTGAGACTTGCGTTCAAATCTTAAAAGAGCGCCTTACTCAATTCGATATCTCTCTGGACACCGACATTGTTGCAATAGTAACTGATGGTCCAAATGTCATGCTCAAAGTTGGAAAACTTCTAAATGCAGAGCATCAAGTTTGTTTTGCTCATGCCATTCATTTAGCCGTTTGCGATTCGTTGTACAAAAAAAGTATATCGGATACTTCTGCAAATGAGCCCACCAATGTTCATTCAGATGATGATGATGATGATGAAGATCTAGATTCTGGATTGGTCGTTGAAACAGAAAACTTTCTGGATTTAACGAATGACCAGAATATTAAGGGAGTAATAAAACAAGTCCGGAAAGTGGTTCTTATTTTCAAAAGAGCTTCATTGAAGAATGATACTATACTCCAAAAATATGTACGAAAAGAGCACGGCAAAGAACTTAATCTACTGCTTGATTGCAAAACTAGGTGGAACAGTCCGTTCACAATGCTCGAACGTGTTGCCCTTTTGAAAGCTAGCATTCAAAAAGCACTTATAGATTTGGATAATCCAGTAAAATTAGATGAATCCGATTTCCGTCTCATCAATGAGATTATCAAAGTCTTGGCCCCGGTGAAACTAACTGTGGAAGCACGTTGTCGTTCTGACGCTAATTTATGCACGGCTGATGCTATTTTAAAGTTTCTTTTTAAACAATTAAATGAGAATAACTCCGTTTTTGCTTTAAAAATGAAAACGCATTTACAAGAGCGCATACAATATCGCAGACGAAATGAGTTGAGCGGTGTCTTACGCTATTTACAAAATCCTCATACGGATGATGATACTTCGAATGACGAAATGAAGCATTTGTTTTCAAGTCCCAGCAAGAATTTAATACAAAAACAGATTATTGTGTTAATTGAGAGGATGAACACGAAAACGAATGTTATAGAGGAAGACCACAGCATCGAAATCGAACCTAGAACTACTAACAAAAGTGATCTAACACTCAAAGAAAAACTTCAGATTGAAATAGAAAAAAGCATGAAAATATTATCTCCTGATTCTGAATCACACAAAGAAACTGACTTTTCTAAAATTATTAAGAAAGAAATGATTTTATTCGAGGCTTCAGGTTCTAACCGTGGCTATAATTTAGAACGAGCTTATAAGTATTTATTGACGATTCCTCCAACTTCTATTGAACCCGAACGGGCATTCTCTGCAGCTGCATTTATGTGCAACAAATTAAGAAGCAGGCTAGGTGATGAAACATTGGACGCATTGTTATTTCTTCGAGCATATTTTCGCAATTTAAAAAATACTTAATGTCCGTAGAACCAATCATTTTTATAATTATGAAAAATGAGACTGATTAATGTTATTATCATTTTGCATCAAAGATATTTATTATGTTAAAAATATAACATATGAGGCATTTTGCATGAAGTCATCCAGCCTAAAACATAAAAGTTTTTTAATCGTCTTGAAATTTTTATGGTCGATAGTCCTATTGATAGTGAAGCTTCACCAAAAATTTTAAGGCTCTAGCTCAAATAGTTGCCTAGCAATAGGGGCTCAAATTTGTACCATATTGGCCGTCGTGGCAACATTCCCAGGTTTGTATCTTCTCGAAAAATATAGCGATTTTAAAAAGTCAGGAGTGATTTTTAAAGCATTTTCTGCGTACTTTAAGAATATATTTTTTATTTTTAATAAAATTAATAAGTTTATAACAATTTTTTAAGGTTAATGTTAAAAATGACTTTTTCTCAAAGATCGACATCTTCGATTTTTATAAAAAAAATTTATAAAATAGTAGGGTTCTTTCTGAACAAAAAAGTATGTAAGGTCCAAGATGGGCCGGACCTTAGTTTCGGAGATACAGTAGGATTTACCAGCGAGCGGGCGCTTCACGTAGTGTCGCGCGGCGACCCTCCAGGCTACGTTCGGCTACGGTAAAAGAATTGCCGTACTTTTGTACGGCAATTCTTTTACCTCCAAACTCAGAACCCCTTAAACTTACATCATTTTGTGTAGAACCTCCAAATTCGCAATTGTCATTTCGCGTTCTACTTGCACAGCGTCCTTGCAACTTTTCTTTGTAACATTTTCAGCTACTTTTCCAACTTTTTCTTCGAACTGCTTGAATTGATAATTGGTTAGGAATGGAATATTGAGCGTTGCCAAAATATTATTTAGATGAGTATATCACATGCCGCTGTGCAATGTACTTAAGAGTAAAAATCGACACATTATTAAAAATTTCCGTGCGCAGGTTGCAGAACTAATAATATTATAGCAACAAAAATGTACATAGCGTACTTACCCAATATTGCTTTCAAATTATCCGAGTAATCGACTTGTCCATCCTCTGTTTCCCTCTGAATATCAGTTGACACTTCATTTACAAGAAGGCAGTGGTGGCATCGAATGTCAAAAATCGAAGCGAGCCCTATGTGTCTTTCTTTTGTAATGTACTTTACAGAAAGTACTTCTTTGCACGATACACAAATCAATTTTTCTGCGAATATAGATTGTAATATTTTTTATTTCTCGGAGTCTTTAACACAATTGCAGAGTGAATATAATACCATTTAATACTTATGAAAATTAAGGGGTGGGGCCGGTATGAGTTCACCGGGAGAACTCACAAAACGAAGTACATCAATTGATAGCACGCACAACATATATTACAAGAAAAAATGAATTTTATTCGCACACACGTACACTCCACGTAATACTATTAGAACATTTGCGGATTATTTTAACACAAATACAATTTAAATCGGCATACAACAAACGATACAATAAGAACACAATACAAGCAATAGGTGAAATAAGATATAATGGATTACAGCGACCGCGCTATTATATTGGTCGCGATCGACTGCCTAGAGTTAATCGGGAGGAGATTTCTCCTCTCGGCGCGAGGCGCGGGGAGGGACCGAGGGGGATCGGTCACCGCCGATTATAGTTGCCGCTCAAGCGCCGGCGAGACCTTTACAAGATAAATTGATAATCCGACGACCTTCGACATGTATGCCAATTGGTTCCGAAGTATCGGCATTTTCGTCACACGTCACTTTCCTTTTTTTCGTAGCCTGAAGGTTTGCAAGCATACTGCGATGCTTATAAACGCGAGAACTGGTGAAACGCCCTTTCCATCGGCAAGATTGTGATTTTTACGAATTATTTTTCTCGATATTTTCATTTTTCTCCATGTTAACCTCCAAAACGCCGGGTGACACAAGTAAAATATAAACATAGAGTTATAGGTCCCACTGCATCCAATCTAACAGCTGCGAAGGAATCGCGCAACGTTGCCAAACTTGGACTTTCTTCCAGTATAGTTTTCAGTTATTGAGAATTTTTTTTCTCATAATCCTAAGTGATTAAAATAAATATATTTGTGAATAAAATGAATATTAACATTAATATATTTGAAAATTTTCGCATCATTCGTCCATGGAAATTATAATTTTTCAGTATCTATAAGTTGGTATTGCTGACGTCACCCAATGTATAAGCATAGGAGCTTCATCTCTTACCCCTACCCTCAAAAAAGATTTACCAACAACCTTAAGAGTCTGGGTCTGAAACTTCGGAAAAAATAACAAAAATAAGTTCTTGTTGCATCGCAATTACTTGCTTCATACCATGGCGGAAATCTTAAAAATATAAAAACCGGTGATGTTTGATGATGCCATTGCGCATTACGAGATACACGGTCATCAACCATTCGCCTCGGCAACCTTCAATAACAGCGATGAAATTCGTATCGCCGTCCAGCATCAAGATTTGTGCCTGTTGCCTAGTAAGAGCTCGCTGCACGTTAGCGGTAGATTGACGATCACAAGCTCAACGTTGGTCACCAATGCCATCTGTCACTTATTCGAGGACATACGCTACGAGCTGAACGCCGTTGAGATTGACCGATGTAAAGATGTTGGTCTCACGAGCGTGATAAAAAATTATGTCTCTCAGAATCCTAGTCAAACATCGATAATGGAAAACGCTGGTTGGGTACCTAGTGAAAAAGACCTGCAAATAACTGATGCTTCTGGATACTTCGATATCTCGATACCGCTGAGTATGTTATTGCGTTTTGCTGAGGACTATCGCAAAATTATCATTAATGCCAAGCACGAGCTGATATTGACGAGAGCAAACACCGACACGAACGCAGTCATACGGACTCGACCGGAAGGGGCTGCTGCGCCGAAAGAATTTAAGATCATTCTATCGAAAATTGAATGGATGATACCGTATATCAAGGTCTCCGATGGGAGAAAAAGTCAACTGCTAAATTACATAGCCAAAGATACACCCATCCCAATAAGTTTTCGCATGTGGGAACTGTATGAGTACCCTTTATTGCCTGTTTCATCGAAACACGTTTGGGTAGTAAAAACTTCTACTCAACTCGAAAAACCCCGATACATAATGTTAAAACTGTTGACTGCGAAAAGTCCCTATTATTGATAAGAAAAAGAACTAGTTTTTTTGTTTTTTGCCTTTATGTTTTTCTCCCTGGTTCTTCGCTTCCGGGCGCCATCTACTCTCTCTCCATTCTGCACGTTCATGTATCACACGCTTTCTTTAAGTTAATAAAACTTAATCCGTTTATATCATCATAATCCTGCGTAAAAACCGAGTTATTTCCAGTTCATTTAACACATAATCGTAGGTTTTCAAACAGCACAAAAAAATAATGCTCTTAAGAACGCGAGCCATTTTGATCATTGTCATGTTCGAGATGTTAAACTCTTTTTAAATTCACAGAGTTATCCGTATGGGAACTTGAATCTTGACATTAGTCGCAATCAGTACGCTTTGCTCTATGAAATGTATGTAAATTTCCAGTCTTCTTATTACGAGAAGGAGCCCGAATCACTCATAAACAATGGTGACTTTTTGAAATACGCGTCGCTAATTGTTATTGATTTTGTTCAAAGCAGAATGAATCGTTGAAATCAGGCCCCGTCGATATTCGCCTCGAATTCGATTCTGTAAATCCTTTTCCCGCTCAAACCTCGGCTTATTGTTTAATTTTACACGCCCGTATTGTTGAATATAACCCCATCAGTGGTAATGTTCAAAAAATAGTGTAAGAATACGTTCGTCTGTAGAGTTATATATTTTTCTTTTTACTTTTTATAGTTTTTATTATTACTATCTATTCATAAGTTTTTTTTGCATGGGAGGAAGGGGGGGCGCATTGAATGTTTGTTATAAATCGGATGCGACGGTTATTGGAATCAGTTGTATCCGAGATGGAGTACGTGGTTGACTTGCAAGGTTTCAAAAAACCCTTGAACGAATTTGTGTTGAAAGAATTTTCTGTTATTTCTTTAACGGATTCCAATCGAACACCGTCAACGCTTTTCTTCGAACCACCATGCGTATGGATTGATTTGCCCGTCAAATATAGATGTACAAATGCTTGGTTCACAAATAATTATCACGGCTTACCATGGACCAATGGCGCCATACCCTTTAAGAGGCAGTGTTACTGGCGACGTACACTTCGAAATTTCGATCAGTAGTCCTGCGAGCACTAAACAATCAATCAGCTTTAAAATTGGCAGGTACACAGAGAATTATGGCAAAATTGGGCTCTTGGTATTTTTTTATCGAAACACTAAAAAAAAATTTGCAGTTTTGTATTATCACGGGAGTAATTACAGATTTACGTATGATGCACGGATCGGATCGCAATTTCAAGAGCAAGAGCCACTCCGCAATTAAAAAACACACATTTCGGGTTTTATTTCATTAGATTTTATGCAAAATTGAATGAATAAAGGCTGATCGAAATTTTTGACAAGAAGATATCGACAATTTGACCGACATACGAAAAAAATAGTGTAGCGAAATTCGAAGAGAAGGCGCTGGCGAAATTTTCTCAAGAAACTCGTATGGTAAGCGGTGAAAGCGGAGACAAATGACGGAAAGCTTTGCTGCTATATATATACTTATATATGTTTAGCCCGCAAGGCCTTGCCTCCTCCGTCACCGACTGGCGCCCGGCCTGACTACCGCAGGGATCGCGCGTATATATATATATACATAAAAGCTACGACAACGCAAGCTACATATTAGGCCAACGTCAGGCGCGTATGGGTGAGACTCGCATGATACTCATTCATTTCCTCCCCGAATGCAATAAAATAAAATGCAAAATGTGCGTATTTTGATTACGCGTTAGCTGTCTATTCAAGAGCTATGATAATGTCAAAACAACTATCGGAAATATTCATCGTATATTTATTTATATATAAGTGTTACAGGCAACGTACGCTTCGAAATTTGAATCAGTAGTCCAGCAAGCAGTAAACAACCGAAATTTGAAAATACACAGAGCATGATAGCAAAAGTGTATGTTGGTATTTTTTCCCCAAAATTTTTGCCATAATTCTCTAGGTACTCTCAAAAGCACTCAGTGCCGAAGTAAGTGCAGCTGGGTGTTTTCGAATCGCTGGTGGCCTGCAACTGCAATGGAACTATCAGGAATATTCATCGCATATATATATATATATATATATAGATATATATATATATATATATATATATATATATGTGTGTGTGTACAATGAATATTCACGATAGTTGCATTGACGTTGCCATTACATAGACAGCTAGTGCGCGATGCGGCTATGGGTACGCATGTACGAATATATGCCGATTCCAACGGCCGCTCTCGTCGAGAGACGCGAAACTACAATTCAAACAAACCTTACGCTCGCTATGAGAATCCGATCGAGCTGAAATTTTGACCCTGCATAGACAAAGGTGCCAGAGAGTGGACCTTGGTATTTTTTCCTATAATTTAGAACTAGAAAACCCATTTTTCCGGGCTACTGTTGAGAACAAACATGTATTTGTATATAAATGAGTAAATAAATGAATAAATGAATATATATATATATGTATGTACGTATATATGTATGCATACATATATGTATATACGTATATATATATGTGTGCGTGTGTGTGTGTGTGTGGGCTCGGCTATGGGTACGCGTGTCGGAGTGTATGCCGATTTCAACGGCCGCTCTCGTCGAGAGACGCGAAACTACAATTCAAACAAACCTTACGCTCGCTATGAGAATCCGATCGAGCTGAAATTTTGACCCTGCATAGACAAAGGTGCCAGAGAGTGGACCTTGGTATTTTTTCCTATAATTTAGAACTAGAAAACCCATTTTTCCGGGCTACCGTTGAGAACAAACATGTATTTGATATATAAATGAGTAAATAAATGAATAAATGAATATATATATATGTATGTACGTATATATGTATATACGTTGTGACGATTTTTTGCGTCACACCGGAGATGGCAGCCTGCAGGGGGTCGCAGGTGCGACCCTGGGCGCCGATGAAACACCGAGTCATCACCCCGGGGGAAATTCGGTCCATCGGCTACGTTCTCAGCAACCCAGTTCTCGCTGGTGCACCGCGCGCTGAAGTCCGCGCGAAACGGCGCCTCGATGTAAGGAGTTCGGCGGGTGCGGCGAGGGAAGCGGTGCTGCAGTTTTTCGTGCCTGGTGGCAAATATTGTGAGCCAACCGCCGAAATCAGGGACGCCTGTCCGGCGAGGTGAGCTTCCCCCTTCCCCGTCGCCCGTTCCGAGCTCCAGGGGGAAGGCGCGCGGTGAGGGGGGCGCGTCGTAAGGGTTCGGGAGCACTCGGCTCCTAGGCGAGCTGTGCACGACTCTCGTCGCGCTCCCCCCTCCCCCGCTCGCGCCACTCGACGGCCAGAGAGGGGTATGCGGCGCGGGAGAACCGGCGAGAATCTCCAAGGAAGAGAGCTGACCACGCGACACAAGTGACATGATTGGTCACCAAGGATTAATAAGGCAAAGTAGGGGGAGAGTACCTAGGCTAAGTTCACCGGCCGGACGAGAAGACCGGCAGTTTAGTACATTCGAGTTCGAGAGATAGACGCGTGGAAGAACGAGAAAAGAAAAGTAGTGATAGAGGCAGCAAGCGAGTGAGACCGGCGCCGACCGCACGTGAGTGGCAATACCTTTTTCGAGCGGAAGAGAGAGGAGGCAGGGACGAGGCAGCGAGTAAGTAAATCCCGAACTAATTGTTAAAATAATGGAAATTAGTGTTGCGGTAGTCCCGCGTTCAGATGTTACCACGCACGAGGTACAATATTAGCGAACAAAAGCGGCTCGCCCATGCCGACTCTCTCCTTCCATAACACGCGCAGGCGTCGAATACCATGTGCGATCGTCCTCTGCCGCGGTCGCGCCTTTTTGTTTACATCGTTTACGTCGAGTCGCCGTGCCAGTTTTATGTCGTTAGAATACTGTTAAAATTATCGTAGAATAGGAAATATTTTTCTCTCGTCGCGTCTAGGCTATCTGAAATGCGTAAGTAGTGTTAAGGGGGTTACATTACCGTCATTGGAGATCTAAAGGGCGCTACCTGAAATAATTAGTATTTATCACCGAGGGGGTTACCTACCATCATTGGTTATATAAAGGGGGCTATCTGAAATAATCATCTATCCTTAAGGGGGTTACCTATCATCGCTGATTACCTACCGGGTGCTATCTGAAATAATCATCTATCCTTAAGGGGGTTACCTATCATCGCTGATTACCTACCGGGTGCTATCTGAAATAATCATCTATCCTTAAGGGGGTTACCTATCATCGCGGATTACCTACAGGGTGCTATCTGAACTAATCATCTATCCTTAAGGGAGTTACCTATCATCGCTGATTACCTACAGGGTGCTATCTGAACTAATCATCTATCCTTAAGGGGGTTACCTATCATCGCTGATTACCTACCGGGTGCTATCTGAAATAATCATCTATCCTTAAGGGGGTTACCTATCATCGCGGATTACCTACAGGGTGCTATCTGAACTAATCATCTATCCTTAAGGGGGTTACCTATCATCGCTGATTACCTACCGGGTGCTATCTGAAATAATCATTTATCCTTAAGGGGGTTACCCATCATCGCTGGTTACCTACCGGGTGCTATCTGAAATAATTATCTATCCTTAAGGGGGTTACCTATCATCGCTGATTACCTACCGGGTGCTATCTGAACTACTCATTTATCCTTAGGGGGTTACCTACCATCGCTGGCTACCTACAGGGTGCTATCTGAAATCGTTGTTTATCATTAAGGGGGGTACCTATCTTCCTTGGCTACCTACAGGGTGCTATCTAAAATCGTTATTTATCATTAAGGGGGGGGGGGGTACCTATCGCCATTGGCTACCTACAGGGTGCTATCTGAACTAATCATGTATCCTTAAGGGGGTTACCTAAATCGGCCACCTGTCTTCGAGGGGGTTATCAATGGTCAGTTGCTAGATATAAGGTGCGCCGAAAATAAAGTTCAGTTCGAAAGGAGATCTTGGCGCCGGAGTTCGCTCCGTAAGGGTACGGGTAATGAGGCTCTCTCTCTCGGACGCGGCTTCCTCTCGATTAAGGGAATAAAATGGCGGCGTGTTACAATTACCTGTCGATAGCGAGCGGGGAGAAATAAGAGCATGCCACTCGAATGTTGTAAAGTTTGAACCATGTAAGACCCGCCCCGCAATAAACTTGTTATACCCGCTGAATATTGGACCATTATTAAGGACAATACCCAATTGCCATCCTATCCTACACGTCCACCCCCTCTACCTAACCGACCCGCAGGCGGGCTGGGCCAGCCGAATTTGAGCCCGAGACCCCTGTGCTCGCCCTCGGGGTGGAGTGGGGACGCGAGAAGGGCGGCCGTGGTGGCGGCGAACTTAAATAAAGCCGGCCTAGGTCGGTGGTACCCGAGGGTACCTGGCGCCCGTCCGCCCCCGGTTGCCCTGACACGTCAGCCGATCCCGAGTCCACCTCGCCGGAGCGGTGGAAGCAGGCGCGGACCAACGCGCGCTCCTCCCCGGGCGGAGGGACAGGCGGTTCTCGGTGGGTGCGGGAAAACCCGTTACAACGTATATATATATGTGTGCGTGTGTGTGTGTGTGTGGGCTCGACTATGGGTACGCGTGTCGGAGTGTATGCCGATTTCAACGGCCGCTCTCGTCGAGAGACGCGAAGCTACAATTCAAACAAACCTTACGCCCGCTATGAGAATCCGATCGAGCTGAAATTTTGACCCTGCATAGACAAAGGAGCCAGAGAGTGGACCTTGGTATTTTTTCCTATAATTTAGAACTAGAAAACCCATTTTTCCGGGCTACTGTTGAGAACAAACATGTATTTTATATATAAATGAGCAAATAAATGAATAAATGAATATATATATATGTATGTACGTATATATGTATGCATACATATATGTATATACGTATATATATATATATATGTGTGCGTGTGTGTGTGTGGGCTCGGCTATGGGTACGCGTGTCGGAGTGTATGCCGATTTCAACGGCCGCTCTCGTCGAGAGACGCGAAGCTACAATTCAAACAAACCTTACGCCCGCTATGAGAATCCGATCGAGCTGAAATTTTGACCCTGCATAGACAAAGGTGCCAGAGAGTGGACCTTGGTATTTTTTCCTATAATTTAGAACTAGAAAACCCATTTTTCCGGGCTACCGTTGAGAACAAACATGTATTTTATATATAAATGAGCAAATAAATGAATAAATGAATATATATATATGTATGTACGTATATATGTATGCATACATATATGTATATACGTATATATATATATATATATATATATATATTGAAACGGGTTTCACCCCTTTTCATTAAAATATTGGTTTGGTTCTCGAGAAGGAAATAAAATAAAATTGGAACCTTAGGTAAAATTAGTTTATTCTTCACTTCTTCGTTACAAACTTCAGAGTAGTAGATAATGTTGTTCTCTAATCTTATCGAGTGATTGATGCGTGAGTCTTTGTTAGTACCCCGTTTATTATTCTCTTCCGTATTAAGATATCGGCGCTGTGTATCACGCTCGATTTGTTATGAATTTCATGCTAGTCTGATCTTGTACACAACCAATATGGCGCCGCCGGTGCTGTTTGACAGTCGCGATTCGTGTGTTTTTATTTAAGTGAGGTGTTATTCGTGTTTCTTGCACGAGTACTATCAGTTTTGTGCGCGTTTAGGTTCGCCGAGAGACCAGCGGACTCAGGTGAGCGCTCCAATTTTAGTTTCTGGTCTTGAGGACCGATGATTTACCTATTTGATTTCAGGTGATGACTCGTCGCTTTATGATACCGATGCCGTCGTTACGAGGACTTGAGAATGCCCTGGTTTCGCCGTATCTGGGATTAACGTGCTTGAGGACGGACGAGTGCGCGATGCAAATTTTGCTTCTACCCTGTCCTGTATGTACTTCCTTCGTGATCGGTGAGTCGCGTATTTTCTATATGACTTCGTACTTTACCTCGTAGGCTACTTGATCTTATTGTCGATCTTACTGGTAGTATAGTCGAGATTCCCGTTTTGTTGCCGAGGCAGCAAACTTGGGGGTCAACTATACACGGTCAGATCTAGAAAGAGATACTGTAGTTTTGAAGGTGATTGTTGATGTTTATCGGCTTGTATTTATATTATTGTTCGCGTTAATTGTTAACGCGAATCGTAGCCCTCTTGCGTTAGTTGCTATTACCAATATTATAAATTTTGTGTTACAGGTGTGGCCGTCTCAATATATATATATATATGTGTGCGTGTGTGTGTGTGGGCTCGGCTATGGGTACGCGTGTCGGAGTGTATGCCGATTTCAACGGCCGCTCTCGTCGAGAGACGCGAAGCTACAATTCAAACAAACCTTACGCCCGCTATGAGAATCCGATCGAGCTGAAATTTTGACCCTGCATAGACAAAGGTGCCAGAGAGTGGCCCTTGGTATTTTTTCCTATAATTTAGAACTAGAAAACCCATTTTTCCGGGCTACCGTTGAGAACAAACATGTATTTTATATATAAATGAATATATATATGTATATATGTATATACATAATGAATATACCTGATAGTTGCGTTGACGTTGCCATAGCCGTTGAATAGTTTGCTAGCGCGCATTTTTCCACCGAATGCAATCAAATAAAATGCAAAACGTGCGTATTTCTATTGCGCGTTAGTTGTCTATTCAGCCACTATGATAAAGTCGATGCAACTATCGGAAATATTCATCTTATATATAAATATATATAATATTTTTTTTTGGTCACTGTTACATGTGACGTGTGCTTTGAAGTTTCAATTAGTACTCCAGCAAGCACTGAACAACCGATGAAATTGACAGATACACAAAAAATTATAGCAGACAGTGACTCTTGGTATAAATTTTTCATAATTTTGGAAATGGTATTGCAGGTGCCGAACGATTAAAAAACATCGTTCGTATCTTTTCCCACCCTGGGGGATTTGAGGGTATTTAGAGAATTATGGCAAAAAATTTGAAAACAAATACCAAGACCCTCTTTTTGCCATAATGTTCTGTCTACCTGCCAATTTTTATCCTGGTCGGTTGTCTATCGCACGTATGTTTATTGATCGAAATTGCGAAGCGCACGTCACATATAACATTGACTCGTACTTGTGCGTGGTGTAAAAAAGCTCTACGTTTCAAAGATTTTTATCACGACTATCTTTATTGTAATATGATTATGAAAGTTCCCGACCCTATTGTACTTCAAAAGCAGTACGCGCCGATGCGAATGTCTCCACAAAAATACGATAGCAATCCAGTCACTTTTCGAAGCACGAAATTATTCTGTAATAGCAAAAGCATTTCATACTTTTATGTCGATATTGACGGAAAATTGAAGAGTGATTTCCACCAGTTATTCTCGACCAATTGCAATAAACATACGAGATTTGTTGTATTCGACATCATCATTATGAATATGTATTAGTCGAAGAATGCAACATTTTATCCCTTGGAGCCTTTCCTTTTATCTTGGCCCGTTCACGAATGAATACGGTTTTTAGTGTGCGTTCACCCCTAAATGACGATCCACCAAAATTAAAAAAATTGTATCGACTCGTTCCACTAATTATACTTGCATTGCAATCCATTTTTACGAGGTTGCGTCGATAACGCACGGTAAGAACACGGTTGGAACAAACTTATATGAACGTGATTTTAGCCCGGAATGTCTAAAGTGCTAGCCGATCGTGCGATGCACTTGACTAAAATACCGAAGAAAAGTTTGAACCCCTTCATTATGAGATATCGGAAAAACAAAAAAATACGTATCCGCTAATTTTCCATCATCTATGTGTATACAAATTTACATCCCAATATGTTGAAAATTCTCGAAGATACGCATGAAAAATGTTCATTTTTGCAATAAACAATATGAAATTTGTTGATCTGCATCATTCTCATTTCCAGTATATATAAAACGGAAAAAAATAAATTTTGTTGCAGTTTGTAACTTATTCACATCTTGGACTGTTCAATAGTTATCGATAAAGAAGGATAAAAAACCCTATTTTCGAGGGTGCATTTCACGCCTTCAAAATCAATCTTGGCACGATACGCGTCGCCTATTGTTATTCATTCTACCAACATGCCAAATTTTATGCAATTCATCTCAGGTTGACCTCCAAGACAGGTTCCTTGTAAGTACATGTACACCAATTATTTTGTAGTTTCTTTGCGTTTGCAAGCGTTTTCCACTTTTCACTACAAGGAGGTGATCGATTTTCAAAAACTATTTTTTGATGTTTTTTTTTTGTAATTTTGTTCTGATTTATAAAAAAAGGTAACATTCTCATAATCAAAATAATAAGTTATTGTGAAAAAAAATCTTTTTTTTCTGACATGTTACTTTGCTTTATAAACATAGAAAAATGAATGAATAACGAAAAACATACAAAAAAATATAGTTTTCGGAAGTCGTTCACCTCCACGCGTACACTATTATTTTGTCGATAGCGAAACAAAACCCATTGATGAAAACTTTTTGTAGTATATTGAAAGGTTGAAAGTTTCTAATATTTTTTTTCCATCGTATCTCTGACTAATAAAAAAATTATTAGATAAATAGTACGAAATAATTTTTTATTATGTTATAAATAATCTTATCCCAAATTATAGTGGTTTTGTTACAACTTCAACATACATTTTTTTTTAAAGTTATGCAATTCTTGATTAAAGAGTCAAAAGAATTTACATTATTTTTATCACAACAAATTTTGTAAAAATATACTACACATCATATTTTATCTCGTTAGAAACTAACGATAGGCAATATTTTTTTATTTTCTAATAAGTGAGTGAGCTCGCTGCATTGCTCGCTTTATTGCATGTGAATAAAAAATATTATCATGTTCTTTTTTATGATATATTAGGTTTTGTTGTTTGCATAATATAATTACTTTATTTATTATATTTAAAGATATTTTTTTTCGATAATATATTTATTTGATTTTATTACATGTAAAAGTATTTGTCGTGTGTATTGTATGGCAATTTTTTTTTAACTATGTTCTTCTCTAGCTGTGAGAAGTACATATATACTTCTCAGAACGACGAGTTGCTGAAAACAAAATCCGGTGAAACAGTCGAGGATTGCGGGCGATGACGCTCGCGATCGTCGATTGTTTCACCGCCGCACCCCATCGTTATCGGCGGATTTGACGCGAGATCAGTCGCTCACTGAAACTGGCACGGGAAAAACGAGTCCCGCGTCATTTCACATAGATTTTTTTTACAATTATTATCTACTGTATCGTATATACAGTGTGTAAATTTTCAGTGCGCGAATTAGAATTTAGTGAGTGAGTGTTGAAAGTGAAGTGTTGCGATGGGTAATCGCCATAATAGAAGGCGTAAACATTCGCTGCGACGACTTTTTTATGCTCGGTAAGTACAGTTGGCTCACGCTGTAAAATTACAATCTATTATTTGCATTTCGTAGCCGAGTTAGCCGTAGTGACCGCGTAGTGTATCAAGAATCTGCTGCTAGCATAGGGGGGGGGGGGGCGGAAGGACGGTGAGCCCGCCACTGCACTTGCTTCCCGCGGGAAGCTCCGACGCTTCTCGGCGCGCTTTGATTAGACCAATGTGGGGTTCAACATATGACATCGTCAAAAAATACGGTTTAAAAATTTTTTATTTCTTACGTACATATCTTTCTCCATATGTGGTTCAAATTTCATAAAATTCTGACCAGTGGAAGTATGATAAATTATGTTTTGAAGTTAGCGCTTCAAACCATTTCAAGCGATTTGACAGAAATTCGCAAACGGCCTAAGGGGATAGCACATGAAATCTGCCCCCGCACATAATAAATCTAGATTGACACCATGGATTGGCATCTACATAACTAAAAAGTCCTATAAATATCAAACTTTAAATTGTCTTTTTCTAGGAGGTATGGAGGGGGAAGCAAAATAAAAAAAATGTTTTTTCTCGAAAACGGCTTGACCGATTTTGATGAATAAAAATTATGTTACACTCGTCAATAAAACCATGAAGAAAAAACAAATTTTTATTCTAAAAAAAAAAATACGGGTAGAAAAAAAATTTTTAATTCTTCAAAAAATTTTGTTTAAGTTATGTTTCAAAGTTACATCTCCAATTTTGTTTCCAAAGAAAACCTTAAAATGTCTACTTTAACATATATTTTTTTCAAATTTTTCGTAGAGGTAGTTCATCGCGAAAAACAATGATAATCATGTAAGCGGCGCGGCATCACGCTCTCGCTGTAGCCGCGCACGTATACTAGCCTGATTTTTATGCTAAATTCCTGAATTTCGGCTGGTTTAAATTGATAAATGTCTGGCAAAAAGAAGGGAATTATATATGTATATTGGCCGTGTTCCGGTATGTATACTGTCAGTACTGAATATCTACAGTCGGTGACGAAATTGAGTAGACACCCTCTAGTATGCGTGCGCGGTTAGAGCGAGAGCGTGATGCCGCGCCGCTTGCATGATTTTCATCATTTTTCGCCATGAACTACCTTTACGAAAAATTTGAAAAAAATATATGTTAAAGTAGACATTTTAACGTTTTCTTTCGAAACAAAATTGGAGGTGTAACTCTGAAACATAACCTTAAAAAAAATTTTTGAAGAATTCAAAAATTTTTTTCTACCCGTATTTTTTTTCAGAATTAAAAAATGTTGTAAATCCCGCTCTGTTAGCGCTATCCTTCTTTTGTATATAGCGTTATGTGATACAGGCCCAAACATGTCGCCACAATGCGGCGACTGCCGCACACTGATTTCTTTGTCTACCTTCGTGACCGACCAACGCGACAAAGCGTCAGTTCGGCCTAAGCCACTGATCGAGCGTGTCACTTCATTTTTGTTCTCAATTATAATAAAGACATTATCCTACCCTGTGGTGTTTTCAATTCACTATTTATTACTACCTCGCCTCTGCACAAAAAATTAATTTTCTTAATGGTTTTATTGACGAGTATAACATATTTTTTATTCATCAAAATCGGCCAAGCCGTTTTCGATAAAAATAATTTTGTTTATTTTGCTTTCCCCCTCCATAACTCCTACAAAAACACAAGGTTGATATTTACAGGAATTTTAGTTATGTAGATGTCAATCTATGGTGTCAATCTAGATTTCTTATGTGCGGGAGCAGATTTCATGTGCTTATCCCCCTAGGCCCTTTTCCGAACTTACTACTCTTCTACAGAAAAAATATGTATTCACATATAAATATATATGTGTGCATATTTGTGCACATATATTTGAACATAATTTATAATAAATAAATAAATACCCATTTACACTGCATAAACAATTTATTAATTATAACCAAAAAATACATTATTGAATATTGAACATTTTTCGACGTTTTTTTTAGTTTTGTTCAGAAAGATTTTATTGATAAGTAATTCTATATAGGGTTTTAGTGGATATTCGACTCATTCTTAGAAAAATTTTGGGACCAATTGAAAGCCGAACAACATTGGTTCGAAAAATACCTATTTTCACTGTATCTTTTCTCAGAAACCGTACGTCCGATTTTGACAGTTTGTGTTGTGTGTATATATCAAAGTATTATAAACATTGTGTCGAGCCATTTTTTCGATATAACATCGTTTTGAACTTTTGCTAAAATTTTAGACCACGTTTTTTTACCCATTTTCTCGGGTCTGAATCGTTTTTTCAACAAAATGGCTCGACACATCCTTCGTTTGGATGTACTTATTATGTCAAAAAAAATATGCCGATACGATGAGTAGATTTCGACAAAAGGTACATTGCAACTGACAAAACATAACTTTTCAAGAAACACGATTTTCGGAAAAAGTCTCTATTTGTAACGAATTCCAAGGTATTCGTGGCATCGATCGAAAAATCATTTTTATATATATTTATATGTGCGTTATAATTATTTAACCCCTTTGAGGCGGTTGGTATTCATAATTGCATGTAGTTGCACCAAACGATAAAAAAAAACTTGTGCTTTCAGGAAAAAAAAGTTAAAAATGCATTTTTTACTTTAGAATATGCCGAGCCCCCTTCCACATACATGAAGGTAAAAAGATTCTGTTTACATAATCTAACAATCGATAGTTAGTTCGATCGATGCAACACCACCCCGAAATTCATTAGAAATTCACACTTGTTCTGAAAATCGTGTCTCCTGAAAAGTTATGTTTTTTCACCTTCAATGTATCTTTTCTCGAAATCTACTCATCGTATCGGTATATTTTTTTTTGGCGTAATCAGTACATCCAAATGAAGGATGTATGAAACCATTTTGTGAAAAAACGATTCAGACCCGAGAAAAATGTATTTGAAGGTCAAAAAACGTGGTAAAAAATTGTAACAAAATTTCAAAACGATGTCAAAAAATTCTGAAACAAAATATCGAAAAAATAGCTCGACACAATGTTTATAACACTTTAATATAAACGCACAACAAAAATGGTAAAAATCGGTTGTACGTTTCCTGAGAAAAGGTAAATTGAAAATAGGCATTTTTTCGAACAATATTTTTCGACTTTCAACTGCTCGTGAAACTTTTCTATTTTGAATATCCTGAAAACCCCTACACCGAATTATCAATAAAGTCTTTTCGAACAAACCTAAAAAAAAATCATCGAGAAATGTTGAATAGTTTTGAAGAAATTTCAATTTGAAGCAAAGAAGATCGGTTCAGGGCGTTCGCAAATATCTGTCAGGGGTAGATTCAGTATCCGTATAGCCCTATGGCCGTTGCAGCACAAATAAACACCTCGCACTTTACAATAGTATCATGTTATTGTTTGTTTTAGGCGCCATGCTTGCAAATTACCGGAGCTCGCTCCAAAGGAGGTGTCTACTCCGATCTGCAAGGCTAACGATATTCATACTGTTGCGACACAGGCTGCATCAGAAGCTTCCGCGCAGGAGGAAAGAATACTAGGTAAGCCTAAGAGCATCGGAAAACCATTATGCGAAACTCGGGAAAATTATAATTTCCCGAAATCTCGTCGAAACGAAATTGTAGATAAGTTACAAGATCAGGTTGCCGATGTAGACCCTGATCTCTGCAACGAAGAGACAATTCGTTTCTCCGATGGAAACCGGGAAAACATAACGCACGTTAGTAAACGAAAAGCTGACGAGCGTTGCGAGCGGGATTCATCTGGTCCTCAGATGAAAAGGTTAGCTGCAAGTAACTTGCAGAATGTAGAATCTTTCGTAGTTGAGCATGGTTCTACAGACAACGGTCGCATTGTAGAGACCGCCATTGTTGGTCGGCGGATTGTTGATTTAAATTTCTTCTGGAATCAATTACATGAGAAATTTGATAATCACAATACCGCACTGCAATGTCCATTTAGCGGTCTTAAATTGTTTAAGTCGCTCGACCGTGGCTTGCGAACGCAGATATTTTTCAAATGTCAAATGTGTAATTACACATTTAACATTTGGACTGACCCCAATCACGGTGACGATATGAGCGTCAACGAAAGTGCTGTATGCGGTACCATCACTTCAGGTACCGGCTACAGCACGATGGAGGAACAACTCGCGGCAATGGCTGTTCCATCCATGAACGCCAATACTTATCGTAGATACCGTGACAAATTGTACGAAAACTTCCATGAAGTTGCCGAAGCAGAACGGGAACGTGCAGCATCGATAGAAAAATCGATTGCAATAAAAAAAGGCCATGTCATTGATGGTATCCCGTACATCAATGTAATTGCAGATGGCTGTTGGGCGAAACGCTCGTATGCCGGTGGTAAGCATGACGCTTTATCCGGCACAGCTATTATTTTTGGCCAGGAAACTAAATTGGCTCTGTTTATTGCTGTACGCAATAAGTACTGTGCAATATGTGAGAGAGCACAGGTGCTCAGTAAAGAGCCACCACCACATGTTTGCTATAAAAACTGGGGTCGAGATCGAAGCACTACGGCTATGGAAACGGACATAGTTCTCGAAGGCTTCAACAATAGTATCGCGTCCAATGGCCTAATTTATCGTACCCTGATTGCGGATGGCGACAGCAGCGTATATCAGGCCATACGAGATGCAAATCCGTATATGAAATACGGTATTATTGTAGACAAAGTCAAGTGTAATAACCACTTGTTCCGGAACATGTGTAAAAAATTGAGGCTTGCTTCGAAAACAAAATTTACAAATGTTTCCGTGAAAGAAAGGGTGAACGTGACGAAAATTCGTCAGTGCGTCTTGTCGAGTGGCCTTAAACTTCGAAAATTGGTTGAGCATGCGAGAGACCTCCGCAACGCAGAAGTCATATCGGAGGCAGAGAAAGCAAAGGCACTCTGCAAAGATATACTGGCTCTGCCAAGTCATGTTTTCGGTGACCATACCAATTGTTCTGCTCTCCCTTTCAGTTGTGAACCGACAGAGGGGGCAGAAAACTTATTACCAATTTTGCATGCTATTGGTATGTACCCCGCTATTTATGAAGCGGTTCGTTATTTAAGCAGCCACGCTAAAAGTTTATTAATAAATGTTACGAATAACGTGGCAGAAGAATGCAATTCAATTGTTAATAAATTGAATTCCGGCAAGCGAATAAACCATTGCATGAGGAACTCATATCAAATGAGGTGCTATGGAGCTTTCATACAACACAACACGCAATCAGTGTTGTCGAAAGTATACCTCGGTAAACGCTGCGCAATTCCCAGAGCTGTCCAAAGAATGGAACGCTTAAGGAAACGCAAAAATATACGTGACCGCGTATATAAGCAGCGAGAGTGCAGTGGTCGGCTGCGCCAATTTAAGGGGACCGACAAAGATTACGGTCCATCGGCTAAAAAGCCAGATGTCGATGAGGATATATTTAAGATTTTTGTTGATGACCACATGTCAAAGTTGCGATCGAACCAACAAAGTTGGCGACAGATCGAACGAGACACAGTTTCGCAACGCAATTGCGAATTGTGGCATCAGTTGCGAACCCACATGATCACCGCGTCGCAATTCGGACAAATATGCCGTATGTTACCCACGACATCGTGCGGAAATATGGTTGCGAGTATTCGGTATCCTAAGATACTGGACTCAGCAGCCATACAATACGGCATTACAAACGAAGATACAGCACGACAGGCAATTGAGAAAAAACTGGGGAAACAAATAGTTGCCTGCGGTCTCTTCATCGATCAAGAGATTCCTTATCTAGGAGCATCTCCAGATGGATTGATCGATGACGATGGTATCGTTGAAATCAAGTGTCCATTCTCGGCACAAAATGGCGATTTAGAAAGCGCCATCGAAGAAAAACCCGGCCTAAGAGGCATATTCGATAAAAAAAATAAGCAAGTCCTGAGAAGAACTCACGCATATTTTTATCAGGTGCAAGGTCAATTGCACATAACGAGGCGCGACTATTGTATCTTCGCACTGTGGAATTCCACAGATCTGAAACTGGTAACAGTTCTCAGAGACGATAATTTCTGGGAGTTGCAGATGAAATCAAAGTTATGCAAATTCTACGTTAATTGCTTACTCCCAGAAATCGTCGATAGTCGTCGTAGCAGGAATATGGCGATCCGCGATCCTGACTATATCGTGCAAGCCCGGGAAGAAGCACTGCGAAAAAAAATGCTTCATCCTTACACATTAGCGCTCCAGTCACGAGCACAAAACGAGACAATATCTCGTCCTCTCTCAGTGTACACAGAGATGCATGCAATCGCACCGATAATTGGGTCACGATCGAAAGCGACGACCAAATCGAATCTTCCGATGAAAATCGGGAGTTGATCGACATATTAAAAAAAGACATTTCCGTACATGAGGTCGTTCCCCTAATTTTGAAGGCTAACAGTTTTTTAACTGATAGTTGTATAGATTTGTTTCAAAGCATTTTGGAACAAAATACACAATTCCATTGCCATCCTGCCTGTTACACGGGATATCATAAGTTTATAGAGCCCAACGATTTTGATAGCTCTGACTTACAAATAATTGGCGGTAATAAGTCAAGGCATTGGTGTTGTCTTCATTATGATGGAACGAACTTACTCGTCTACGATAGTCTTCTCCGCTCGGAGTACGAGCTCTTGAGCCCGGATGAAAAGAGATACATAGTAAAACGATACCCCTATATCGGTAACGAAGATATTATTTTTCAGCCAGTGACTAAGCAGCCTGATTCGTTCAGTTGTGGGGTCTACGCGATTGCTTTTGCGACGGCGATTGCACTAAAAGATAATCCGGTCAATCGCATGTATTCCCAAGATGAATAAAAAATGCGTCGCCACTTGGCTGATATGCTCAGGTCCCGCAAATTATCGTTGTTCCCCTGTGATTAATCGACACAGATGCGACGATACGCGCATGTGCTCGTTGATACCGATATACGGCTTATAATTGCATTTTCGAACGCACTTATCGGCATCATATATCCCTCCCTGAAAGAGTGAGGTTCTAGCCACCTTTGATACTACCTATTGATATCCAAACAAATTACCAACAAATATTCATGGCATTCTACACATTTGTTGACGCATATATGCCTATGTCTCGATGACGAGAGTCGTCCGTCACCGAGATCGCACTTTTTTGCCCATGCCTGATCGACAATGTTCTTGAAACATCGTTCGACGAATAAAAATATTCGAGTCGAAACTCGACCGAGAATTTCCTATTCTCGATCGCGAATTCCAAATTCGCGTCATTTTGTAGATTAGTTTATGCATGTATGCCTGCCTCTCGCTGACGAGAGTCGTCCGTCGCCGAGATCGCACTTTCTCGCCTGACGTTGACCATGCTTCATCAACGATGTCTTGCATCGTTCGACGAATAAAAATATTCGAGTCGAAACTCGACCGAGAATTTCCGATTCTCGATCGCGAATTCCAAATTCGCGTCATTTTGTAGATTAGTTTATGCATGTATGCCTGCCTCTCGCTGACGAGAGTCGTCCGTCGCCGAGATCGCACTTTCTCGCCTGACGTTGACCATGCTTCATCAACGATGTCTTGCATCGTTCGACGAATAACAATATTCGAGTCGAAACTCGACCGACAATTTCCTATTCTCGATCGCGAGTTTGAGACTCGAAGCATTCTTTATATTTTTTGACGCATATGGGCATTTGGCTGAAGAATGCCGTTTGACGAGTGCAATGAGCCGAATCTTAGTTTCTAAGAATTGTGCAGAAAATAATTGGCTTACAAGAAATAAATTGCTGTACTATATAAATGGTTTTACAAATGTCTTCATGTAAAAGACACTCACACGCACATACATACATATATATGTTTATATATTTCCGCAAAGTAATACAATGCGGCGGTTCCCGTGATGGGTACCAAAGGAGGTGGTTTTAGTGGATGGGAGCTCCACACTCCTGCTAGACAAATCTAGCAGGGTTGGCAGGAAGTGCTTTCCACCTCCGAAAAGAAAAAAAAAAAAAAAAAAAAAAAAAAAAAAAATTATGAGTCGTTACACGTAAAATCGACTACTTTTGAATCCAATCCCTGCGTCTGAAATTTGTATATGCTATATACCGTACAAAAATGCGTTTGTGAATTTTTCACATTTTTTACTCAACCGCAACAAAAGATATGAATTTATTGTAAAAATTTCAATTTATTTTTTGGAACGCTCATAAATTTTTCCAACAATTGCTGAACAGCACGAACTTTTTAGAAAAATATTCACATTCATACTCTATGAAATGTTTCAATTTTTCAGAGAAAACCATAAATTCTTCCAAGACCGCTATTTTTGACTTTTTAAAAATAAAAACTTTGATTTATTCTCAATTTCATGCCGTACTAATACTAGGCAGATTGCTGTTTTTTGATTGAAAAAATAAAATTTTCATCTTTTCATAACCTAATGCTGTTTTGATGATAAATTGAAGAACATATGTATAACGTACAGAACTTCGTTATCGAGATTTTGTTATTATTTTTAATGAATTTATTAGGAATACTTTGTGAACAATAAAATAAATAATCGCATCATTTCACATACAAATATTTAGGTATTATCAATATTTCATTACTACTGTCATATTATGCATACCTAATTTTCAATTGCGTTGAACATACGTGCATACATACAGTGTATGAAAATCCTTAGCTTACTATCAGTCCGTTTAAAATGTATTTCACACGTTTCGTACTTATACTACCATATTATATTGAGACTGTTTTGTGGATAACCTCGTGTAAAATATTAGGCAAGGGTTCATTGAACGTTACTTTCCTCCAGTGCGTTTATTACATAAATGTAGAAAAAACGGTTATTGATTATATCATCCCTGTGAAAATCCTAATCTTCAATCATTGAGATTTGGAATTGAAATTTATTTTACCGCTAAAATAAAGTTAGATTACGAAAGAAATAGAAAGAAAAGTTTCCCCACTATGAATCTTACGGTATTATCTCAGAATAAATTAAAGTAAGAAGAATATAAAAAATCAAAAATCGCAGCCTTCGAAAAGTAGATGGGTCTCTCTGAAAAACTGAAAAATTTCATAAAATATGATTTTGAATGAATGTTTTTTTCATGAAAAGCACGAACCGATGCCCCAAAGTTGAAAAAAAATATCAATTTTTTACAAAGTTATGATCGATTGATAAAAGAAGAGCAGTTTTTTTTTAAAAATACCTTTTTCGGTTGAATACAAAATTTGACAAATTCCCAAAAATGTTTTTTGAGGGGTAGTATTACATATATACATTTCAGCAAAATTAAAAGCGATCCGGTTGAAGAGTGGTCGATGTAAAACTTCATATACAGGGTGAATCTCGAGATACATAACGCATGAATATGGCTGGTTTTGTACAGGTACGTAACACGAAAAAACCTCAAATTGTAACATTTATTTTTCCGCGTACAATACACTGGAAATTATGACGAGGCAGATAAAAAATGCATCGATAACAAATCATCATATCTATGCAGATAATAAACGTATAATCTCTCTCTCCGTCTCCCTCTCTCTGCGAGTTACGTAGATCGGTCAGGACGTTGGGTTAGACGCCCTTTCTTATCCCCACTCATCGTACTGACAAGGGGAACATCTCTACTTGACCTCACCGATTTGAGCCATCTTTTGCAGGCTTGAAGGCCGTCACTAGGACTACATCAGGTAGAAATAAGACCCGCTTCTCAAGCAATAGCGAAAAACTCTCCATCGAAATATTCTGTTGAATCATTCATGTACTCGGTACGTTATAATATTTTCAAGGAGCGCCTGGCGTAGCGGTAAGCGCTCCGTCTCGTATGTGCGAGGTCTCTGGATCGAATCTCACTGCTGTAATTTTTTTTTTTTTTCTTAAAATAAATTTTCTTCATTTCCAATCTTCTCACAAAAAAATTAATATTCCCAATTCCGCATTATCCTCTATTATACAGTTATGATAATTAATATATAATTGGGATAAAGTTCCGAAAACCAGACATTTTCAATTTTGCTGAAATTTTGTAGATACATTCGTCTCTGAAAAAATTCTCGATTGAAATGAATAATTAAAAATTAATAATATGCACAATTCTGATATATTTATTTTAAGAAAAAAAAAAAAAAATTACAGCAGTGAGATTCGATCCAGAGACCTCGCGCATACGAGGCGGAGCGCTTATTGTTTTTTTTTTGGTTTTAAAAAGGTAGTTTATTTTCAGGATTATCGATTATACATTTATAAGTGATAAACAACCTTATTGAACTTAGTCTATATTACAAGTTTTATTTGGATTGTCATCTTACGATGCGTCTAACCAAATGACGGTATTTATAGTTATCTTCTATTTTAGCTTCTTATGCATAGTGTTTGGTGTGAGCGTTTAGTGTTGTCTTTGGTAATTTATTGCTATGGTAAAAAAAACATAAAAACCATTTCCACTATAGTTTGCCTCAGTGGGCCTTTCGAGGAGGGGTGGGGGATGGGGGTGGATTATGTTGGGAGGGGGGTTGGGTATGGGAGTATTGGGTATGGGTGGGGTTTAAATCTAGTCAAAATTTACAATATTTACAAAGGTATATTAAGTATAAGTAAGTATAAGTAAAAGGATGATGCAAGTACATTTGCTGACTTATTTGTAGTTTAATCGTGTAATCTTTGGTGGGGTTGGTTAGTGTCTCTCTGTTGTTGTTGTAGCTGTAACATTTTTAATCTCGCTCTTCTTCTGAGCTCGTCCATGTGCTTGGCCTCTCCTTGTAACCACCAGTATTTTTTCGATAGTCTGTCCAGGCTTTCACGGTCGGTTAATGGTAGTGCGGTCGAGTAGGTCCAGATGTCATTTGGTAATTGGTCAGTATTTGTGTAAATAGCTTTTTTTGCGCAGTGTCTTCGTAAATGGTAAATTATTGGGACGTTGTGTTCGTTTTGGATACATCCTAATCGATCGAGGTTTGTGAAGAGTTCCGGAGGGGTGTAATTGCTCTTGGCCATTCTTCTTGTATTCGTCTCGCCGTTTATCTGTAGTTCGTTAAGTAGTGCGTTATTGATTTCATATAGTGTGCTGTAGTAGTGTCTGGTCAGGGTGAGGCAAAAGTTATCGAATCTTGGTATGTCTGCACCATTGTATATGTCATTGTTATTGATACGTTTAGTATATTCTGATTCAGCCGTACGATATCTACCCAGGCAAGCTTTTAGGCACGATCTTTCGAATTGTCGATAATGCTCCATTACCGAGGGCCCGACGTTCCACCAGATAGGAGCAGCGTATGAAATAATTGGTCGAATTAGGAGTTGGTAGCAGATTATTTTTGTTTTTGATTCTATGTTTCTGTTGTAAAAAATTTTATGATTTGATTTTACTGCCTGTTTTGCTTTTGATAATTGGATTGCGTGGTGTCTGTTTAGTCTGAATAAGTAATCGAAGTGTACACCCAGGTATTTTACGATATCCTTATTGGGGATCGTTGTCGTTTCTCCGGTGTCTTGATCTTCTATCGCAATTCGAAATGTTTTTATGTGTGGGACTGTCAGAGGAGAGATTTCATTTACTGTTTTTCTGAATAATATAGTTTCGCTCTTGAGTGGGTTTATCCTTAGGTTCCATTCTTTGTAATATGTGTTTATTTGATTTACAAGTTTATTGAGTTTTGACTGGATTATTGGAATTTTCGTGTCCGCGACATACACCACCATATCGTCAGCGTAGGCTGCGGAATGTGTGTCGTTGCATGTGTTGAGATTAAATAGGTTTAATATTTTACTATTGTATATGTTAAATAGTATTGGTGAGGTAACGGTGCCTTGTTGTAAACCTTCTTTAATTGTGAACTCACGCGTTGATAAATTTATGCCGTCCCATGTGTTGAACGATTTGTTGTGTATCATATCGCAGATTAGTGAATTTAGTGGTCGTGGAAAGTCGGGTGTTTGTAGTAAGTATGTGAGACCGTTCAACCATACGGAGTCAAAAGCTTTTTCCAGATCAATGAGCGTTGCTCCGATTATTTTGCCATTTAGTAGGTGTCTGTTGATGTCTGATGAGAATTTGTTGATGGCGTGTACTGTTGAGTGTTTCTGTTTGAATCCAAACTGATTGTCGGGTATGATTTTGTTGGCGTCGGTGTGATTGAGGATTTGTATTTTTATGAGTTTTTCAAAAATTTTACTGATATTTATGGTTAGGCTGATCGGCCTATAGCTCGCTGGGTCTGTTGAGTCCTTGTCTTTCTTTTTAATTGCGATAACTTTTGCCTTTTTCCAACGTGTTGGGTAGTATGAGTGGTTGAAGCAGTTGTTAAAGATGATTGTGTAGTCGATTATTAGGTTTTTCGGTAGGTGTTTTAATACGATCATGGGGATATTGTCAAGCCCGCTCGACGTTTTATTTTTGGCTTTTTGTAATAATTGTGTGATTTCGGTGTAATTGTGTAAGAATTTTGGGTTATTGTGTACTTGAGCGGGGAGGTGTGCCGGGTTAGCTTCTGTAAATTGCGTGTGTGTGACGTTGTGGGTTCTACTGTGTAGTATTGTTCTTTTGATTTCCTCTGTCACTGCATCGGCTCTCTGTTTGACTTCGGTTCCCTGGTTGGTGTATCTAGGTGAGTTAATGGATTTGAAATATTTGCCAATGATGTTCAGTTTTGTATTCGAGTGTGTGAATATGAGTTTGTCTAAATTTTTGGTGTATTCTGAATTATTTAGGATGTCGTCTGTGAGTATTGTTTTATTATTTTTGTCTATGGAAAGAGTATTAATTTTTGGGAGTTCTTTGAATCTAAAAAACCTATTAATTCTTGGAAAAAAAGTTGCTGAGTTTTTATAATCAATACTTTTTGCTTTGGCCTTCCAATATGCCGTTTCTGCTTTTCTGAATTGTATAGTTAGTTGTTTGTTTGTTATCTTTATTTGTGATTTCAAGTCCCAGCAATGCCAGGAATGTGGATTATTAATTCGGAAAAGTTCTGATATTAATAGTGATTTGGCAGCTTGTAGTTTTCTGATTTTGTTGTTTACATATTTCATGCATCCTTTACTTTCGTTTGAATTAATTATGGGAACAATTGTGTCGATAGTTTCGCTTATTGAGTTTTCCATTTTAATAATTTGTTGGTCAATTTCGGCTTCTGTTAGGTTTCTGTCGCTTGGAAGTTCAGAATCATAGTTGTTTTGTAAGTGTAGCGTGAATTTCAGGCGGAGCGCTTACCGCTACGCCAAGCGGTCTTTGAAAATATTATAACGTATCGAGGACATGATTCAACGGAATATTTCGATGGTGAGTTTCTCGCTATTGCTTGAGAAGCGGGTCTTAATATTTCTACCGGATGTAGTCCTAGTGACGGCCTTCAAGCCTGCAAAAGATGGCTCAAATCGGTGAGGTCAAGTAGAGATGTTCCCCTTGTGAGACGTTTTACCGCGCATTTCAAATTGTGGGGCTGCGTCTTTGGCACTCGCTGCCGGCGATCGTTCGAATGGCATCTTCCATTGAGTCGTTCAAAACACTGCTTTATGCTTATTTATTTGAATTGGAGGGCTGGTGGCTCTTTACCTTATGTTAGTTAGCCACTGCGTTGTGATGAGAGTAGCGTGTCATAGGAATTATTATAACTGTTTCGTTACACAATAACATTTCTTTGTTTTAATTTTAGTATAGCTGTAAGAGATAGACATCTTTTTTTTTGTACACTGCGAATGTTTATATTAGTTGTATGATTGCTTATCTTTGTGTGTATTAGATATGCAGTACTTATTAGACTCTTACTCGGTACACATTATATTGTTAATTTTTGCCCCATAGCTCGCTAGGGCATAATAAAAAGAATCAAATCAAATCAAATCTCTCTCTCTCTGTCTGTCTGTCTGTCTGTCTCTCTCTCTCGTTCTCTCTCTCTCTCTCTGTCTCTCTGTCTCTCTCTCTCTCTTTCTCTCTCTCTAAATAATTTTTTTTTTCAAGTGAAGTAATTTTTTTTATTGACTTACTAATAACCCAGTCTTTTTAGTGAAGTACATAATTCATAATAATAATAATTAATAATATATAATTATACAATAATAATTAAAAATAAGGCGGACGATACAGTGGGGGAGGCATGTACCCTACGGGTGCCAATCCCGGTGGTATTGCGCTGGTATATGGATTTAGCGCACCCGGTAATGGATATACTGGGTGCCCTAATCCCATTGGGTTCATCGATGGTCCCAGCCATGCGGACGTTGGGGCCGGTACCGCTGGTACGATCGTCCGCAAAAAATTTACCACCGTATTTTGTATGTTCTAGAACAAATAAAAAAAGAACATTAATTGTTGTTAAATTAATTATTTATAAAAGTAAACTTGCCCTCGAACTTCATTGTTTTCAGTGGAATAGTTTGTTCGCACCTCTGTATTATCCGGCGGACCGCATACTTGTTCTCGTCCTCGTCCTCGTCCTCGTCTTTGTCCTGGTCCTTGTTCTTGTTCTTGTCCTTGTCCTCGTTCCCGTCCTCGTCTTCGTCCTCGTCCACGACCTTGGCTTTCATTTATTTTTTGACGTTGGTTGTGGACGCGACGTTGTAAATTTTCAATTTTTACAGCCTGTTCGTTAATCGTTGATTGTAATATTTCGAGTCGTTCGTCGTCTACGTCGAGTTGCGTTAGTTGTATCGGTGGTGGTTGTTGTTGCGGTGGTGGTTGTTGTTGCGGTGGTGGTTGTTGTTGCGGTGGTGGTTGTTGTTGTTACGGTGGTGGTTGTTGTTGCGGCGGTGGTTGTTGTTGCGGCGGCGGTGGTTGTTGTTGCGGCGGTTGTTGCTTTGGCGGTAGCGGAGGCCATTCTGCCGCGTTTTTTGTCATCTGAAAACAAAACTCCAGGTTATATGAGCTAAATGGCATTTCTATAAAATACTATTTCATACGAACTTACAAATTTGGGTGTATGATATTTCGCGTTCGGCGCACCCTGCTTCTGCCGTTTCGCCGCCTCTCTTTGGTTGGCTGTAACAAAAATCTGAATGTATAGTATGTTGATATTTTTTGCAAGGAGACAAAAATAATTGTAAACTGGAGTACAAACATTGAATCAAAAGTTGTAAACTGGAAACGTCAACTTTGATGATTATTGTAAAAAATCGAATCGAATGTGAAAAAAAAATTATAAGTGTTACATGACAAAATCAATATTTTGGGCTATATATGGGGCTTTCCACGACAAACGGGACAGTTTGGACAGTGTGACAATTAATTCATAATAATTGAAAAAATATTATATAGTTGTAGAAATTTAGGTTTAGT
This sequence comes from Netelia melanura, assembly GCA_964007305.1. Lineage (NCBI taxonomy): Eukaryota > Metazoa > Arthropoda > Insecta > Hymenoptera > Ichneumonidae > Netelia > Netelia melanura. The sequence continues at coordinate 22,718,291 of OZ023255.1, forward strand.
TATTGGAAAAAAAATTTCAAATTGTCCAAAATCGAAAAAAATATTAATTATGGCAAGCCCATAAGTTGTTAAATTGAAATAAGTTTAAAATAATAAATTTTCAAAAAAATCAACATATGCACTTATTTAAAAAAAAAGATGTAAAGAAATCGCATTCTAAAACACTTCAAATAATTTATCCATATTTTTTTTGGAAAACACATTCAAAAAAGAAAATTGAAAAGAAGGCTCATGAACAAACAGCCAACAAAATAGCTACTTTACTTGTAAAAATTTACTACGAACAGTTTTTCAATAAACTCTAAAAAATATCAGAATATTGAGAAAATAAAAAATACGTTTTGTCCCGTTTGTCATGGAATGCCCCGTATATATTTTTTTTGGAAAAACAATTGTGTTGTACTGCAATTTGTTCATGAAAGCAAATGTTGTGTTCTATATTTTTTATTACAATGGCTTCGTTTTATTCGACTAAAAAAATGTGAGTACAAACGATGCCGAAGAAAATAGTTGTAACGGCCAGAATAATTTAAACAAAAAGTAACGACGATAAGAGATCACCGACGAAAATTACCAACAGGAGGAGTTCGACTCATCGTAATAACGGATTTCATCCGTATCGGCATGGTACGTAGTGCTTGATTATATAGAAATGAAAGTGACGCAAGTGCGAACTCGAATGGCCAAGCATTTTTTTTATTTTAAAAATATAATTTTTGTCGCGACTGCCATAGGTATTTTTCTTGATCGCATCGCATGATATGCGTATACCTATAAATCCAATTAAATTCTCTCAAAAAGGTGATAAATAGGATATTTCTTAATTATTTGTGATGCATATAATGGTTCAAAAATTTAATCAATACTGTCTTTGATGTTTTGCTGTATCATTTATATGCGGGAGCAGGGTGTAAGGTATCTCAAACTTTATTTGAAGGTACATGGGATCATTTAAAACAAAAGTTGTGATTATACATTACAGATATTTTCAGTAGTTAACGAGATATAAATGTTTAAAGTTGGTCTAATCAGAGAGCTCCGAGAAGCGTTGGAGCTTCCCGCGGGGAGCATGTGCAGTAGCGAGCTCGCTGTCCTTCCTCGCCCCCCGCCACCAATGCCAGCAGCCGATGCTTGATACACTGCGCGGTCTCTATGGCTAGGGCGCGAAGCGGACGCCTCCAACGCTTCTCGAAGCGTTCTCATTAGACCAACAAATTCATATTTCGTAAACTATTGAACTATATCTGTAATGTATAATTACAACTTTTGTATGATCCCATGTACATTAAAGTTTAAAATAAAGTTTAGACAAAAATTATATTTTTCAAATAAAAAGAAAAGCTTGTCCATTCGATTTCGCACTACATCACTTTCATTTATATATAATCAAGCACTACGTACCATGTGGATTCGGATGAAATCCGTTATTACGGTGACTCGTATTGGTATTTTTTGTCGGTGATCTCTTATCGTCGTCACTTTTTGTTTAAATTATTCTGGCCGTTACAACTATTTTCTTCGGCATCGTTTGCACTCACATTTTTTTAGTCAAAGTAAACGAAGCCGTTTTCATAAAAAAAAATATAAAACACAACATTTTTTTTATGAAAAATGCACAGTGCACCACACAGTTCATTATAAAAAAATAAAACTGAATTTTGTAATTCGCACAAAATATCGCGTACGAATGATTTTTTAAAATCATTCGCATTTCGTAAAAATTGTTCATATAAATAAAAACTATTTTTACACGCAGATCAAACTATGATATTTAGATCTCACTCACTATTCTTTTTGGGTCCCATTTGTGACATGCACGGTGATCGTTTATCGAAAGACTGACGAGGAGCAGCGTCGTTGGCACCGCTGCCGCGATGCCTCGGGTACGCCGCGCCTCGATTTTTTCGTTCGCGGAATCGCTACGCGTTTCAGCGAATACTTACATTGTATCAGATTTTTTTATTATTCGCAATACGTTGAAAATTTCAGAAATTAATTTAATTTATACCACTCCAGAATTTTGGCAAAATAATCTTTCTAAGATAAATAACGCACGAAAAAAATATAAATATTCCGTTTGAATGTAAAAGAATCTGAAAAAAATTGTCGAACGAAAAGTAAATTAGTAAAAAAACACAATTTGGATCGAAAATAAAAAAGTATCGTTTCGTGTCGTCAATAAATTTTTTTTTTTTCAGGCGTCTTCTTCCAATTGATTTTTGTTATAACTTTCATTCCTTAAATCTTTTCTTCTCGGCATATATCTTTGCGTTTAGAATTATGTTCGTTTATTATTTTACATTGCATGCTATTTTTGTGAGTAATTACTCAATAACTTACCTTCCGCTCCATGTGTGTTGTAAATTGTTACCGATTTCATGATAAATGTAATTTTATCATACGATGACAATTACATCATATGATAATTATTATGAGCTTGGCATAATATATGCCTATATATGCTTCTCGAAAGAAATGCATTCTTCTATTACGCAAAAACGTTCGTACATATCTAGGTGTACGCACACCTATTCACACACACTGACCCACAGACACGCACACGCACACGCACACACGCGCGCACACACACGCACACACACACACACACACATATGTGAGAATCCATGGAATCGGTTCACGAGAGAGCTGATGTTTTGGGGATGCGGCGGAAGGACATGAGCAGTCGCATATCGCGCGCACGCGGGACTACCCTGCTGTTATCCACGCGACTCAAAATCTATCATCAAACGATTTATTGCATTGATAAAATGTTATCAACTTTGATCTCCAAAAATTATGATTTATATTTTATTTTATGTTATTTATTTTTATAATAAATATTTTATTTTTTATTTTGCACGTACCGTCAACTCACATTAGAGAACGACAAGGCGACGCTAGTCGCTGAGAACTTGCTCCGGCTAAAATCGACGGAGTGAGTTGCAGTTTATGAAAGATTTTCATAAAATAATATACTTTCCGAAATAAAAAATATCTTTTTTGCACATGTGTTCGCATATATTTGGATGTATGTATACCTATTGGTATGTGCATGTATATATACGGAGTATTCCACGCCAAATCGGACACCATTCAGCTTTTGCATCTCCGATTGTTTTGAAATTTTTTTATATTCTAGTATTGGTTGAAAGAGGCTTTCATGATTTTTTTCAATTTTTTTTGTCGAACCGTTTTCGAGATATCGATTTTTCAAAAATGACATTATAACTTTGTAAAAATAGGCCAAATTGAACGAATGTTTTGAAATTTTTATTTTTAAACGCACGTTTGATAAAAAAATATGAAACAAAATTGTCAAATCGTATTTCTATAAGATTTTCATGTAAATTGTTGATTTACAAAAAACACGTACTGATCGAGTTTCTTGAAATTTTGTTATAAAAAACTGTCATTCATTCCACAACTCAGGTGGATAATGGCATAACGATGGGATCCATTTTTTCCATTTTTAAATTTCCATATTTTAGTTATCCGTGTTGAAAATAAATATTAATCTTTTTTTCAGGCTCACCTGCCGGTGATTTGATATATCTTAATCATTTAAATGGCAGGTTATTTTTATTTGATTGTGCCGCAATTATCATTTGGTTCTTTTTTTATCGATAACTAAAGAACAAATATCAGGAATATGGTTGATGTATGTATACTCAAATTCTTTCAAAATCAGATTTGTCCTTTAGATATCGACAAAAAAAAGAACCAAATGATAATTGCACCAATCATATAAAAATAACCTGCCATTTAAATGATTAAGATATATCAAATCACCGGCAGGTGAGCCTGAAAAAACGATTAATATTTATTGTTTGTTTGTTTGTTTGTTTGTTGTTTATAGGCGGACTCCGTGCACCGAGCCATTCGGCCATTGTGCACGAGCCCTGAAGAGCGCCGCATTTTTATTCCAGGATGGGGGTCCTGAGGCCCGCTCTCTCCGCAAAAAGCAGGAGATTCCGGATGCCCAGGCCCTCCATCTCCGTATTATCAAAGCCCACTGCCCCAAAGACCTGGTACCTCACCTGATCCAGGGCTGTGCAGTGCGCGATAATATGCAGGGGCGTCTCGTCCGCCAGATTGCATCTGGGGCATAACGTCTCCTGACATCGTCCTATACGGCTCATGTGTGCCTTTGTGAACCAGTGTCCCGTGAGCAGGCCCGTGATGCACCTGAGATCCGTCCGGCTCAGCCCCACCACTTGGCTCGCGATCTCACGGGTCGGTTTCCTAAGCATTGCTTTCGAGTTACGTGAGCCACTGGCCTCCCTCCACAACTCAGCGACCAATTCGTCAGCCTCCTTGCGGAGAAGGTCATCAATGGCTCTCATTGACACTCCAACGTGGCACGGTTGCCCGGGTGATTCCAGGCTTTGCCGTGCGAGATTGTGGGCCTTCATGTTTCCTTCGATGCCGCTGTGGCCTGGCACCCACAGGATTGACACCCTGTTATGAAGGCTTATCTGCTCCAGTCGTTCCTTGCAGTCCTTGATAAGCGGCGTCTCTATTTTCGCTCCTCCCAGAGCTCTAACAGAGGCCATACTATCGCTGCAGATGTATATATGCCTGCCCTTGTCCTCTCTGGCTAGGATAAGCTCAGCGCAGTACTTCAGGGCCGCTAATTCTGTTTGTAGGACCGTGGCATGGCCGGGCAGGGCCAAGGACACTTCCGTCTTCGGTCCGCTCGACCATACACCGGCCCCGGCCCTCCCATCCGCCTTGGCGCCGTCCGTGAACCAGACTAGCCCCCCCCGGTATGAGTAGGTCCTTACCGTTTGATCGCCATTGGCTCCTTGTAGGGAGACAAGTGGTGAACTTGTTCTGAAGAACAAAGGACCGAGCGCACCTGTCCACCCCGCCGCTGACTAGGGTCCATATTTCCCTGTTCTGCTTTAGAATGGACGCGTGACCCGCGTTCCTGTTGCCCTTCCATTCGCCGCAGGAGAAGAGCCTTATAGCTGATCTCACCGCGTTTCTCTCCGCCTCATAATGGAGCGGGGGAAAGTGGAGTAACGCTCCCAGCGCTGCCGTGGGAGTGGTGCTGAGGGCGCCAGTTATGCCGAGCCCAGCCAGCCTAAATACTCCTTCTATTGCCTTCCTGTATTTGGCCCTCATGAGTGCCGGCCACCATACTAAGGAGGCGTAGGTGATCTGTGGGATCAGGATGGCCTTGTAAATCCAGTTCACCATTGCTGGCCTAAGACCCCACGTTTTGTTAAACATCCTTCTGCACGCCCAGAAGGTGCATTTAGCCTTCGCGGTTTGGGTTTTAACGTGCTTGTTCCACGTCAGCTTCGCGTCGAGCCATACCCCCAGATACTTGACCTGCGGGGACAGCTCAAGCCGTGTTCCGAACATAGTAGGTCTCTCCATCCTCTGATTTCTTCTTTTTGTGAATAGCACCATCTCAGTTTTGCTCGGGTTTACCCTGAGCCTCTTAGATGTGCACCATTCTTCTGCTTTGTTCAGGGCCTTTTGCATCCTGCTGCTCAGCTCCCTCGCGTTCTCCCCGCTGATCATGATGCAAACATCGTCAGCGTATCCTATCGTTTTCACCCCTCTTCCTTCCAGCGCAGTCAAGAGTCCGTCGACCACGAGTAGCCACAGGAGTGGCGAGAGAACCCCTCCCTGCGGACAACCTCTGCCGACTAGGGCCCTGGCCTTGGCGCTCCCGAAGGATGCGGTGACGTACCTTTGGCGAAGCATAGCCTGGATCCACCTGTCGATTGTTTTCTCGACGGCGAATCTCCTTGTTGCTTCTCTGATTGCCTCGAAGGGGGTGTTATCAAAAGCCCCCTCGATGTCCAAAAAGACGCACAGCGTGGCTTGCCGATTGCTCAGAGACTCCTCCACCTCGTAGACGAGGCTGTGGAGAGCCGTCTCCGTTGATCGGCCCGCCCTGTACGCATGTTGTGAAGGGTGGATTGGTGTTACCACCAAAGCTCCCTCCCTGATGTGTCGTCCTACCAGTCTCTCTAACGCCTTCATGAGGAAGGATGTGAGGCTGATTGGCCTGAAGTCCTTGGCGCGGTCATAGCTGCATTTCCCTGGTTTAGGGATAAATACCACCCTGACTTCGCGCCATAGATTGGGGATGTACCCTAGGGCTAGGCAAGCCCTGAACAGCAGCAGTAGCCTGCTGGTTAGCCCCTCCCCTCCCTCCTGTAGCAGAGCCGGGAATAGACCGTCTGGACCGGGGCTTTTATACCTATCAAAGGTGCTCAGTGCCCATCTCAGCCCGTCCCGTCCCACTACCCTCTTTGCTGTTTTCCAGTCAGCTGGTCGCTGTTTGACAACTGCGGTCAGCTCCTGGCTGTCAGCTGCGACCGAGTCCGGGAAGTGTACTTCGATCAAATGCCGAAGTATCTCTTCCTGGCCCCCAAGTACGTTACCGTTCGGTACCACGATATTGCCGATACCCTGCGGCGGTCCTGTGGAGAAGATCCTGCGCAGCGCGGCTACCGTGGAAACGGCCTCCAGCTCCGAGCAGAATCCCCTCCACGCTTGTTCCTTGGAGCGGCGAATGAGTTTTTTATACTCATTTTGGACAGCTCGATATCGAGTCCAGTCCTCGTCCCTCCTTGTTCTCATTGCCCTGTTATGCAGGCTCCGTGAGCGACGGCGAAGTCTACTCAACTCGGAGCTCCACCAGGCGACTTTTCTGCCTGCCCTTGGTGTCCTTGCCGGGCAGGCGTCTTCGTACGATTGTATCATGGCCGAGTGGATGATCTCCATCTCGGCCTCAATACTACTTTCCTTGTCCAGTCGCAGTCCCTGTGAACCCAGCCTGGCCGTGAGTCTCTCTTTGTAGAGGGCCCAGTCCGTGGCTCTGGGGTTCCGAGTGACCGTTATCTGGGCAACAGGTGCCGTTCCTTGTACCTGGAAGCTTATCCTCTTGTGATCCGAGAGGGTGTCTTCCGCGTCCACCCTCCACTCGCCACAGAAGCTCGCTAGGCGACTAGACGCTAGCGTTATGTCGATCACCGCCTTGCAGCGGGATGTAACAAAGGTAGGTAGAGACCCTCTGTTGAGAATCTCCACGTTTTTTGTAGCTAAGAAGTCCAGTAGCGCCGTGCCTCTAGCATTATTCACCGAGCTACCCCAGGCCTGGTGCATTGAGTTTGCATCCAGGCCCGCTATTAGCTCTATACCGTTGATTTCGCAGAAGCTGATAAGCGCCTCCAGCTCCCTCGTCGGCGGTGGGGCCGGGGAGTTCGAGGGCTGGTAGGCTGAACACCAGACCGTGTTCACCGTTCTCCCCCCTAAACTTAGCGTTACCAACACCGCTGCCAAATCGTTACTGCAGTACTTACTCATTTTTAGAGCGCCGTACCTCTTGTGTGTGACTACGCAGGCTCGTGGACCGGTCCCTCCTTCCTGGTAGGTGAGGTCCCAGTCCCTCGCCGATAGTCCTCTTATCCTGCCCTCGTGCACCCACGGCTCCTGCACGAGGGCGATGTCGATCCGCCCCGCGGTGACCGTCTCCTGCAACAGCGCTGTCGCCGCCCTGCAATGTTGGAGGTTTATTTGACAGGCCCTGAAGAGGGCTCTGCCTGGGGGAGGGTTAGTTCGGTGGGGGGAAGGGATGGTGCGGGATGGGGATGGGGGTATGGGTGTTGGGGAAGGAACGCTCACTGGGGAAGTGAAGCGTCCGAACTGCCTGTGTTAGGGGGGACCCCACTGGAGCCTTCCCCTCTCGTGAGTCCAGGGAAGGACTGGGCCAGGGTGCGTTGCCGCCCCTGGCCTGTCTCTTCCCTGCTTTTCTTGATGAGGTGGGCCATTTTGTTTGGCCTCCCTCTGCTCTTTCTCTCTCCCCGATACCTTGGTGCGGCTGGACGGTGATCCCCGGCTTGGGTGGCTCCGGTTCCTGCACCGTCCTCACCCGCCGCCGCCTGATCCTCCGGCCCCGCCGCCTCCGCCACCTCCATCGGGGTGTCTATTTCGGGCACCGCCTCTGCAGGGGCTCCTGCGGGGCAGGGATCCGATTTCTCGGTCCCCTGCTCGCCACTGGGTCCACTCTGCACTCTGGTCGGCTGGTGATAGAATTTTGCCCTCCCCAGCCCGAAGTAGGGGGACCAGTTTTTGTCCCGGAGCACCTCCAGCGAGGCTGGATCTACTCCCAGGACTAGATGCGCAGAGCCATTCACGAGCCTCCTGTTCCATACCTTCCACAGGTTGGTTTTTAGTGACTCATTCTGAATCTGTAATAGTTTCAGTGCCTGTTCGGTCCTGCACTCCGGCCCGCTCAGCACTGCTGTTACTCTGGTCAGCCTCGGGAGCTCCTCCTTGCAGCGAACCTGCAGGGAGGCCCCCTCCCAAGGTCTGAGTGTGGGCGTCGTGGTCCTCAACCATGTGAGGGCCGCCGCGTCCGTACCGGTGATCCAAAGGATCCCCTGATTATGTCCGTACCCCTCGAAGCAGGGTGCGCCCCCTCCAGAGAGCTGACCCAATGCTTCGACGAGTTCGGCGACAATTTTGTCGGCCTGGTCAGTAGACAGGGTGCTTGCGGGATAGTCCGCCGGCACCACTGCCACCCTGCCTCCCCCTTTCGCTGCTTCGCCGAAAGAGGTTGGGCCGACCGTGTTCGTTTTCCCCCTTTTTGGGGGGTTGCTGACCTCCGGTGGGGTCGAGTCCGAGGGTCTGTCCCTCTTACCTCCACCCACGACCGGGGCCGAAACTTTCGTGGCTGATTGCTGCGGGGTACTCGTGCCCGTCAGCGCCTCCCGCGCCTTCCGAGCCCTTTTCCTCGCCGCTCCGCTCCTATTCCTCCTGTTGGCCCGGCCGGTGGGCCCCCCTTGCGAGGTGTCCGCGCAGACCGGTTCCGCAGGAGTGACGCTATTGATGTTGGGGAGGGCGCCCACCGGAGAGTCCAAGCCCTCCTGGGCTGGGCGGCCCTCTCCTTCCACCGTTATACAGACCTCGGGTGTGCTCTTATTCAGAGCGCCACCTTCGGCCGAGTTTGGAGTTAAATTGTGTTGAGGTTCCATATGGTTCCCACGAGTCGTCAGGAAAGGGTGGTCCGCCCCCGCAGAGCCTGTTGCGGGGGTAAGGCTAGATACGATGGGGTGTCGCCCGGTGCCCCAAAGGCATCGTGAGAGACACCATATCCCCTGGTGCCATTCAGCCCTCGGCACGATAGCTTCCACCTTGGCTTGGGGGGTTTGGTCCGCGACGGGGTTTTTGTTACCTTGACCCGGTTTTACCCGGGTTGGCTCCTTATCGCACCCGTTGGCCTGGGTCCGTCCGGGACACGACCGGACTCCGCGGTCGAGGGCATTTGTGTGCCCCCTTCCCCGGGCCCGCCGTTCCCTTCCTCCCCAGGTCGTCCTCCTATCCGCCACCTGGAGACGCGCCCGGTTGGCAACCAGCCGTCTCCGGTCCTCTTGCGGGGGCCGGAGCCGGGTAATATTTATTTTCAACACGGATAACTAAAATATGGAAATTTAAAAATGGAAAAAATGGATCCCATCGTTATGCCATTATCCACCTGAGTTGTGGAATGAATGACAGTTTTTTTATAACAAAATTTCAAGAAACTCGATCAGTACGTGTTTTTTGTAAATCAACAATTTACATGAAAATCTTATAGAAATACGATTTGACAATTTTGTTTCATATTTTTTTATCAAACGTGCGTTTAAAAATAAAAATTTCAAAACATTCGTTCAATTTGGCCTATTTTTACAAAGTTATGGACGTTAATAACGTCATTTTTGAAAAATCGATATCTCGAAAACGGTTCGACAAAAAAAATTGAAAAAAAATCATGAAAGCCTCTTTCAACCAATACCACAATATAAAAAATTTTTTTTTAAATCGGAGATGTAAAAACTGAATGGTTTCCGGTTTGCCGTACAATGCCCCATATATATATACGGTGGTTCACGCATCGTGTATATCGCTATAATTTCCGAAGTATTCGTTGCCCAAAAAAAATGTTATACACAAAAGAGTACGTACTGCATCAATTTTTTTATAGGTCGAAGCGTTTCGAAATTTTGGAGGACAACTTCGTTTTTTTAAAACAATATGTTTTATAGCAAAATATGGTAGAGAATCAAATTCCGAGTAAAAAAGAAATTTTTCTTCATATAAAAAAACAGAGTTATCCTTGAAATCTTCAAAATGCCTCGACCTATAAAACAAATTTATCCGCTATGTAGTGCATCCTTCTAAATCATGTAACTTTTGTATATACCATTTTTCTGTGCCACCCATACTTTGAGAATTATGTCGTTGCGTAAGTTGCTTGGACCACCCTGTATATGTAGACGAAGCGTTGAGATCGGTTCACGGGCCTGTCTCTGTTTTCGGTGTGCGGCGAGAGGAAGACACGAGCAGTCGCGTACCGTGCGCGTGCCACAACGCTACATATCACTGAATCGATGTAGTATATGTATGCACCAACACATCTGCATATATGTGTTGGTATATTTACGCACCGCGTGATCGAGAGACGGAAGAAAACAAAACATGAGCGCGCTGTCATTTTCTGACGCGGCAGCTGAGCAGCGTGGTATATTGGGCTTGCTGCTCTCATGTCAGTAAAAAGACGCGTATTATTGTAATTACGTGCTAATTATATCATTAGAGGCGAACAGTAATTTATAATTTACTAGTTCGAAACAGTGTATAGTCTATATATAGTGTAAATAATAATAGTATAATCAGTGAGTGAGTGGTGATATACGCAAAATAAGCAATAGAAGACGAAAAAAAGGATAAACGGGCTCATTCTCGTCCAGAAAGGAATATCTTAAAAGGTATATATCACGACACTTATGCAAATAAAATTCTATTTATGCGACAATAAATCTGAGAATAACCTAAGATCTCTCTTTTGAGCTTCTTAGGGTACACATCAAAAAGTTATCGAAAAATATAATTTAGTGTTTGTCTCGTACAGACTATTACGTAAATTACATCTAAATTTTAGTAAAGATTATAAGATTTACTAAAATTTAGTAAAGAGGGTTCGGTAAAGAGCGTATAATTTTGGCAATACAATTTATCTTTATTCGTTTCCCTACCACAAAATATACTCAGGATAGGGGAAATACGTATAAAACGTATATGAAATATGAATAGTATGTAAAGAATGAGTAGATTTATGTAGATCCTATTTTTCTAGGAATCTGTAGAATTTCAGACTCGCAGCATTACGTAGATTCGTTGACGCTTGTATATGTGACTCTCGCTGACGAGAGCCGTCAGTCACAGAGATCGCACTCTCTCGGCTGACGTTGACCATACGTCATCGACGATGCTTTAGGAGCAAGCATCGTTCGACGAATAAAAATATTCGAGTAAAAAATCGACCGAGAATTCGCGATTCTCGGTTGTCAGTTTCCTACTCGCAATATTCTGTAGATTGCCTGAACATTACATGCCTGCTCCAAAATATTTGAGGCGAAACTCGACCGAGAATTTTCGATTCCCGGTCGCGAAATTTATTGTACAACTCGGCATCACATAGATTTGTTTGTTGACGCTTATATTTGCGACTCTCGCTGACCAGAGTCGTCAGTTACCGATATCGCATTTTCGGTACAAGAGAGATGTTTGGCGAATGCAACAAGCCGAGTTGAGACAGGATCGAAAATTTCCGATTGCCGTTCGCACATCTGAATCTCGTCAGCATTCGTACATTTTTTACACATATTAGAAAGCATTGCAGCTTATAAAAAATATTCACAAAATAATATACTTCTTCAAAGAAAGAAATTATCCCATTATACAGACTATATATGTATAGTATATGTATGTATCGATATATATGTATAGCATATGTATGTATAGATACATACATATTTCTGTATATATATGTATATCTGAATATATTCAGATCAGAAATCATATATATATATATGTATATATATATATATATATATATATATATATATATATATATATATATATATATATATATATTTTGCTGAATGGGTTTGTATGTATACCCAGATATCTTTTCAAGAATCATATTATTTTGTGAACAGTTTTTATAAACAGCAATTCTCATAATATGCATGACCAAAGCTGCGAGATTAGTCGCGCGACTCGATTGTTTTCGCTCCGTCTCATTCCCTCCGCGGGGTGGTGCGGGGGAAACGCGGGCGGCTGGCTATCGCTACGAGGCCTCGGCGCTTGGCCCGTCTTGTCAAGTGTCATACTGGGGCTTCGTAGCATACGCGCGCCATGCCATCTAGCGGTAGGCAGCGGTAGCGCGTAGCAAAATGTTGCGAGCTCTGCACTACCGAAGCCGTCTGAAATTTCCGCTGACTAACACTGCCTCTTAATGCTATAAACGGAATTCTTCAAAACATTTTGCGCGATGCACGAGTAATTTACGTTAAGGGTCCGGAGAAGAGAGAATAGTTGACGAATTTTTTGGATGGTCGGGCGGGGCTCATAATCAATCTTGATAATCTCGAGTGTCCATCGTTATAGAAATTGCAGAAAAGCGTACGCACTGATTGTTCATATCACAAGTATTCATCAAAGTTCACTTGCGCTAGCAAAAATGTTCTAGCTCTAAAATATTGGCTTCGCCGAAAATTGCCCAAGAATTAAGTGTATTTTTTTTCCTTGAAAATAAAAGATTTCAATATATATCATGTGTGCTTGCTATATTGTGAATACCCTATACACCAACGAAAACGATTCAAATAATGTTCAATGGTTCCCCACAATGGAAACGTCTTGACTTGTTTCGACTCGTTCTGGACTCGTCTTAACTTGTCACAGCTTTATTCCCTCATAGCATTCACATAGTGAAATAATAATAATTAAAAATTAGTCACTAAAATGAGATGGAAGATCAAATTCAGTATAAATGAGACGCGCTCACGACTGTTCAAATCAGTCATTGCATCAGTCTTCATACGGCACAGTCAAAAGTCATCGCATCCGAAGTTATTACAGTTGAAGAGACGCAAATTGCTAATCCGCATTAAACAATTATTACGAAATATTCAACGAGTGAAAAAAATAATTATCGCATGATCACGAACTCAATCGTTGGTAACCAAACTTGGACAAATAAATTTTTACGCATCATCGTGAAAAAATTGCTGGTTTGTATTAACCGTTTTGTCCCTTAAATGATGTTTTCTCATAATTTCGAGTGTTAACGATAAACAATTTTATGGAAAAAATGTATTTTTTAGATCAACATGAATTCACGCGAAGTCAACAAAGTGGGTCTGTTGGCTGATTTTCTCCCAATCAAAAAGCTGTCCGAATTGTCACCGCAGGAGGCGTATCCAGATACCGACATACGAATCGCGAAAACCAAGTATGGCGACAGAATCGTCATGGATTTGGAAAAAACTTGTACGTTTTTTCTACCAGCTCGGAGGACCATACCGATTCTCGCAAATGAATATCTGTTCAAGGAGATGGTTCGTGCACCTCGTGCAAATGGATTGGCACTACGCTCTCATGGGACTGTATATAATCACATTGAATTTGTTCAAATGTAATAATTTTATAAGTAATAACGAATGTAATACTGAGTGTAATATCAAATAGACGATACCATGATGTTAATTAAAAAATGTATAAAACCATAGATATTTGTAACATGTTTTTATTTTTTTTCGAGAGAAAATATGCTTGGAATGAGTACATATGAAAATACATAAGAAAAAAAATGTAAGTATATATAAAAAAAAATGAATTATAAACGGAAACGGTTTATAAAAATGCAACAAAATTTTATGCTCCATCTCGCGTTCGTGTTAATATCAATTAAGATGGTTCAGTCATCAATGAATTTGAGTTGTCCCATTATTCATTCTAATTCAATAATCGTTATTGTGCTGTCGAGGTCCAAATCTGTTGCAGTCAACGTCGGGTTAATAGCGAGCATGATTTGGGCTCGGGTGTGTGTTATCATCCACTCCCATGGAATGAAAACTTTTCCGATTATTTCATAGTAACCTGGAACCAACATTAAAAAACGGATAAGTTACATTCACGATTGAAAACATTAAAAAACTAAATAGATTGAATTTGCGAGATATATTTGAGTTTAACAGCTTCTAACCTGTTCTGATCGCTAATGATTTCCACGATCCAATCAATTGCGATTGGGAGCAATTGTATTAATAATTAAAATGATTTGATATCATCTATAAGTCTGGCATTTTCCAGAAGATTGGCTTCATCATTGTGACCCGTTTGACGTAATACTTGTATACATTTGTCGTATACGTATGGTCCTCGTGTCTTTATCGTTAGTACGATATCTTGCGCTGTGGATTTACAATGTATTCTCCTCTAAAAACAATCATAATATTTAACAAAGAAATTTTTGAAATAAAGAAGAATATTATTTATACTTACTTCCCAAATCGGCAAATTTACATCATCGTCATTGAAGACCTTGAGTTTAATTAAAACTGGTAACACCGCACACATTTGTATTTTGAAAATAATATTTCGACAAAGAAAATCGATTCTATCGCGATCGCGTATATCCATTATTAACGCTCTCACTCAACGCTCTTCCGATTCTTCTCCGTTCACTTTTTCCAATACAATAAAATCATTTGTACGCGAGATGTAAAATGATCAAATAATGTGGTAATGCTGTTTCTCTCTCTCTCTTCTTAAGGTTTGTGAAAGAGAAGGATAGCTAATTTTTAGACCGTCGTCATCGAACGCCACCCCAAAGCGTTCGAGTGCACTTTGAATAAACAATGCAATTAAGAAATATTGGGTAACTCGTAGCATTCATACTGCTCTGCTTGTTCCGTCACAGCAACACGTTCTAACAAGTCAAACATTAAAAGATATGGCCTACTCATATGCAGCTGCACCGGAGCTGTAGATGAGAAAAATTCTGTTTATTAAAACTCGTCGCGAGAATTATCTCGATGAGCCCCCCGTCATCGGTATGTAGCCATAAACCCACCCCCTACCTTTTCTGAAAAAAATCTGCTGTTCGGCGGTATCAAAGAATATTTATGCAACGAAATATATCGCGTAACACAGCGTCAAAACATTATTTATCTGACACTCTGCTGTTGAATAAACAATATGGTCGCTGTTGTTGATATCCGATATTGGTCATCGATGTGAAAGAATATTTATCCGACACTTTTTAAATAAACAGTACGGCTAAGCAAGATCGGATAACTCACACCTCATATCTCATATCAAGAATATTTATTAGACACATTTAAATAAACAATTTGGCTAAGAAATATGGGGTAACACGCGGCTGCTGCCCCCCCCCCCCCCCCTCCTGCGCCGCCGTGGTGTCGTGGAATATTCGAGATGCCCCCACCCCGCGCCGTGGAAGTCGGTGTGTACGTGTGCACTAACACACGTTGATCGAGAACCGGCCTTGTTTATCTACTTGTAATAAAACAATTTGTCACGTCTGATCATTCTTATCGTGTGTCAAATTACAACTATAACTCACTTTTAGAGCGAAATATACTTTTTTTAGGCACTACAAGCTATACAAAAACATGTGCTAGAATAAACTTTGTTTTCTTAGAACGTATATCAAATTAAAATTTAGTTTTTGGCGAGGTAATTGACTATCTTGTCCAATACTTTTTTGCATTTAGTAATACGAGGTTTCTTATCAGGTCCGGAGTGTGTTAGGAATTTTATTATTCTTTCTTGTCCACCGTCTTCATATATCTTTCCCAATTGCTCGCAAGTAATTCCATTTATTGCCATTTTTGTTATAATTCCAGGTGACACGACGTTTTTTAATGGCTCCAAAAATCGTACTCCTCTCGCAGCTTTTTCGAGTTCAACACACTCATTACGCCTTGCCAAAAACAATTTGCCATTTGTGTCCAATTCTGTTTTTGGTATAACCAGCTAATTGATTGTGAGTTTGCATAATATTTCTACGTCGAACAAAGCATCGTGAAACTGTTGATTTGGGGCCACATTCAATAAGTCCTCTGCTAGTTCTTTTAACGTAAACATTCCAGTGCCTTTTCTCTCCGGAAGAAAATATTTCAATCGCGGCAACGTATCGGAAAACCCATGAACAACGTCTCGATACTCTTTCATCATGAAATTTTTTCTCACAGCCAACAATAATCGAGATGAATCGAACGAGGCATTGTGAGCAACAAGTAGTCACTTCTTCGCATGCAATTTGAGATATTCAAAGAAGGCTAACAAGGGATCATGTAGTTCGATCGAATCTACTCGCTTTCGATAGAGGAATAATTCATCTCCGAAATTTTCAAGCCCTGTGGTAGCAGTAGCGCGTCTGTCGATACTTTGCGTTGTTTTCACATATGTATTAAAAGTGAAAATTTCACTTTTTGCAGCAATTTGGAGAATATCAGCAGAATATTCCAATCCCGATGTTTCCAAGTCAAAATATATAATTTGGGAGTTATCAGGAGACAACACAAGGAGTTTTTCATTGCTTGGGAGATCCGAATAGTTGCAAACGTCGTTGCCATCAATATCGAGACCACAGTTTGTTTCATAAGTGATGCCCTCCGATTTTTCCTCTCGTTTTCGAAGAGCATCTCTATCTTGACGCAAAACTTTCCAGCGACATTTATTATCCCGCGACTTTTGACGTAACGCTCGTCCTGTCTTCTTTTTATCGCGTTGTTCTCTGTGTATACCTATATATTTACCAGGTGATTGGGACAGTTCCTCCTTCAAATGCAGCAAATGATTCTCACGATCGTTTTGAGAGACCACTGAACTAGCGAAACGGTAATCTCCTGATGCACTGAGACTAAAGCATTTGCTTTTAGGAGCCTTGTGTACCATTATGCCGTTTAGGCTTTCATTTGCTTGACTTGGGGCACGCACAGAAAATTTTGACGTGTTACTATTGTATTTGAGCATAAGCTGCGACAATTGTTCGTATAACTCGGGATTTTTTAATAAAATTCTGTATTTACCCTTATTCAACAATAAGCTGCGTTCACACTAAAGTGCACAGTTTTCGTGTTGCCCGAAGACGTGCTGGGGAATAGTTTGGAAAGATGCTGCGAGTTCGGAAGTACTGTTTTTGTTTTACACTACAGCGTATACAAAACATTTTTTCAAGTGCGGAATTACTTTCTTTTGTCTCATCTCCTTGAAGTGAACCCGCATTTGGTATAATCTTTGATAAAACTTTCTTAAAATGATTGATATCCGCAAGTTTGTAAATATGATCGGGATTCTATCGACGTATGCAGAATTGTACTTCTGTTAATTAATTAAGCTCCTACATCGGCCTCCATTCGCAATGCCTTGGAAATTTTTCCTACACTCGTGATCAGTAGTATCATGTCCCATATCACACTTTTTACATTTGCGATTCCGAGTCGCGAAATCCAGAACTTTGCCGCTGAAAAATCCAATCATTGCACCGTATCCATTGAGGCTATCGTAACTTCGGCCATTGCCTCGTCTACTCCAGCCCATGTCGTAGGGCCCAATGATATTTACAGCAGTACCCAATGCTTCATCGAAATTTGATTGGGTCGAGGAACGGAAAATCTCCAGTTGAGGAAAGACGTGGTCAATTATGTATTTCTGGTGGCATGGTAAAAAAGGATAATACCGAGGAATAATACATGCAAAAAATGAAATTCATCTTCGAGTTGCATATTATATTTTCTCTCTGTTACAATTTTGTAATAAACTGTCGAACATAAACTGAAACTGACATTCGTAAAATTATGTAACGAGTACAAAAAACTGTTTCTGACAAGTGCCATAATCAGACGGGATCAGGAAATTTTCTTTTATCTAGTATTGGATATAATTTTATTTTATCACGTGCAAAAATGAATACTTTACGCATGTAAAGCGTGCGCGAAGCGTCCTTTATCGTAAGGGAGTGAAATAATCGTATCGGAGGGAAATAAATATGAAAAATTAAATGTCACTCACTTATGGCATAAATAAAACAAATTCACGATTTTATAATACCGGGGATAATAGGTAATAGGTAATAGTTACGATTTGATAATACCTTAACAAATATACTTTTTGTCATACATATATTGGTTCACGTCTGTACAATTTTTCTTTCATAAACAGGAGCTCACTTTCTGAGTACTCAACTGAATTAAATTCTTATAAATAGTCGTCGAGTTTAAAATTATACAATTTATCATTATTTATAGATATTTTATTTATGCCGCAGAGAATGGGTGTGTTTTGGATAATGCAGCGCTACACAGCAGTTGCTACTTTTGAAGCGCGTCTTGCTACAAAAGCAGCTTGTTCCTTGTACGCTGCATATGTGTAGCGGTGCACCGCAGCCTGTTCAGTCTAAAATTGGGATTTTAGCTATGCAGCGCTGCACCACAGCCTGCCCGCTGCAAAGTTGGGATTTTAGTTGAGCAGCACTGCGCTGCAGCCTGCCCAGTCCAAAGTTGGGATTTTAGCTGTGCAGCACTGCATTGTCTGAAACGTACTCAATGAGACTTAGTTTATATATAGACTCATATAGGCGAATAGATGGATGCGCACTCTTCTGCCAGCGTTGCCAACTCCTACAAAATGTCTCCCCTAGAGTCAACTTCAAATCCCTCTAAACTCGGCTTTAAACCCCCTAGATTCAATGAGCACTCTCTGTTTTAGAGACATATTCAAATATCAGTAAAAATTGCGCTCGTGTAAAATGGAAATGGGATTTTAATCACATAGCTACATTTGGCATTATAGAGCTTAAATAAAATTAAAAAATAAACACGAAATTGTTGATATTTTATATTAAAATAATGATATGCTATGCATACATTATATGTGCATTATAGAAACTGTTTATCAATTACTGTTACGGCAACGTATCCCAGATAGACACATTTAGCTGATATTTGCATCATATGTACGTCTTGTATGACGCGCAGTGTATTGTGCGCGGCTACGGTGCGACGCGACTTGAAATGCGCGGCAGCCAGGGTCGTAAATCCTGACACCAAATTTTTGAGAAATTTGACACCGTTGCTTTAATGTTCACGCACTCCTGCACCGCAAATTAATGGGATGAGGATAGTTGGTATTGATCACATAAATTATGTAATTTCACTGAATTTAATCACTAAATAACTGACTCTTTATTTGAACTGTACAAAATGTGTGATGAATATAAAGTTTGTGTGTATTTATTCACATTGAGTTTTGGATCAAGTGAAATAGAAGTCTCGTATAGAGAGAGCTTCGCGTACTCGGAAGATGTGTTCCGGACGGAGTTCAAACTATATCTGGTTTACAAAAATTTGCTGAAACTACCCCAAAGTTTGGTGAATTTCGGGGGTGTGTCTTAGTTTACAAATTGTTAAAATTGATTGGTTGTTGTGAGTTTGCTGTAACGACTAGTTCGATTGGTTGAGATATTTAAGACATGGTGGGGTAAAAAGATTGTCGCAAAAAAGACAGAGCGCCGAGCCGATGACCGTTCGAACACACGTGCAGACAATAATGTCATAAAAGTTTACCTACGCCGCGCGCTCGGTCGGCCCGGAAAAGGATTAAGAACGATTGAAAAGTTGAAAATGTGCGTTGCAGCTGAAGGAGTAATAAACCCGAAAAGAAGATATTAAAATTTGACTACAACGTGTTGGTTTTTCCGCGGAGTTTCTATGTAGGTATTGATTGGAAAAAACGCTTTGTCAATCGCTGAATGAGAATACTCGAGAACTCTGTTCTTGAAATTCTAAAGAAAAATAATCCTTAACCTTACAATATGGCATGAAACATGAATGAATTTCAGAACTATTTGAGCCATTAAATATATACCGTTCCGTGCGTCGCTCATCGAAATATGTGAAATAAAGTAACTTAGCTACGCGACGGAACACGCAGGAAGGTACATAGCTATGAGTCCCTTATGAGTGCTCCCCTTTAAATCATATTTGTATCATATGATGATTCCAAATATTATATCGAAATGAAGCAAAGTTGTTTTCATGTGAGCATTCATACAGTGAATTCATCAGCATTAGCAAAATTGACTCACGAAAATACTAAACCAACTACATGCATATGGGACTCATATGGGCGTCACGGCGTGACGAAATTGTGGTGGTCAAATGGAACTCATATCGGGATCATGACATGATGACGTTATTGTGCTTACGGGACCAAAAAACATTAGTCATTTCTTTTTATTTATTTATGTTTTAATTTTTTACTGCTTTGACGTTGCAGAAAGGCTCCGCCGATACAGGTAGGTACCTACCTAGTCCTTCTCCAATGGCATCCCCGTCCGAGAAAAATGGCACAAACTTTGTTGTCGTCTTCGAGGATCGAACCCGGGTCCTTCTGCGTGAGAATCCAGTGCTCTATCCACAGAGCCAACGCGCTTCTCCAGATTCAACTTCATATTTAGTATATAATATAATATTGGAGAATTCAGATCTATGTATGTTTTGCAATAGAATTCATACACAGCGCCCTCGTCGAATGCATCGCTAAGTAACATACATATCGCCATCATATGGCGCTCATGGGATGTGTGTATAATCATTGCATGACTGCCATATGGCGCCGATATGACGATATTCAATGGAGAATTTGAAATGTTCGTCTTGTGATTTCATGATGTAGTTAGCGGATGATGCATTTCGAAACGATAAACTAAAGTCACGATGTTTATCAAATCTATGATACTGAATGAGCTCCTAAAATGTCCATGTTTCTATGAAGCCAAAATGTGTTCATGTTGAGCCCTATCATGCGTCAATTGATGCTGCCATAGTGAAACCACGTCAGAATTTGTATACATGACTTCAATATGATGCTAAAACTGCAGATTTCAATTGCGGATACTTTGAAAACGGCCATATGAGCTCGACATGCTATAAACGTATGATGCACTGTCAAACGTCAAATTGCAATCAAAATGTTTTGTAAACTCATGATGCTAAATGAGTTCATGACTTTGCATCACAGCACGTAGTCGATATGCAGCAAAATTTATTTCATCAATTGCATGCACGGCGTGAAAATCACGGCTGTCTATCTGGGGAGAGAATGACGATTTTAGAAATTCGAAAATAGTGACCATTTCGAAGAAAATATCCCAGATAGACAAATTTACTTGATATTTGCATCATATGTACGTCTTGTATGACGCATAGGAAGGTACACGGCTATGAATCCCTTATGAGTGCTCCCATTTAAATCATATTTGTATCATATGATGATTCCCAATATTAGATCGAAATGAAGCAAAGTTGCTTTCACGTGAGTATTCATACGGTGAATTCATCAGCACTAGCAAAATCGACTCACGAAAATATAAAAGTAAGTACATGCATATGGGGCTCATATGGGCGTCACGGCATGACGATATTGTAGTAGTCAAATGGAACTCATGTCGGGGTCATGACGCGCTGAAGCTATTGTGCTCATACGGACCTCATAATGGCGACATAACTCGATGAAAAAGTTATGATCATATGGAGCTCATACAAGCGTCACGGCGTGATGAAATAGTTGTACGCATATGGAGCTCATACAAGCGTCACGGTGTGATGAAATAGTTGTACGCATATTGAGTTCATATTACCGTCGGGACATGAGGAAACTGTAGAACTCATATCAGCGCATATTGAAATTACATTTTGTAATGACAGAAAAATGTTCATATCCCTACCACCGTCGCGTTGAATCATGATGATAAAATCGTCAATATTGAGATATTTTTGCAATATCGATGAAATCTGCGTTAATAATAAATGAGAAATCGGTTAAAAAACTACGCCTTCGCTATGTACATAACTTATGAAGTTTTAATGTCATAAGTTATGGGAAGCCAGAGCAAGTATTCTCAGCCAATTCTTATTCATACGTAGAACAAATTTCATCTATTGATATTGCAAAAATATCTTAGGTCGGCGATTTCACCATACGATGGTTCAACACGAGGGTGATGGGAACACGAGTACTTCTCTATTATCGTTGCTTAATTTCAACATGAGTTCGATATTGCTTTCCGTGAATTAAAAAATATTTAAGCCATCCCAGATAGACAGATTTACTTGATATTTGCATCATATGTACGTCTTGTATGACGCATAGGAAGGTACACGGCTATGAGTCCCTTATGAGTGCTCCCGTTTAAATCATATTTGTATCATATAATGATTCCCAATATTATATCGAAATGAAGCAAAGTTGCTTTCACGTGAGTATTCATGCGGTGAATTCATCAGACTAGCAAAATGGGCTCAAAAAAATATAAGAATAAGTACATGCATATGGGGCTCATATGGGCGTCACGGCATGACGATATTGTAGTAGTCAAATGGAACTCATGTCGGAGTCATGGCATGATGAAGTTATTGTGCTTACGGGACCAAAAAAAATTAGTCATTTCTTTTATTTATTTATGTTTTGATTTTTTACTGCTTTGGTATTACAGTAAACCTCCGCCGGTACAGGTCGGTTCCTCTCTAGTCCTTCCCCAGTGGTAATGCGAGAAACATGGCACAGAAAAATTTGTGTCGTCTGTGGGGATCGAACCCGGATCCTTCTGCGCAAGAATTCAGCGCTCTATCCACAGAGCCACCGCGCTTTTCCTCATTCAAGTTCTTATTTAGTATACTTATAATATTAGTGGAGAATTCAGATCTACGTATGTTTTGCAATAGAATTCATACACAGTACCCCCGTCGAATGCATCACAGAGTAACATACATATCGCCATCATATGGCGCTCATGGGATGTATGTATAATCATTGCATGACTGCCATATGACGCCGATATGACGATATTCAATGCAGAATTTGAAATGTCCGTCTTGTGATTTCATGATGTAGTCAGCGGATGAT
The DNA here is from genome assembly GCA_964007305.1 of Netelia melanura. Taxonomy (NCBI): domain Eukaryota; kingdom Metazoa; phylum Arthropoda; class Insecta; order Hymenoptera; family Ichneumonidae; genus Netelia; species Netelia melanura. The sequence continues at coordinate 22,741,079 of OZ023255.1, forward strand.
GCATTTCGAAACGACACATTTACGTCACGGTGTATATCAAATCTATGGTTCCAAATGAGCTTCTACAATGTATTCAACCATGTAACCAAAGTGTGTTCATGTCGAGCACTATGCATGAATCAATTGGTGCTGCCATAGTGAAACCACGTCCAAATTTTTACACATGACTTCAATATGGTGCTAAAACTGCAGATTTCAGCTGCGGATACTTTGACAACAGCCATATGAGTTCGACATGCTGTAAACATATGATGCACCGGCAAACGTCAAATTGCAATCAAAATGTTTTGTCAATTAATAACACTAAATGAGTTCATTACATGTTATCACAACATGAATTCAATGTGCTGTAAAATTTGCATTTTCCCATGTATGCACAGCGTGAAAATCATGGCTGTCTATCTGGGATAGGTCTAGAAGGCAAAAATACCGTGAACATTGCAACATTGATTTATTAGTATTTTACCATTTATATCAATTAATAGATAATATTTTTCAGTCTTGAATATAAAGTATACTTTCTTTCACTTTCAGTCTTTCTGAACTTTTTCTGACTTTCTGACTTAACTTTCAATCAGTTTCACTGTTGGTTAAATTCTAAAAATAGTTTTACGCTTTATTACTAATTATTTATTATAATTTGTCTCTTCGAAAAATTTTCTCGCAGTTCGCCTCCCCTGTACATTGCCAGCAACATTTCTTGCGGTTTGCTTATAAGACCGAAGTGCCTGTTGCACGTCTTCCGAAAAGCTGTGGAGTGTGATTTTTGTTCCCTGATGAGCGAAGGTCTTTTTCACGGTATCTGTAATGTAAGAAGAAATTAGTCTGCAATTAGTATAACATTTTGACGCTACGAAACGAAAAATAAAACGGTTTAGATTTTTTGCGAAATTTGACACGTTGTCTTAAAACAACTAATATGAAAAGTAGTTTCGATTTCGTTCGTCATTGCCAGGTGAAAACGAACATAATTGTTCATAGTTTAAGCAAATTACCGTAAAAAATGCGCATCAATTTCGAATTGTATAATGCGCGTACTATATTTCCATCTGGGTCTCGTTTGCCTGTCTAAGTATATTCGACTGCTAATATATTCGTCATTACAATTCGAAAGTATTTGTTCAATGCTTCGCGCGTCGTTTGGGCACCCAATTGCTCCAAATACTCTTGCTAGAATAAATCGAAAACAGAAACATTTGACAATTGTTTCTAATGGAACGCTTTCAATAATTTCAACAACCTGTCTAGATACTGTACGAGTACCCTGCTCACCAATATATCGAACTCTTCTTCGTGAGCGTTTTCGAAAGCTTCGAATTCAGCAACAGTTTTTAAAGGAAATCCTTTTGGAGGTTCAAAGAGATGATTTCCTGCCGATTTTTTGACAATCAGCATTTTCTCGATTTTCGTCACTTTTTCCCTGAAAACGATACTGTTCGTTACATTGGTCATACACAGAAATTTGCTGTATTACTGTATTGCTGTAATTGTACTCGAACTGTATTTATATACTTGCCTTATAAATTGTAGTTCACTCAGCATCCTGCGTTCAAACTCCGAGCTGCGAGATGACTGTTCCAACATCGACCGATTAGAATGTTGAGACGCAATATATTGGTTGTTCTGTGGAACGTTTTCTCTGTTTCTCCCCGAATGTTCCAAATGGGCAACGTCGATATTTGTTATTGTGTATGATGAATTGGGTTCAAAAAAATGTCTCTCCTGGGCAATTCTGAGGTCCTTCCCAGCAGTTGTTGTCGCTATGATTGGGTATGGTCCGTCATAATCGGCCGGATATGAATGAGCTGATGATTGGGGAATTGGATTGGTGGAATGAAAGTTTTTGTAATTTGGAGTGGTAGTCTCTTCACGTGTTGAGTCCATCTTTCTATATCGTGTGCTTATAGTGATAATGTGATTAATTGAAGCTGCTATAATAATCGAAACAAACAGAATCAAAGTGTGCCATTATTAGCTTTCCGACCATTACAAATGTTTTTTTACGGAAATTTTTTGAACATCAACATTCTTCATAATCTTGTTCCTAAATTCTCAGATCTGCTTACATATTTGACAACAACGCTATAGCAATACACGCACCCTCTACGATTTCGCCGTCTTTCCAATGAGGCATCTTAAAACATTTTGCGACGAGCTCATCTAATTTCACGGCTAGTTTATGTGGGGCTAGTTTCCCAATTTCATAAACCCCTACAAACGACGACGGAACGCCTTGGCAAGAATAAAAATTTGAAATGCAGGAATAAAGTTGTATGATCATTGCGAATTGATTCGTTGAGGCCTTTACAAAGTTGACGACCTCACCAATCTGACCACTCTTCAGTAAAACGCAGCAATCTCGATCATTTCCAACTTGTAGTAGAAAATAATCGTATTGCAAACCTTTATAATGAAGAAAGGGTGTATTTGAATACTGAAATTCGTATGTGATTGGACCAGCATTATGTTGGCGAATCGGTTTAATAACTGGTGGTTTGTATATTTTATCCGAACAAATATTTTCTTCCTCTAGGCCACGTGATAGTTGTTGCAGAAGCTGATGTGGTTTTCGGAGATGCTTTCGGAAAAATGTCATGTTGTCTTCATATGGGAATGCAGAATAGGTGTGAAGGTTGCCCAGTACCCTTACGTCTTCAACCACATGTAATAAACCGTGGACATTGTACGATAGGAAGCATTCCCCGTAAATTTCCGCACAAAATTCAACATAAGCTCTAAAACTGCGCTCCGCGTACTGTAATTGATTTTCTGTCGGACATGAAACAAGCGCAGAGCGACATGCAGAATGCAACAATAGGAAATGATTATAAACTTTGTCTGGCAAAATTTGGTGGAAAATTATGGGTCCTGTATACAAAAGTAATGAACGGAATTCTGAGGCTTTGAATTTTGCATACTCTTTCAATGGTCTTGGACGACCAGCGAACTCAGAAGGTAAATACATCCGTAATACTGCCAATCTTGTTGAAACCTTGATCATATCAGAATTAGTGAATCCTTTGTAGTTGTACTTTTTGTCAATAATTGCAGATCAAAATTTGTTTACAATGCCCAAACAGATAAGATGCATATATTCGAAAGGCACACGATTAACTATATCAAAATTTAAAAGTTTCAACGGTGATTCGTTGTTTGGAAAGTGATGCTTTTGATCTGTCTGGTTCAAATAATCAATGTTGTTTCGACGTTCATTGAAAAGCTGACAAATAGACAGTCGTTTATTAAATGATAAGCCACTAACTGTGCACTTTGAGCAAGGGTGTTTAGAATTGTGACCGCGATGATTCAAAATAAAAGCCCGAGCAGGAGCATCGGCTATAAATGCTTGTATATAAACAGGAATTCGTTTTCCATCAAAATCAATTCCTTGTTGCATTTGTATATTGAAATATTCATCCAAAAAAGGTTGAAAAAATTGAACAGCATTAGCAGGTAGACACCAATGATAGATGGTGTATTATCGACAACATTTGAAAGTCGAAACTGAATGGGCCAAAACTGTGTTTTACTGCTGCGATAGATTGACATTTCATCAGTATGAATGTGAATTTCTAAATGAATTGGAATTGAGCATTGAGCGCGGAAGGGCTTGAAGCTTTTTTATTAGCTGTTTTTCAAAACCTATATGGTAATAGTCACCGGGTTCAATTCTTATAGTGTTATGAAACGTTGTGCGGTTTCGGTATTTTAATTTTTGTTCGGGACTCGGGCAGGAGCTGAAGAGATTTTGTAAAACGCACGCATAAAATCGACGAAATTTATTAAAATGTTTGATTAAATACAATAGTGAATTTAAATGGCACTGTAGCTCATCTTTCGTGTATGTGTATTGTGTTTATTTTGAGATTGCCTCGTGTGTCTGTGTTGTTTTGGTTACTGAGTCGCCGCCGTGCTGCTCGTTCGTTCGGCCGTCTCTCTCTTGCTTCAGCGTTGCTGCGTCGTTTCTCGTTCTTATTGCCTCGATCTCTCCTCGATGATCGGAGACGCTCTTGTGTGTGTGTGTTGGTGGGTTGGAACTCGTTGAGACCGTGTTGGTGTGTTGGTGTGTGTGGTGCGTGTGGTGCCTATGAAGTCCCTGGCTGTCGTCGTCTCTCTACCTCTCTCTCTCTCTCTATTGGCGCAATGATGGCCGTCGGAGAGACAGCTGACTATTCGGATCAGTCCTGTTGCCTTTTAAATTTCCTTGCCTTCTTCTCGCATATAGTTTCCTCGGGCTTACTAACACATGAGCCTATCCGACTTAACACGTGCGTGCTAATGTCGGACCTCAAACAGTCACCCACCCTTGTACTACTATAGCGATCGGAGGACAAGTACTCTTTCTCGAAGTTTGACCAAAGAGAAGGGTAACAATTGTTTGTTTCGTCGGCCTTTTATTTGTTGCTCGCTGCTATATCGTTGGCGAGAGCGGATTTTGTTTATTGTCCCTCTGCCGGGAGCTTCGTGGACTTTATATTTACTTTATTGTTCGGCTTGTGCTGGGTGCCGATGTGCTATCTCCCGTTACAGTTAATAGGCAGACGAGAAGTTTGCAATAGAGTTTTTGTTGTTAATGGTAATGTAGTGTGGCAAACATGAGTACGCAGTAAATTTAGCAATAGATCACCTTGCGTATGGCTGAGACGTGCTATTACGAACATTCTTGCAAGTTCTCTTCTAAATTTATCATTTTTCTCTACAACTGGGGAGTGGGTATCAAGTTTACTGTTTCTGACATCATCGGAACGTGAATTATATGCTCGACAATATTCATCATCCGAAGAATAGTTATCACATGATTCATCGCAGTCATCACTATCGGATAAGAAGCCAAAATTACTATCCTCATCGTTATTTAAATTTCTTTCGTCTGGACTTTCATTACCGATTGATGACGTCAAATCATTGGACGTGCCTACACCGGTAGTTGACGAAAAAGCAGCGTTATCATTTGTCACGTGAATTGAACAGGAAGGGCTATTCAGGGAAGGATTAGATGGTAACATGGCAGACAATAGAGGCTGCTCTGTAGTGTTCGTATCAGGTTTAACGTTTTTCATCTTATTTCCCACCGTTTTCAGATATTGACGTCGTTGCATTATCGAATTTTGGGATTTAGCTGATATTTTCGTCCCATGGAACCTCATCATCATGACCAACGAAAGCGTTATAATCACGCCTGATGTGAGAATGATGAATAGCATGATCTCTGAAAAATACATATCGTTGATTTCCATACATATACTTATTGTTAGTCAACTGAATATATAGCCAGCTGACATTTTTAATCGTTTAGGCTAATTGTAACATTTTTTAATCGTTTAGGCTAATTGATGACAGTTTTTATTCATTTTTTAATCGTTTAGGCATGCGGAAGAGAAGTTTGTAATAGAGTTTTTGTTGTTAATGTTGCTGTTTATTTTGTTGTTTCTCTTTCAGTGTATATTGGAGAAGTTTCTCCAACATTTTTTCCTCATTTAGTGTGTATCGAAAAACCTTCGCTGATGTTTTTTAATCAGTCAGTGTATACCGGACAAGCTTCGGTTCATTCAATCTCTATAGAAGAAACTTTGCTGTCATTTCTTCATCATTCAATAAAACTGTTTTACTAAACACAGAATGATGAAAAAATGTTAGTGAAGCTTCTCCGATACAGACAGAATGATGAAAAAATGTCAACGCAGTTTCTTCGGTTCACACTGAGTGACGAAAAAATGTCAGTGAATCAACTTAGATACATATAAGGCGTTTCTCCCAAACCCCGCGAATTGGTTCAGGGATGGTAGAATAATGCTTAACTGAGTTGCTCTAAAAACAGAGTTTATTTTTATATTAATTTTATCGTCATACATTACACAAACTTTTTATACATCAATATTTACATATCTTACCTAAAAACAGAGAAACAACATTTAAGGCTATTATATCTCACTTCCCGCTTCTGTTCTTATTTTGATCTACACGCAATGTCAACTCTCTCTGTTTGCTCTGATCGCTCTGTTATTCCGATCCCAACTGTCCGATTGTCTAGCGTTCGGACTTCTCCTTTAACGGTCTCAAGTGTCCGTTAAAGGGTGCGTAATGCGCGAGGAGATTTAAATTTAATGAGGGATATCAACCTTCATTTACATACATATTTAAACATGAAAAAATATCAGTACAGTTTCTTTGATATATACCGAATGATGATCAAATTTCAGAAGAGTATCTTCAATCCACTATTTAACGATTACGAAATATTAACAACGTTAATTTTAAAGCATTTTTTGCAAGGAAATAAGTTCACATTTTTGACGTAAACTTATCGAAATTAATCAATTTTTCAATACACTATTTTGTTATTGGTGCTGTGTAGTTCGATCTTTTTGTTTATATTTATATGTACTTACTCGATGCGTTGAGATGTTGAGAACACTTAACCTCTACTGTCGATCGTTTTGTAATCTGTAGGAATGATTAATGATCGGTATTATGTATTGTGACGAGCTCGTTCCCTGAAAATTTCGTGTAAAACAGGTGGCGAGCTGCCAGTCATAAAATCATTAATGACGCCCGCGTCTAGTTTCCTCCAAATTCACGCCTTTGCCGTATTGGGGCGCCAGGTATTTCATTCACCCCGAAATACCAAGGGGTAGCTTACTCTTCCAACTCGCCTCGGCTGAACTCAGGGAAGGATGGGGGTATTCGGGGGGCAATTTTTAACTACTCGGATTTTTGTCCGAAATAACGGGTGAGCACCGCTACTTAAATAACGAAACAATCACAATTTATTTTACTTAATTCTCTATACAATTTCGTTCGCTTTCTCGCACCGACCTCCGGAGACGCCGGAGGGCACGGCCTTTTTCACGGGACGAGGGGACGGGGTTGAGACGCGCCCTACTGCGTCGCGGTACTATAAAAAGGGTGCACCACGTGCGCCTACCTTCTTTCTCTCTTCCTCGCTCTCGCACAGCGTTCGCTCGACCTCCGGTCTCTCTCACTCTCGTCCACGGTCCCTCGCTCGTCCTCCGGTCCCTCTCGCTCGCTCTCACACCTCCACACTCGTTTCTTGCACTCCTTCGCTTCCAATACTCAACTCTCACAATCTCACAAACTCATCTCTTACAATCTACCGATACTGCCTCCTCGCTTGACCAAAGCTAACTCTGTCGCAATCGGCGACCAATCTCTCACTCCTTCGTGCCATTTGCACTCCAAATTCTAACTATAGTCCAGTCATTATATACATTTGAAAATGCAAAAAATCCGAGGCGGCCAAATTTTGGATATGTTGTGGGGGGTGCTTAGAAATGCTTAAATTCAAATTGTCGACCAAGATTTCCTATGTGCATTTTCCGCCATCTTGAAAAAAGGGTTACATCCAGTTTTTTTACAATAACTCGGTTCTGCGTTGAGATACGAACATTTTAATATAATACTTTTTTGTTGCTTTTTTTACGCTCTACAATTTTGGTTTTATACATTTTTTACTTATTGTTCATATTTATTGAGATATTAATCAAAAAAGTCGAAAATTTTTGTACCAATTTTTTTTTGTCGCTATTTTCTCTTCTCCTGTCACAGATATCGAAAAAATATCTATTACCAACTTGTAGAGCGTGTTCAGACCTACAATTTCTTTTTTTAATTTGTAATTTCCGACAAAAATTACACCCGCTAGCGCGCCTTAAAATGAGGAAGTCCGTGCTCAGATTCGGTGTAGCAGCTCACACGGTTGTATCCACGCGTTGAAATGGGTTCAGGAAAACATTGCGATATAAAATAAATAAATAAACCAATTAAATTATAAATTACGCCGATAAAATTTATTCAATAAACAATTATTTTGTGAGGAAAATAACAATGAAAGGCGTTTTTTTCCGATTCATTTTTTTGGTCTTTTCGACGGTCGTGGTTGAAGATCTTCCTCCTCGATATATTCTTCCGGTTCTTGAGACTGTTGTACGTACGTAGGAATTGATATTTGGGTGGTCGTCAAATAATCATCATAATCATCGTCGTCGTCATCGAGTAAAATGTCAACTTTGGCGACGTTGTTGCATGTTTGCCCACTGCAATGAAAGCAAATGACGGAGCAACTGATCCCTGCTTTCCTGCATCCACAAGCAGCTTCACACTTCCCTTTGCATTTACAAGAAATAAGTTTGAAAAGTTCAGGTGGAGCAGGCTTAGCTGTGGTAGTAATTGGTTCCAGCCCGTAATTTGTTCGTCGCTAACCCCATTCTTCAGGATGTTTAAACAATCCCAGCCACGTTTGCACCTGGAGATAGGTTCGAAAAATGTGCTGGCGGACTACACTTTTCGTTGGTGGGAGGATTGACAGGTTGTTCGACCTGTTCGTTGCCATCGATTTCGCGAAACGGTTAAATCGCAACGTATTGATAGATTTTTCGTGGTTACCACCATATAGAGCGATGAGAAATTGCTCCCGGGCGCAAGTGAGCACCTCCGGATCAACCTTTTCTTGACAAAATAATTCCACCGACGACCGCAGCTGGGGATGCTTCTCAAGAGTGCTGATAAACTTGGATTTTCCGATGTTGTAAAAGGACGATGTGGTATCACAACCGCTAAAAACATGGATGAATAGTATGTTCCGAAGAACTGATTCATCCATGCTTTGTCAGTTGCCTTCACTGCAGTGGGCAAACATGTAACAACGTCGCCAAAGTATGATATTTTACTCGATGACGACGACGATGATTATGATGATTATTTGGCGACCACCCAAACATCAACTCCTGCGTACGTAGAACAGTCGCAAGAACCCGAAGAATATATCGAGGAGGAAGATCTTCATCCAGAACCATCGAAAAGACAAAAAAAAATGAATAGAAAAAAAACGCCTTTCATTGTCATTTTCCTCATAAAATAATTGTTTGTTGAATAAATTTTATCGGCGTAATTCATAATTTGATTGGTTTATTTATTTATTTTATATCGCAATGTTTCCCTGAACGCCTTTCAACGCATGGATACAACCATGCGAGCTGCTACACCGAATCTGAGCACGGACTTTCTGACTTTGAAGCGCGCTAGCAGGCGTAATTTATGTCGAAAATTAAAAATTAAAAAATGAAATTGGTAGGTCTGAACACGCTCTACAAGTTTGGTAATAGATATTTTTTCGATATCTGTGATAGGAGAAGAGGAAATAGCGACAAAAAAAAATTGGTACAAAAATTTTCGACTTTTTTGATTAATATTTCAATAAATATGAACGATAGGTAAAAAATGTATAAAACCAAAATTATAGAGCGTAAAAAAAGCAACAAAAAAGTATTATATTAAAATCTTTGTATCTCAACGCAGAACCGAGTTATTGTAAAAAAATTGGATTAACCCTTTTTTCAAGATGGCGGAAAATGCACATAGGAAATCTTGGTCGACAATTTGAATTTAAGCTTTTCTAAGCACCCCCCACAACATATCCAAAATTTGGCCGCCTCGGATTTTTTGCATTTATAACCTGTTTTTTTCGACGTAATGACTGGACTACTAACTCTCCTCTAAATCTAACGCTTCTCGCCGGCCGGCTCCGTCGGTCTCTCTGTCACGTCGTAGGGGCAAGGTCCACCCGACGATCGACGATCGCTCCTTCGGCACAGCCATCTCTCTCGCACCGCCGTCGGCCGCCGTCTCTCTCCGTCGTTTCGCGACGTCGTTGCTCGTCGTCTTTCTGAAATTGACGAAGATTCGACGACAGTGCCCGTTCTACCGTACATTGTTTCGACCACGGGTGCGAGACGGCGCGACGCTGCTGTTTACCCTCGACGTGACTGCGAGGCCAGTAATGCCTCGTCACAGTATATATGGCTGTATTATTGAATAGTAAGAAGAACAGTGCATGGCTATTACATAAAACGACATACCTTTTATATTGCACAAAAATATGTACGTTGCTGACACTAATAACTTTATATGAATATCAGGTAAAATTTCACGCGTGCACACCCGAACGTCGCAAGACAAAGAATGGAATAAAAGGATCGAGAGGACACGTAGCCACAAACAAAATGGCCACTAAAACTACTGCAATAGAATTCATATATACCGAATGCATCATGCGCCCTCTATAATCGTGCGGTTATAGAGAGCATCACAGAGTAACATACATATCGCCATCATATGGCGCTCATGGGATGTTGTACTAAAAAAAATGCACACTGCCGCCATAGGATGTGTCACAGCATGACTGCCATATGACGCCGATATGACGATATTCAATGCAGAATTTGAAATGTCCGTTTTGTGATTTCATGATGTAATCAGCGGATGATGCATTTCGAAACGACACATTTACGTCACGATGTATATCAAATCTATGGTTCCAAATGAGCTTCTAAAATGTATTCATCCATGTAACCAAAGTGTGTTCATGTCGAGCACTATGCATGAATCAATTGATGCTGCCATAGTGATACCACGTCCAAATTTTTACACATGACTTCAATATGGTGCTAAAATGGCAGATTTCAGCTGCGGATACTTTGACAACAGCCATATGAGTTCGACATGCTGTAAACATATGATGCACCGGCAAACGTCAAATTGCAATCAAAATGTTTTGTCAATTAATAATACTAAATGAGTTCATTACATGTTATCACAACATGAATTCAATGTGCTGTAAAATTTGCATTTTCCCATGTATGCACAGCGTGAAAATCATGGGTAGAGTTTGCGTCTTGCCTCTCTGTCTCTCCCTCTCTCTCGCACTTACGGGGAATTCGGGAGGAGCTGCAAAAAGCAAACTCTATTTTCTTCGAAATGTTCACTATTTTCGAAATTCTAAAACCGTCATTCCTTCCGTGATATGTCATTAAATCCTCACGCCAAATTTTTAAGCGATTAATAGTTTTTTTTGAGAATTTTTCAAAATTTCGTGAAGGTCGTGGGTCTCATACTTCGCCATAACATCCAGTGTCTATCAGAACTTGACGGAAATATTGAAAGTGAAATGGATGGTTTCGAAGTTTTGAGCTCGAACACAGTACGGTTTCTCGTAATTATAACTTACGAAAATATCATGTTATTTATATAGGTATATTTGACATTATATGACTTAGAACCAAAATAAAATTAAAAGATAAAAAGGAACTGTTCAATATTTCGTATTCAAATTATTATATGCATGCATTACACACGTATTATAATAAAACGGTTTATCAATTACTGCAAACATCCGATGTATACCAGAGAATTGACAAAAATACTGAATGTAAAAAAAGTAGTAGCAACTTTTGAGCTTGAGTACCATTATCTTAAGATAAAAATACTTAATCTTTGAGAAAAACTATTCTAAAATTATACAAACCTGCTCTGATACTCGAATATTATAGCAACTCATCGGCGTAGACATCGAATATTTCGTCAAAGGCATCGGTTTGCCTATCACATTCCGTTTTGCTATTCCCTGCATTTTTCGAATCGTACATATTGCCATTGAATAACTTGAACATATCAGCAGAAGGCTTAAATCTAACATATGACCCGTACTCTCTTGATAACGTAAACCTCACCATCATAATACTTTGGAGTACTTAAAGAGAGAGTCTATTACGTAATTTATTTTTATGTCAAGAACGCACGTTCGACACTTGCGTTAGAAATTGGGAGAGTAAGTAGGGCCATTGAAAATTTTGCGATATTTTCAAATCGCTTTTGTCACCGGAATCACAATCGTCATATACGTCCGAATAAAATTCAACGGAATTTGATACCTTTGGCCAAGACTTACTTTGTAATTGATTATACTCTGATTCTACATCATTGATATGGCCGTATAAATGTATTTGCTGAAATTTCGTGAATATTTCGGTTAAGCTTGGTTTGAGTTGAGATAATGCAACTCTTGGATGTAAATTGACCATCGTCTTTAGAATTGATAAGTTATCTGGCAATCGTTTTTGAATCTCTTGAGTACACAGAAATCTTTTACATCTTTCTTTAACATCCATCAAGTCCTTCTCTTTGATATTTTGTGCGATAGAATGGAATTCGTAGCCAAAATACATCACTGAAGTGTGCATTAGATGAGATTGAAAATCGAATTCGGTTAATTCACTATCACCCAATTTCTGTACACTCGATGGTATCACCAACTTTTGGAGTATGTTTTTAAATATTAAAAACAAATCTTCAAGCAGTTTGGTTGGCTCCACGTGGTCATTTTGAAATAGTAAATGTAATTGGGTGATACTTTTCAGTTCGAATTTCAAAAAAAAACCAAAAACGCTTTGTACGGTGATCTTTTCATAATTCATAACATTTGTCTTCAGATTTCGCAACAGAAAATAACAGTTGTAATTCGTCCCATTGATCCAGTATTGTATTTACAGCGTCGGATCGTGTAAGCCAACGAGTTCCACTGAGCCTTTGAATTTTTTTCAATTTTCCGGTACCATTGATGGTTTCGTACAACATTTTATATTTTTCCACCGTTTTGGACTGTATGAAAACCAATTGTGTGCTTCTCGTACCAAAAACTCCAGTTGCCGAGTCAATGTTTCTGATGCCTTTTCGGCGCACAGATGGAGAGAATGGCAGACACATTTTATGACGATGACGTCTTGTATTTCGTCTCTGACCAAAGCAGTTACCAAGTTATGCTTGGAAACCATGACACTCGCTCCATCGACGCCAATCCCAACTATATTTTGGACTTTCAAACCATCTTTTTTAGCTGTTCTTTAATGGCGCCATGCGCACTCCTTGCATCGGCATCGATTATTTTTATTAATCGGTAGAAAGTGGTAACAATTTGCTTCTTCTTCAGTGAAAAAAGATGTACCATGATGCACAGTACTTTTTGCATCGAAATGTTAGTACTTTCATCGATTATGATCGAATACGGACCATCTCTAATTTCGTCTATTAACGCTTGGAGCATACACGGACCAAGCACATTTTTGATCAGCATTGAACATTTAGTTCAATGAAGTTTCAAACTCGAAATCGCATGTGACGAAGGATCTAGCTGAGGAAGCAAATTGATCATGTGGTCCACGGTTTTTAACGATGAGTGTTCCGCAACAAAAGCCGCAATCTTCAGTTCGGCGATCTTCGTTTTTTCCGGCAAAATTGGCTTATAGGGTAACGACAATGGTCTGCATGACTTTGCTACTTTGTCCGAGGCTACAGCTTTCTTGTGTTTTTCGGTCTTCGCAGTGTTCGAGCGAGGAACTGGAGTGCAGGAAGGATAATTCAGCGAAAAAATACTAACACCAACTCAGAGCTGTCGTGGTCAGAGCCTTTATTTGTCGTTATTAATTTAGGACGAACACTTATATCCGAGCCGATCGAGCCGATCAATCGCGTACAATGTATCGTTTACAAGAGCTGTGCGAGCCGAACAATGGCGCACATAACTGCACACGTCTCCTTACGCCACGAGGTCAGTTTCCAAGATCAATTGCCTATATCGATATCCGTTATCGTCACCAAGATTTAACGCTGTTGAGCAAGCCAGGGTCGTTATAAGTATACACCAGAGCTACACGGGAGATGAACGATTGTCGTTAATATAATTCAAGAAAACTGGAGTCGAAGAGCACGTCTGGCCGATTAACCGGCGTCCGGATAATCGCTCGGCCGTTAACCGAAGCGCCAGGGAGGGGGAAACGTCTCCCTAACAATGAGCGACGCTACCGCCTCAATCGATTAACGGTCGAAATAGCGAGCGGCGACGTCGAGCAATAAATTTCGGTGTCGCCGAAACATCGCGTGATTCACAAGATCCTTTTTATATGCTTTCAGCACAATCCGACAATAGTTGCAGGTCGCGAAATTAGCATCGGTTGGATTAGAGGCTAGCCAACCTATAAATATAAATAATACAATGTTCAGTAATGTGTTAAAAATTGCACGGTTAATATTTATTAATGAAAGTCAACACAGATCGTCAAGCGTTAAAATTTTTTTCAGTAGCCAGCTTCCTTTTTAGTAACTTATTCCACATATCAGCACAGTAAACTTCATAAGTGGTACGATTAAAGATAATGCGTGAAAATGCGTATGAAGTTTGCATCGTTGGAACGCAGCGAAAGTACGATTCAAATTCCTTATTTGTATCATTACACTGTATGAATACATATTGTCAACAAATATTAACTTTGTTTTACTCAAGAATATTAAAGAATATATTAAGAATATTAAAATGAAAAATATTGAAACTAAAATATGGATATTGTAAACAAAAATCTCGTTGCATTTCAATGATGCGAATTTTGAAACCATGCGTCAAGAACGTCTGAAAATGAGTGTAAATGCTGAGTTAAGTTGAAAAATTGATAGCATTGAATTTCACATAGGAATTCCTGTCGATTGCAACAAAAATGTAAAAAATACTTGATAACAGTGTAACTTTTTCATTTTATATTTTTACTTATTTTAATATAGAAATTTTTTTATGATGCGTATGCAAGATAAGTTAACAAACTTATTCTATAAAACAAGCAAGATGAGTGGTTTTTAATTGGACCAAATCCTTGTTAAATGTCTGAAATTAAAACTTCACCGTTCACCACTACCAAATGAAACTTCGCATCAAACACATTGCGCGAACTGGACTGCAACACACAGCCACACTTAACTATAAACTTACTTTTTTTTGTGAAAACGTTTCAAAAACACCGACTGGACTGCAAACTTGGAAGAAATTCCTGTGTAGTATACGTTTGATTAAGGACGTTCACAACTAAATCGAATATTTATAGATTTTCTTAAAATTTGAATCACATATTGTTTATGACATTTCTAATGTATTTGTAAAATGTTAACGAACATGCCCGTACCAAAATGGAAATATTTGCTGTTGAAGTTACGAGTTTAAGCACGTAAGGTATAGCAAAGGCACGAGCTAGGGGGCCATTTCTATTCATAACAGCATCAATTTTGTATACATTTTGATAAAAAACTGAAATGTGGTAGATTATAGTGTCAGGAACAAAATGTCAAAAAATGGAGATTCTTAGCGGTGTCGTTTGGAAGTATTTACGATTTAAATCGACGAGTTTGACGATATTTTCGATCGTGTCATACCATGGAGGGGATGCCGTCGTGAAGTAGCGGCAACGCTGCCGTGTGGCGAAATGTAGGAGAGTGGAGCGGGAAGGAGAGGTTATATCGTATGCACACTGACGTGGTCCACATTTAATGGCTTATCTTACAAACAAATGCAAATGGAATAACTTATAACTGGATATTTTAACGCATTATAATAAAATGTATACATTTCTTAATTCGGTTGACTTAAAAAACGAGGACATTTTTTTTAAAAATAAGATGTTCTCGTAAAAATCTACCTTTGCACGTAACATTATAAAAATATGAAAAAGCGGGATATAACCAATTATGGACTGCATTAAAGAAGTTTTATCACGCGCAATGGAATATTTTTTTGAGGTTGGAACTATTATGGAATAATTATGAATGGGTGAGGTACATAAATAATATACGCAAAGTATTGGTCTTCTCAAAATAAATATTCTTGTTTTTAGAATACTTTTTATACATTTACAAATGTTAACAATGATAACTTCGTACAATTGTTGGTATCTTAGGAAAGAGAAATATTCATAGACAATAGAAAAATCGTATATCATATTTTTTATCGTGTTTTCAATATCAATATCTTTTACTCTAACAACGACTTATTGTTAATTATTAGAAGCCGGATATATGTATATGCGATGATTTTTTGAATCACTTTTTTATTTTTACTGACTCGTGGTTTTCCATCTACGTTGTCGGAAAGTAGTGCAACGACTTTCTGTTCACCTTCCTTTTTAAAAACATTTATGACGGAATCGCTTGTAATTTCAGCTTTGGCCATTTTTCTCAAAATATTTCTAGAAACGATGTTTTTGAAATCCTGCAGTCTTTGCAAGTTTTCATTAATTTTAAAGCGATCGTTTAATTCTATAACACTATTTTCAAACGTTTTCAAAGTGGAAAAAAGTTTTCCTTCAAGTGCAAAATGCACAGCAAGCTTTTGCAGTACTGCAGCGTCGAATTGTGCATCATGAAACGACGAGTCACTGTCGCTGTCCTTTCTAATGAAATCGTCATACAATTTTTCTAGTTTAAATAAACCTGGTCCTTTTCGGTAAAATAAAAGTTTTTTTAAGCCAACCAAGGTATCAGCAAAGCCAGCTATGAGACGATATTCATCGACCATACTGTGTTTTGAAATAAGCCTTAGAATTCGTGGTGTATCAAACGAAGCATTATGTGCCACTAAAAGACAGCGTGGACCTAAATGTGATAAAAATTCGATGAAACGCCAATAATGCTTCTTCCTCAGAACACGTATCCAGCTGTTTATCGTGTAAATACAGTTGACTTTTCAATCTCCTAAATCCAGTTATTCGAGTGACAATAGCCGGTATTTCTTGCGAAGGATCGATATATACATTGAAAGCAGTTTCTTTTGATATTGCAGTGATTTGCAGAATATCTGCTGTTACACTAAGGCCTGATGTTTCCAAATCGAAATATACTAGACTGCAATCATCCTGTGAAACAACATCTGTGGGTTTGCTTTTTACACGCAATTCATTGATCCCACAGTTTGTAAGATAGGAAATTCCTTCCTTATTCTCAATTTTTGTTCGTAATGCTTCCCTCTTAACTTTCAATTGGAGCCTTCGCAACTTTTTCAGTTTTGTTGATTCGAGGCATGCCCTTTTATTTCGTTTCCTGTTGACTCCGATCGCGTAGTTAGTAGTATAACGACCATGTGGTATATTCAACTTTTGTCTGACGATGTTTAAACATTGCTCGCCATCATTTTTTGAACATACTGCACTGGCCACGCGAAAATCGCACGAAGCAGATTTGCTTAGGCAAACATTTTTCGGTGCTTTGTGAGCGATAATGTTGTTGACGCTTTCGTTAGTTTGACTAGACGTCGCCATTGCAAATTTCTCCGAATTGCTCGCATATTTTGAGAAAACGTTGATCATTTCGCGGTAGAGAACTTCATCGGTGAATTTGATTGTTTGGTTTGATCAGTCTTACCGACGACACCACTCCTGACAATTTTCATGTCGCCCATATAGATGATCTGGCAGATTGCGTAATACGTCTGCCAGCTTCGTCTCCTGACCTTTGTTTTGCGCAACCGCATACGTGAAACATGTTTTCAAATGACTAATGGCACCTTTTTTATTTAATTCATTATACTTTTTGGCTAGTGCATACCATTCACTTGTAAACTGTTTCACGAGATGATTTTTATCCGCTAGCTTATGAATATATTCATCGCTCTCTCTGCAAACTGCTGCTATCATCGAGCTGTCTTCGTCAGCGATTACAGCACGAACGTTCAATCCTATTTCTTTTAGAATTTCGCTTTTTTTAATTAACTTCACTCCAGCATGAGCTTCCATGGCTTTCGCACTACCGTGGAAGTTAAGACGACAGTCATGGTCATCCTTACTGTGACCCTTGTCGCATTTGGAGCATTTGCGATTACACGTAGTGAAGTCCAAAATCTTCTTCGACAGGAATCCAATGATAGTCGCATATCCGTTCAAGCTATCATAACTCCTCCCGTTGCCGCGTTTAGTCCAACCCATATCATATGATATTATGATGTTGACAATAGTCCCTAATGCAGCATCAAACATCGGATTTAAAGAATTTTCATTGGTATGTCGTGAGGGTGATGGGACTATGGAATTCTGACAGGAACGAAGGAAGTTGAGGTGGGGAAAATGTCTTGTGTGACACTCTCAGGCCTATAGGATTAAAAACAAAAAATATTATAAACAGTTTAATTTTTCAAATTCACACAAAAATTCAAATATGTTAATCTACGTATAAAAGTACTAAAATTATTAGCTATGTATAAAAAGTTATATACAATTGATTATTTATATAATTACTTTTGTCTAATTATCTACCTCATATTCGTCGACTATTATACATAATTTAATTTTCGTACGGAGTGAAATAAGAGTATTTACAATTCCTGGCATGTCTTTTCAACATTCTGAAGCACTAGTTGCCTTTCCTCTTCGGCCGCTCGTTTGCAGCTATCTTTTGCAGCTTCCTCAACAGCCAAACCCACGATTTTTTCGTATCGCTTGTACGCGACACTGGAAATAGATGGAATGTCCATGCAGGCCAACAATTTGTTGAGAGCAGTGTGACCAACGCCACTATGTACAGAGCCTGCAGTACATACATACATATAATTATGCACGTCCACACTATTATTTTTTGTATAACATGATATTTTGTCGTAAAACTTACCCAATACTGCCGTTACGTTGCTTTCCGCGTAATGCTGACCGTTATCAGAGGTATTTATTTTCCCTGTATGCACTGTATTTGTCATATTACATCCCATGCAGATAATTGATAAAATGGAATGAAGGCCCAAATGTTTTTCAGACACTATGTTTTGCAAATCGAGGGCGCACTTACACTTATAATTACTGCATTTGAGATTTTTTGCCAACTCGGCTCTTTTTTTGGGTGCATTGTCTTTCACACACTTGTTTTTCGCGTTTATCATAGCTGCAACACATTTTATTTCTTTGGTTACTTTTCTTTTTCTTTCAAATCAACCATTTGGTCTACGAAATTGCTCAGACATGGTTGATTTTATGTTCGTCTCATTTGACATGACAGCCCATCTACAAAACAGTTGAAAAATCATCAACGTTGCCGGATCTCTGCATCGCTCTAAGGATGTTTATATTAGTGTATACGTATACCACCCGCCACAGCCTTATTTGTGTAGGTGCGTAAAGTCTGTGCTAAAAGTTTCGGATTAGGGGAGGTGGGAGATGCTATACGATGCGACAGTTGTTCCGGGCCGAGCATGGGTGAAACTTTTGTCGCCGATTGTCAGTTGTGAACGTCCTTAAGAAATTATAATTTTCAAGACTATGCATTATTATGCAAAATGATGATCAAGAGTGCGGCTCACTTGGCGCTGCAAATGCTTTGAAGTGTGCGGATTTGCTTTCAAAATATTTGGTGCGTCAAGTGAACCGCAGCCCAAATGTAAACCAACTTATAACCTAAAAGTTGAAACTATTTTCTTCTTAACCCCATTTTCCACTTGCAACATGGATTATGGGTGTTGACATTCAGAAATTTTTTTGATCGAACGTACATCGTTATCAAACATTCAGTACTTGGAATTTAATTAATTATTCACGTATTTTATTTCATTTCGTAAATGCATATTTACAAACCTTTAAATTCCGGATCGGTTTCCCAACATTTATCATATTTTTGCTGGTATTGCTTCTGTTTTTCTTTTGGCATTCTGCAATGAATTTGAACACGAAAGAATTACTAATGTTTTTGTTAGTTTTGTTATGCTTCACGGAAACAAAAAGAGCTTACTATGTAATTAAATCAAATCCGCTGATGAAAACTTCAACAAAGGGCACGCCGGCACGTGGCACGTGAAACTTAATTCGTTGGTCAAACACCGATGTCGAATGACGAATGAATATGGCGTCAACGATCAACGTTCAACCAACAAGGATGCAGCGCATGCGCAGTGAATATATCTGATGTTTCAGATATGTATAAACTGCAATCTTTTTGTAACCTGGGAATTGACCACTCGGTATCGTCCCCAAAATGCACGCCCCCAAAAATGCCCCTAGAAAAATTAGCCCCCAAAAAAACCCTTTTCCAACTTTGTTCCCCCTAGATCTAGGGGGGAAACCCCTAAGTTGGCAACGCTGTCTTCTGCGCCTTTTCTAAGCAGCTGATACACTGCGATGTTGCCATCATCTACTATTCGTCCAACTACACTAGTGTACCCTTATCTGTATATAGATTTCATTGTGTGGTCTGCCTGTACCCATCCCAAAGTTTACACTTCTCGTAAAAATGTAATCGACTGATAATATATCTAATAATCAATCAATTACTTCAGTATACCCCTACAAAGGTATATATGTATACGTACCCAGATAGAACATTGACGTATATTAAACATAAGAACGACATCGCAATATACGTTTGTAAGACGTTTTTAGTACGTATACTTGGTACGTCCTAGCCGGTAATACCGGAGTCGACACAGGGTGTTCGGCCGGTATCTCAAACTCTCGACAGTCGATAATATACCAGCACAGTCACCGTAACTCGTTGATCCTAAACTCCCAATTAATTAATAATATCATTTATTCTTAGAAAACTAGCCTTAGACACCGCCGCTCGATAACACAGTCATAATCAAACTCTATACCATTCGCCGAAATTATAATTCGAAACCCTACTTCCTTTCCCACGAGGCGACTATCTCGAGTCACCTCGGCGTGATCGAGATATAATAATCCCCTCCGCCAAATAAAACAAAGGCTCACACAAACCCGACCAATCAAAAATCGACTGCCCTTCTTTGTAATCTGCCTCTGCAAGGGAGAACGGGCAACGCTCTGAAAAAACTGAAGAGATCATACTCCGCACTCATCGAGTCCACATCTTAAAGACTCTGAAAAAGAATTCACGAACAGTCACAAGACTTAGACCAAAAATCCGATAAACTGTAAAACCCTTAACTCGAACGAGCAAGGTTCGTTATCAACTAACAGTTTGAATAAAGTCTACGTTGTAGGTTATTACCAAAAAATAACCGAGTGTGACAGTGTTATTCTCTCGTATAGAGAATCTACGCAACCTTAACCAATATCTCACAGATTCAAAGAAATCTGTACCATTAAATATTTAGTTGGTTCAGTTCCGGCTAATATTCGTATACTGTATATATATTCTACGTCTATTAAACGGTATATTTTATGTATTCAGGACGTCGAAAATACGTGAAATGCATTGTTCAGCAAACGTAGAATATACACATATTATACGGATACTAGACAAACATTTAGCTCGTCGACAGCGACTTCATATTAACGTATATTTGACATATTATAAATGTCTTAAATACAAGATGTATCAAAATACAACTCTTGGTCGTTGTTATCATCTGAAACTTTTTATTCGTTATTTCCATATTGCTTTGAGAAAGTACATGCTCTATAAACATTTATGAAAAAAAAACAAAGAAACAAAACGTTAGTTTTATGCTTAACAAAAATAAATTACTGATTCAAGTAACTAAACAAAATAAAAAACAGCAACATTTATAAACCAATATCACGCGAAATTTAACGCTATAATAAAAAATAAAAACAAAAATATTCTCACAATGTGACAACGTTAACTATACTGTTTCATGAGATCACTGAGATGGTTCGGTATTCGATAGTTTTGATTTCATACATTTTATGCGTGTGCGTTAGCCATTTCTTTTTTTTGTTTCGCTAATAAATTATTTTGGCGGCCCTGAGCTTGACGAAACCATTCTCGGACTCTGACTTCGAATATTTTCTCATCCATATCCTTGCAAGTCTGAGAGAGCGCCTCTAAAAAATTAAATTCATTTTATTCCATAGCACCTTCGTGTGTAAATAATGTTGAGCTCTTAAAATGATAATGTATACGTACTATATATCAGTTCATTACTTCCAATACTTTTAGTTTGTGTTTTCCTCGGCGACATTCCCAAGAGTAGCCTGTCGCGAGTTCATTGGCAAATATACGTACCAAACATCGCCGTATTGTGTCATTTGCATCGGAACCTCCAATTGTTTTGAAATATGTGATCTGCAGAAAAAAGAAAATTTAATAGAGAAAATCGAAATACAGTGTGCAGCTTATTTGTACATTGTATACCAGCAGATACTACATATATCCAAAGAAACTTTGTAATTTATAAATATCACACAATATGCTCACCAGTCGAGAAGAGATTTCTGGGTCCTTTTTGATATTTTCCTTCAATTCACACAATTGACCATACGTTGTTAGCGGAAACATGCTGTCGATATCAGTAGTTATTTCGATTTCAGCATCAGTAATCGCGCGTTCTACTCCCGAGCGCGTTTTAAGTTGAAGTAGCACCTCCATAACGCGACGAAGGTCCATCTTTATGGTATGTAGATTATTCTCTAGTTTCGCAAATCGTTCTAGAAATTATAAATGCATAAATATAACTATTAGTATTGTATAGTACTATTATCGTTACGTTATTTATATACCTGTAGAGATGACGACTGAGGTATTGCGCACAGCTGGACGTGGCTGATTATCAATCGGTTCAAGATTATCTATGGAAAATACATTTTTTGTTAGTACTATAAAATTATACAGAATATTCTCTTGAAGCTTGAGAATGTTTTGACCATAGGGCATTTATTCCCTACCATCGGTTGTACCAATATTATATTAAAGTCACACCTTCTGGATTTCGAGACACTCTATAATTATTATTGACTGCTGACTTATGGCGTTTTATTGGAGCAGTAGGTTTATCGCGTCAGAAAATTTCCGGGAATCGAAGAGTGGGAGAGCGACGTGCGACGAGTAAGTCGAGTTATGGCAATAGGGCTCGGGGCGAGTCGGTACACTTCGGCTTTTCCGAAACGCAAATTCCGAGTCCGGCGAAGAGTCGCGCGACCGGCATCTCTCTGCCTCTCTTCGAAATCGATCGTTGTGCTGCGCACACGCTATTAAGTGCTAAGAAAAGAATATTAAAGTGTAGATAAATAAAGAGCGATTTTCTTCTTTACTCATCTTAACCAATCCTTCCTCACAAGCCTGATCGTACCAAAAAGAAAAGGTTCATTACGTTTAGATATCTTTGTTGTATCTGATGAGCTGGACCTTTTTTCCATTTTATCGTTCCTGCTATCAATATGACTTTGGTCTTTTCGAGCTCTGACCCCATCTATAATGAAACGATCAATAATTAAAGTAATAAATCACATTACGAATCTAGACAATAGATGTTTACAATATAATTCAATAATAGATATATAGATATTTGATAAGATTTCTACGATTTGCAAATAAAGAACAAAAGGAAATATTTTTCATTATTCACGGTCACCTTATGAACTGACATAAAACGAAAGAAAATGTTTCATAATCTTGACTCATGAGTATGACTCTCATCATTTGAGTGTCCAACAGACGGTGCTTTTGGTAAAAATGGTTCATTATCAGAATCATCGTTTTCACAATCCTCGGACGATGAAACAATTCGCGAATTTTGAACTCCATTTTTCCTATCGCTATTCTCACAGCGTCCTGTATTAAATGCAACTGATTTGTATATATAAATATGACACATAAGAAAGTAGTATTGAGAAATCCACGAATTCATTTATTTAAGGCCGGCGAACCGAAATGCCGTAAACAATTGTACTGCGTATGCTAAATACCGATGAGCAGAATTGGAAAAAACTTATCCATAGTAAGTGCTCGCACCGTGCGATTTTTGTATGCATTCATCAGAAGACCCATCGTCGTCAGCTCCCTCGGAAGATGATTCAATTTTTTTTAGCTCGACTCTTCCTGTTTTTCTTCTCATCGACATCAGTATTGATATCGGAAGAATATTCCGCTTTCAATAACTTTTTTCTTGCTTTTTCATAGGTCGCTGAAATAAGAAAAATCGGTTATATAAGTTAATAATGCATGATTATGATAATCGTAATAACAGTTTATATATGAGACAACGAAATCTATAGAGTATTACATTATTTGTACATAGGAGAAACCGGGCCACGACAGACTACCTCAAACATTATTTGAAAAAATATGTATGTACCGTAAATGATTTACATTAGTCAATACAAGTGAAATTTCATTATCTGCCATTTTTAAAAATTCAACACTTTTTTACCATTTTTTTGGGGTGTTTTTTTTCTGCTTTTATTATCGTAAAATGGCGATGAATTTGCCCAAAATAGAAAAAACAACATGCAACAAATACTCAAAAATCACAAGAAATAAGTAATAGCGTAGGCGACAAACTGATCTAGAAGAGCACGTAGACAACACTGTTTGTCGAAGAGAGATATAATTTGACTAGTATTAGAAGCTACAAGTTACATCGGAGTTTCGTAAAATTTATGTTCATGCAGAAAATTACTATAAATTTCAATCAATTACCGAATTGTCCGAATGTTCTTGTTATTGTATAGATAGGCCATGCCTTATCCACCTCGATCCGATTCTTTATCGCTTTCTCCAATTGATTGATCGATTTGTACGTTGGAAAAAAACAGCTAGGTTTGGATTCGAACCATGACTCCGGGACGATGGCCAATCCATCATCGAACAAAACAACGACAAATTCATCTCCACCACCATTCGAAGTCATGATTAAAGCGTAACTAATGAAACAAAAAAGAAATATTTTTTGAATTACAAAAATAACAATGATGTATACAAAATCTGACTTCATTAGATATCAGTAGTGGATGTTATTAATATGATTGTATAAAAGATCTAAACAAGAGAGTAAAGGAGATATAATGAGAATAGTTATAATTTTGGCTTTCGCTATAAACGCAACGTGCAAGATATTATTAAGTAAATATAAATAGAAGAACTTGCGTTATTTTTTTTAATACCAAAAATCAAAAGTATACAATCTAGCTTTCACATAATTCACATAGTGTTTAGCAATGGCATTGCTACTTCATAGTTATCAGCATGTGAGAGGAAGACGCATTTGTATTGAACGTCCGTGACTGGCCAATTTTCCAAAGCACCCAACTTTCCGATTTTAAAACACCGTAATATAGCAGAAGAACAAGGTTTTTTTATATAATCTCTCTTTTTGAGAAAACTCTCTACCCACAATACACAAGCTGAGAGAAGAAGTCGCGAAATTGCGAATCGAAATTATGGATCCATTGACTAAACCACAACAGTTATCTGGTGACTTTCTTGATAACACAAAGTGCCTGAATTTTATCGACAAATATTGTGGCTCGGTGATCATAAGTATTAAAGGGCCGGCGTGATGCTAACGCCCCAATCGAATCTCTCCATTATCTTCTTTTTGTTGACGAGTGGAAATGCTCGATATTTCGGTGTATCGATTACTCAGTTGTTGTAACGGTTGATTTTGTTTCCGTATTAAACGCTTGACAAACTTCATGAAATTTTCGTACTTAAATGCACTGAACTTCTCCAAGGATCCACAACGACGAACGTCATCAGCTAAATGCGTTAAATTGTGTATATTATGCGAATATTTATCATTACTGATATGATTTTTGAGTACTATCGGCCCAGTGTATAGTAAAAACATTCGTTTTTCAGTTGCTTTCCACTGAGAGATGGTAGTTAATTCACGAGATATTCTTGAAAATTCCCTTGGTATTCGAGATTTCAGTTGTATTAGCTCATCAGATATACCTTTTATATTTTTGGGAGCTAAACGAGTACCGAGTTTTCCGTCTAACCATAACTGAATGAATTTTTTCATCGCCCCGATACACACAGCGTGCATCTAATCTATCGGAATTCCCGAGACTAGTCCAAAATTTGGAATTTCGACAAGATTAGAGTAACCCGTATGATGGCTAATATCTGATTGGTTTGCTACACTCTCATCAGTTCGCTTACGGCAAGTAATGCTTAGAAAAGCTATTCGTCCTTCCATACGTTCTCCGATAATTTCACACTTTGAACAGCTGTTGTAACCGGTATGATTTATTGTTGCCGTGATGAAAGACTTCGCGGGGTTGTCAGCAATTATAGTGTGCATGATGATTTTTACAGTACGCCCATTATAACAAAGATTATTGTTTATAAGATCTTTCATCTCCTCAACAAAAAATGTCAAATAGTCAACACAATTCGATGGTTTCATTTTCCCATAATAGCAGCCAATCAAAAAAACATGAGACCTGGGAAATATACTACCCCTGATAAGCCAAAATTGATTTGTTGCTGATTGGGTCAATGGCAATCCATCAATACCGATTTGCAGCTGTATACATTCGACGTCAAGATTCTCATCCAGAAAGTTTTCGATGTTTTTCCGAACGCTAAAATGACAGTATTGCCCTGGAGATACGTGATACAGCGTTGTTCGTCGGGGTGTTTCCAGCAAAACTTTTCTATTTTTCGGAACATTTTCGCCGATTCCATGGTCTCGGTGAATTGACAAGAGTGCTGTCAAAGCAGTATGTGAGATTTGAAATTTCAGTCCCCACACTGTCAAATCTTAGGAAAGATGATTTTGGCTCTTTGTGGAATAAAGGTGTGCCAGGTGCGTCTTCGTGCTCAGTGTCGCGTATACTTGCTCCGTTGTTTTCTTCAAAATTCCAAATTGTTTCAGTCTCGGCTTCTTCGCTTTCACTGACGACATTTAATATTTCTCGGTCTCCGAAAACGGATTCTTCATCTCCTTGGTTTTCTCGGGTTGCAAAATTGGGTTCATGATCTCCTTGGTTTTCTCGATTCGTTGAGACGCTTGCTGATTCATTAAGCTTATCTTCTAATGTAAGACGCGGCGTCGATATTGTCGCTCACACAATTCCGAGAGAGGCTTACGACTTTTTCTAATCGTAGAACGCCGCATCGCGTCACGGCGTTTCGAACTAGATACAAAGTTATCCATGAATCAAATTTAGGGAATACAGCAATAATTAATAAAACAAACAAAATGTATTGACACACTTAAAGTAGACACATTCACACAACCAAACGTTCACACAAGCCCATACGTTATATGCTAATCAAGTATGCCAATTGTGATAAATTTATGTAGTAAAATTATAAAGTAACGTCAAAATTTGCATAAGTTTTCGTTTGAATCAAATTTTCAAGTAGATACAAAAAAAGTAAAAACCCAGTAAACTAAATAAAATCCAAATGTTACAGAAAAAAATCGAAATTCGTATGGTGCGGGCTACATATTTCGAAAATTCAATTCATAAAGTACGTGCTATTATTCTCGACCAGGAAAAAATTATTGAAATAAATACCCCTGACTAACAATATGTATACGATAACGAATTTTGGGAAACTTTATATTTTTTCTCATTAAAAATTATGTGATGGATAGAATTTTTTAATTACACAATCTTATATTTTTTTTATTTTCGCGTTCCTCTTTTTTTTTAATTCAAGATTCAGTAAATTCTAAGTTAACCTTTTATAATTATCAAATGAATGAATGATCAAATATGCATTCAGAATGACCAGATAATTCCGGAGACTTTGTCTGATATTACTTTTTGAATAATCACCGACGTTAAAATGTTTAAAAGAATTTAATTTACCTTTCTGATTGTGGAAAAAGTCACGTCGGCGTCGATACGCCGTGTGATGCATTATCCGTAGAATATATTAGTTGTAAGTAACGAACTTCGATTCACAAGCTTATTGATGGTCGGCGTTGCCGAAAACAATGTCGAGCTAAAAATATATAATAATTCCATTGCAGAGGCAAGAAAAACATGGGTGTTAAAAGTATATTTTAATAATATCGACAAATCGATTGCTGCGTCGTCATTATATCTTACCTTATTTATTACACAACACAGATTTTACACTATTTATTTTCCGTATCAATAATATTCCCACATGTAAAACGAAGGCCGGTAATTTTTGTCTATAGCGGCATCACGTGTTTCAACGACGCATGGTGTCAACTCGTCTGAACTCGTCAAGTAAACAAGAGGCGCGCTGTTACCATAGAAACCACGCGTATACTAACATGTACTCTCTCTCAGAAAAATGTACGCATGTATATACACGACGCACGGGCGACAACACATTCTTACTTTAGTGAGAGGGTTCACATATATTCTAAGAATCCGCAAGTATTGTTATAATGTAATTATGTTATACGTCTATATGCGATTGACATACGTTTGTATGATACGCGCGTAAATGCATCAGTTATTGATATAAGTGGTCCTATCATCAACTATGGCAATAAGAACGATATTCCTCTACATTGTTACTTGCGTAAACATATACCTGGTTTTTTATACCTACATTAGATGGACTTATATCGATCAAAGAATGGTGACAATCGATATAGTTGAATCGACAAATATTATACTCGAGTATAATACCTCTAAATATATAGTTTCATGAATCAGTTTGAAGACAAATATATTATACGTATATGAACTGCGCGGAATTTCACAAAGATTTGATCATATCATTATATTGCAGATATACGTATATTAAACGCGCATCTCATATCTGTTTCAATCCATAAGTATAGCAATTGCTGCATTCACACGTTGTATACGTATTGTATACAAATTCAGATCAATAGAAAACTCATTGAATTTTTGATGTTTAATATACGTATTGAAACGACAGAACGTTTCAATAAATTTATTTGAGTGCGATGGCTCGACGATTATATAGTGTGTGAAGGTTTTTGGTGAGGGAAAGTAATTTCTCTTTGAGGCCTGTTTTTTGTATTGGTAACGAAGTCGTTTATTCTCTTAGTTGCTGAGATTCTGAATTTTCAATTGGAGCGACTTCGCCTTTATTTTCTATATAAATTTCAATGAAAGTAAAAATCCAATGTTTGGATATTATTGGTATTTAATTCTATTATTCGTGGGTCGGTATTCCCGCTCTGCTTGGCCGTCACTGTAGATCGTCGGTGTGCCGCCAAAACATTGATCACCGTCTCGATCGCCGTTTCCTCTCCTCTCTCGTCAGCTGGTCCGGCGACGTAAACACAGGTGATCGCTCCTCTCCCCGCCTGTCCGTTGACGATGCGTGTTGTTATGTTTAGGTTACAGGTCAGTGCTCTTAGGCAGGACCTTTACTGCTCGTTCAATGTATTTTGCGTCGAGCAACAATTCTTTTTCAGAATTCTTGTGTTAAATCGCCGTTTCGCTCTTATTCAGAGGTCAATGCCGCTTACCAGGTTTCGTCTCTTCTTCAGAGCACCCACCCGGGTAAGTGACCAGCTATTAACTGATGATTTATCGTGATTTTTCCGGCCTTTTATACTAATTAGGCTGCTCGCCTATAGGTCGAAGGATTTTCAGACGGACCAATCAGCTGTTTTGACATTGGTGCCGTGTGAATCTAAGTGCCGTGTGCACTGGCGACGTTCGCTCTTTCGATGGTGGGGGGATTTTGCTCGGGTGTATGAGACAATATCGTCTCAGTATATTATACGTTCATTAAATAGCTTCAGATCTAAGAATCGCAATCGTAAGATATTTAACAAATATTATATGTATATTAGATGTACAAAATTCCACCGAGATACGTAGAAAAAAAACACGTACAATATACGTATATAAATACGTTATATTGACAGCAATGCAGTTCGATTCATCTTTATCGTGAGGTACATGTTTCGTATACATATAATAAATGTATATAATTCGATGTCAAATGCTTACTGTATAATGTACGTAAATTATACGTATATGCAATTCTTTCACTATCATCACTTAAATAGACCTACAGTATACATTCAGTATATGTCTGATACAGGTATATCATAGACGTATACATATCATATACACATATACGTGTTATATATATATATATTAGACCTTCTTGTTCTATCTGGGTATATACCATAATATATAATGCGATACTCAAATAACTCATTTTACCTCATGTAAAATATGAGAAATTGGACTAACTTTTGCTCACTCCAGCACCTGGGTACTACCTTAATTTCGTGACGGAGCAGCGCACTCGCTCTCCCCACTCCGGCGCAACACGACAGTATCGCGAGGACCCTCTAGTTCACCCGTTGCCACACAGATGGACGCCGGCGTTCTCAGTTCTCACAAGTGGAAGGGCGCGAGAGTAAGGATAAGTAGGCGAAGAAAGTTTTTTCATAAGCATAAAAACGACTCATGAAGAACAATAATATATGTGATCGTCGTAATTTGTCGATTTAATTTTGTCAATATTTTTCAATAGAAATATCTGATTTCCAGCAAAAGTACAGTTCCGGAATAGTTACGAAAATGTTATATAACGGGCGCTACATAGGATGTAACATTTCCGTTGCAAACTCCGTGAATGAAGCGGAGTTCATTCACTCTCATACCAACACCAACATACATACAACTCATACCAAAAAGATGTAACGTATTCAGCTCATACACGTAACAAATTCATACCATAGCCGTAACACACTCGCTCCTCATTGATATAACTTTTACGGACCGAAACATGTAACGCTGATATATTATAATCTTCGTAACAGTGATAGAATGTTCTTTCGTGGTTATAGGTTATTTACGGTCTGATTATATATTTGTTACGATTATAGTAATGATATATGTTACGAATAAGTAATTATAATTAAATCTAAGCACGACAAATAAAATCTTCGGACAAGTTATGTTTTTTTAGGCTCCCTGCGCCATTATCCCGCCAACCAGATCCTCGCTCGAACATATTTTCATAAACCTTTGGTTTTGTTTACATTTAATAATACTTTTTGGTCGCTTTGGACTGTGATTAGGAACGAATTAAAAGAAGTTAAAAATAATATGTAAGTAATATTGCATTTTTTTAAACATATAGCATAAATATGAGATTCGGTATTGCCGGTTTCCTCAGTTTTTTTTTATTCGTGCGAATTTTTGGGTTCCTTGTCGGAACCATTCTTTTCCTTCGTCCTCAAAGATTTATCGGTGCATGCAAATGAACGTCTTACAGCTTCTAGAAAAGAAAGCAACAGAGTTTTTATCTCGTATTTAAATATGGTACAGGTTCGCAAAGAGTTTATATAAGCGAAAACATATACCTTTAATGGCGCCCATGATCACTGAATCGCCGATTTTGTAATTTCCGCGTTGGTCACCCCACGACGATTTTTTGGCCACTTCAGGGCTAAAAACTTTCTTTAGAATTCGTACTATAGATTCCTTCACACTGTTGCCTTTTATTTGAGCTAGATACAAAATTTTGATAGGAAATAATATTTCATTATTATATACGGATCGTGAGCCCCTTTGATAAAAGTTTATATATTGTTTTTAGTGTTATTTAATCGCAATCGCAAACATTTTATATTTTAGGAATAAATAATAACCGATGATACCCACCAATCGAGGTTGTATATCGCCCACCATTACATGACTTTCGAATACCTGTACTTGCTCACTTGTTTGTAAAGAAAATCTGGCTGCTAAATCTTCAGTACGAGTGTCATGTATCGGGAATTGGTTTATATTAACTACTCTTTCAATGCCATCTAATCGATTTTCTATGCAGCGCATAGAAAAGGCTAATTCTCCGATTTTTTTCGGCCATCTTCTCGGACAAATCTGTAAAACATATCAAGTATTAACGGTGTGCGTATTAGGATCAATAAGATAAAGACCATTAGAAATATATACCTGTCATGATAACGGCCAACCTTTCAATTTGCAAGCAAATTGTTTTATTATCTGAAAAAAGTGCATTATGGATATTTCTAGTACATATGCGTATGACACTACCCTTATATGCAATTCATTCATTTCATACCAACAAATAAATCTTTCATAGAAGCATCTAAAACGGAAAAAAACTAGTCTTACAATTAGTGAAACACAGATTTAAAAAATTTCAACAGAATTTCGTAAAGTATAAAAACAAAAAGAAATAACCTTCATTCAACATTAAAGTTGATTGCTTTCTTTTGAATTCATCAATGTTCACGTTTATGGGAACAATATTCATTACTTTTGGACAACTGCTTTTTTCAGTTGAAGCAGGTTCTCCATGCGTCTTGAAAGTATCCTTATGGTTGTTTTTTATTTTTTATTTTGGTGGACTTGGCACATCATCCGCACGTTCAGGATCATCGGATTCATCGGAAGCTGAATAATCATCTAAGATACATTTTCCTAACAATATCATTAGTTAATTACTATCGGTTTTCAAATGCAACACAAATCTATATACAACAGAATATATCATGTAAAAGCTGACTATTGTAATCTCCGAAGCTTCTAAGTCTACTATCGGAAGTTTGGGTAACAATTACTGTTTAGAAAAAAAAACTCTAATCAGTATTTTAAAAAAGTGTAGTATTTTAGCTATTATATCCAATAGAGCATTGAAAATAGATTTTTTTTCAAGCTGCGTTAACCAAAATACACAGTTTGTTTAAGTAGAAATATAAATTTATATGAAATACAAATTTCATGTAAAATAGATAATTGGACTAAAGACTCTGTGTTGTTATCTACAAAGTGCAGTATTAAAAACGGATTCGCTGTATCCAAGCTGCGCAGACCCTAATAAACAATTTGTACCAATATTGTACAAATTTGATGTCAAATATGATCAGACCAAGGACTCTTCGCTATAGTCTGTAAAGTACAGTGTTCAAAATAGATTTGTTCTCCTCAAGCTCGAAAGACCCATATACACAGTTTGTTTCACTGCGCTAACCGTTATTTATACAAATTTCATGTCAATCAGATAATCACATAACAAATAACTGTTACCGCAGTCAAACAAATTGTATATTTGGGTCTTTTGAGCTTAAGGAGAATAAATTTATGTTGAATACTGTGCTTTGCATACAATAGCGAAGTATCTTTGGTCTGATTATATTTGACATGAAATTTGTACAAGAACCGTTAATGCAGCCCTCAATACACAATTCGCTTGTCTGCGGTAACTGTCTTTGTAAAAATTTCATGCCAAATATAATCAAACTAAAGACTTATCGCAATTGTCTGCAAAGCGCAGTATTGAAAGATGTAAGAAACTACGTAAATTGTTGTACCTTTTTTTTTTAGCGGCGAAGAGATTTGATTTCTGTCCATGGGTTTCTTTGAAACTTTTTTCTTTAATTATGTCCAAGCAATTTCTTTTTTGTTTAATCTTGATGAGTTGTCTGAGAATTTATCTGCACTCGACATGCCATCAGCTTTATTTCTTGCACATGTTAGATCATCTATTTAATGGAAGAGAAAAAACGCTAAGAAGTCATTAATGAAAAAACGGAAGAATAGTTTAACAACGTGAGCTTACCGTAAAACCCCAAATAGTTAACATTGTGTAATTGCCATTTTTTATCGTCCGTCGTTTTCCGGTCTGGAGTCGTTCTTTTTACAATTAGAGGTTCAACATTTTTTGTATTGGGCCTCCAACACTGTTTATAGTCTTGAGGTAGCCAACATGTTGGCACTTCGGATGCAGATTCGCTTCCTTCTTCCGAATCATCGTTCACGAAACTGACGACAGCATACAGTTTAGTCATCGTGCTCGGTTGAATATCAAGAATCTTCAAAAAATGCGGCATTTATATTAAAAACAGATTACGAATGTTACGAGCTGGTTATAATTTATAGCAACGGTTTATGACAAGGTTGACGATTACAAATGAGAATTTAGTGTATTAATAATCACTATGCGAAAGAGCAAACTTATTAATTGTTTATAAACATATGTTACATACCGAGTTATATCGAACACGTGCTTCTATCACCGTAGAGTCGCATGAACTACCGGCATCCCGCCACTTTTGATACGTTAAATAGTCAGATGCTTCGTCGCATGTAGCAGCATGTAGTACATATTATATATCTATGCACATAACGATGTTTCAATGTATAACCACGCGGGAACTTTAAAATAATGATATTGAATTTTCCTAACATTATCGAAAATCCCTGGAACTTTTTCTTTCGCGACAATCACCAATCACCGACCTATCCATTTTATTACAAATAAAGAGACCAAATTCAACTTACCTGCAAAAATCTACTCCTTGTACTTGCACTAGCTTACATATGTTTTACCAACGAATTCTGACGACTATAGAAGGAATATGCCTAACCTCAATTTGAAGCAAAGTTTTCTCCGCCAGAATCTGCCACTTGGTGTCGCGGCGGTCGATTGTGACGTCACGCCGATACTGTCTACACCCCCGTGGGAGGTGTCACGAGAACGTAAACGCCCTGTCGTCTCTAAATTCTCGAGTTCTCGACTCTAAAGACGGCGTTCCACGGTCCGCGATATCGCGGATGTACGCGGACCAGGCCACATCAACGCACCGTGGAAAGGGTCTCGTATGTGCTAGCACGGACGCGTCCGTCGCGGTGCGCCCGATCCATCGCGAGTCGGTAAGTTTAAAAGTGCGGTGCGAGCCCGTGCGGCGCGACCCGAGTTCATCCGTGTAAACACGGACGAGCGTGCCGAAACTTGTCACTCCGCTGAGAGCTGTGCACGCGTATATTAGACGAGTTTTCTTCTTGATGAGAAATGGAGCGGCAAAATGAATGCGGCAACCTTTGAATTTGTAACTTTGTATCAAAGTGAGGCAATTTTATGGGGTTCTGCGGCGCCCGAACACAAGAACAAGAACGTCGCGTTCGATGCATGGAACCGCATTAAAAGTAAATTAAAAGATGGTGCTATTTCAATCAAGGACATTAAAAAAAAGAGACAATTTAATGTCGACATACAGAAGACAACGAACAAAAGTTAAAGAATCCATGGGAACTGGAAGTGGAGCTGACGAAGCCTGAGTGGCCGTTTTATGACATAATCTAGTCTACTTTTTTGGATGGTATTTATAAGCAAAAAAAACAAAGAATTCTGCGGTAAGTAGATCATCATTTATCACAACTAAACTTTATTAGTGATCTATTTGTTAACATTACGGGACCATCTAGAACCAATGTTCGAACAATATTCGATTAGTTGAATAATTCCAAACCTTCAAAACATCGATATTTATTTTGTATGAAGTGACGTTATGACTTCATCGGCAGTGCCTAATTCCCAGCCCGGGATATTCAAAAGTGGCGTTTACAATGTTGAAAAGCAATGGTTTTCTGCTTTTTTTGCTAAAACATCGGTTTCAGTTAAAGTTACATTACACATTATTCGAGCAATATTCGAATAATGGAACACATTATTCGACCAATGCCAAAGCGTAGTTATTTTGCTACAAAAACGTAAGGAAGTGGTTCCTGCCTGAAGGGCAAACTAGTTGATGCTGGAAAATCCAGTACCTTCGTAATAATTTTTTCATACAACTTTGTGTTTCTGTATACACCGCCATCACTTATTCTATCTTGACATCCACAATCCACAGATGTGAAGTTGTAGTCAGCATCAACCAAAGCTAATAGTACAATACTAAAAGTGCCATGGTAATTCATACATTCAGAACCACTGTGAATAGGACTTTGTATTAGGACATGTTTTCCATCGATCGCTCCAAGGCCATGAGGAAAGTTACAAGTGCTGTTGAAATCATCTTCAATTTTTAACCATTCTACTGCCATCCTAGATAACTGAAACGAAAAAAGGCAAATCATTTGTGACTCTTTTGTTTTTGTTTTTAGGATTCAGTGGAAACAGAGAAGATCGAGCAAGACGAACATGAACATAATGAAAGTCAAGCAACAACGGATCAAACATTCAAAACTCCAAAAATGTTAAGAAACAGTAAAGCCAAAAGACGTAAGTTCAATGACTGCGATGAAATGAAGAAATGCAGCGATGAAGCTTATAATTTGTTGCAACAAATCTTTCAGAAGTCCGAATCAGACACATGTTTACTGTATTGTGATTTATTATGTAACAAATTAAGAGCTTTACAGGAAAGCACAAGAGGTATTGCAATGATGGAAATTGACAGAATGATGTATAGTTTAAAACAACAATATAATAACGCAAGAAGTTCCCACAGTTACACAGTTCAACCACCACAATTACCATTCCAAGTATCATCAAGCTACTCTCACTCATTTAACTCTCAACCGTTTCCACTCCATAATATCTCTCTGCCATCCCCTCGTTACTTTCACTCATCCGATTTAGAACCATCTCCACATAATCTGCCAGTGCTATTCTCAAACTATGCTCTGTTGTCATCTAACTCGCAATCGTCCCCGCAGCATCAAGGCTCACTGCTATCTCCAGGTTGCTCTCATTCGTCAAACACGCAACCGACCGCACAACATCAAGGCCCACTGCCAT
The DNA here is from genome assembly GCA_964007305.1 of Netelia melanura. NCBI lineage: Eukaryota > Metazoa > Arthropoda > Insecta > Hymenoptera > Ichneumonidae > Netelia > Netelia melanura. The sequence goes on from OZ023255.1 coordinate 22,776,872, forward strand.
CTCCAGGTTACTCTGATTCATCGCCCTCACAACCGTCCTCACAACATCAAGTCTCGATAGCATCTCCAAGCAACGCTCACTCATCCAACTCACAACTATCCCAACAGCAAGGTGTACTGTTGATGCAACTTTACGAAAATATTGTTTTAAATTAGGTTTTTGTTATGAGTACTAAATTACAAATGATATTTGTCTGTATTCACGTAGTTTTAATTATTTGAAAATAAATAAATGATTCTAATTTGACTTACTTTTATTTCTTCTATTAACTCTTCTATCAAAGCTTCGCAAACGTCATCAACGCATCTTGAAATGGTTGGTACTGAAAGTTTAAAAAGATAACTAAGGGTCATGAAGATATCTCTTATATCTAAAATTCTCGATGCTATTGCCAACCGTTCTTGAGCAGGAATACTATTTCGCATGTTGGTGTCAGTCCTTGAGATAATTGGACCAATTTTATTTAGCAGGTAGTCAAAGTCTCTTGCAGATATTCTACAAAAATTGATAAACGTGTTGCTCGGTTCTTTTATTAAATCAGAGAGCAAATCAGTTCCGTTATATCTGAAAATAATAGGTACTTACTTATTAGTAGGTAGGTAGTTCAATATCAAACCATTTAATTTAAAATATATATTGTAACGTTGTACAATATCACCCCTGCACCTGGCTCGTCCCAAACGCAGCCGTCCCCATGGACGGGCCAACAAACAGGCAACTGATAAAATATTATTTTATTTTCCCCTCCTTTTTCCCTAAATTATTGTAAGGCCCGTGCAACACTCCGAGAAGGGGACCGATCCGCCAGGCCTGAAGAAATCACCACTGCATCGCATCATCATCATGCCTGTTCAGACCACATCGTCACACTCGCACACACACACTCCATGCAATCATCTATGAAGGAAATTCATCAGTCTGTCCCCGCACCACAGCCATCCATCGGCTGAGCGGCGACGAAGAAGCAAAGATGGCAGCAACGCACGGCGATAACCGTACCTACCTATTACCCGCAATTATTAAATCCCGTCCAAAATTATTCCTAATATACTGACCGACCTACTTACCTGCCTGTCCTGATAGATCATGCCGCGATGATCAAAGCTCGATTATATGCCTGACCCTTCCCCTACCAACCCGTGACACTACAGCCCAATGATCGAGCCCGCTGATCAGCGAAGGACGAAGAAGCGGCACTTTGCGACGAACCGCCGGATAGGCACCATTAGCGAAAGAAATTTGACAGCATTAGCGAGAGGTAAGTTTTGCGCACAGGAGTAGTAAGAGAGAGTGAAAGTGTGCAAGGAGAGAGGACAAGGAGAGGATAGGACACGAAGAGAAAAGGAGAGGCAAGACGAGGAAGGACCTTGCAAGGAACGTAAGTGTTTGCACGGGTCAATATTATCGGCATATTTCTCCGAAAATTTTTCTTTATCCCCCTTTTTCAACTGAATTGTATAGAGCATCCCCCCCTCTTATTGCGTGCGTCTACCCCTTGTCTTTTGGGCCAGAGTTTTTGTTTATTAAAAAGTCGTGTGGGACGGCTGTAGGAATTATAGAATTTAAACGCGTGAATATTGTAATTGCCCGAGTAACGATCATCCCTCCCCGCCTGATCCCCCCCCCCCCCCCCCCGTCCACCTTTACCTATTATTACCCATATCGACGTCGAGAACATTCGATCGCGCGAGTCGCGCGATCGAGATACATACGACCGACCTTCCTCGACGCAGCCGACTCCCAAACCAAAACATCTCCCCTGCTTCCCCCCCCCCTTTCCTGGCGGCTGACCGTGCTGACGGTAACATTAAATTTAAGATCCGTCCGAATAAGGAAAGTGTAATAACCGAAGTACAGCCAGTGGTAATAAATAAGAGGCCATCGCGTCGGCTAACCTGTCCCTGAGATACAGCTTCCTGCTTGACCCCTCCCCTTTCCTACACGTTAGCCCGACAAACACCCTTACCTATAAACGCATTGTTAGTTTTATTTTTGTTAATTTTTTTTGTTTAAAAATTAACTGACGCCCATAATGAATTAGTTTTTTTTGGTTATTAAGTATTAAATACCCCGGAGATCGTCCGCCGTTAAAGATGTGGAGAGGATAAAGTCTACTGATACATTTTCCTGTTTTTTTATCATTTCACATCAGCGAAATTCCCCTAGCCCCCTCCCAACGGCGTGACAATATATATAGAAACGGCAAAACGGTTCACTATGTTTTTTTTTGGTGTGGGTGGTTCGACGTTTACATGGTGTGTGAGTTGGTTTGATGAGGTAATTAATTGTTTATTCAATTGGTGATAAAGATTACTCGGCTACTTAGCCTGTATTATGGTAATTGTACAAAGATATGCTTACAACTGAATATTTACAATTATCCCTTCGAATTGCAATTTTTATTTAGTGGAAGGAGAAATTTTTAATGAGTAATAATTGTAGGTAGAAATTAATTGTCTCGACGCCTTTGCCGCCGATCGTCTTGAGCTGTGCGGCGAAGGAATCCGCAGTGGAGGGGGGGGGGGGGGGGTTGACGACTCCAATCGATTCGCCAATCCTCCTGCGAGTCGTTTCTTGACCGTCGCGTTCGTCGCACCTCATGCGTTCTCTCGTGTGTGCCGGTGCTTCCTCCCTCCCCTCGTCTCAATCTGCCAGCCGTGGTGGATATCGTTAGATGATTCTCCTCCTTCCCCGTCACCGGTGTCCCTAAACAATAATATTTGTGGTGCTTCGCGGGTCAACGGCCGCGCGAATGTGACAGACCTCTTCGGTTGCTGTCGATCGTTTCTGCGATGAGATTGAAACTCTTTCGCAGAGTATTTAATCTCGATGCAGCAAAATGATTTCTCCAGAGTTATGGTCCTCACCAGAGCTGACTCTTTTGCAGAGTTGTTGCCGGATAAGTGACCAGTGATTAACTGCCGATTTTCATGATTTTTCTCGTCCTTTTATACCGTCGTTTTCCCACATTGCCGGTGTTTACCTTCGCTCAGCTGTTCGTGCATCGTAGCCACCTTGGCTCGTCTTGGTCTTCCACACCTCGTGTAGGGGGGTGGGCGCGGGGGGGACTTACGCTTCGTTCCTTGAGACGATATCGTCTCAATATATATATATATATATTTTAATTAAATGTATTCGCTCCGTGCGTGAGCCGTGTGGTAACGCCAGCGATCGGGGTGGCAAGAAATGAAACTGTACAGTAGCATTTGTACTCTGGTCGAGTTCGTATTAAAATAAAAATTTGTTAAAAACATGCCTCCCAAAAAGAGAAAATGTTTCCTAAGGTTTTCCTAAGTGTCGTAGATTGTAAAAATACGACCTCGAATTCTGCATTCGAATTTTATTTTTTTCCGACATCGAATACTCTTTTTCCACATAAAGCATTGAGACGTCAGAACTGGTTAACTGCAGTACGACGTCAAGAGTAAGTACATATTTATCAATTTTATAAATCATTTTACAAATAATATTCCAGCAAAAAGTAGTCTCTATATGATGAAGTGTTAAATATAGAATGTTGGTTTTAGACCAGATGGCTCACCTTGGAATCCAAGTAGAGAAAACCGTATTTGTAGTTGTCACTTTATCGGGAACAAAAAATTAGAAAACCCCCTGAGTTCCAGCTATAACCCTATTATTTTTCCTACAATTTACAAAAAGTCAACAACTTTTTCAGCTGCTGCGATAGAAAGGTGCGGATAGTTTTCTTTCACGTTCCATACAATATCTTACGTGTAAATACATAACCTTGCAATCTCAAAAGAAAACATAATGTCGATAATTTTTTTCAATGTGGATTCCAACGTCGATTGAAGAGGATTCAGAATCAATCAGTAAAGGATAATCCTACCGATCCGAAGGTTCAGAAATTAGATCGATTGACAAATAACTTCTGTGAAATCAACATTCAAGAAGAATTATCCGACCACGTGCCAGTAAAATGTGATGCAAAAACTCAGGTCGACTTTTTAGAGGCGGATGACAGTGTACAGTGCCGAGTATTTATTTGCAATATGTGCACTGATGGAACTTCCAGCAGTGCTCAAACGCAATTTTACTCTCCACCAATTGTCAACAAAAAAGTAATATTAGAAACACAAATACTTTTTGAAAAAATTGGTGCTGATTCCCAAAATCGACAAAATTCATCCCAAGCAACGGAAAAAAGAAAAAAAGTGACTCAAAATGAAAAAAAAAAATGCACGACTGGATTCCACGGATACTCTGATGTGAAGGATAGACAGCAGTTAACTGATCTTGCTGGTGTTACGATAGAGTCGTTTCAACTATTGTTAAACAATTTGCGAGGGATGAAAGTATCAAATTCGATGCTAGGTTGAAACTCACTAGAGAAGACCAATTACTCTTATTTCTGGTAAAAATGAAATGTGGCTTGACGTTTTCTGCAATGAGTGCTCTGTTTGGAGTACATAGGACAACGATATCCAAGATTTTTTATCATACACTAACGTATTTAGCAGCGGCATGTCAAAATTTTGTAATGTGGCCTACGAGAGAAGCTGTCGAAGCAACTATGCCCAAAGTTTTTAAGGAATCGTACAGTAAATGCCGAGCAATAATCGACTGCACAGAATTCCAAGTGGAGCAGCCTGCTACACTTGAGCGTAGAGTCCATTTCTTTTCTCATTACAAACACGGGTTTTGATTAAAAATATTGGTAGCATGTACACCATCTGGAATGATTTCCTTTGTATCGAAATGTCTTGGCGGGCGAGCATCAGATCCTCAAATAACAAATTGCTCTGGATTTTTGGACCTGCTAGAACCTGGCGATCTCATACGGCCAGATAAAGGATTTCCACACATACAAACAAAATTGGACGAAAATGGAAGAGGTGTTTTGATAGTAATGCCGCTGTTTCGTGTGTAGTTTGTCGCTGGTTCACTTTGAGAAAGTAGTTAAATTTGTTACTCTTTTATTATTGAAAATACAAAGAAAATACAGGGTAATGGTTCCTGGTTGGCGCTCGCTCATCGACTGACTGCCTCGCAGCGAGAGGCTCAAGAGGGGGAAATCCGATGCTGCTGCCCGATGCTTCGCGAAGATTCCCGAACGGCGTCGCATCGCTTGTTGCTAGGCAGGGCCCCTCGCTGATGCACGACTCCATATTATTGCGTTTCGGAGACTTTTAGCGCGTCATGCTCAACAGCCGCCGTTTTTACATAATGGTACATTTAGTGAAGAAGAGGTAGATAAAAGTTATGAAGTTGCAAAAGTGAGAATACATATAGAAAGAATAATGCAACGAATAAGAACTTTTAAGATTGTTGACAAGTTTACTACAGAAATGCTTCCTTTCTGTTATGACATTGTATTTATGTATTGCGTCTTGGTAAATTTACAACCACCCATAATGAAGGAGACTGATATAAGTGAAAAATAACAATTTATTCCATAAAGATTGTTTTTTCTTTAATCAACGATGTTCTCAACATTTTTATATATTTTTATCTTATAATGTAACGAACATTAACAGTTTATAAAAATCCTTAATGCGTACGTTTTTGGCAGTTATTTGAGGCTATACTTTAAATATAATAACAGTAATATTTCGGTATAAACGTTATCACATCACGACGACAGACGATAAATTTGAACGAATAGAATATAAAGCTATGAATAAAATTGAGATCAATGGTAGATCTATATCTTACTATAAATTGCATTATCACGTGTTTTCTTTCTCCTCATTGTCCTTGAGTCGTTTCAAATAAAAATTGAAATACAAATATTTCAATTTAGGGATTACATTTTCCAAAAAAAACTCATTCCTGATGACAGTAACCAAACTGGACCCTTTTAGTGACCAACCATGCAAGTCACATTCCGTTAGGCCTGTGACGTACATCTGTATTTGTCATTGGGTGTAGTACTGGTGACTCTCTTTCAGGCACGCGTTTCCATTATACATATGTAAGTATGGAACGTTAAATGTTTTTGTACTCTCTTCAAATACTGCTTTCGAGGAACAGGAGTAGGGGCATTTTATTTCAAGTACTTTGGTAATTTGGAAATCTTCGAGGACTAATCCGTCAACACTACAACAAAGCCACGGTTGCAGGGGCATAACAAAAATACCAATCATTATTACCTGGACATTGTACGCTGTAGAATAGTCACCAATAGCTTTTTTCATTCTTTTTTTCCATATTCTAATGATTTTACACGTTTATCTTTTAAACCCGTATGCAAAAAATTATCAACTAAGGTAGAGCAGTCTTTCCTTGAGAGAGTCTTTATTGCGGGAGCTTTATTTGAAGCACTGATACGTAGACGCCTAGCTACGAACCATTCATTACACTCACTTTGGTTTATCGTACGTACACATAGTTTGACTATGTCATCGTCACTCAGTACGATGTTCTTATCATAAAAGTTACGTACTGATTCTTCGCAAATGTCAATTTCCAACGAATAAATAATATCATTGTGAGAGAAATTAATCAAATTTTGAGCAGAAACATCACAATTCATTATATGAATTTTCAACAGGGCGAAATCAATTAAATCATCGACGAATCTACGGACTGTGGTTGTGAGATGTGACTCTGCCTGATGCTTCAAGATAGGTCTCAATGGGCAATTTATATTAGCAGCATCTGAGTATTGCAGTTCATAAGAAACAATTTTGGCTTTTTGAAAACCACGCGTAGATGTATATGCATCACCTACAATGATCGGCTTAGCATAAAGTTCCTTGCCAAGTTGAGAATCTGAAGGTTTACCCCATTCCGCTTCGTATGAAGTTTTAGTTGAACTTGTATCGTTATTTATATATGTTATCAAGCTTGCTATGTGTTTGCATCGTTGTCCGGCTTTCGAGAGAAAAGTACACGATGAATAGTTTACGTGTCGATTAACATCAATCTGAAAAAAAAAATTAACTCGATTTTAATTAGGAATAAAGAAATAATTGGGTTATGTTTATCATATAACCTACAAACTGGCAATTTTTCGTCATTTTTCTAGTATATTCTCTACCGGATAATTTTAATAAATGATACCATACGTTCATCAAGAATAATACCAGAGATGAGTAGGGAGATCAGCAACGCTCGACAAAAGTTGAAACCTGTAGAATTTGTTCTGCGACATCTAGGTGGCCAAGGCGCCAACTATTTCGTACCCTCGTTAAGTTGGCCGCAAGCTACCGTAGTCATATATATGGCGAAGGCATCATATATATATATATATATAATTTGGCGCTCCGTATACGCAGGTCGGATGTTTCCGGGAATGAGACAGACGTGCAACGATGACATATGTCAATATTTCTAGGCTTGTACGCGTTGCTCGAATGTTCTCAGATCCGAGCGAGCGGAATATTTGAAGGTCCGCATGTACAACTTGTGTAAAGCCGCCGATGCCTTTTTTTATTCTTTCAGTTATCAAATATGTATAGACGAATTAGACATTTTTTAAACAAAATTAAATAATGTGAAAGAAATATAATTTATCACCGTCGATCTACCTCCATGAAGCAAGGTCTTCAATGTTTCTTGTTATAGCAGTATATTATTTTGCGGGAATGAAAGAGACTTGGACTGGCAGCGCGAGAACGCCACGGCTTTTTCTCTTTTTTTCGTATTATGTACCTGGCTTGATTATTTTTACATATTTCAATTGCAGTCAAAAAGTACGAAGATGGGTACATTACTTTTTGAATTTCTATGAATCTGAAAATGCAATTTCAAAATATTTATGGAAACACGTAATTATTGATTGTTTAGCCGTGTTCACCAATCATGCGTAATTGTATTCGATATTTCGTTGTGAATAGCCTAATCAACTTTAAACATTTTTGAATGATTATTACTAAAGCGTTTGGTGAACACGTGTTCAGGGGGCACTGCGCGAAGGCAATCAATATCACCCCCCATTGAAAGCTCGCAGCTCATCGAGCCTCGGTCAAATGCCGGAAACGACTTCAAGTATACATTAACTTAAGAAGCTCGCAGCTCATCGAGCCTCGGTCAAATGCCGGAAACGACTTCAAGTATACATTAACTTAAGAAGCTCGCAGCTCATCGAGCCTCGGTCAAATGCCGGAAACGACTTCAAGTATGCATTATCTTACGCGGACAGGAAGATTTATTTATTGAGAAGCTCATAGAGCGCCAGATCAATTTACAGGCCTTGAATTATTGTTAACCTTCGGTTCGGCTTGTGTAATTTAGTACGAGCGGCACTGGATACCCGCGCTTGACGATTATTTATTTTTGTTTGAGAGAATACCTTTACTTTAACCATAAAGCGTAGAAGTTCTACTCTATGTTGAAAGCATTCGTGACGCTCATCAAACCAGTCAGGATATAAATGATTGGTATTGCCGATAATCTCGTCTATAAGATTGGCCGACATTCCTTCTGAAGCCCAGTATCTTTTCAATATATTATGAAGACATTCGAGTTGTACTCTCACGATACTTTCGAACTTTTTAGTGGGTCGGCTCAAAAACAACACCGAAGGAGCACCGTCATCAGTGTGTTCGTACTCACGAAGTTCTGTGTAGAACTCATTCGACGAAGTTTCATCAATTGGTGACTTTGTGATTTCTGAACGGCACAAATCGCAAGGAAACTTGTGTATGCAACGATGAGCTATGTATCCGGCAAAGTAATTTATCGCGCAAAGTTCATAGCTCGGTATATTTGCCGTCTCGGTATGTTTCATGTTTTCAGGCCCTTTAACGAGTTCCGCGCTCAGAGCCTCCATGGCATTTTCGACTTCGAGTGCTTCCTCATCGATATCGTTTTCAATGCAATCAACATGGGTGCTATCCGACGAATCGAAAGCCCGAGCGACGATTGTATTTGGCTGTATCAATGCCATGCTTTCTAGGCACTGAACATTTCCTCTATTACTCGTACCGATATACCCAGTGGAAAGAATGTGTCTCAAGGACAAGCGGACCATTCTTGCCGTTGGATTTGGATTATGTCCACCTCGTTGGCGAAATTTTGAAAAAAGGTGTTCAACAGAATCTTGGTTGCAAAGTCCGGCTGCTAGTTCGAATCCAGGGTACTTGTTTATTATAGTTCGATATGTTAGAAGAATAGACCGGGCTGTTAGTGGAAGTCCTCGTAAACAAGGCACTTTTTTCATGGTCGTTGAATTAGAAACATCATCGGTGGACCTGTTTTTTTTCGGATCAGCAATAGTCCATTGAGTTGACCATTCAATAAATTTTTCAATCGTTTCCTCAATTTTGGGATTCCTATAAGAAAGTGGCCTTTTATTTGGGTTTCGGCATAAAAGCTTATAGGCATTGCACGCATCAATTACTGCGTTCATGCGCAGAGCAAATGATGCGGTAGCTTGCCACGTTGTACTGACGAGTCCATGCGGATCGTTTCCTGCGGTCGTAATCGCAGCTGCAAATCGGCGACTCAACATTTGAAATGCTCTCTTTACATTCATTGCCTGAAATGAGGATGGAAACAAATGTGCCTCCGTGATGTGAGAGAGTAAACGTGAGGTCGTACTGCACGTATCATATCGCCATGTATTGACGAAGTCTTCGTAAGCTGCGATTACCTGACCATCACAGTACAGTAACTTGTGTGATCGCAGCGTACTTAAAAGACGTTTGATCAAATGTGGAAAATCAAACGAAGCTATATAATTCTGTCCTCCGCTAATAAAACAAGGGTTCTCAGTAGATACTCGCAAACAAGAATTAAAAAGCTTTTGGTTTACGGGACCCTGGTCGCACGTCAAAAGGACGACTTCAGCCCCACAATCATGCAGTCTGGCCAGGCATTCATCAATTAAAAGATGAATTTGTTCGCCAGTCACACCATTCCCCGGAAGGAAATATGCAAGTTGTTGTCGCCATGGTTGGCTTGCGTTTAAGCTATCGAGGCAAAACAATAAGGCGTTACGCGCCCGATCGTCCTTTCGACCGAGTGCACCGAGATCGACAAGACCTTCGATACAATCAAACTTTTCGGAATATTCTTCGAATTGTTTGATTGCCATTTCGTCCCATTTCAGAGCGCAAACTCGATTTTCTGGGGATAGATCATTCATTTTTTCTTTCAGCTTCTGAAATATAAAATTGCAAAAGCCGGGTCTTACATCGACTTCAGCGATCCAAGTACGCACAGTACTTTCCGCTGGAAACATGCATCCTGCGCTTCTCAATCGTGTATACGCCGAAGCCGAGTAGTAATACAGCTGCTTTGAAAGATCTTTTTCCTCCTTGGTGTATGGAGCATTTCTGCGATGTAATTGCAACTTTATAAGCGTTTTCGCTGTCGGTGTCAAATCCTTCTGCTGATCTAGAAAATTGTTGACGGACAGCTTTTTTTGTCTTTTTGTAAGACGAGGATTCTTCGTTGTAACGCGCTTTAACTTTTGACGCAATTTTCTTATTATATTAATGCGAGATGCATTTTCCCTTTTTAAAATTCGGTTCTGTTTGCGCAAATTTACAATTTCTTTATGGACCTCAACGATATCCGAAAATTGCAATTCAATTTTTGACGGTTCAAGGACAGCCTGATTAGTGACTGTTGGCGGTTCTATTCTAATCCATGTGCAATCGTCGTCGTCTGAATCGGCAAAGCATAACATTCTCTTCTTATATTTACGAACATGCTCCGCCATTCCATCAGTGCTATGTATATTATTAGGAACTGATAGAACGTAGTGATCTGGATCCGATCTAGATTCGCTTCCATATTGTTTTTCCACCGAGGTGGTGGTTGTCGATGTAACAGATTCGCGCGAAAACAACGATATGCTTCCCGTGGAATGCGGGGAGTGACGTATTTTTGTCGATACAACTGGCATCGATTCGCCGATATTGACATTATGAATTGACGATACAGATTGAACAACATTTAGCGGAAATTCCATAGAAACAATGTCACTAACCTTAACACATTCTTCAGAAAGACAAAGCTCACCGTTTGTGTTCCCGTCGTTCGAGACTGTACACGATTCTACCTTTGAACCATCCGGTACTGCCACAAAAGGTCGAGGGATCGCATTTCGCAAAAGATCGCCGGTACTATCACTTTTAAAGTCTGTAGGGCTGAAATGATCGGCGCACAGCCCTCTGTTCCGCAGAGTCCTTTCTGATAAAATCGACAAGTGTTGATTCCCTGCGGTAATATGACAATATTGAGGGTAATCAAAAAGTTACGTTTTTGATTCGAACAAGTTACGGTAATTATTTAGTATGCTTTTTTGAACTCAATTTATGATCTTCTGCATACATTAAATAAATATAAGTGAATTTTTATTTAAAAAAAAACTTTTTTTATAGTAGAATAACTGGCAAGATGATTGGCTAACCAAAATTTCATTCTTCGTTGAAATCTTTCGTTTAATTCGTGTGTAATAAAAAAATTAATTTTGCTGTTAATCTGCATTAATGTCGCGTATTGTTAAGTGGACCCTTTCTTGATTTTGTTTATTTTTCGAAACATGGCGGTTTAGAAAAAAAAATAATTACTTTCACATAAAATATTGTCATTCAAGATGCCTGAAGAAATATTCATTTTCAAACAAAAACGGGTACGTTCAATGGTAGCTATTACAATTTGAACAAATTTCACGTACAAATTTTACATATCCAACTGTTTATGCTCGAGTTGTCGTCTCCATCAATTAAAAAAAGGCGGTTTCGAGAAAAACGTGATTCACGTTGTAACTATTTTATTTCTACATTTACTCGAATCTAATGAAATATACTCGTATATCGTAATAACATATCTTTAAATAAGCTAAAACAAATTATAATAATTTTTTAAACAAAATTTGGTTCCGCCATTTTCAGGCACCTTTTTGGTAACCATATGCAAACATTTTGTAAAATATTTCGCCCTCTTCAGTTAATTACAAAATGCATGAAACAAGCTTATATGAAAAAAAAAGCTTCAATTTATAAATGAAAATCAAGTATTCAAGTATTTTTCTTTTCTATGCATCAAAGTTTAATAAAATAATACGTTTATTATATTTTAAAAAATTATAGAAAGAATGTTTTTGCACCTCCAAATGCATTAAATAATCCAATTAAGATATTTAGCTATTAAATCATAACTACGAGTATATATCAAAAAAAGTATAATGGAACGAATATCAATTTTTTCGATCGAGGGTGGTGTGGAAATTAGCGCTAGACATTGAACTACCGCTCGCTAGTAGGCAAATGACAATCGGTCACTATGCAAACAAAATAATAAGTCACCGAGATAAATGTTAAAAGATCAATGAGCAGAGATGTCTCTGGAAGAAGAAATGGAGAATCTGCAAGTGACGATGGAAGAGGTAGGAGAAACGTAAGTATGAAATAAGTTTTGTTGATTAATTTTTAATTATATTAATATTGATTTATTTAATTATGTAACGATCTTTGCTAAAAAAAAATTTGTTCTTTTACATTTTAGATCGCAGCCAATGAACATGGGGAAACACAACGAACCATGTCAGAAGAATTTACCGTCCACCTCACACCCAGAATCAAAAAGTAAGTACAGTTTTTTATTGCCTTCGATATTAATTACGATTATAATAAATGTTACGATTATTTTATTTTTTGTTTCAGAAGACAAACCAAATTGGCGGTGGAACCGCCGTCGTAAAGAAGCTGGTGGATTAAAAAAAAATAAAAAAAATAAGACACAATTAAAATGGCGAGGAACGGGAACGGCAAACAAAGAAGAACGGAGGAAGGATTGTCCCGTCATCGCCACAATAATAAACGTGATGCTTGATAGATTTTTAGAAAATACAAAACGAAATTAATAAATGTAAAAAAAGATAAATTAAATAATAATATTAATAATAAAAAATGTTAAAACCAATTCTGTCTTGCAATTTTCTTTTCTTTCTCGATATTATTAATCATAAATGACGCGGTGTTTATTTTTTTATGACGACAACAAGCGCGTGATATTAACAGCGCGTTAACCCCGTCCATTTGCAATTTGTCAAATACATTCATCGTGTTTGTAGCGGTTAGTCTATCCAAAGCGCACAGTAATACGACATATATATATCGCATCGTTGCAGTAAATTTAAATAGATTACCTGTGTTTTTTATCCAAATTTCAAAACGATAATCGTTACGTAACGGAAACCGATACAATCTCGATTGTGTACGCACTCTCGAATTATTACAGCCTTTATACGCACAAAGATCTATCATTTTTTCTACTGTATTCGGCTCCATAGCTAGCTACTTTTTAAAAAAACATAAACTCTTCTTAATAAACTTTTTGTCACTTCACAAGAGTTTCGTTTATTCTTATTCTCAATTGAATTCACAACTTACATCAAATATCTGTGATATAATAAAATAACAAATGACTGAAGGAAAAGGAAAATATTTACTACATTTAATTAACAACTCGACCAGCTTTATAGTTTTTCTCGATAGTTCAGAAAATATACATATAATGAAGCTAGATTGGTCGATTGTTTATTCATGAGATCCTGTAAAAGCTAAAAAATAAAAAATCATTCATGTCGCGGCGTTCTCGCGCTGCCAGTCCAAGTCTCTTTCATTCCCGCAAAATAATATCCTGCTATAACAAGAAACATTGAAGACCTAGCTTCATGGAGCTAGATCGGCGGTGATAAATTATATTTCTTTCACATTATTTAATTTTGTTTAAAAAATGTCTAATTCGTCTATACATATTTGATAACTGAAAGAATAAAAAAGGCATCGGCGGCTTTACACAAGTTGTACATGCGGACCTTCAAATATTCCGCTCGCTCGGATCTCAGAACATTCGAGCAACGCGTACAAGCCTAGAAATATTGACATATGTCATCGTTGCACGTCTGTCTCATTCCCGGAAACATCCGACCTGCGTATACGGACCGCCAAATTATATATATATATATATATGATGCCTTCGCCATATATATGACTACGGTAGCTTGCGGCCAACTTAACGAGGGTACGAAATAGTTGGCGCTTTGGCCACCCAGATGTCGCAGAACAAATTCTACAGGTTTCAACTTTTGCCGAGCGTTGCTGATCTCCCTACTCATCTCTGATAATACATACCTCGAGTTGCACTTTGTATGGTGGCAAGATCACGTTTATCGTCCTTATAACACTACATCGTATTAACACCGTTTTGTCCGGTGAAATTAATTCCTCTACACGCCGAATATTAAATTTAGCCAATTCTTTTCCTTTGCGTTCTCCTTCTGGGTTGAATATAATCGCGTGAGTAATTTTTAGAAAGCCAGTCCGTATTATCATGTTTACTCCTTTTGACGTTTCGTTTGCTGTCATGATGTCCACTTGATAATGATGAAATAACCAGTGCAACGTTGATTTATTGACAAATCTCATAGCACAAAAGATGCGATAAACATAAAACTCGACATTGAAAGGAAAAATAATACAATTACCTGCTTTGCTGTATCTTTTACTAATGAGAAAACACGGAACAGTTGCGCTATTGCTCGCAAGGTGTCGTGACGATCAAACACGCATGGAGCGAATACATATACAGGATGTCCAGATTTAATCTTACACCTAAATTATCTCGAAAAATATTGCTCTGATCAAATTATGTTTGGAACAAAAGTTTTAGAGTTCGAAGGGGGACGTTCCAAAAAAATATTGTTGAAGGTCGCAAATTCAAAATGGCGACGTTACGATGGCTGACATGTTTTTTTTTAAGGAAACCTAACTTTTTTTTATGACAAAACAATGCATTGCGATAAAACTAACAACTTTTGTAGGAAACATTTTTCGATTCAGATTGTAGTTTTCATGTTGGAACTCCATTTTTGACTATTTAGCGCTGTCCGGAAGGACCATAAAAAAATGTGCATGTATCTGTGTGGGCGTGTCTTAGGTCAAGGCAATTCCGATGAGACTTAATAAAGCCATAAAGAAGACCAAGAGTAATAGCTGACGTGAATTTCTCCTGGTAGAAGACAGTGACCCGTGAGGCAAACTGCACGAAACAGTCGTGGAGTCATGACTATTCCGGGGAAGTCCGACTTTCTTATCGTGCGATAAGCATTTCCTTCTGCGCGAAAAAAACAAACATGCTCACAATCGCGCAACCTAAGACACGCACACACAGATACATGCACACTTTTTTATGATACCTTCCGGACAGCGCTAAATAGTCAAAAATGGAGTTCCAACATGAAAACTACAATCTGAATCGAAAAATGTTTCCTACAAAAGTTGTTAGTTTTAACGCAATGCATTGTTTTGTCATAAAAAAAAGTTAGGTTGCCTTAAAAAAAAACATGTCAACCATCGTAATGTCGCCATTTTGAATTTGCGACCTTCAGCAATATTTTTTTGGAACGTCCCCCTTCGAACTCTAAAACTTTTGTTGCAAATAAAATGTGATCAGAGCAATATTTTTCGAGATAATTTAGGTGTAAGATTAAATCTGGACACCCTGTATATTGTGACTAGCTCTTCCCTGTCCAAATTTCGTCTCACAATCGACGAGAAGACCTTCCAGTCCAAAATCTCTAATGACGCCCAAATATTTTTATTCCTCACCTTCCAATCACCGATTAGGCGCCAGGTGTTTGTACCATCCCCGTAACACCAAGGGAAACTTTCTCATACAATTTGTCTGCTTTCGCGCAGCTAGCAGTCAGGGGAATATTAGAGTTCGAAGGGTGAGCATCAATAACATTTATACAATGACAAAATAAATGAAAATCTCGTGTGCGTACTTCTTAACAAAAATAACAAATGACAATTTTATTTGTCTCACAACGTGATACGTTGTGAGACAGACACACTCTATTGCTACGCGTGGGACGATACGCAAGATTCGCATCGACGACGAAAATAATGCACCAGCGTGCGCCTACCTTTTCAAATCGCCGAGATCCTTCGTCCTCGTCGCACATTATTCCGTGTCTCTCGTCTCTCGCCTTCTCTCTCTCACTCGCACGTCTACGGATCTCCTCGCACACTCAATCCGACCGCTATTTATCACGCCTCTCTTTCACACTCTTCCGTTCGTTCTCGTCCCATCTCACATACCCTTAATTTCAACTCGCTACTTAATCTAATACTCTCAGTACCGAAGTCGGATCGTCACTGTCGCGTGAGCCCGTCGCTCACGCTTACCGACTTCGTCTTAGCCCTGTCGGGGGAGGTGGGGGTTCCTAGCGACGATCGACTCTCGATCGCCGGCACAGCCATCCATCTCGCTCACTCTCACCGGGCGTCGTCTATCGCGTTCGTCCGGCAATGTTTACGTTTTCGGCCTCGTGTCCCTGAAACTAATGAATACTCGCCGACAGTGTATGCTTTAGAGCACGACTTCATTTTACCACGGGTGCGAGACGACGCGACTCTGCCTATTTTATCTCGTTCTAATATTCCTCTGAATATTTCATCTTAACGCGATTGCGAGGAATATAACGCCTCGTCACTATATATATTTTATAAATTATATTATTGTTACCTTGAACGACTTTTGTTGTACGCCGACATCCACCAGCGTGGTTTCTTTTTGTTTTATCTCGGGTACAAAGTATGGTAATCACTAAATAATACCACAAGAGCCGCACCTGCAGCAGAGCGTTCTCTTTCACTTTGCATTTTGGAGTGACAAAATCTCAAAACATACAGACTGACACGCACCGTGGAAAGAGCCTGGTGTGCGGTGCGTGGACGTCTGTGGCCGTCTGTGGTTGTCTGTCGTGCGGAACAATCTGGGATATTACGGATCGTGGAAAACCGCCTTAAGAGACGAACGATCGAATCCCCAGCATTTTTTTTTATTGTTTCGTTACTTCATGTAGATAGATAAATGTTATATATGAGGCATTTCGCATGAAGTCATCCAGCCTAAAACAAAAGTTTTTTAATCGTCTTGAAATTTTTATGGTCGATAGTCCTATTGATAGTGAAGCTTCAGCAAAAATGTTAAGGCTCTAGCTCAAATAGTTGCCTAGCAATAGGGGCTCAAATTTGTACCATATTGGCCGTCGTGGCAACATTCCTAGGTTTGTATCTTCTCGAAAAATATAGTGATTTTAAAAAGTCAGGAATGATTTTTAAAGCATTTTCTGCGTACTTTAAGAATATATTTTTTTATTTTTAATCAAATTAATCAGTTCATAACAATTTTTTAAGGTTAATGTTAAAAATGACTTTTTCTCAAATATCGACATCTTCGATTTTTATAAAAAAAAATTATAAAATAGTAGGGTTCTTTCTGAACAAAAAAGTAGTTAGTTAGTTAGTTAAGTGTCTTTCTTTTTCCAATGTATACCCTTGCGGGTTTTTACATTCCTCCTCTCTTACAATCACCGCGATCCTTATTTTCACCATCAACCACTTCGGTGGACCTACAGTTTTTGGTTAGGTGAGTTCCGGACCACCGAGAGCACAGAATAAACACATAGAAAAATTCCATTGCTGCCGGCGGGGAATCGAACCCGGGACCCCCGAGTTGAGAGCAGAGAACGTTAACCCCTGTGCCACTGCCTCTCACAAAAAAGTATATAATGTCCAAGATGGGCCGGACCTTAGTTTTGGAGATACAGTAGGATTTACCAACGAGCGGGCGCTTCACGTAGTGCTCACGTAGACCTCAAGCCCGAACGTAGCCTGGAGGGTCGCCGCGCGACACTACGTGAAGCGCCCGCTCGCTGGTAAATCCTACTGTATGTCCCAAACTAAGGTCCGGCCCATTTTGAACATTATATACTTTTTTGTTCAGAAAGAACCCTACTATTTTATAATTTTTTTTTATAAAAATCGAAGGTGTCGATCTTTGAGAAAAAGTCATTTTTAACATTAACCTTACAAAATTGTTATGAACTTATTAAATTTATTAAAAATTAAAAATATATTCTTAAAATAGGCCGAAAATGCTTTAAAAATCAGTCCTAACTTTTTAAAATCGCTATATTTTTCGGGAAGATACAAACCTGGGAATGTTGCCACGACGGCCAATATGGTACAAATTTGAGCCCCTATTGCTAGGCAACTGTTTGAGCTAGAGCCTTAAATTTTTTACTGAAGCTTCACTATCAATAGGACTATCGACCATAAAAATTTCAAAACGATTGAAAAACTTTTATGTTTCAGGCTGGATGACTTCATGCGAAATGCCTCATATACACTACCGGCGGAAAGTTCCCGGACAAAAGTTGAAAACAGTGCCCGAACGTTTTTTTATGCCATTTCGCCGGTAGTTGGCCTAGGCCAATTTAACCAACGCCATTTTAAAGAGTAGGGATTTCCCTTCATTTTGGCTTTTTTTTTTTTAATTTACGATTTTTTTTACAATTGGCACCCAGTTTTGAAAACGACAATTTTTGGTCGTTTTTTTGTTCTTTCGCAAGTGGACCCCCTTCTCAGCAATTTTTTTTCAACGAATTTCTTTCACCATACTCATAACCGGGGAAGTCTAAGCTTCAAGTTCATTTTTTAGAAAATTGGCTACGATTTTTTTTTTTCAAAAATATGTCGTTTTTTGAGAAAAAATGGACAATTTGGAAATTGCTCCATAGGATGAAAACAATGAGGTTTACAACAAAACCTCAAGATGGCAAAAAGTTGTATTATTTCCTGCTGAGTTCAGGAGAAATTTTTCAGATTTTTTTTCCGATAATTGTTTTCCACCTATTTCCGGTCAGTTCGATTGATCTGAATACCATGAAAATAATAGAATTAAATTTTTTACTTACATCGAAGAAACTCCGTCGTTGAAGAAACCTCCGAAGAGACGAAAGTTGAATATGTAAGTAAAAAATTTAATTCTATTATGCGGACCGCTGTCTGAAGGACGGAAGGGGATAGTGAAAACAACACAGGAAAGATAGGATTCATGGTATACTCGCTCTCGGTGATGGACGATCTGCGACGGGGAGGGGAGCGCGGGAAGGGGGGGGGTTCTACTTATGCTACACACTACGTCGTAACGCCTTACGACCGTTCTACGCACGATATATTCTATAAAAAAAAAAAACAATGAAACGTAACACCAACGGAGAGAAAGAATGAGAAGGGAAACAGATAATAAATAAGGGGTGATAATAATTATTCTAAAACAGGTATAAATGTACAAAAACGGAGGAGGGGGAATTGTGGGTTTCGATTACCTTATACTTTCTTTTCTTGGTAGGGGGAGACTTACTCGACGACGGATACGCCTCTCTCTCCTTTGTCCTTGTCGCGCTGTCCTTCTCCTTTTTCTTTCGTACTCCTCCGATCCTTTTGTCTTTCGCTCGTAATAACTTAGTCCTTTCGTCCTTTTTCTCAACGACTGTTCTCTTCTATTTACACAATCACCCCGCACTCTTCACTTCACTCTCTCTCTCTAAATTCTGTATAATATTCTCACAATTTGTTTCTCTAATTCTCGAATTCTAATCCTCTATATTACGCTCTTACGCCGCCTACTATTACCGGTGGTCGCAATCTAAGTGCCGGCCACGCGGTTGACCGGAAGCTCAGTAATTCTTCTCGACTCCTCATTGGCCGGGACGTCTTTCGGTGATTGGGCAGCAGCGACACGGGTTACGCGATCGCGATCGCGACATTCTCCGGCTCGATTTCGTTAAGTTGGATATTATTACTTATTTGGCTATCATCAACGGTCGTGATACCCGCATCAATAGGCAGTGCACGTGACCTTATTCATATTTTACCTGACCCCACCGACCGAGATAATATCATTCGGAGAAAAATGTGTGCAACAAATCCGTGCATTATGCATCTGCTTGGCAGTTAGCAGAGCTAGAGACGTATTTCCGGATCCAGTGACCCATAGCAATCGTCTGTTAAATTAATAAAAAAACATAATTACGGAATAAAGCCAGGCCTGCACCAAAATGCAAAAGTACGATTCTTTTCTGATAAAAATAACGGTTGGAAACGCATGGAGCGTATAGAATTGGAAATGTATGGAACTATTCAAGGACATCATTAACATTGTTGCGCGATCCAAATAAAGACGACTTACGAGTTCTCCCTCGTGGAAAACGATGAATACTAATGTGCGGATATTTCCTCTTGGACAGTGTACACCCATTATATACACACAGGTTGTTTCCCGGCATTCTAATTTATTTTACAACCAAAACGCGTTAAGAATAAGGACAATGATCACACACGGTCACGTGACTTACGTCCTGATAGTCTTAGTTGAGTTTTTAAGAAGAGAAATCTATAAATGACGCGAACAAATAGCATTGGAGATTTGCCTCGTTTAGACAGGAATGCCCCTGTCGGGGATGAGGCCCTTGTTGCAGTGTCACACTAGCGGACCGTGTAAAATAGTTGTCGAGACTTACCTTTGCGCTAAATAGTATAATGGGTGCAGCAGGTAATTAATCCAAGGTGATAATGGGGATCCCGGTGGTGAGGTCGCCCAACTGGGGTCCGGGCGTCTCGTGTACTGGGCCGCACCAGGTGATGACAGATGTCTTTGTGCTGGTAGATGTACTGGTGTCGGGGGTCGTTCGACGGCTGGATGGAGCTCGATGATGAAACACGACGTATTCTCAATTGACACCTTCTGAACTGCTCCGGGTACACGAATGTCACTTATTATTTTAATACCACTCGCGGAATGTTCTTGATCGCAAGGGAAATATTCGGATAGGCTCTCGATTTCGCGGTATAGCTGTAGGAATTTATTAATACTGTTGTGTCCTCGTGTTATCTTTGGTTTACCGTATCGGAGAGCGATGGCTCGCTTTACTGCGCGTGAGACTCCGCCGCGGCGTCGTTTACAAAAGCGATTCTAGCGTACTTTGTACTAGAATATTGTAAGTCCGCCCGTTTACTTGACGCTGGGTCTTAACGAGATACACGTAACGTTTTTGGATTGAAAGGTCGAGAGTGACTGAAGACCCGTGCATCCTCAGAGTTTATAAAAGGTCCCAGCGTCAAGCAGCGGTGGTGGGGGTAGCTGCCCATTCGGAGATGGTGAGTCCCGAGTGGGGCGCGTCGTCGCCGCCGTGGTGGGCCACGTGCGCTCTCAGGGTAGCGGCGCCTGCACGGCGGGCCTGTGTGCGCCAAGGGTGGTCCACCGCTAAGGGTGAGGATGCGTATGCCTGGACTGACTTTCTAAAATAAAATCAGTCTTTGGGAATTCACTTTCCAGGATTATATTACTGGCTTACGCGTTCTCTTACAATGTATGTTTTATTTATCAGTACGTATTACTATATGTATCAAATAATATGTATATGTATTTTATATGTATCGTATAATATGTGTATGTATAGTCGTCTATATACATATATGTGTATACACATGTATGTATATAGGCTGTTCTGTATATAGGTAGGTATATAGGTAAGTATTGTAACGGCCTTTCGTTACCTATCCGGGAGACTCCACCGTCAGAGCCCCCTTGGTCGCTAGCGAGGTGCGCGTCACCCTGATCGACACGGCTAGGGGCGACGGTCACCGGCGGACATTTGCGGGGCACCCGGAGTGAACGGGCGCCAGGTACGAATACCACCGGAAAACCGGCTTATTTAAGTTTGTCACCCCGGATGCACCGCGGTGAGGCTAAATAGAACCTGCGGAGCCCGGCGGAGTCCCGGGCACACGAAATCGGCTAAGCCAGCCCGACTCGCTGTCGGTAATGGTAGAGGGGGTGGACGGGCGCGAGGACCAAGGCAGTGAAAAGACGACGAACGCAGTAGATAAAGTTTTCAGATCTCTTTATTGCAAGCTTCGCTGGCGACTACGCCTTAATTCGTCGAAATCCGGAGGACGGCGACTGGTGAGCTAGACCACGTGAAAGATGGCACGAGGCGGCGAAAGGTAGTGACGAATTATGTTCGGAGGTAGCGGTAGGAATTATTGAGAGGTAGCGACGAAAGAGATTCGAAGGTAGCGAGAGACTACTGAAAGGTATCGACACAATATGTTCGAAGGTAGCGCGAGATTACCGAAGGGTAGCGACAAAATTACGTTCGAAGGTAACGCCGAGATATATTCGAATGGAACGAGAAATTACTCAAAGGGAGCGACGAAACGTATTCGGAGGTAGCGAGAGATCAACGAAAGGTAGCGGGAAAATATATTCAAAGGTAGCGAGAAATTACTCAAGGGTAGCAACGAAACGTAATCGGAGGTAGCGAGAATTTGCTCAAAGGTAGCGAGGGATCAACGAAACGTAGCGAGAGATCCGCGAAAGGTAGCGGGAAGATATATTCAAAGGTAGCGAGAAATTACTCAAAGGTAGCAACGAAACGTAATCGGAGGTAGCGAGAATTTACTCAAAAGTGGCGAGGGGTCAACGAAAGATAGCGACGCAACATATTCGAAGGTAGCGAGAAATTACTCAAAGGTAGCGACGGGGTAGACCGAAAGATAGCGACGAACATCACGACGGACAACGAAAAGACAGAAACACATTACGAATTTAACTCGATCGCGGGAGCGGGATACACGGGCACGAGGGTTAGGGGGCAGACAAAGACGACATAATACCGACGCCAAACCTCGTTGATCGTTTCCACCTGAGCAGCTAACCGCCACCTTCGCGGAGGTGGCGGTAGCCCTACCGGCCGACCGGTAGAATAAGGAACACGCCGAGGCGGCATGACTCCGAGCGTCGACTTGATCGACAAAGAAGAAACGTAATCCCAAGCTTACCGAAACTAAGCGGCCGTCCAACGTCGACACTATCGCTTGGCGTCGCGCAACGTAACACAAAAAAAAAGAAGAAAGATGAAAACGGACAATGAAAACGGTGACACGGAACAGTCACGGCGAGTTATCCGCAAGGCCGGATCGAGAAGAACTACTCGATATTTAGCGCGTCCGAACGTGCTGGCCGACGCCCGCCCCACTTAGTCGAAAAATTGATTTTTCCCCCAACTATGCGAAATTTCGTGGACGATGATTGACGCGCGACGGCCGCTACCCCTACTCCGCGCTACGGCGGGGAAGTAAGAAAGAGAGCGAAGGAGAGAGCAGACAATGGGTACGTGCACGCCTCGCGAAGGGGCAACTGCTCCCGCCCTCGTTGTCCTCTAAGTCCTGTACCACGTGATCACAACACCGAGCGCGATGATTATCGGCGCCGAACGCCTCGGATTCCTGGAACTCTGGTCGGGCTATTGTGCGACTCTCGTCGCTAATTTTCAATGTTTCGTCCGGCTTATTTTTGCGCGTAATTTAATGTCTCGATGGCAAAGAGGGGCCTTAATCCGCCTCGCACGATGAATTGTTCGTCTTGGAGACGAGAAGGCGCAAAAACTCGTCACAGTATATAAGTATGATTATATCTTCATGTATATGTATGTACGGGCACACACATGTACATATGCGATTTTATTCCTAGGGTTTAATATATGTTATTGTACGTGTACGTATCTAAAGTTGTGTGATACATAGGTAAGTATATATGTGGTTTATATACATATGTATGTCTATGCTGATCCCAGGACGTAACACGTCCCCCCTTGAAGTCGTAGGTTGTGCCGATGGCTCTACCTACGATTGCCGGATAGCCGGTCCGCCAGTTCTGGGTCAATGCCAGACAATCTCCGTGGTTCCGCAGGTGGTAGCAGCGGATAGGTGTTCGTCGGTGTCGAGGGCGAGGCGTTGTCTTCCTCGGTGTTGATGGTTTCCAGCGGTATGGAATTATTTTTCCGGGTCTCCCTCTTGTGGGCCAGGGCAATAAGGCGTCCTGCGATGGAGCTCCACAAGGCGCCGATCAGGTATATGCTCCACCCATATAATGAATTCAGCGCGTATCCATATATGCAGGTGTCGACTGATCGTTTAATGAGTCGGATGATGAGAAATATCCCGCTCACTCCTGCGCTCGCACTTCCAAATTGCACGAATCCGTCCCGCACCGTTTTTGCCGTTTTTTTCTGCGATGTTGTTTAGAGTATTTTCGTCGAGCAATCCTTGGAGCGAGATGCTTCCCGTAGGTATGCGGTAACCCGCGGACCCACGTGCCAGATGACTTAGGAGGGTCGGTTTCTCGGCCGGAAACATTATTTGGTCTCTTAGTTGCTCGATGTCCGCTTCTGAGTAGATGCCGCTGGTTGCTAATTCTTCTGGTGAGGCGTATTTCCACGTTGGCCTGGTCAATGGTTGTAGTTGTTGAGGGGTCAACACCTCTATAGGGTGAGGTGTGAGCCGGTACCCTCTATTGCCCACGCAGTACTCAATCGAGGGTTACACTCTATCTGTGTGGCCGATTTGAGCAGCATCCTCGAGGTAGCGGAGAAGAACATTGACTGGTTCCTGTATGTCACAGGGAGCTCGTGGTAACAGGTGTTGGTCTTCCGTAATTTGCATTCGATGGGCACACATTTTACAATGTGTGCGACTTCCCCAGCAATGATGCTCATATACCCCGGTCCCTTCATGACCGCATACGCAAATTTTTCCCGTAGAATGGCGGCTGTTGACAGTGCGTTTTGCAGTAGCTGTTGTTCTAGTCTGCATCGTTGAATGAGAACGTCTTGGTAGAGTGTTCTCATCTGGTTACACACATTTTTTCCACGTACACGAATTTGGAATTAATGCACGTGAATACATCAAGGTTGTCGATGGGTATTTTTCGTTGTGTTATAGGAGACTGGTCCTTATTAGTCTCGAGGATGAATAGTTTGGGGTGCTCTGTCCGAACGAGGTTGTAACCGTACACACCTATGGGCTGTAGGTGTTTAGCCAGCGCAAATATTGTTGACTGCGTGCTGAGGGGATACACTTCAGGTGCGTGCGTCTCATTATCCGTGGATTCGAGCTTGGTGGCGATGCCTTCGCAAAGCACATCATATCTGGTGAATCCGCAGGTGTCCGTGGGTATCGCTGTCCAGAAGGCGGAATTCCCGTGGACGTCGATGCAGTTTTCGTCGGCGAGAGGACACTGGGTTCCGGAAGGTAAGATGATTTTGCCATGTGTTAGATCGATCGTGGCACGGTAATTGTAGATGGCGACTTTGACGGTTGCCATTACAATGACCTTATTCTAGCTCCCATATGCGCCGCTGTATTGTGTGCTCTCACAGATGCCATCCGTGTCGACTGATCCTCCCATGGTGATGAAGTGATATTCGATGGAGTTTCGTCGCAGCTCTAGGAGCTCGGCGGTGAAACTCAGTTTTATCATCCCTGTCTCTTGCAGCCTCCGACAAGCCTGGTGATCGATGTCCTGCAGATAGACTTGGCGTCCCCCGTGGACGGCAGATCCATGATAGTGCATGCCGCATCGTGTCATAGTACGATCCACCTGCACCTTGTATTGGATCACTTCGGTATTTTCGAACTCGGATAACTGAAGCAACTGGATGTATGTGTTGGTAGGTTTTGACTCGTGCAATGGAATGACGCAATCTCTCACACCATTTAGGGAGATGGTAGTGACATTCAAAGTTGAGCCTCCGCAATCATATCCAATAATGGTCGTGTTGATCTGGATGAGTAGACTAATTGTCGCTGCTGTCAGTATCCACTTCATCTTCCTGCAACACAGCGTTTCTCGTTCTAAGTTTTGTTAACCGTAATTTGTTGGGGTGTACGGTTTTCGGTTTTCCCTTATATTCCACTATAACATTTCCTCCCGGTAGTACGTCTATCACGGTGAGGGGTTCGGTATATTGATTACTGAATTTGCTCAGCCTTGGTTCGCGGAGCATTAATACTGTGTCGAAACTTTGGGGGTTCAGTGATAGGCCATAGTAGCTTTTAGAACGTAGTTTCGCTTTATTGAGGTTTTCGGCTGCCATTTTCTGGAGTCCGTGAATCTTCGAGAAGAGGTCCTCGAGGTACTTAGTGTAGGTGGGTTCCTCTTCATCTTTTATATGGTGGCGGCTCGAGGGTAGTCTCGCCGGTCCGCCAAAGACGAGCTCGTGCGGGGTGAATCTCATCCCCTCGTGGCTGCTGGTGTTGTATAAGAACGTGGCGAATTCTAATGGCCGGTTTCTTCACCTCTGGATAAACTCTGGATAACCTTATCCGATAGATATCTAGCAGAATTGGTTTTCTTCACCTCCGGAAAGTACTTATCAGGCGGATAAAGTTATCCGAGCCCGAAGTACGAGATATCTCGGCGACATTGATTCCAGCGCTTCCTGCAGTGGATTGTAGAACTAATGCCCTGACACATAACCCACAAAAATCAACAGTGCAATGTTATTGTAATTTTTCGCGACATAACCTACGAAAGTTCAATAGTGCGTAATTGTTGCTATTATTATCATAATACGGCTGTAATATCATGGATTTGTTATTGATGGACATCGACATTTTTTCTGATGATGATAATGATGACGATGAACTGGTGCAAAGAAGACCATATACGATAAAAATTAAACCAGAAAACTTTCAAGTATGGGACGACGTCGAATTCTTTGATAGATTTCGTTTGGGGAAAAATACAGTACTTGAATTGTTGCAAAAAATCGAAGGTCAATTGTTAATTTTGTGGAATAGGTATGTATTTGTTTTTCAGTAAAAATTTGATTCATGATACAATGCGATTATTAATAAATAGTCATTGTCTGTATCATCACATTCTAGAACAAGATCATTGTCGCCGCTCAACCAATTGTTGTTGACTTTGAGATTTTACGCAACAGGCAACTTTTTGCGTGCATGTGGTGACTTTAGTGGAGTGAGTATTAGTACCGCTTCTCGTATTGTTGCAAAAGTATCCATGGCCATTGCTTCACTATCACCGATAATGATCAAAATGCCTCAATCCAATGAAGAAATTCGGAAAGCGCAGAACGGATTTTATGAAATGTATAAATTTCCAAGGGTCATTGGATGCATTGATGGAACACACATTAGAATACAATCTCCAGGTAAGTTAAAAATATAAAATATGTTATGAATTATGAAACTTGAGAAAAAATATAAAGGGTGTGAATAAGAAAAATGCAGCTACAAATTCAACTTGCAGGCATTAACATTTGACAAAAATTTTTTCAGGCGGAGAAAATGCTGAAGAGTTTAGAAACAGAAAAGGATTTTTTTCTCTTAATACTCAAGTGGCCTGCGATCATAATATGAAAATTATTAACGTGGTAGCGCGGTGGCCAGGTTCCGTACATGATGCAACAATATTTCAACATAGCCGTTTGCGCCGCAGATTCGAAGGGGGCGAATTTCATTCTGGAATATTGCTTGGCGATGGTGGCTATCCAATCAAAAAATTTCTTCTCACCCCTCTTTCGCATCCATCAACTGTAACTGAAGAACGATATAATAATGCTCACATACGAACGAGGAACATTATTGAACGTGTATTTGGAGTTTGGAAACGTCGATTTCCAGTTTTAAGCTTAGGACTGAGACTTAAAATTGAAACTGTACAAGATATCATTGTAGCTACAGCTGTTCTACACAACATCGCCAGAGATTAAAATGAACATGAACCTGCTGATTATGTTGACTTACCTGACGAAGAAGCTGGAAATGATATCGAAAATTTAATAGAAATTGAAGGGGGAGACAACAGCGTCAGACAAACACTCATCGATGAGTATTTCTCAAGGTATAGTCAAAAACGGATTTAACCAAAGTAGAAAGTATTTATTTTTCGCAGTTCATAATCATTTCAATGTTTTTAAACTTGAACATAAAAATCTTATCTAATAGGTTTTAAATCTTTGGTACTTCGATAAAGTTCTTAGTAAAATCACATATCTGATATACAAATACAACTTATTGTAAACGTTAACATTCTTTTACTTATGGAATAGCTTATAAAATTTCTGGCAGCTTAAACAACTTATTGGAAACTTATAAATTTCGATACTTATACTGTATACTTCTAAACAACAACTTACGAAATAAGTGTTATATGAAAACAGATTATAAAACTTTTCACATTTTCCACTTATCTAATAGCTTTTAAAATTTTTGGCAGATCAAACAACTTATTGCAAACTTATAGATTTCTATACTTATACAACAACTCATAGAATTAGGAGTATGTTGAAACAACGTATTGCAAACTTTGGAATATTTTATCTTATAAAATAGAAACTTCAATAGAATCATAATTTTTTAGAGTTAAAAGAAACTAAAAGTACATGTTTTTTGTAGGTTGCGGAACTAAGATGAGCCAACGTATCTTCCGATGATGTAACATGAGGACCTGCATTTTTGTAAATATTAAATTAATTATTGTAAATGAAAAATATCAACTGCACAGATAGACCAATAAAAATATATCGACGAGAAGCAACGACAGTGTATCGAAAAGGAGTAACACTAATATATTTAATAACTAATGTATCTATAATTTTGATATTATACGAATTATCATATAAATATACTAACCTTATCAAAATTATTCGCTTAAAAGCTTCTGCACTGTTAATTTCTTTATTTGCAAATCTAATTTCAAGTTTTCGACAGTGAGATCTGATATTACTTTTTTAGCATTAACTTCTTGGAGTAACATTTCCTTTTGTAGCACCAAGATTTCGTTCTTCAACTGCGAATTCTCCATTACAATTCGCGTACTCCACAACGATGTTTTTGATCGTTTCTTTTTAAAAATGAATTTGGTATCAGTTCCTACAACGATTAATCGTGGTTAAAAATAATTTTACGTTCGAATTTTTAAAAATGATTGATTTTAATATACAGCGATATTTCATACCACTTCGTCTTTTATTATGTCCAGTCGAATCCACCTCACCGATTTTACTGGCTGTACTGCCCTCTGTAATTTTTTCTACAAAGGCACAATTTGTTTGATATTTATTTCAATACGAAAATAGTGGAAAAATAGAAATAAAAATGTACCTTCGTTTATGGGTGCCAACAAAGATTCCTTTTGGCTTTCCGCTTTCAGGTATTGTAGAAGATCTAAAATATAGTTTAAGTTTCATTCACATGACTTTTAAAACGAAATTAATTTCAAATACTAACCTTTGTCTCCATTATTCACAAATTCGATAATACCGTCCTCTGCAACACCAATTTCTGGATCTAAAAAAAATTACGTTTAAAAAAAAAACCTCTATAATATCACAGACTATTTATATGAGACAAACTACCTTCTATATGTTGGATTGCTCTGCTCGGACCTGCTTCTGTAATCAAAGTTCATACTCATCACGTGGCGTGCTTGCAGTACTATACTTATGTGTCATTAACGTGGTGTACTTACCTAAATCCATCGCATCATCATCGAATCTTGATCTGAAACCGATCATTGTATTGGGTGTTAAGGACAAAATCTTCTCCTCGCCAGGCGTCAAAGTGCCTGTCCATTGACCACCGCCTGTTTTCGTTTGTTCACTTTTAACGAACGAACATTTTTTGCGGATATTTTTTTTTATTGTATCATATTTCGACCGAATTGTTTTCGTAGATCGAAGAAAATTTCCTGAAGCTGCATTGAATTCGTGGCTTATTTTATCCCACGCTTCATTTTTGTCCTGGCAACTTGTTGCATCCGTTTTTTTATTTTCTACCACATGTTTGTATTTTAATACTATGTCTATTAACAAATCTATTTCGCTTTTCATGAAATTCGCACCTCTTTTTTCACTTGACATTATTTTTTATATTTGTGAACTTACTGTTCCACACAAAATTTCAAAGTTCTTTATTCTTCCG
This sequence comes from Netelia melanura, assembly GCA_964007305.1. Classification (NCBI taxonomy): domain Eukaryota; kingdom Metazoa; phylum Arthropoda; class Insecta; order Hymenoptera; family Ichneumonidae; genus Netelia; species Netelia melanura. The sequence goes on from OZ023255.1 coordinate 22,806,439, forward strand.
AAAAAACCTATCCTGACTTCACTAGTACAATATAGGAACTTATAGTGATTTTCATGTACCTTCAGTGACAGAAGTGAGTGTTCAAAAGAACAACTATCCGTTGGATACAAAACCCGAGGCTCGAGTGAAGAAAACCAAATGCCAGATATCTGACCGATATCTTTGTTCGCCAGATAGTTAACCGGGTGTATGAAGAAACTGGCCATAAGAACTCGTCTCATCCATTGGTGCGGTCGACGTATTGTTTGATGTACTCGGCCAACACATGATGAGATCGCTCGATAGACCCAGTGGATTGAGGTCGGTATGCCGTAGTTTTATATTGTGTTATCCTGAATTTGCGCGCAATGGCCCTCATCAACGAGCTGCAGAAGGCCAATCCCTGGTCGGTGAGAAGAGCCTTGGGAGCACCGGATCGCGCGAAGAAGACCTTTGCCAAAGCATCGCGGACGTCCACGGATCCCGTCCCTTTAAGGGGAATGGCGAGAGAGTACTTCGTAAGGAGATCCTGGATGGTAAGAATATGGCTGTTGCCCTTGCGTGTCGCCGGTAGTGGTCCTATACTATGTCCATCGAAATCTTGTCGAAGGCTGTGCCCGGGGTGTCGGCAATCACCATGGGTTGCTTGGTCTTAATTCTAACAAGTTTCTTTAACTGGCAATTTCTACATTTCTGGATGTATTCCTGTATTTGGGCCTTCATATTTTTCTAGAAGTATTTATGGCGTATACGTTTGAAGGTTTTCGCGGCGCTGTTGTGGCCGCAAATCAGGGAATCATGGTTTTGCGCAATAATTTTTCCGCAATCTTATATTTCAGGTGTTTCAACCATTTGCGTGCATATCGTTAGTTTGATCGGAAGTCGGAGAGGTTTGCTTTTATTCGGTTTAAGATCTCTTTCCATATAACTGTATCGATTCGTTCGGTTTTTGCCATATATAATGTTTCAAGACTTAGTTCTCTAACGGCGCCCCTGAGCGATTGTATGGCTTCGCGTAGGTTCCCGATCGAGGCGTTCGTCCGGAGGTCTGGTTTGATTGATAAGGCTAGTAATCTTTTGTTCTTGTGTGCTGTTACTTGCACTCGACATAGTGTTAGGTCTTTTAAGGTGGGTAATTGTTTGCCCTTTTGAAGGCCCTCTGCGCCCGCGTCGATCGGTTGACCCTTAGTAGTTACAAAGAATGCGAGGTTACCTGTTTGCATAGATAACCTGTCGCGAGTTTCGGTAATTTATAATTTATCGCGTTCCTAGTATGGGACGGATATAGGGTCGAACATGTCCGAGTTTTCGGATTCGTTATTGGGCGAATCCCTTTCTGAATTTTCGCTGTCGGAATGCGATGTCGCGTATTCGCTTGCATTGCTTTTATCCAGTGTTTTTTCTTTATTAATAGTTTGGATTTTCTTTTTCCGATTTCGTGATAGCGCATCCGCGTTGTGGTTAATATTGCCTGGTTTATATACAATCTTGTACTGATAATTGGCGAGTTTTAACCTCCAGTGGACAAGGCGATTCGGGGGTCTTTTACTGAGTCGAGCCACACCAACGGTTTATGATCCGTTACTAGCAGGAACTCTCGCCCGTATACGTAAGGCCAAAATTGGGCTACCGCGTATATTATCGCAAGCAATTCTTTCTCGATAGTCAATTAAGTTTTAGTTCGAGTCTCGATAGCGTGCGAGAAGCGTACGATATCGGTTTATCTTTCCTGATTTCGCCTTGGCTGAGCACAGCCCCAATCGCGTAGTTCGAAGCGTCGATGGTGATAAAGGGTTTAGTAAAGTCGGGGTATTGTAAGATGGGGGCATGGCAAAATGCCTCCCTTAACGTCACAAATGCCTTTTCCTGGGTCTCTGTCCATTTAAATATGACTTGTTTTTGTAGCAGTTGCGTCATAGATCGTGATATTCCCGCCAGTCCAAGGAATTGCTTGATCTTAGTTGGACTCGTCGGTCTAGAATAGTTTCGTATGGATTCGATTTTGCGTGGGTCAGGTCTTACACCCTCTTCGCTAATTACATGTCCCAAATATGCGACCTCTTTCCGAAGGAATTCGCACTTATCGGGTTCGAGCTTGAGGTAAGCCTTCCTCAATCTCTCAGCGAATTTACGGAATTTAATCTCGTGCTCTTGAAGAGAGCTGGCGTATATAATTATGTCGTCGAGATATACAAATAGCTCGATCCCTTGAAACCCGCAAAGGACTCTATCCATTAAGTGCAGAAATGTCGCGGTTGTGTTCTTGAGCCCGAATGGCATTCGATTGAATTGATAATGACCGAAAGGGGTTGAGAACGCCGTCTTAGGTGCGTCTTCCGGATTCATCTTTATTTCATGGAACCCGCTGGCTAGGTCAAAAACCGAACAATATTTCGCGCTCCCCAATTGATCGAGAATTTCGGTAATGTTAGGGAGGGGGTACACGTCCCCTATAGTTTTTTCATTCAAATTTCGATAGTCTATCACCGTGCGCCATCTCCGGTTGACCGGGGAATCTGCTTTTTCCGGTACTATCCAAAAGGGGGAGCTATACGGCGAGTCTGATGGTTTAATGACTTCGTTTTTAATTAGTTCGCTAATATTCTTCGTGATCTCGTCTTTGTGGGCAGGGGCAACCCGATATTGTCTCGTGAAGACTGGTTGGTCGTCGGTAATCGTTATCCTGTGTTCGATCACATCTGTGGACTGTAAGGGTGTTCCGGGTATGTGGAATAAGTCCTTATTCTGATTAACCAACTCGACGATGTTTTCACGTTCCTTGTCGTTTAGGTGTTCCAGACGGAGCAACCCTAAAAGATTGGGTTCTCCCGTCGGCTGACTATCGACGGTGAGGGTGTGCGCTTGTTCGACCTCGGAAAGAGGGTCCAACTCCACCGTAGGGGTAAATACTTTTACGTCTTGGTCGTTCGTATTAAAGGCCCGGAGGTGAGCAATACCATCGATATTCGTGACAACCGCGTTACCTGCGTAAACTCCTTCGCCGAGGTTCAGCCGGTGGCCGTATCCCTCCTTTATTTCGCGGTTCTGGGCTTTTATGTTGAATATACAGCTCGATCGTTTTGGGAGTATTATTCGGCGTGTAGTTTTTAATTTTAGTTCTTTCTCGCCCCAACTAACGACTTCGGTTTCCCAATCGATCTTAGCCCTGTTTATGTCGTGGAATTCGGATCCCAGGATCGCGGATTGTTTTATGGGGAAATCATCTTCGACAATGTGAAAATCTGATATACCAGGTGTAGAAGTATGAAACCGGAATTTTTTTGCAAAAATTACACTTCCGTTGTTTAAAATGATACACAATATTTCAAACGAATGGAGACGGCTTTCTGCGAGACATTCAATTAATCCACGAGTTCTTGTTGAGTTTGGCTCGCAATTCATTGTCTCCTAACTTTTTCGGTAGTTTCCCACGCTCTTCGTTTCTCACGTGAAAATTACAACTTTTGAATTTTTTTAACCACTCGAAATACTGTGTTTTGCCAAGAGCATGTTCACCGTATGCTTCGACAAGCATTCTATGCGATTCTGCAGCAGTTTTCTTCAAATGATAGCAGAAAACCAATGCTGTCCGCAAATCATAGTTCGTAGGCACAAAACTCGACATGTTTGAGGTTATAGAAAAATATACCGGTGTATGAAACTTAGGTTATTGTGTGATGACAAACTTCGTCAGCTGTTAGAGGGAGAAGATAGCGCTACAGAAGCGGTCTTACGGTCTTTAAACTGATAGCGAGCACCATCTATAGGGAAATTCCGGTTTCATACTTCTACACCTGGTAGTTCCCATTATTTCGATCCGGACTTTGCCAATCGTGAACACCGGGTCCTGTGAGATGCCCTGGAGGCGTAATAGCGTGAATTTATCCGTGGGTGTTCCTTCTTTTAGTGCACTATTTTTTATTAAATTGAGGTCGGCCCCTGAGTCTGCTAAAAATTCGGTTGGGCCGTTAAACTGGGGTGACTCAATTTCAACTACGGGGATGAATGAGTTCCTGCTTAAGCTGATGTTGGCATAGCCAACGGTTCGCTCTGGAGTATCTGTTTCACTTGTTCGGTTACTTGGGTGGTCTTTACCGGGTGCTCGGGGTTTTCCGGTTGTTTTGCATCTGAGGTTAACGGTCCGGGGTTCGCGTTTGCCGATTTCCGATTTTCGTCGTTTTGTTTCTTAAAGCATTGTTGTTCCTATGGCCGGGTTTATTGCAATACCCGCAGATAGCATTACTGGTTTGATCGCGTTTGTTTCGATCGTTCTCGCGCTGCTCTTTGAGTTTCGGGTTTTTGAGCCAGCATTTGTCAACGGAGTGACTTGGTTTCTGGTAATGTTCACAGGTGATTTTGATCGAATTTAATGTTTTAACATGCTGAGTTGTCGAAATGGTAATCGCGGTCAATTTCTTTTTCTATTCGGATTGCAGAGGCGTACGCGGACGTGAGGTTGTCGAAGCCTTCCAACTTTAATCTCATTCTAAAATCGGGGGGAAGTCACGCGAGAAAACATAAGAGTGTTTCGTCCTCGAAATATTTCGTTTGTTCGCGGGAGAGAAGACCTCTACCCTTGTTTTCCCCATCTAATATGGTGCAGTGCAAATCCTTTACCCGAGATATGTAATCGATAATGTGTTCTTGACGACCTTTCGCGATGTTTCCCGGTTCTCCATGGTAGTGATTAACGGATTTTGATGCTCCGAAAATTATTTTTAATTTGTTAGTTAATTCTTCGATGGAGTTGAACACGCCATCCTCTACTGCCGTATATGCTCGGTCTTTCAATTTATTGCGAAGGAGGCGGGCTAAATTTCGCTCGCTCTCCGGTGGAAACATTTCCCTTAATCGTGCACAAGCTCGCGAGAATTTAAGGACCGAGATGTTTGTTCCGGTAAACGTAGGTACAGATTCCAATCCATCTTTAAAGTTCAGGTGTGGTTGATTGATATCGCGAGGGAGAGGTAGTTCCGTGTAACGACCGGGATTTTCCGATCTAGGAGCAGCGGTGTATTGTTGCCGCTGCGAGTCGCGAAGGCCAGATATCTCATCTTTCAAGAGGGAATAATCTTTCATTATTGATTTGATCATTTCTGCGAGTCTCGCATTTTCTGAGGTTGGGTCCTCTGGCCCATAAGCGATATTACCCGTTTCTAACATTGTGATGTTTCGTTCGTCGACGAAATATTAAGCTTCCTGCTGATCGCGAATTAATTTATTTTCAAGTTCGCGTAATTATTCAAGTTTTTCATGTGCTTCGCGATTGCGCTCTTGTAATAATTTTTCTTGTTCGGTCAATCTATGTTGTTTCGCAAGGAGTTGCTCTTGATATATTGAGACGAACACACCTGCAACACAAAGTTATAATATTAGTAATAGCGAATCTCTCAAGAGGGCTACTATTCGCGTAAATAAACTAGGTCGAACAATAATATAAATACTTGACGGATACACCAACAAATCACCTTCGAAACCACAGTCTCTCTTTCGGTATCTTACCGCTTACAGTTAACGCCCAAATTTGCTGCCCCGGCAGCCAAAACGGGAATCTCGACTGTAAAACCGGTAGGATCAACAATATAAGGGCACGTGGTCTACAAGGTAAAAGTGAGGGTCAGCATAAGGAAGTACTTAAAACTCACCGACGATAGAGAGGTCACACCTGAGGCATCGCAGGGCCGAAACTACCGCAGAACCTGGACACGGCCAAAGTCAACACCGTGTTCGTGTCAGGATCCACATAGAATCGAAAATTTCATGCTGAGACCGCATGTGGAAAAGCCAAAAGTAAATAGGGAATCTGAAACAAACATATAAATCATTTGTTCACACTTCGAGAACTAAAATTGGCGCACTCACCTCAGTCCGTTGATCGATATCCTTACAACGAACACACACACAAGAAAAAGAAAAACACTCTTAAAAGGAAGACGCCCAAATTAGAAAAAGGACACTCCACTCACTAAAAAAAATTACAAATTGCGACTGTCACTTTTATGGTCGGCGCCATATTGATTCTTGTCACGCGATCATCTATGCGTGAAATTCGCAACAGGTAGCGGATGACTCACAGCGCCAATGTCCACAATTCAAATCAAGCCCTAAACGAGGTACTATTAAGGTTCATACATCGATCACGCGATAAGACTGGAGATCGATATTATCTACTGCCTTGAAACTTGTAACAAAAGCTCGAAAAATAAAGTTATCTCATTTTACCCGAGGTTCCAAATTGATTTACTTCTCACTCGAGAACCAAACAGAAAAAAAATATATTATGAAAAGGGGTAATACCCGTTTCAATATAGCTAATTCGTCCTCCGTGAGAGGTTTCGGGCCTTTTGATCGCGTTTCCATTTTATCTTATAATTCACCGTAGTTCGATAGTATTTAATTGCAACAGTCAAATCCCACCGCTGTCACCAATTTTATAACTCTAATGTTACGTCCTGATAGTCTTAGTTGAGTTTTTAAAAAGAGAAATCTATAAATGACGCGAACAAATAGAATTAGGGGTTGGCCTCCTTTAGACAGGAATGCGCCTGTCGGGAATGAGGCCCCTGTTGCAGTGTCACACTATCGGACCGTGTAAAATAGTTGTCGAGACTTACATTGGCGCTAAATAGTATGATGGGCGCAGCAGGTAATTAATCCAAGGTGATAATGGGGATCCCGGTGGTGAGGTTATCCAACTACGATCCGGGCGCCTCGTGTGCTGGGCCGCACCAGGTGATGACAGGTGTCCTCTGTGCTGGTAGTTATACTGGTTTCGCGGGTCATTCGACGGCTGGATGGAGCTCGATGACGAAACACGACGTATCCCCAATTGACACCTTCTGAACTGCTCCGGGTACACGAATGTCACTTATTATTTTAATACCACTCGCGGAATGTTCTTGATCGCAAGGGAAATATTCGGATAGGCTCTCGATTTCGCGGTATAGCTGTAGGAATTTATTAACACTGTTGTGGCCTCGTGTTATCTTCGGTTTACCGTATAGGAGAGCGATGGCTCGTTTTACTGCGCGTGAGACTCCGCCGCGGTGTCGTTTATAAAAGCGACTCCAGTTTACTTTGTACCAGATTATTGTAAGTCTGCCCGTTTACTTGACGCTGGGTCTTAACGAGATACACGCAACGTTTTTGGATTGAAAGGTCGAGAGTGACTGAAGACCCGTGCATCGTCAGAGTTTATAAAAGGTCCCAGCGTCGAGCAGCGGTGGTGGAGGTAGCTGCCCATTCGGGGATGGTGAGTCCCGAGTGGGGCGCGTCGTCGCCGCCGTGGCGAGCCACGTGCGCTCTCAAGGGAGCGGCGCCGGCATGGCGGGCCATGTGCGCGCCAAGGGTAACGGCGCCGGCATGGCGGGCCATGTGCGCGCCAAGGGTGGTCTTCCGCTAAGGGTGAGGATGCGTATGCGTGGACTGACTTTCTAAAATAAAGTCAGTCTTTGGGAATTCACTTTCCAGGATTATATTACTGGCTTACGCATTCTCTTACTTAGAATGTATGTTTTATTTATTAGTACGTATTAATATATGTATCATATAATATGTATATTAGACTGTTTCAAAATACATCGATAATTTTTTTGTTAGCTTTACACATTCTTAAGTTATGCCAAGGGGACCTTACGGTTTGGTAAATTGATTTCGAGATAAGCCTTCGCAGGTTAGTAGTATACCTTAAGGGTGTTCGCGTAGTAAAGTAGTAGAGCGCACTAGCCACAAGATTCCAAGAAAAAGCGATCTAAAGTTTTTACACGCAGTTTATATACTGGTCGATTTCTATGCCACGCAACAACAGCCACGTAACCGAATTAGTAGCGAGCTCGCTTATCACGCGGGGGATTCGGGCTCGATACTACCTTTGGGGAACTTTTTTTTTATTGTTTTAAAAATTAAAACCATTTTTAAATAAAGTTAATGACCTAAAAATGTTATCTGTTATATCCTAAATAATATTTTTCTATTTATGAAACGATTGTTACAGGTAAGTAATAAAACGTGAATTGAAGATAATATTTTATTTTTATAAAGTTAAATAATTACAAATGCATGCAAATACATTAAAATTTTCGTTACCACTATAACAAAATTTCGAATAGGGTTTTATTTATACATATACAAATGATTACAATATTGTCATTATTTGCACATTTTTTATATCACATACAAACACCAGAATGATAGTTATCATAAAAACATTGAAAACAAAAAATATTTTTGCATCGTGCACAATTGATAAACGACGACTGATTACATGAACAACCTTTCTGTAAAAGATTTGTTGGAAAACGTACTTCGTTTACATTCATGAAAATTTGTCTGTTATCAGAAAGCTTGGAAACGTACCAGGCATACCGGATCATTTTATCAAAAATTGGCGATGATTGTTGATGGTGGTACTGATTGTATTTTTATACGATACAACTTCACGGGAATTTATTTCTCTATTATTTTTAATCAGATACGCACAATTTTGTATACGTTGTAACGGATTTTCTCCGCACCTACCGAGAACCTCCTGTTCCTCCGCCCGAGGAGGAGCGCGCGTTGGTCCGCGCCAGCTTCCACCGCTCCGGCGAGGTGGAAGCGGGACCGGCTGACGTAGCAGGGGCGACCGGGGGCGGATGGGCGCCAGGTACGCTCGCGTACCACCGACCTAGGCCGGCTTTGTTTAGATTCGCCGCCACCGCCCCCCCCCCTACGCGTCCCCGCCCCACCCCGAGGGCGAACACAGCCCGTGCAGAAATTTAGACAGGGATACAGCTGGATTCTGACTCGGATCCGCGGCTGCCAATCGGGATCTAGTCCGATATCGGATCAGATTCAGGCACGAAATGTAAGATCCGCAAACTGGATTCCATTCGGGATCCAGACCGGATTCCATTAGGGATCCAAAACCGGATTCCATTAGGGATTCAGAATCGGATTCCATTAGGGATCCAGAACTGGATTCCGTTAGGGATCCGGAACCGGATCCTTTAATGACTCTAAATAGATTCCCCATAGAATCATTAAGGAATTTTGGAAGGATCACGGGTAAATACAGGCTGAAATAAAATGTCAAAAATGAAATTATCACATATTAAATTTATTATTATTATTATTAGGTAGTTTTTATTGTACAACTTTTACAAAGTTTTTTACAATTTTTTACATATAAATTGCCTCCTCTCTACTTTATTTTCTACATATCTCCTCTATTTCTCTATAATACCCACATATATCCACTTGTATTTTTCCCCCCAACATATTTATTACCTCCCCCCTTATCGCCATCGCGTCTATTCCCCTCACCCATTCCTTCGCTGTTTTTCTTGCTTTCTCTGACACCCTCTGTCATCCTTTTCTGCACTCCATTAGGTGTTCCATCGTCTCATTACTTTCTTTACATATTCTACACATCCAATCCCTTTCCCCCTTCTTCCCCGCCCTTCCTATATTTCCGCACCTCATCCTTGCCCACATTTCCTTATTCCTTCCATTCACTTCCTCCTCTGACCAATATCTCCACGGTTCCCCTTCTTTTTGGCATATATGTCTATAATTTCTGTTATACGTCGACCTACTTATCCTCTCCCATTCCCTACCTATTATTTCCGCTTTCAGCTTTTCTAACCCTTCTTTTATCCTTTCCTCTGTCTCTTTCTTGTCCTTTCTCTCCCAAATCATTTCTAATACATTCCCCATCCTCATCTCTCCTACCACCTTCTCCATACTCTTTCCCCACTTAGACGGTTTCCCATTTTTAATTTCCCTCAATTCCTCCATTAGACATATTTTTGGCCACCTGCTCTCCTCCATCCCAATCACTTCCTTTATGTACCTCCATGCTCTTTCCCTTATTATATATCCGAGCGTCGGTACCCCGAGCTCTTTCCTCCACATATAATTCGGCGTGTTCCTATCAACTCCCAAGGCCATCTTGCAATATCTGCTCTGAATCCTCTCCCATGCCCCTAATTCCCCCATTCCCCACACCTCCACTCCATACATTGCTCCGGCTTTCACTATTGGGATCCAACATGTGGGCGGGGCCTATTCAATATGGCGCAGAAAAGTTCCGGCGATGCATGTAAATCTGTTGTGTAACATTAGATTCCTGTCAAAATGTTGATAAATTTAGAAAATATTTGCGATTGGGCAGGTACAAATCCTGCTCAACGTAATTTTGTAGAAGGAGAACGGGTGTTAGCTGCGAATCATATATGAAAATGTGGTTTAAGCTATGAAGATGCATCGAGTGATGAGATAAGTTTCACAGCTTTGTGTTTACAAACATCTTGTATACGTGGTCCACCGCACGAAATAAATGGCAAGCTACAAAAAAACGGAAAAATAATAACGGTCAAGTGTTCGTACAAAGCAGGGCAAAGTGAAAAGTGCAAGCACATCATTGCAACTCTCCTCTATTGCTACCGGTAAGATATAAGCGAACCTCAAAATGTGACAGCTTTCAAATTTTTTACGCCAACAGCTTGAAATTTGTCTTGAACTCAACTATACGTTTTATCCCCCCAAAAAACACAAAAAATTGCTTCTGAGTATAAATTACAAATATATTGCCTTGCAAATTGATATCCTTTTTTTGAAGAATCTTAAAAATTTGAAAAATGTTGTGAAATTAGAAAAACCGAGAAATAACTTATTTAAATTGTTTACAAGTCCTTTTTATTGTATTTAATATGAATTAAAAAAACTAGAAAATATAAAAAAATAAAAAATAGTGAATGTGGAGAAGCAATTCCATACAAATTTTACTGATTTGATTTCAGAAATTTGCAATCGATACAAAATCCACAGAAAAATACGTGCAACTGTCTACTATTATTCGTCCTTTTTCTGTTTCCACTCTCGGCCACTAGATGTCATGTTTCTCTATGTTGGATCCCAATCGTATCCATTAAATATAACCTTTCCTCCATCATCTCGGTCCCAGCCCTTCTCCACACCCCCCACACCGCATTCATCGCCTTTTGCGCCCTTCCCGCCATCTTTTTCCCGTGCAGCCACCCCGAATTTCTACTCGTAAACCAGTATCCCAGATATTTAAACTGCTTTACTACCTCTACTTTTTCCCCCTTAATTGTCCATCCCTCTCCCTTTTTCTTTCTTCCGCCATTACTGAAAATCATTACCTTTGTCTTTTTCGCATTTACTTCCATCTTGTTTTTCCTAGCCCATCTTTCCAAATCTCTCGCTATACTCCTTAGCCCTTCCGCTGATTCTGCCACTGCCGCTACGTCGTCCGCATATTTTATCGCGAATATCTTTTCCTTTCCTATGATGACCCCTCCTTCATTTTTCTCTATCCATCTATCCTCTAAATCATCAATATATAAGTCAAACAACACCGCACTCAATGCGCACCCTTGTCTCACTCCCTGCATCGTATTAAATCCTTCTGTAATTTTTCCCTGTATTTGTACCTCGGCCCTTGTTTCTTTGTATATTTCCTTTATCGTCTCCAGCATTCTTCCCTCTATTCCTTTCTCTTCTAATTTTCTAACCAAGATTTCCCTATTCACTCTGTCGAAAGCTGCTTTGAAGTCCACGAACAATACATACAGCTTGCCCCCTTTCGCCTTCACACTCTTACTAATTATCGCATTCATTGTAAATATTTGATCCCTCGTACCTCTCCTCTTCCTAAATCCTGCTTGGCTTTCTTTCAGTTTTTTGTTCTTTTCCATCCATCTGTTCAACCTTTCTGTCATCATTTTCGTTAACACTTTATATCCCACATCCAACAGTGATACTCCCCTGTAATTTTTCGCTTTCTCCTTATCCCCTATTAAATTTATTATAAAAATAAATAACAGAGATTTTTGGTGTAATAAAAATATAAAAATAAAAGAATGAAAACAACTTAAAAAATAAAAAACTACGACTGATCTGTCTGTCTTTGAACTGATTGGCGCGATTTACGTCCATCCCAATCTTTGGCGTTTGATATGGCATACCCTGCAGGTTTTAGAATAGCATCTGCATTAATGGGAGTTCCATCCTGGTAGATGTGGAAGTTTCCGAGCGCAGCTGTAAATAAATCGAAAAAAATGTAATATATATATTCTATCATAGAAACACAGTAAAATATATTTTGAACAGCTTGCAAAACATACCTATCATGCAGATTCCAAAATTTGTTGCTTTCAGCAACACCTTTCCTTCAATTTTCTTTTTTGCAGTAAACTTAAGTACGACGTTTTGCGTAAAAAATCTTCGAAGAATGTTGGTTACGCTCTTCGTTGCGTTATTATTTCGGTCCAACAGCTCTTTTAACGATGAGATCTATAAAATATTCCAGAATGTATACAAAATTTATAATGATCAATTATTTGCAGTTCCCTAATAATCTCCGTATTTGATTGTCCTTAAGTTAAATTTTCCGTTTTATTTTTTTTAAATGTATAACAATAAAGAAGTGAAGCGTTTAAAAACAACTTCATATAAAATATTTACAAATGATAAATGAAAAAAAATATGACACTCACCAGAATTTCATTTACATCCTTGTCTTCTTTCAGTTTCTTATCAAACGCTTCAAATTTATCTAAAGTTTCAAATGGTAAATTGAGCCCATTTGCTTTTTCGACTTGCGCGACGGTTATTTTCGTAGACTGCACCGTATCATTCATATTTCCCGTCGTGGAGAGCTTGTCGTAGAGAGCGTTGATTGCAGCTGTATTTGCTTGTACAGCGGCGGTAAGATTTACGCTGAGGCGTTTAAGCTCTCCTAGTATAAAGAGAGTATCTGAAACATGAATGAAATACACAATTTTTTTAATGAGATGAACATCAATAGAGTGATCGATAAATTTGAAGAAGAAACGAACCTGGGCTGAAGTTGTTCGTCGACTTAGAAGCAACTCCGAGCTGTGCCCCCGATTTGAAATTTTGTTTTGCCGTATTCTCACACACTGGCCGCTCGTTGTTATTTCTATCATTAGCTAAAAAAATACATTATAAAAATAAAATAGAAACATGGTAAAATACAAATATTGGTGGAGAGATTGGTGAAGATTATAAATATGAAAAGTTTCAATTAATTGTTACCTGTTGATGTCATTACTCCTCGCCGCAGACTCTCTTCATCCAATGACGACGTGTCCCGTATTTCGTGGGCCTTGATTGTCCGTTTAGCTATGAACTTTTGACGCAGTTGCTTCTTGTTTAGAGATTTTGAAGCAGCTGACTCTGACTCGTTCGACAACTCAGAAGCATTCAGTTTATCAACTGCATCTCGACCTAGCACAAGAACGAATAAAATAAATGGATGAGTTTAATACAACAGATTTTCTAATTAGCGTAACAATAAAAAATGTTATTGATAACAATATAACATATCAAAATAAATGAAGCGTACCACTGTATTTCGAATTCCAGTCATCGTTTAAGTCGTCGACTTCTTCGATATTAAACAATTCTTTGGTCGATTTTTTTATGATTTTCTGCGTGGCTTTTTCGGACTTCGTCGACGGGTCCACGTCAGTGTCCGGCGTATAAGCATACGCACATGTTTTTAATTTTTCTAAGCGCTCGAGAGCTTTCTTGTAAGTATCTGTAATATAAAAAAAAATACTTCAGATACGAACATAGCGGTCTTCATATAAATTCTAAATTCCTATGCAGATGTCTACGGACAGACTAGAAAATTATGCATGTCATAATTTGTAGACTATATGAATCATAGTAGAGTCAAAAATTCATACGCTGATTACTGCATCAACTCTTTGTAAATTTTTATGTCTGTAGAGATTAGTCCGCGTAGCTTGACAGTTTATTTGAATGAAAAAATTTAAGCTACGCCAAGTATTTTGTATAAAATTGAAGAAATGTTAATTTCATTAAAAAATGTAGCGTAGAATCTGGAGTTCATGTACAGACTGTTGCATAAACTCTGTAAATTTATCAGCTTTGGTCTCCACTGAGAAATTTTTCAGCTTTTTTCTACGCTGAAAAGTTTGTCAGCGTAGCTTGAACATTTCATTTTCATTCTATTCTAACTCTATTCTATTTCTATTTTATTTCTAATTTTAATTCGATTCAAAAACCTAGCATAGAGTCTAGAATCCATATCCACGCTGCTGCATCAACTCTGTAAAATTAGATGCCCAGAGAAATGCCTTTGCGCTGAGAAACTTTTCAGCGTAGAAAAAAGCTGAGAAATTTCCCAGCGTAGAAAAAAGCTGAAAAATGTATCAGTGTAGCGCAGCGCAGTATATGGATTCTAGACGCTGCTGCATCAACTCTGTAAAATTGGATGCCCAGAGAAATGCCTTTGCACTGAGAAACTTTTCAGCGTAGAAAAAAGCTGAGAAATTTCCCAGCGTAGAAAAAAGCTGAAAAATGTATTAGTGTAACCCAGTGCAGTATATGGATTCTAAACGCTTCTGCATCAACTCTGTAAAATTGGATGCCCAGAGAAATGCCTTTGCACTGAGAAACTTTTCAGCGTAGAAAAAAGCTGAGAAATTTCCCAGCGTAGAAAAAAGCTGAAAAATGTATTAGTGTAGTGCAGCACAGTATATGGATTCTAGACTCTACGCTACATTTTTTAATGAAATTTAAATCTTTTCAATTTTATCAAAAATGCTTGGCGTAACTTGAATTTTTTCCATTAGAATAAAATGAATTTTTTTAAGTTCTACCGGAATATACTTACTTGCACCGCCTCTTATATTAATCGCCCACCATGGCCAAGTTTTTAATGAGGATTTTTCGGTCTCGACTAAGCGTTGCAACTGCATACAAATTTTCGCGCTGTATGGTGGGGATGGATACCTTGTAATACATTTTTGTTTTATTTTGTCCCATGATAACCACGATGCGGGTACGATTTCTAAGTCATCAAGACCTTTTTTTTGACTTTTGCAAAACTGAATAAGCAGAAATTTATATTCCGCATCATTCGGCGAATCTACAGATCAAAGAAAAGAAATTGTAATTATAACCTTAATTAACAGAGACACAAACATGAATCATGCATGATCTGCAGTGCATACCAGACGTTTCCATCGTTTTGCCCTTATTGTTCGTTGGCTTTCCGGCCATTTTTATGGTTATTCCTCACCCTCGTATATCTTGAACTGCGCTTAATTAAAAGAATGAAAATTATGGGCGGTTATTTTATGCGTCATGCTGTCCACTTTGTATTAATAATACACCAATATAACAATGCCTTCAAAATACTTATAGATGAATTAATTTTATTTCACGCACTAGAAACACGAAAGCACTTTGTAAAAAAACCGAAAAAAGAAAAAACGAAAACGAAAGAAAACAGGTAGAACAATGAAAGACCGGAGAGTAACAATGAAAGATTAGCACATACAAGTCAGAACGAGTCCACGCGGGAAATGCCGGCTAATGCCCAGGAATTGAGATAGCACATGGCAACAACACTAGAGAGCTCGACCAAACCTGACGCACACGTAAACATATAACGACCGTCACGACCTTATATACATAGTATGCGGCATCACGTGGTTTTACGCCGTTCTTTCGACATAGGGACCGTATACACTAATATATTCTCATAGTCGCATCTATGTGTTTTCACTTGTGCGTGCTACACATTCTAACTTTCGTGAGAGTGTAGCAGTGCGCACAGTCCCGCATACATTACCACCGGGGTTTCTCACCGATAAATTGAACATTTTGTAATATTTTTATTACATTACTGCTGTACATATAAATATCTATTTCGATATTAATAAATGGGAATGAAGGATTAATAAGTCGTTGTGACAATTAACATGTTATGTATTTTTTATTTCTATTTAAAGATGCAGCATCGGTATTGCGAAAACTCGCAATTGTTGTGCATCTGGGTGCATTCCAACTACTAATTTTACAATTTTTTGTTTAATATCATCTACCGAGAAAATTACCGTTCGACTTGAAACGGCAGAATGCAATTCCCACATCTCGAAATTCCTGGATGAAGTAGGATATTCAAATATTTCTCTCTTCAATTTCCATATGACGCCTTTAAACCTAATATCGTATAATGATTGTTCCGAAACAAAAATTTGTGTTATTTTTACAATTCTTTTGTCTACCAAAAGAACAACGTCGTTTGGCGAATGGGTCGTTAGAATAAACTCGGCATACCTGAGTTTAAGCACGTTTACATTACCATCAACAATCTCTCGACTTTTTTTAATTATTTGCACTCGATCCTCAGGCATCGCTCTTTCTATCTCAATAAAACTCTGCTCATTAAGACGTCGACAGATTTGCTCAAGAGGTTGATTCGGTGTACGTACAAATTTTTTAACTTTAGCGAGCATACTTTCGAAGGGAAAAGCACTGATTCGCGATAAACTACATTTCATATTTTTTGCGTCATCGGCGAGGTGTATGAGGTTATGCATATTTAAAGCCGTTGAGCGAGATCCATATAAGTGTGACGTAAGCATGACAAATTTTCGAAGATACAATTTCCCTCGGGTGTTTAATCTACATGCCATATCTTCTGCACATAAAATTCGGCATGCCGCGTGGAGCAACAAAAAGTGGTTGAACATATTAGCATCAAACCCTTCAACACGATACGACCGCAATATAGCAAGAAGAAACGAAATTCCGTTGCTTTCCATTGTGCTGCATGTTTTATATTCCTTATTTTTCTCTGAAATTCGCAGGGAATGTGGTCGCGTAGAGCTTCGATTCTTCTCGATAATTCTTTTTTTACTCTCGGGCTAAACCGAAATTTTAAAGGTCCGTCCATCCAAATTTGAACAATGAGCCTCTTCATTACGCCAATACAGCATAAATGCATGTAATCTAATACGAACGATGTGACCATGTTGATGGGGGGTGTAAGTGTGAGAAGCACTGATTTCTCGCTATGGTGTTCTCGATCCTCCATTCTACGAAATGATTCATCAGTCCGCTCGGGACAGTCAATGTCCAGATAGACTGTTCGATTATCTTTTCGAACCCCACGAACAGTGCATCGCTCACACGCACTGTACCCACCATGACCTTTCGTTAATTTCATGAAAGATCGAGCTGGCGTATCGCAAATGAAACATTGCAGTCGCACGGTAAAATTTATATCGCAAATGACGATCCCATTTCTTGTAAGCTCGTTCATTTCGGTCACAAAATCATGAAGAAATGAATTAACGCACATCGGCTTGGTTTCTCCACAGTATAGTGCTACCAAAAAAGGTTTGTAGACGTTCGGACTGGTAAATATTCTACAAAGAATTGGCCAGAGTTGAAGTTTGCTCGAGGAAAATATTGGTAATCCGTCGACATTGAATTGTAAGTAAATCGTTGTCTCTGGATGAAGTGTACGATTCACACATTTCTGCAAACCGTTTGCAATGCCAAAATACACATATTTACCAGTACATGCACCATCTTCGTTTTCGATTTCTAAAATGTCATACGGCATCGAATTGGTTCGCAAAAATGTTTTCGAGCTTCTCGGTAACTCGGGGATCAAACGATTTCGCAAGATCCTCAATAATTTATCTAGGTGAGACTGACGAATATCGCATTCTATTGCCCATGTGCGTAACTCCTCAATCTCTCTCGGACCATTCGGTGGTCTCGCTTCAGCGTCCTCGTCATTTATCATATTGCGATTCTCATTATCCATCGCCACATCCGCGTCCTGTTCTTCATGCTCGTATTGCTCTTCCTGCTCATTATTGTTTTGAAGGGCAAACTCTGGCTCACAAATATTTCGATTAAGCGATTCCGATCTGCTGGATGAAGATGTTAATTCGATGTGTTGATTAACTCCTGCAAAAAAGTGTTGACAAATATTTTCTGTGAAATCTATACATTTTAATTATTCGAGTAAAACTTCTTTAAGCACGTTGAGTATAATTTTTCAAAGTCGTCGTCATTATTATAATTTTGAAAAATTGCAACTCAATTTAATCCTCTCATATTTTTATCGAATTAATGTTCACCAAAGAAACTTTACTTTCCTCGCGTCCACTAAGATACATGTGCCATTTCTTGCTTCTTATTTTTTTAAGTAAATTATAAAAATAAAAATAAACACTTTGAATTAAGAATATTTTTTTCTTGGACTAATATATAATATCAATTAATTTTGGAAAAATTATATAAATTATTGGCGATTTTTAATTATTACTTACTCGAAGTTGAAGCGTTTGCCTCAGCATAAGTGTGCAACGCATAATGAATTTCCCTCTGTACTTGACGGTGATGTCGTACATATATGCGGTTTTTCTCACGTGTAGGCCCCGCTTTGTCCATGATAAATCAAATAGAAATAATTTGAGAAAAATAAACTTCACTCGCGTTGCACGTGTAAATCAACTGAATCTGAGTGGATTCACCTCGGTATGACACTCGGCGCTTACGTACACCTTTAACCACCTGTGGACGTGGCTAGGCATAAACAGGGACTCAGATAGGAATCCGATATGTATGCCCGAAATACATGCGGTGCCGAAGTGCCATCTAGCGTCCTGTGGATGTGGCTGGGCATAAACAGGAACTCGGATAGGAATGCGACATGTATGCCCGAAATACAAGTGGTGCCAAAATAAGCGCTGTCTACACCGTGCGAACGTCGGTAAGTAGAAACAGAGACTTAAATAGGAATTTAATAGTAATACCGAAAATACACGTGAAGCCAAAATTTTCAAAATTATGCCATCGTCGTCGTACGTATGCCGATACTGCAGATGCAAGTTGAATTCGGACTGAGATGCCGGTTTTAGGGAATCCATGACAAATCCTGATCGGATTTGATCGGACATAGGGTATGCACGGGAATGTTCGCATAATGCGCGGATACTGTAGTAGTATATGTATGATGCTTGACTTTGAATTGTTCCAGAAGTACTTGACAATAGAATTCGTGGTGTTTGGTTATTAAGGATGAACTGGTGATACAATCCCAGACAAAAAATGTATTCAATGAGAGTATTCGTACTTCGTGACTCAATAAAAATCTGAAAAAATACAGCAATATTTGGCATGTTATAAACAACAATTATCAATAATAATATTACTCAACAGTTATTAACAAGATGTTTAAACAAATAATTTGTTAATAACTTTTGGGCAATATTATTATTGATAATTTTTGAATTTTTTCAGATTTTTATTGAGTCACGAGGTACGAAAACTCTCATCGAATATAATTTTTGTCTGGGATTATATCACCACGCCACTGTACTTTTGTGGCATCCCGACTCAATCCCAATACCAAGCCTGGAAACCGTCTGGATTCCTATAGGGACACCCGTTTTGGAGTATCCCTGCCTAATCCCGATCGGGATCTGATCCGTATGCCCCGAAAGTACAGTGGCGCCATTGTTTCGAAATTTCGTCACCGACGCAAATTTCTTCCGATCTGGAAACCATCTGGATTCCTATAGGGACACCCGTTTTGGGGTATCCCTGCCTAATCCCGATCTGGATCTAATCCGTATGCCCCGAAAGTACAGTGGCGCCATCGTTTCGAGATTTTGTCACTGACGTAAATTTCTTCCGATCTGGGATACCATCTGGATTCCTATAGGGACACCCGTTTTGGGGTATCCCTGCCTAATTCCGATCGGAACCGGACCGGTAGTTGGGTATCCCCATTACAATTTCTGCACGGGAGGGGTCTTGGGCTTCAAGTCGGCTGGCCCAGCCCGCCTGCGGGTCGGTAAGGTAGAGGGGAGTGGACGTGAAGGATTTTGGGGTAATCCGGGGCACAATTAATTATTCTCCCAATCAGCGGGGCAACAAGTTTATTGCACGTGGTAATTTTACGACATCGAACATACATGAAATTGAGTGATATACATTTCTCGGCTAGCGCTCGCTCGCGGTAGATAGCCTTGTCCCGCTGTTATACTATTTCCCTTGTCGGAAGGTAGCCGCGTCCGAGAGAAGAACTAACTTTACGTCACACCCTATAGATAACGCCTACGCCGGGATTCCCATCCAAGCGAACGCCTTAACTTTCGGAGCACCTTATAGATCACCGATGACGCCAGGTAGCCCCCTCGAAGATAGGTAATTTGCATAACACCCTTTAGGTAGCCCCTATCGCGAGGTCGCCCCTCGAAGGAAAATATTTATTTTATGTAGCACCCTGTAGGTAGCGAATTCCGGTAGGTAACCCCCGTGCAGATAAATAATCATGTTATGTAGCACCCTGTAGCTGGCGAATCGCGGTAGGTATCCCCCGCGAAGATAAATAATCATTTTAGGTAGCACCCTGTACATATCAAATAGTAGTAGATAACCCTTGCGAAGATAAATGATCATTTTATGTAGCACCCTGTAGATAGCCAATCGTGGCAGGTAACCCCCGTGAAGATAAATAATCATCTTATGTAGCACCCTGTAGATAGCAAACCATGGTAGGTAACCCCGTGAAGATAAATAATCATCTTATGTAGCACCCTGTAGATAGCAAATCATGGTAGGCAACCCCCGTGAAGATAAATAATCATCTTATGTAGCACCCTGTAGATAACTGATAACGCCAGATAGCCCTCTCGGAGATAGATAATCAATTTATGTAACACCCTGTAGGTAACGCATACGCCGGATAATTCATTTAGGTAGCTTCGACGCGACGAGAGAAAACGGACTATTCTATTATAATTTTACATATTTTCTAAACGACATACCACTTGGCACGGCGACTCAATACAAAAGTAGTAAACAACACGGTGCGACCGCGGTAGAGGACGGTCGCACGTGGTACTCGACGCCGGCGTCTCGACCATGAGGTAGCCTACGGTGTACGCACGGGTATACCGAACCTTCGTGTAATTATTCGGACAGCGACGAGAATTTTATGAAAGTAGAGAGTCGGCAAGGGGCGAGCAGCTCCTTAAAATCGAACATTGGCCTTTGATTTTTTCATTTCCTCTACGCGGGGCTACCGCAAATAATCCTTAATTTCTTTTAATTATTCTTGCCGGACTTAATGACCTAGTCCCTCGTCCCTGCCTCCTCTCTCTTTATTTTAAGAAAAATCGGATCGCCTTACTTATTCTTGCTGGATCCGCTGCCACTTACTCTCCTTCGCACTTTTCACTCGTTTTACTATTTCCCTCGTTACTTTCTCGTCGCTGCTCACGCTCTGCTCGATCTTCGAACAACTGTCTACCTCGTTGTCCGGCCGGCGTACTTAGCCTAGGCACTCTCCCCCTACTTTTTCTTATTACCGCCGGTTGACCAATTATGTCACATGGCAGCGTGGTCGGCTCCCTTCTTTGAAGATTCTCGCTGGTCCTCCCGCGCCGCATACCCCTCGCTGGCCATCGAGTGGCGCGAGCGGGGAGCGCGACCAGGGCCGTGCACAACTCACCCAGGAGCCGAGTGCTCCCGAACCCTACGACGCACCCCCCTCACCGCGCGCCTTCCCCCTGGAGCTCGGAACGGGCGACGGGGAAGGGGGGAGCTTACCTCGCCGGACAGGCGTCCCTGTTCTTGGTGGTTGGCTCACATGATTTACCACCAGGCACGAAAAAAATGTAGCACCGCTTCCCTCGCCGCACCCGCCGAACTCCTTACGTCGAGGCGCCGTTTCGCGCGGACTTCGACGCGCGGTGTACCACTGAGAAACCCCTTTTCTGAAAAATGTAGCCGACTAACCGAATTGCACGCGGTGATGTTGATTTGACGCCTCATCGGCGCCCAGGGTCGCGCCTGCGACCCCCTGCAGGATGTCATCTCCGGTGGGACGAAAAATTCGTCACAACGTTTTATTAGATTTTTAACCTGTCTATAAAAATAGACATCACACGATTGAACAAGCTGAGTACATTTTGGAGGAATCACTTTAATTGTGCAAGTTGGTGATTTCTCGTTATCCTGAAAGATTTCGTCATATAATTCAGGCTTTGTCCACCCCAAGAGTCAATAATTAATAGAAACTGTTCTTTTTCCACATAAGACTTTAAACAAAGGTTTAGAAAGTCAGTATACAGTTGTGTCGTTATCTTTCCAGATTTCGAAGACATTATTACGACATTTTTATATTTTTGCGCATATTCATTTATGGCTTTTTGAACTCGAGGGCCAAAGTTACCGGTTGCTTCTTGTAAACAAACAAATACTTGAGGTAGAACTTTTCCAAACAAAGTGATACTATATTGAGCAGTATATGTATGAGTCACTTTATTCATTTCATGCCTTTGGACGAAAATGGTTTTGCTTCCTTTTTGAGCCAAAGTCCTATTGTACACCGACTGATATTGACATCCTGGAAAGAGAGAACCGAAATTGAAGTATTTTGTCACAGAGTTATAAAAGTAGAGAGCAAAATGAATATATAAATACTCTATAATAACTCACCTGTCTCGTCAGTGTTAATAACGAAATCATTGTTGACATTCGGTATCAATTTTAGCGTTTGGATTCGAAAAGTGTCTGCAGAAGCTAAGGTTTCTTCGATCGTTGCTGTTTCTTTTTTTGAAACAAATTTCGTCACTTTTCGTTGACGAATTTTATGCTTCCTCTTGAAGTTGCTACTAAAGCCCACTGTTGTAAATTCCGTGTAGTCACTTGTTGATAATTCCCTCCGGCTTCAACAAAACGATCGTATGTCCATGAATTCATGATTGCGTATTTATCACGGTGATTTTCTCCACTTTTTATTTCTTCTTCCCAGCGGCATAAAGATTGGATTTTTTTAACCGGCTGCACCCTTTTTTTTGCAACGTTTGCAGATTCCACGTAGGGTGAGCCTTCGCAATATTAACAACTTTAATTTTGTAATCCAAAGACAGATGCACCACCTCTATCTTTTCTCCTTCTGGTTCATATTCATCCGATTCTTCTCCGACTTCTTCAAACGGTTCCTCATCACAGTTTTCATTTTCATGGGCAAGTTCTTCATCAATGACAAGCATTTTTTTCAGCGAGCATGTCCATAGTACGACAGTAAATTTCTTCCCCCACCAACATTGTTTCATCAGAAATTGAACTTGAAGATTCCGATGCAATCAAATCATTTTCAGCAAGCAAATTATTGTAATAAACGACCGCATCTTTTAACCGCAGTTTCGACCATTCTTTGTGTAACGAATCTTTCATGATTTTATCGCTAGGTTGTGACACTTTCACGATTTCTTCATTAATATACATTTTTCACTTGAAAATCACAATGTCTTATAGAAACTGTTTCCTTAAATTTATAAGGAATAAGACACCCTTCTCATTGCTCGTCCGTTTCTGAAGCTCGTAATCTTATTGTCTTTCTCGATTGTGGCGTCGATTGACAAAATGACAAGCGAAATAAAATACAATCATTTGTTTTAACGACTCGATTATCTCGATATTACATATTGTCACGCCGTTTGGGAGGGGGGTGGGGGAGTTTACCCAAAAAAAAATTTTTTTGAACATCAGTCACAACTTTATTTACACTCTATTATTAATATATCATATGCCACGGCGGACTACCTCCGGGGTACTTTAACAAAAAAGACAAAACGTGTCGAATTTTTGGGCGCCAGATAAAATTTTGTTTTTCAACAAAAAAAAAATTTTTAACACAAAAAAAATAATAATACCAATACCTTTACATTGAGGGTGTTTGTCGGCTAGCGCGTAGGGAACGGGGGGAGGGAGGGGTCAAGCGGGAATCAATCTCAGGGAGAGGATTCGCCGACTCAACGGCCTCTTAATTATTACCACTGGCTCTTACGTTTTATATTCAATCTTATTCGCACGATTTTATTCCACGTTCTATGTTATTACTACACGGTCAGTCGCAGGGAGGGGGGTATGCGGGGGATAGAAGAGTTGTTTGGGTCGTACGGTTGAGGTGACGGCGAGAACGATCGCGCCGCTCTCGCGATCAACTTGTCTTTCTCGAGGCTATAATAGGTTGGGGGGGGGGGGGGGCAAGCGGGAAGGAAAGACCGTTACGCTTAATTATTTCTACTCGCAAATTACTACTGCCGTCCCACACGGCAACTAAGGAGAACGAAACGAAGTACTGATTTTCAGTATACGCGGGCAAATGCGGTGAAGTAAAAAGAAATAATACGAGAATCGCGAACTTCTCACAAATGAGTCGGGTAGTATTTCGGGGGGGGGGGGGGGGGGGGGTAACCGTGCAAAGACTCACCGTGCCGTTCTCTTCTGTCTCGTACTATTTTCTTTTACGTTTTTTCGTTCCTCTCAAACCCTTTTTCGTAGGCGGTGGTCCTCCTGTATTTCGTATCCCGTATCCGTTATCCGTTCCTTATTCGTTGCTCTTAATACTTTTCTAATCGTCGTCGTTATCGCAATTTATAATTTCCTTCTCACACTCTCCTTCTCCCTCTCACTCACTCTTCACACTGTATCTACTTCTCGCTCTATACTATCTGCTCTCTACGCCGGCTCGTCACAAAGTGACGACCGCATGGCCGGCCGGAAGCTTGCGAAATTTTCGCGCTCGGTGATTGGGTACCGGCCGGCATCGATCATCGAGGCAGCAGCGGTACGGGTCGATATGAGATGGGTCAAACATATTATCGATTTAGGACTGTCGCGAGCGAGATCTATTGGGGAAAGGTATGTAATTAGGTCGGTCGATAATTTAGGGATAATTGTGAACGAGAGTTTAGAATTGCGGGTAATTGGATGGTATGGATATTGCCGTGCGCTGCTGCCATCTTCTTCTTGCTTCTCGTCGCCGCACGGCCGATGGATGGCCGGTGTGCGAGGACGGACGGGTGCTTAATTTTTGACAGGTGGTCAGACGTCGAGTGTTGTGCGAGTGATTTGTGAGTGATTTTTGTTTAATGAACTTCTTCGTGGTGATTTGTTTTTCTTCGGAGGTGGTGTGCGGCGACCGGGACGAGCTTGTGCGAGGGGGATAATGTTCGGGCCGGTCCAGGTGAGTTGATTTCTATCTGTTTCTTGATGATTTTCTGGTTTCTAATTTCTTCTTTTTTTTATTGCAGGGCCGGTCGAGGACGACGTCGACAACGACGATGACGACGACGATGTCGACGACGGTGTCGACGACGATGTCGACGCCGAGGACTCGATAGAGGACTCGATGGAGATGACCGTGATGTTGTTGCTGCGCAAGGGTCTGTCGGGGTCAGTCTCATCGGACTGACTATCTTGCTCAGGTAAGAATTTATTTTTGTTCGGTTTAAGATGATGGCCCATCCATAATGCCCATACGATATGAAGAGGCAAAATCTTCCGATGAATCCGAATATATGCCAGAGTCCTCTGAATCAGATGAAAGCGATGGGGATGCAGCTACTGCATTGAGATCTCAGGAAATCATAATGCAAAATACGATCGATAATTCTACTTCATCCATCAATTTGGCAGAAAACGTCAATTCGCTGCGTGGCATTAATACTGTTGGCCATAGTGCTCCAGATGACGAGAACATGCATGTTGTGACGGCTGAATCTGGATCAAAAAAAGATTATTGCACGTACTGTAACACCGAGCAAGTCAAACTTAGTCGTCATGTTGTACGTCGGCACCAGACTGAGGACGAAGTTGCAGAATATTTGAATTACCCTAAGGGTTCCGATGAACGGAAGAAAATTATGGCGAAAATTCGCAGGAAGGGACACTTCGCTTTTAATACAAATCGAGCTCTTAATACAGGGGGGCGCAAAGTTATACGCCGACCAAATGCTCGGTACGGTAAAAAGGCAATTGATTTTGCTACGTGTCCTTCGTGCTTCGGTGATTACGCAAAAACATCTCTACGTCATCATGTACGGCGCTGCGCGAAACGATCGAAAGGTAAAGCAAGCAGAGATATCGTGCTAAATTCAAAAAGAGTGACAGGTCGTATTCATCACGAAGCGAGCAATATTCTTCGACAACGCGTTTTTCCCTGTATGCACGAGGATGACGTAGTTAACACTATTCGATATGATGAGCTTGCTATATTATTTGGCAACAAACTGTGTCGAAGATATCAGGATCCACATTTTTTCGATATAATTCGCCAAAAGTTGCTCCAACTGGGCCGATTTCTCATCGAAATGCGTAAACAGACTGATCGCGTTCACGACTTTTTTAGTCTCTTCTACCCTATCAACTACGACGCTACCATACGGAGTATTCAGTCCCTCGCCGGTCTCAACGAAAGTGAAACTGGATTTGCAGTGCCGTCTCTCGCAACATCAATCGGAACATTGATTAAGCAGATGGGAAAGCTTTGCATATCTGAGTGGATCAAACGGCAAGATATACAAAAACAAACTTACGCGGAAGATTTTTTAAAACTTCTCACAGAAGATTATTCATCGAGCATTGCTCATACAGCACTTGAAACTTGCACCTAGCGAAAACGACAAAAAAGGATAGTATTGCCGTCGACCAATGATATCCAGAAATTGCAGGTTTTTCTTCGAAAGGAAATCCAAAAGAATTATGATGCGTTGATGACAAAATTCTTGCACACTACGTGGATGGATTTGGCATCATCGACTTTGGTGGCACTTCAACTTTTCAATCGACGGCGTCCGGGAGAAATGGAACGGATTTTAATAAATGATTTTAAAAATTGTGAGATTATTAATGCAAGCAACATTGGCGACGCATACAAAAATTTCACACCGGAACAAACCCAAGCGGTTGAAAATTACGTTCGCTTTGAGATTAGAGGAAAACTTAATCGTACCGTACCCGTCCTAGTACACAAAAAGATCGTCAAGTCTATCGAGCTTATATTAGCCCTCCGAAGTCGAGCAAAAGTCGATGCGAAGAATCCATACGTATTTGGGATCAGAGGAAACGTCAAAGGTGACCACAAATACCTCCGCGCTTGTCAATTGATACGCTGTAAAATGTGGTGCTTCGAAACCAGAAGCGCTACGAGGAACGACGTTAAGGAAACACGTTGCAACGATGTGTGTGAACTTTAACCTCACCGATGAGGAGATATCAAATCTAGCAGACTTTATGGGCCATGCAGAACGCATTCATAAAGATCACTATCGGCAGCCAATTATCACGCGTGATATAATCCAAATGTCAAAATTAATGGAAATCGTTCAAGGGCAAGGAAATGACGATTCTAGCAACGAAACAGATAGCGAAGAAGATTCCCCCTCTGAAATTAGAAAAAATGCGACAGCAGTTGAAGGAAATGGAGATGACACAGTCGTTCCATTGCACGATTCTTTAGCAGAAGCTTCAAGCAATAGATGGTCCGAAAACGGTAAAAAACCTCGAAGAACTCGCTCAAGTAAGAAAACGTTTTTACAGATCACTATATTCTTCGAGGAAAAGAGAAACAATTCACACTACAGTCTTGCTAACAAGTATAAGGCCACCTCCAAAAATTGTATATCTTGTCGAAAAACAGGTCCTATGCAAATTTACCAAACAAACAATCTAATACTTTTCGGCAAGACTGTACATTCAATTGATAAGAGTTCAACGTAATGAAGGATTTGGTAACTAATGCAGGCAATATGAAAATATAAATAAAAAAAATTATTTCTAGCGACATGCCTTTCCAAAGTGCAGTTTCATTAAAGACGCCATTACGTGGTATCTCGGGGTTGCGTGTCAATTCTGACACGTATTGTTTTTGTACCAGTTTTTGGTTCTTAGTGTGTTCAAAAGTGATGTTCCTCGTCCTTTCGGGATACCTAAAATCGGTAAATGTGTTTCTGGTGCGCGCGTCCGATCTGATCGTTTATTTTAGCGATTTTTTTTTCATCTTTTCAGGTGTTGAAAAGCAGACTCATTTGTCGGCGGTCTTTCTTGTTTATTGTATGGGAGATGAACGTCCTCTCGCCTTAGGTACGTTGTTTTCTAATGTGTGTTCAGAGTCTTTCTCTCGTATTAATTGTGAAACTGTTTTTCAGGTGAGTGCCGAGAGTGCTATGCTGCGTGGACACTCCTGGACTGTGGCTGCGCCTTGCTGATTCTGCGCTCCAGCTGAAGTCTGCGCCTCCTGGTTCTTCCTGCGCCTCCTAGTAGTTGCGGTGTCTCTGGATCCTCGCTGCGCCTCCTGATTCTTGCTGCGCCTCCTCAGACTACCTCGAGCCCGGTAAGTTACTCTGATTTGAGCTTGCCCTGAAGGTTGCTCACCCGCTGACTCCGCTGTCACAATACCGAGGTATTGTGCTGCTCCGCCGGGGTTGTTGCTTCCTTCTAGTGGTTCGCTCGGATCAGAACCGATTTCAGAGGTACTTTTCTGGTTTATTTGTTGCCCTTTTATATTCTCGCAAACATTATGTTGTTTGCGAGATCTGTTTTTGTTGCTCGCCATCTGGCGGTTGTTTATTTAACTCACCATTGCACAATTTCCGTTGCACAATTTCCCTCACGCCGGTGGCCCCCAAAGGCAACCGTTCCACGTACAATTTAAAACGTAAGTAAGGAATTATTATTATGAATCCCCAAATTCCCGTCCCTTCCAATTTTTGTAAATGTGCAACACTTATCGACGCCCCGAAGAAACTCCAAGACTGAAGAAAGAAGATCTACAACCCGTGCTACTCCATCGCCGCCATCAACGACATCCTGAGGACACCCCGACTGGCCCTGCGTATCACCACCGGAGGTACCAGGACATCCAGGAAGAAGCACGCAAGATCCACCATCACTCTCGCCGCACCGAAGGAAAACCCGGCAAAAATCAAATAGATCATCCCGTTCATCGTCCACCGGTCATCGATCGACGCGATGACACAGGAACGAATGAGATGGCAGCAGTGCGCAACGAGAATTATCGATCCTAATTACCCTAAATCCCGATACCTATGAGAGCGACCCTACCATACCGACCGCCTGACCTAATTACACCCATCTCCCGATAGATCTCCCTAGTCCGTCCCGAATATATTGATTCCCCATCGACCCGCTATCGCTTGACCCGTGCCGCTGCTGCCCAATCAAAATTAAGGACGTCCCAGCTTATCAAGAGGCCATGAAAAATTTGGAGCTTCCGGCAAGACAGGTGCTCGCACCTCACTTTGAGGATAGCCGCCGTGCGAGTAAAGACGACCTTTTAGCGAAGAAAATTTAGAGACTTAGAGAAAAGTTAAGGAGAGAAAGAAGTATTCGAAAAATTATTAGAGAATTAGAGTGAGTGAGAATTGTAAAGAACGGTGGTAGAGAAAGTATTAGCGTGAGAGTGTGTGAAAATTATAAGAGTGAAGAGAAGGACAG
The DNA here is from genome assembly GCA_964007305.1 of Netelia melanura. Taxonomy (NCBI): domain Eukaryota; kingdom Metazoa; phylum Arthropoda; class Insecta; order Hymenoptera; family Ichneumonidae; genus Netelia; species Netelia melanura. The sequence goes on from OZ023255.1 coordinate 22,835,539, forward strand.
TGTGAAAAGAGGAATACGGAAAGGACACGAAGAAAGCGAGAGGATCGTTCGAGCGACAGCGAAGAAAATAGTAAGTGTTTGCACATTTCCCTTCCCAAAAATATTGGCATTCCCTTTTTGAGATTTTTCAGTTTTTATTAGCCCAAATTTGTAATTAGAGTCCCCCCTCTCTCCCGAATTTCCCATCAGTAGTATGGTGCGCACTATGGCCACCCCCACTCCTATCCCCACTCCTTTCCCCCACTCCGCGGCCGCCGAGTGTCGGTCGGTCGTGGGCGCGGGGGGAGGAGAGGGGGGATAGAGTGTGTGGCCATAGTACGCTTTTTTACCCCGACTCCACGGCCGCCGAGTGTCCTTGGCTCGGAGGGCCTTGGGTGCGGGGTGGGGAGGGGATGGATAGTGTCGGTATAGTGGAGCGCTTGTTCTTTTTTAATTTTAATTTTTTGGCATTTCATTAGAGGGGTGGGGAGGGAGTGTCGGTATAGTGGAGAGATTGTTCTTTTTTAATTTTTGGCGTTTTATTAGCGGGGTGGGAATGTGTCGGTATGGTGGAGCGCTGTTTTTTTATTTAAATCTTTTTTAAGGAATTAAAAAATTCGATGCAGACACCGAGACTCAAACTGCCGACCCTCGGATTACCAGTCTGAATAGCTATCGCTACACCAAGACCCGTTATAACATTAAGTTTATGCGGAAGGCTTTTATAGCGATGGGTCTGGAGCGCGTGACCATAGTGTACACGGATTTAAACTTCATTGCTCTTTTTTTATTTTTTTATTTTTACAATTTTATATTTTTTATCTTTAGATTTTTATTTCTCTCTCTCTCTCTCTCATCGTCTTTGACTTTAGAATATTACTTAGCTCGAAAATGTGTGTGTGTGTGTGTGTGTGTGTGTGTCTGTGGAGTTTCAGAGCACGTATTTTCTTTTTTCTTTCTTTTCACGTACTATACAATAAATACTCGAAGACGGATGATATATATTGTGACCTTTTTTTTTATTACTTATACGTTATATATATATTTACAATAAATATCCAATAAAGAGGTAATATATATTAGATTGTCAATTGTTAGCATCTTTTTCTTTTCTTCTTCTTCTTCTTCGTCTTCTTCAATGGTTCAGCTATGGAAGACAGAGATAAATATATAGCGTGAGAGAGGCTCGTATATGTGTATCGTAACATAGACACTTTATACATGATTTATAGTACATACCTGTTTATAATTGCTCCTCAGCAGCTTTGAACTCGAGCTTGTTGAACTTCGTGCCGTATTACTGCATAATTAGATTTTCGTTACTAGCGGCGCTGCTCATTTGTTGAAATAGTTCGTCCGCTTCTTCGAAAGCCTTGACGAATCTCGTTGGTAGATAACACGAAAATTCACAATTTACGTCCACAACAACTCGCGCGCCCCATTTCGTTTGGACGACTTTGATACCGGTAATATTATAGTCTTTTTCGAGCTCCAACTCGGACAATCTTTTGACGGGAAGAAACGTCCCCAAACGATCCACTTGGTTGATTCGTGTGAAATCCATTGTCCAACTTAAGTTTCCTCAGTTTTATTGTTAAAGCACGAAACTCTGATATCGCGTGTATTTTTGCTTTAATTCTTGTAATATTTCGCAAAAAGACGTCTAAACGTTCTTTCAATTGGCGGTGCTTACTTCTTTGAAGACTCGAGGACAATGTCTGTCTATCAAGGAGTGGAGATACATCAGACCCCCTATGAAGCAGCCCCATTCCCCCTACTCTGTATACAGAGAGACGCAGACTGAATTTAATATCAATGACGATGTTCATGGTACTTCTCGATCGTCGTAACACGGCGACTTTTGAATACAGACTAACGATAAATATTGCACGTTCTATGGATATATGATACTCCCCCCTCTATAAGCCTTGCGACCTAGCCGCTAAAATCCACAGTTACTTGTCTAGAGGAGTCGATCTCCAACACATTATCATATTCAGCATACACAAGGCAGTTAACCGTTGATGTTAGGGCAGACGCGAAACGTACTTCTATTCTCACACTACCATGCCTCACGAGATTCCAATGAGTGCTACTATTGGCCGAGAGATCGGGTGTAAGATCAAATGCAAAGAGACAATAGCCATGAGGGTAGCTTGTACGTGTGATACAATTACCCTCATTGAGAAAGTGTATGCCTGTACCCGAGAATAGTGTGTGGTATGCATCAACATGGATATCAGCATCTGTGACGTCTGGCTGTAGGGGCTTTGACGGTATTTGCAATCCATCGGCGTACAAAGAAAAATAATTTATATTGTAATTCTGAAAATTGGAAGGGTTCATTTTACGGTCACCATTAAAAGCCTTATTATCGACAAAGCCGACGATTATACGTTTAGGCAGCTGGCCAAGTATGACATTATCAAGCGTCTCACCGTGTATCCCCGCATGTAGCCATAGCGCTTTAACCTCGACCCGCGTCAAAGGGTATTTCGCTGTACATTTAGACAAAGCTCTTGCATGGGCCAAAAGCATACCCGGTGCTACCTTAACACGTCGTATAAGTAGCGATGCCTCCGTAATACGGATGGTACAATCTTTCGAAGAACTCATGAGACAAAAAGCGTTATTAGACCGTACGAGGCGTAAATGCATCTCAATGCCGTTTAGCAAAAACCTCTCTTGATTGAAGATATCGCAGTGTAAATGATCAAGGAGATCAATCGTTCGATTTTTACCTAATACGGTTCGTCTGTTTACAAGCCCATTATTATTATCTTCTGTATCATCCATTTTACCTGTCATATCATTATACCATAAAGCACTCGTGAGATGCGAGGTCTTAGCACCAGGTCCGTAATTCAAGAGGTTTTCAATGTATGCCCTATACGCATAAACATTGTTAGGAGGTGATACCAGTTTCTGATTCAAAAATACATCGATCTGATTGAACATTGAGTGTAATAGATTATTGACAGGGCCTACTTTAGGAGACGGTGCATCTGCTTTGTCAGGGGTTTCTATCTTATCACGCATGCTGAGCATGGTGTGTGCAAGATCAATGTACTCATCACCCTGGCCCGGTATGACAAACTCTATCGGTGAATCATCCGTCAATGATGAGATCGGCTTGTAACATACTGTATGCGTTCCCTCGATTGTTGTCTGGGTCGGTGGTAGTGTAAATAGCTCAAGCTCCGACTTAAGGCACTCACACGAGTGTGCGTGTAAGAAAGCCATTTTTCCCAGATTGTGTTAGGCGAAAATATCCGCCACTGTTCGTGATTTCTTATAACGCTTCGTAGTAGTCTATGTTAGGCGAAAATATCCGCCACTGTTCGTGATTTCTTATAACGCTTCGTAGTTGTCTGTTTTGTTGCTCTTCTTTTCACAGTTTTCTTTTTCTTCTTCTGTCTCTTTTTCACAGAGCCCGAACGTTTTCGCGACTTCACGGTCTTCTTCCGTGTTTTCACACCGGTACGTCGTGATACGTTCCCGGCAAGAGAATGGATCAGTTTATTAATTTTACCGGCTTTATACCCCGAACCCTTCATGAGCGTACTAATTTTTTCTTCAGCCTTACGCTTCAGATTCTCCCCTGATTCGTGCAGACGTGTTTTGAATGCTTCTCGCGGGTGAATACCAGAATCCATGATATCCGTAGCCATGTTCATACCTGAGCGAAGCGCCTCTTTACCAACCGCCCGAGCACCTTGTTTCAAGAGAGGTATTATTCGTCGGAAGAGGCCTCCGAGGAAACTCCCAATACCGTGACCCCTTTGATTCGGTGACCCTATATACACATGACTGATACCACCATAACCGGTTCGCCCCCCACCCCCACCCGTTTGCATATCAAAGTATTCGTCATAATAAGCCATTTTATACTGGTTTAGGCTAATCTGTACGTTTGAACTGTAACGTCACTGTCAACGTCCCGTACTCGAATGGTATCGGTTTGCCAAACTCATCCCTTATATCAATCATTATTGTTTGAAAACTAGTACGTAATAGAGGAATATAGCGTGGTGGTGAGAAACTTCTTATCTTCACCGACCCGTAATTACGATTATCAGCGGCAACAATTGGTACGACTCGCAGTAGCGGTGTATGCACATCTCCTGTGATGTAGGGCTCGCAGATATCCGTATAAACGTACATCATATTTGGGGTCCCATGGGCCAGGTTGGCAGGCCTCTGAGCAGTGTACTCGCTCTGGACCACCACATCCTTAGACTCGGTGAATCCTAAAATCTTGTTCAACACATCGGAGAAGTAGAATGAGTGTTCTACATTCTTACACGATTCACAGATACGCGTGACAGCCACATATCCGTTGCGACAATGCTTAAATTTCAGATGACCCGCAACACACGATGCCTCGTTAATAGCCTCGAGTAACGTGTATATGCTGAGGTACACACCAGGCGGTACGCAGACGCGTTCTTCCTTAAAGTCGGTGCTTGCCATGCTACCGGGTACTACTGTGTTCGTTATGACATTCATAAAGTTCCGTTCACCATCGGGCGGTACATGCAAAATTGTCGTCGGTATGTGTATTTCAGCTAGAGAAACAGCCCAGCTGCCGTGAAGAGAGATACATTGGGGTGAATGCGTGGTATACCTTGTTGTCACATTATCGGGATAATAATTCATACTACTATTACTAGGTAAAACCATGTAAAACTCCTCCTTCATTTTGCTGACGACTGTTTAGACTCCTTCGTTTGTACTCTCGATAACTCAGGCTCATAAAATATACCATCGATCTCCTCGCCGTGGAGATCACGCAGTATGGACAAATACTGTGCGATACACGGACAATTTTAAATAACTCGCTGCTCCAGCCACGCTCGTACCCTTTTACGAAGGCAGCCTTCGCGCTACTGATGCGCACGATGTCACCCACGCTGTATTTGGGCGAACAATTCTCGGTTCATTTGTACCGCTGTATCTGATTATTACGGGTCCTAGCTGCTGTAGCGTGTGTCACCGTGACAGGAGCCATTTTTATACCGCTATGCGTGGAGTGATTGTATGCCGAAACGATGTTCTGCAGAACGTCTAGGTAACGTTTTTTTCTAGAATGCGTAAAATACCTCCACATTCTTTCTTTCAGTGTTCTATTGAATCTCTCGACAATAGCCGCTTTTATATCAGGGTTTCGCGCAACACGGAACTGTATGTTCTTTTTCTTTAAGAGAGCCTGGAATACAGCACCGGTAAATTCTTTACCCCTGTCCGTCTGTAGGTATAGGGGTGATCGACCGTTACTATTTTTCTTAGATAAAATGAGATCAAACCCATTGGCTACAGATGCAGCAGACTTGTCACGTAAAGGCTGAACCCACGCAAATTTACTAAGAACGTCTATAACGACCAAGAGATAAACATAACCATCATTATAATCTTTAATCGAGCGAAGATCCACGAGATCAGCCTCCCAGAAGTCATCAATATTTCGGACATTATAAAAACGGCGCGGATAATGTCGTCGCACGGGTCTGTGTTTTGTATAAGTATCCTGTGCTTCAAGCCACTGTACTGCCTTCACACGGGCAATTTTTGTCTGATGTGCCAAACGTAACAATTTGGTAGCACCTGAAAACGATGCTTCATGGGCTGGATTAAAGTACGCGTTTTCTAAGATTTTCATGATTATAATTTCAGGTTAGTCCAAATTACACGTCTTTTCTTATTATGATAGCCGCCACCTCTCTGCTTATCTCTCTGTGTCCGCCGTGTTGGTGATCTGTTCTCAACACCGCTGAAAATCGCTGACTGGTCCGTATCGGGTGATCCCTCGCTGCTTGTACTACCATCATCAGTCTGCGGTTGACGCTGTGGTGTGTTAACTCTAGACTCCGCCCACAACTCCTCATTACCAATATATTCCCGAGGTGTCTTGACCGCTCGTAGAACTCTGGCAAAGGCACTGCGTCCAGCAGGGTTAGGTATGTTCCTAGCCCTCATAGCATCGTTCACGAGATCAACAATATTTGAATCTTTTATTGGTTTACCGCTGACCGACACGACACCGTCAGAATCCCAAGAAAAATTGGATCGTGGAGCGCCTCGCAGGCGGCGAAGAACAAGTCTCGCTTTAACATGAACTTTAGCTGGTATACCCTCAAGTATAGCGGTATCGCTCATACCGTAACCGGTTTCGCCTTCTTCTTTTTTTCTTTCATAATCAGCCTCTACATAGTGTTTATTCTGCATAAGTTCGCGGTACTGCAGAGCTCTCTCATCATCAACGAAGTGGAGATAACGTTGTAATACAGTCAAGTACGCCGTCCATTTTTCCCTCTCATCCTTGTATGTGCTGGAGTGCAAAATTTCATTCATCTCCGTGTCTAAGCGAGCTAGCGTAGCGTCAATACCTCGCACTGGCTGTGTTTGAGGCGCACCCGTATTAAAAAAAGGCGGCGTATGACTTTGTGTGCTCAGCCGCGTTAGATGCTCCTCAGGCACGAGTACAATTTTTCTTGCGTGCTCCATCACCCACGGCCACCAATCAAACTCGATAGAACAGTACCTAGTATTGGTGCTAATAGGAGTGGTAGAAACCCACCGTTTTGCACAACAAACCGTTTTTTACTCTTCCAGCAGCCTTTTTTTGAGGCTAAACGACGGAGAACCGGTGCGTAACGACGTAACTTTTTTCTCTCGTCGATCTTCAGCGGTACATTCCCACAGAGAACATTGAGTGCACACTCACAAATACACCGGATAATACTTGGATCTGCTTTGCGTAAAACAGCCTCGCGCTGCTCCTTATTCAAGTGTTGAAGAGCACGCAGTATCGCAACGTGCTTTTTGCAGAGCAGTGAACCACCCGGCGCCATTACGTCTGATGAACTGCCGGCTATCCTGGTGTATCACTCCTTTTTAAACCCCTTTGCGCTACATCTCTTTGGGGTTGTGCTACCCCTAAGAATGTACATCACACATTGACAAACGGCGTGACTAGCACTTGTATGTTTTTTGTACGTGTGAGATGCGCGATGCGTTGTATTGGATTCTTGAAGGGCGCTCAATATAGATATACATTTTTCGTGACGCGGCGATGCTTTAGTCGCCATTACACACGTTGAACTGGTAATTCACATGTGTCGGTATTGCTTTTTAACTTTTTCCGTGGTATGTACACAAAATGATGGGTATCGTCGGGGAAAATACAAGTACGGTATCTACAGTTATCAGGTGTTGATTGTTTCAAATCGAGTAATAAATAACCATGCGGTTTGGACGTTGCATCGTGATAGGCCTCTTGTAGAAATCGTGGGTTTTCCGGATATACCTGACGCGCGAGATGCTGAATTTGGGCTCGATCACGAGGATTTTTGAAAATTACAATATAATTGGCGTTCAATGAAATTTCGCGCTGACCGTGTCCTTGATGGAACAAATTTTGAGTAATAAAAATAACACTCAGGTTTTTATGATGACTACCTTTGGTGAATAGGTCTACAACGCTATTGTTTGACGCCTCGCGCATCAAATCGTCGATTATTATGAGTTTTGCACGCGGATCGTTCGCATAATCGGCACTCTGAGGCAGTCCTTCATGAAATTCTATCGATTTACCATACTCTGTGTATGCTGGTTGCCATTCGGAATAATAGAAAATAATTCTCTCGAACGGCTCACTATTCATTTGCGAAATGAATTTCAAAAACTTTTTTACAAAATAAGTTTTACGACAGCCCGTCGGGCCACAGATCATGGAGGTCCAGGGATGCTTCCACCGTGTATCCATCTGCACGAATGAATGTATTTTCTTTACAACAGTCTATATAAAGCACACGTTATGTGTATACGGATTTTTATTTTGCAATAACACCATAAAAATTTTACAATAATAACAATGTGTTACAATAATAACAATATTTTACAATAACAACAATATTTTATGATATTAAACTCTGTAGCCATAAGGGAGCGAACCGTATTCACCGTTACGCCTCCGCTTGACGCTCAACGGCATACATGATTTCGTTTCGGGCCGTGTAACAACCTGGTGGAACGGCGTGCGTCATATTGAAGCAAATCTTAACACAATTGGATCCTCTCTCTCGCCTATTACGAATGAACGTATCGATCTGTAATTTATCAGAGAAGTGTTTGCATAATTAAGAATTATTCCTTTAAATTTACAAACCTCGCTTTCTATACCACCAGGCGTATGAACTATGAAAGAATAAAATTTTGGACCGCTCGAAACGAAAGATCTAATATAGCTACCGGTACCGTACGAGCTTAGCTCATCCGTTAGATCACCGAGAAGCTGACCCATAGGCGGCTCGTACTCTTTAGGATCGTTTTTCGTTGTGTAAATAACGGAATCGGTGTCACAATACAATGAGCGTTCACCCAACAGTTCGAGATAAGAGTAAAGCTTCAGCCGAGCCTGATCTGTTGTATATGCAGCAATTACAGCGTTTTCTATATTAGACGGTACTACAGCGTCTTCGGTTTTTGTGTAATTAACATACAATACGTGATTATTAACAGGTAGTATACCCGTGATATCGTGCTCAGAGCTGTTCAGTAGCTCCATAAGTTTTTTACGGGTCGACACTATTTCGGTTTTAGGTAAATTTTCGCGCTGCCCAAATTTACCCCAAAACGAATTAAGACACAGTTTAGCTACCGAGTGCAGACATGGGTGTTTTGCTATAGCTGTGCGACATAAATCAATTCCTTCGGAGCCCTTGAAAGAAGCTATATAATTATCTTGAGCTGTCTCGACTTCTACACAGTTCTCGGGCCAGCTGCTGGCCTCTTGTTTGATTTTAAGGAACGTGTTGATATATTCAACAAAAATACCCCCGTCCTGTGTATCACGGTTATACTGCGTCATCTCATACTGCCAGATTTCACTCGCGTTTAATACTTTATAGCCACACATGACGGCTTTCCGAACTTCATCTACTACCCAGGTACCTGTGAATGACCTCTCAGCAGGGTCTTCATGGGGGCACGCGTCTTGATTCATTGTTTCGCAACAGCTACGACACAGTCCGAATAATAAACGGTGGTGCATACGCAACGGTAGCACGGGATGGTAAAGATTTCGCGGGGGTAGCACCGTACATTTGACAAGACCCTCGATGCGGGAAAGATCCGTGTTTTCGGGTCCTGTTAATTCCATACACTCGTCACCGACGTATACTGTAGGGTGCCCTATAGGGTATTTGCCGTATTTGCAGACATACGGATACAACGAGCAGACGTCAACATACCGTATCTGCTCCCCGTCTTTTACGTCGTACAGAGTGACCATATTTTCTGTGCGACCGCCGAAAAATGCATCACGCGGGTCGAGAGGATCTAATTTGACTAAAGCATGATCACGCACAAAATTACTCATTTCTATATCTGTTTTTACCAAACGGTCATACACGCACTCCCAAATTTCTGTTAAGGTATATCCACTTGAGCGAATTCTGTGTGCTATGGTGCTTGTTCGCTCGAGACGCTCATCCATTGTCGTACCGTCGGTCTGTTTACGATCCCTATTTACGGCGAAACAAGTGGTGCACCCGTGCCAATAACAACCGTGAAACTGTAATACATGAGTCGCGGTGTCGGTTTCGTAGTAACCGTCTACCATTAAATTTTGGGGTAATTTAAATTCGCGCGAGCGCCCTGCATGAATAATATGATGGCCTAAAGAGTGCTCCATCCACACGAGCCACGAAACGGCTTTTTTGATTGATTATGAGCCCATCTATAACCGCCTGTCGGTATAATTCCAATAGTATTACTTTTCAAAAAGTTTTTTCGAAAAATTTGAAAACACGCTGACGCTATTGTTGTAGTTTCGCTAAATGGGCAGACGCGTCCACTGTTCATGAACATCTTTCGAAAAACGACACAAGCCTGTCTTAATATAGTGACATCGTTCTTGCAATAGCTTGTAATTTCTTTTGAAAAATCGAACACGTAATCAGCACTCTTTAGATCATTATACCATGCAGAAAAACGCTCGCGTTCCGCCACACGCATCGTGTCAGGAGAATAGTGATCTATAGAGGGTAGTGAGCCGATATAATTTTGATTTTCAGGTCTGTTAAATAAATGGAGAAAAGACCCTTTGGCAAGAGCGTTCCTCAGACCGAAGGCTTTTGTTAATGCGCTGAGAGGCATGTGGAAGTAATGTAGGCTATCGAGAAATACAACTTTTTCAATACGCATCGTGATAATTTTAGTACCATTCATTATTAAAGTGGGTAGCTGCGTTTTTTTCTCTTCAATTAAATAACGTAGAATGAACTGCGCGTCGAAACCGCCCGCGTTATGGGCTATTAAACATGTATGAGAGAAACCTGGAATACTTTTCATACCTAGCTCTATAAGCTGACACACGGGGTTCGTTCTAAATATAAATTCGTGAACGCCACAATACTCGCAAGGCTCGTCGATGGTCTCGTTATCGCAACACCGCCTGCAGACGCGCTGGGCCACACAGAAATTCGGCTCGTGAATACGTACGGAGGGATCGCCTTTTACAGATGTACACTGTTGTGTCTCAAAATCATATAAAATAAATATATTCTCTTTGAAGGTGTTAACAGAGCGAATCGGTCTCATGAAACATAGATGGTTATAGGGTTGACGAGCTTTGCAGGTTTTACAAAAACCCGTGCCGCATGTATGGTTTTTCCCGTCCAGAGGTCTGATAGAGCAGAAACAAGTACGGCAACGTTTAAGAGATTCGTAAACAGTATTTACCCGGCATCTACGACGGATTGTCACAACTCTATGATTTTGCAGGCACCTCTCCCCAAAGAAATCACGATAACAGCTCTCGCACCTGATTGTACCGATCGAAATCGATTCGCATGCCGGTGTTTGAAGACAGCGGGGACATTTCTTTTTTAAGCACCTATGGTTACACCGAAAACGGGCATTACAAGTTACACAGAAGTTTAAGCTACCCACTGCACCTCGCAGATTTAAAATAGGTTGAAAGTGGTGTGATCGTTCATAATACAAAATATATAATGTGTATTGGATTGAGCCAGTGATAGCCGGAACCACCTATGTACCGTCAAATAAAGGTGCTTCGCGTCGGCCCAATGTCAAAAATTCAAAAACTATGATCGCAATCCCTGTTTGAGCCAAATAATTTTGATACAAAGCAATTTCACGCGTTGTACAACCATTGCGCGGTATAGTAATACAGGCTTTTCTCGTAAGCTCAAGCGCTCTTTTTGGGTCGGTCTTTTTGGACCGACCCATTAATGCGTCTAATAAGCTGCCATCTGTTGTGTAAGGCCCCCGTACGTATTTCACCCCTCTCGGCGTATGCCAGCGCTGCTACTAGCGAGCGTGGTAAGCACAAATTATCAGTGTTTCGAATCGGTAAAACAGATTTCTTAGCGACACCCTCGTGTGTTAAACCTTTTCGCCCGCGTCCCTCTACACCTTTAACAATACACGTTTTCATATTAAAGGAATCATCTATGTTCATAGACGTTGTACTTTGAGCAACGCTTGTTATTAATTGCCAAACATCCTCGAATGTATAGTCGCGAACGGGTCGAAATGAAAGCCAAACAGGACCGTGTGCTAGGCTATTCGCTGTGAACGAGATTCCCGCATAGTCACCACCCTCACAACATCTCGTGAGATGCGTTAAAAGATCGCGGAATGCTCCCTCGAGCCATGCTGTCACACCCACTCCTGGGGGCGGCTGACGGATACGCATCGTCGTCTCACGACCGCGTAGTTGAAAGCGCCTAAAGTAACGATCTGTGTCGTGTATGATAATGATTCTATCACCAGGCGGTTGCACATCCCCAAACACCTGGACCCCTGGTGTCTTACGCTTTCGTCCCGCACCGGTTTGTATACCTGTAATAAAAGAACTGTGTAAGAGGTTTGAAGTTTAGACGGTCTAGAAGTATATATATTACGACTTTAATGTACCTTGTTCTTGTTCTTCTTCTTGCTCGTGTCTGTAGTTTTGATTGCCTTTATCAGGAGTAACGGCGTATGGATCGTCCTCGTCGACACTATCGGTGTCATTTTCTTTAATAACGTCGCGATCTTCGGTTCTTAGACACAGGCCTGAAGGTCCTGCAATCGGTTCTCTTTCTTCTTCAGCAGGGCGTGGTGTCTCATCCACACTACCGGTGTCGGACTTTTGAATTATTTTGCTGTTTTTTGGTCTTTGACATAGGCCCGGCGGACCGGCGAGCTGTTCTATTTCTCGAGCAGCGTATGTTAATTCTAAACAATAATCATTATAAATTTTAGAAAAATAAGCTTTCAAATTGGAAGTTTAAATAAATAGAAATTGTCAATACCTACCATCGGCGGTAGTTCCCTCCTGATATTCTACAATGCGTGTAGCTTCTATGAGAGAGGCTTCTTCATCGCTCGATGCGTCCAAAAATTGTTGATAACCTATTGCACCATTTTTATTATAAAAATATAGTTCTTTTTAAAACCATGTAAAAGAGTACTTACTCCTAATTTCATCTACAATAGCGCGGACGCTCTGAGATCCTTGAAGACCGCGCCTCTGTAGCTCTTCATACACACATGTTAACACACTCCGGCCCTGCAGTATACCCCTGTTATAAGCTATCACTATATTGCGCAGGGGCGCCCACCATATAAGATATTTCAAGCGGTTAACGAGTCTATCGCCCGATAAATGTCTTAGTTCATAGCACCACTGAGCGTCACAGCGACGACGTATCTGCACACTATGTAATTTTACAAAACGTAAAAAAACGCGGATACATTTGCGAAGAGCACGATCTGCCATCATTACACAATAAAATATAACGCTCTGTTACACCGCTCGGTTGAGACTGTAACTTCAATATCAAAAGAGAAGTATAAAAGACAATCTTATACTCATATTTGATGTGTATGCAATTTTGACCAAAGCAGCGAGACAAACGTTTTGTGTAAAACGTGCAGGGGTATCGGTTTCACGAGCCGTTAGATCACCAGCAAAGACGGCTAGTCTAGCCGGGCCATCTTTATACATATATAGGTGTATGGGTTTATTCATTATTTAAATAAATCTGTACAGGTGCTTATTTTTAATACTTCCGGGTGTACATAAATATGTATACAGCATTCTGTCTTAATTTTCAAAAGAGATGTTTTTTGAAAAACCGATGTCTTTTGAGCGGGTAATTAAAAACCTCACAATTCACCACAAAGAATTTTTCGGTATGTACCGAAAAGAATCAATAGTGTGAAAATAAAAAATTCTGGTAGTTACCCTGTTTGCTGTGCGGCGGCCCATATATATGTATTGAAACGGGTTTTACCCCTTTTCATTAAAATATTGGTTTGGTTCTCGAGAAGGAAATAAAATAAAATTGGAACCTTAGGTAAAATTAGTTTATTCTTCACTTCTTTGTTACAAACTTCAGAGTAGTAGATAATGTTGTTCTCTAATCTTATCGAGTGATTGATGCGTGAGTCTTTGTTAGTACCCCGTTTATTATTCTCTTTCGTGTTAAGATATCGGCGCTGCGTATCACGCTCGATTTGTTATGAGTTTCACGCTAGTCTGATTTTGTACACAACCAATATGGCGCCGCCGGTGCTGTTTGACAGTCGCGATTCGTGTGATTTTATTTAAGTGCGGTGTTATTCGTGTTTCTTGCACGAGTACTATCAGTTTTGTGCGCGTTTAGGTTCGCCGAGAGACCAGCGGACTCAGGTGAGCGCTCCAATTTTAGTTTCTGGTCTTGAGGACCGATAATTTACCTATTGGATTTCAGGAGATGACTCGTCGCTTTATGATACCGATGCCGCGTTACGAGGACTTAAGACTGCCCTGGTTTCTCCGTCTCTGGGATTAACGTGCTTGAGGACGGACGAGTGCGCGATGCAAAATTTGCTTCTACCCTGTCTTGTATGTACTTCCTTCGTGATCGGTGAGTCGCGTATTTTCTATATGACTTCGTACTCTACCTCGTAGGCTACTTGATCTTATTGTCGATCTTACTGGTAGTATAGTCGAGATTCCCGTTTGTTGCCGAGGCAGCAAAGTTGGGCGTCAACTATACACGGTCAGATCTAGAAAGAGATACTGTAGTTTTGAAGGTGATTGTTGATATTTATCGGCTTGTATTTATATTATTGTTCGCGTTAATTGTTAACGCGAATCGTAGCCCTCTTGCGTTAGTTGCTATTACCAATATTATAAATTTTGTGTTACAGGTGTGGCCGTCTCATTGCCCCCTGGAATTTTTTTGTCGCCGGAGAATTTTTACGAAGGCGTCAGGAAAATTCCCAAAATCTTAAATTATATATTTTTTTTTTTTTTTTTTTTTTTTTTTTTTTTTTTTTTTTTTATTATCGTAAATACTTTTTACATGTTTGATTTCCGTTTTTTAAAGGTCGTCGGCGTGTGGCCATAGCCACATGAACTGTTCCTGAGGTGTTGGCTGCCATTCCTCGTCCTCGACGATCAGCGTCTCAGCGTCTTCTAGGTCGGCGGCGTCCAGGAGGTCTTGCAGCATCTGCATAGGATCTGGCATCGGCTCCTCTGGGACGGTTGTTGGTGTCGGTGTCGTTTCGGGCGTTGCTGGTGGTGTATATGCCGCCATTTTCTCTTGGTGGTTGCTGCGACTGCAGAATACTTGTCCTGGTAAGTGCCAGTAAAATTGTGTTCCTTCCTCGGATGGCCTGGCCGTCCTCAGTTGTATGGCCGCTTGTTGAAATGTGATGCCGTTGTCGAGGTAAAGCTGACCCCATATAGCCTCTCCATCCGGACGTGCTTGTTCTACTTCCAGGTTCCATCGTTGTTTTGTGGCCCATTCCCATAGTCGGGTGTTGAGCTCGTCCTCGTACTCCTCGTCTATAGGTTCGAGACCCCGGATGGCACATGTAATTGCACATAATGCTTTGTTTTTCAACCATGGTGGTGCGGTATAGCAGTTCTCTATAGTTGCGTCGACGTCGGCTCCATGGTCGCCCAACCATAGCCAGACTTGGTCGTCGTCCTTCGTCATCACGGTTGCCCGATGGAACTGGGCGTGGTCCTTGTACAGTACACTCTTTCCTTCGAAAATTTCTTCCTCAAGGCACGGGTGTACCCCTGGTGTTTCGGTGGTGATGTTGCCGATACGTTCGAGGATTTGGGTGAAATCGAACCCTGGTAATCGCACTCTTATGAAGACCTGTTCAGGTGAGGCGATCGCCGAGATTTGTACGTCTTTGTACTCGCCTGTCATATCGCTGGTGTTGTAGGTGTGGTATTCCATTTCGACTACCTTGTACCGTGTTTCAAACTGAACTGATCGGTATTGTTCGGATAGTTATCCCCCTCTTATAATCCGAGCGATTTTCCCGGATACCAGTTTTTCACATTTTCGTCCGTTATCTCTGTTAATTCAAAAATGTTCTTCACTGGGTTTATCTTTTGTCGTCGGGCTCTTGCCAATTGTTGCCGGATTCTTTTTTTTTCTTGTTGGGCTTGAGAAAGTTTTTTCTTTTCTTCTCCTTTGATTTTTTTGTTTACCGCCACTTTGATCCCGATTTGACTCTGTTTGTCGGTTTCCATACTGTGACCGTTATATTTTGGTTTGCCGATCGTTGCCGTGGCTGATAGAGAAAAAAAAAATTTCTTTGTTTGTGTCTCTGGCATATTCTAATTGTGCTCGTGAGCAGCTTTGATTTTCCTAACTCTATCGGTATTTCTTGAATTTCTGTTATATTTAATTCTACTTTTTCCTTTCGCTCCTTGATATTTTTAGTGTATTTTTGTGCTGTTCCGATCGATGTCGGAGTAATTTCTTATTCCCTATAAAGTTGATTTTTTTTTTTTTTTTTTTTTTTTTTTTTTTTGCTTATTGATTTTGATTTTATTTTTGAATAATTCGTTTAATTTAATCTTATTTAAGTTTCCTTTTTCTATTCTTCCTCTTTTTTTTTCGCAGGTTCAGCTGCTTGGACGTATCGCTTTAGGAGGCACGCGTGGAACTTCCCTCGTTCTTTCTTCGACGTGGGATCCTCCAACAGATATGTTGCGACCGCGACGCATTTTTTTATTCTATACGGGCCTTCGTAGAGAGGCATGAACTTCGCTGTTTTCTTGGTTTTTGGATCCGAGACGTTCAGAGCTCGTACCAGCACCATGTCGCCTTCTTCGAAATTCGTCGTGTAGTGGGTGGTGTTGAATTTTTGGGCCCGCGTTGCACCCTTTGAGCGGATGCGTTCTCTGACCCTTGTTAGCCTTTTTTCATATTCTGCTTTGTCAGTTGGTTCGTTGTCTTGCGCCAGTAACCATTTCCTCCATACGCGATCGGGTTTTTTTTGCGTCTGTATTTCGGTCGGAATTTCTTCGGTCGTGTCGTGGTGTACATCATTGATACATGTTTCGATCACGGGGATCCATTTTACCCATCCCGAGTGATTCTCTTCTAAAAACGTTCGAAAGAATCGTGCTAGTTCGCGGTTTACTCTTTCGACAATATTTCCCTGGGGGTGTCTTATTGATGAGAAGACTTTCTTGATATTTTCCTTTTCTAGTCTTTCGAGCCATATTTTTGACGTGAATTGTGTTCCGTGGTCAAATTGTATTCTTTTTGGTTTTCCGTATTTGGGGATGTAGTCGAAAAATATTTTTCGTATTGTAGATTGTGCGTTGGCTTTCTGCAGCGGGTAGAGTCTTACGAATTTTGAAAATGCGTCGATCGTGACTAGGATGTGTTTCGCCCCTCCAGCACCTGTTGGTAATGGGCCGAAGAAATCGATCGAGAGTAAGTCTCCGGGACCATCTGGAATTATCGTTTGCATTTTTGCGTGGTTCGTGAGATTAGGGTTTTTATTTCGTTGGCAGGTGTCGCATGTCGATAACGTCTGCCGTACTTTTTTTGCCAAACGTGGGTATGCGAATTCTTGTTCGAGCGTTCTACTAATTTTTGATGGTCCAATGTGCCCGTAGATTTCATGGCATTCACGGATAAGTTGTTCGATAATTTGTGAGGGTATTACCGTCTTCCAAGTTCCTAGTCGGGATTTGATTTGTAAGTAGTCTTCTTTGACTCGATATCTTTTAGTCACTTTTTCTTTGTCGTTGATGTTTTGCCAATGCGCCTGGAGTGTTGGGTCTTGTTTTTGTAGTTGGCGCCAGTGTTGCAGGTTGTGGGTTAGTTCTGGACTTATTTCTTTTGCCCATGTGGCCGATATTATTATCCTTTTTTTTAGATTGCTTGTTTCTTCGTTGGGCGGCCGGCTTAATGCGTCTGCTACTACGTTTTCCTTTCCTGGGCAGTGTTCTATTTCTATGTCATAATCTTGAATGAGTAACGCCCATCTCAATAGTCGGTCGCCGGCGAAGCGGCATGTTTTTAGGAAGGTGATTGCCTTATGGTCCGTTTTTATTCGGACTTTAGTGCCTAGGAGGTATGTTCGGAATTTTTGTAGTGCCCAAACGACTGCCAGAAGTTCCTTTTCCGTTGTCATGTATCGTATTTCGGGTCCCTTTAGAGTTCTGCTGGCACACGCGATCACACCGATTTCACCGTTTTCGTCTGTTTGTTCTAAGATGGCTCCGAGAGCGTAGTCACTTGCATCGGTTGTTAATGTGTATGGTTGGGTCGGGTTCGGGTGGTTTAGTACTGTGCTGGTGATGAACAGCTTTTTTGTTTTTTCGAACGCTGTTTGTTTCTTTTCGTTCCATTCCCATACTGTATCTTTTCTTAGTAAGTCCAGTAGTGGTACCGTTTCGTGTGCGTGTTTGCTAGTGAATTTTGAATAAAAGTTTATGAGCCCGAGGAATCCTCTTAGTTGTTTTTGATTCGTCGGCGTTGGGAAGTCTTGAATTGCTGCTACTTTATCTACTTGGGGGTGAATTCCTTTGGTTGTTAAGGTGTGCCCCAGGAAGTTTACTTCTTGGCGGAAAAAGGTAGATTTCCGGAAATTCAGGGTAATGCCGTGACTATGTATTCTTTTTAATAGTTTTTCCAGGTGTATGATATGATCCTCGTTCGTTGCTGATACGCATAGGAGATCGTCTACGAAATTTATTACGAATCCGTTCAAGCCCCGTAGTACTATCTCGAGTCCTTTGATCAGACTGGCGGTGCTTGTTTTCAGTCCGAAAGGTGTGACCGTGAATTGATAGCAGCGTCCCTCGTGTAAGAATGCGGTGTATGGTCGAGAGTCCTTGTGTAAGGGTATTTGCCAGAAACTGCTGGTTAAGTCCAGACTTGACATGGTGCCGATGCCTCTACATCGTTGAAAGATTTCTTCTATGGGTGGTGGCGAATCATGATCCTCTTTGAGGTTTTCATTTAGCTGGCGTGCGTCCAGGCACAATCGTATGGATCCGTCCTTTTTTACTACTGTTACCATCGGGTTGATGTATGGGCTGTTCGCTCGTTCGATGACTCCGTGGTTTAGCATTTGCGCGATCTCTTCACGTACCTTTTCTCGGTATTTGATTGGAATGGGGTACGCTCGGTTTACATAAGGTTTTGTATTTTTCATATGTAGCACGTGTGTGTATGCGCTCATTCGACCAGGTCGGTGCGTGAATATCTCCTTGTATTTCCAAATAAGATTTTTGAAATCGGTTTGAATGGCTTGTGATACCCCTGTTAGTTCTCTACTCTTCTCTTCTATTTCTTTTTCCGTTACTGCTTCCTTGGTTGGGGTTATCGCCGTTGCCACTTCACTTATTCTCATCCTTTCTGGGTCGTCGGGTTCACGCCATCTTCCCTCCGTCAATGTCAGCTTTTTTTGCCCGTCTACAATGAGCTGATCGTTCGCAGCATCTACCGTGATTCTCATGCTTCTCATCCCGTCTATGCCCAAAATTGCTTCCCTTTGTAGTTTTGGGATTATCATCAGTTGCAAAATTTCCTTTTTTGTCCCTATTAGTGCTTCTGCTAAGATGCTCTGCTTTATTCTGCTTATATTACCGCTGAATGCCCCCTGCACCTCTCCACCTGTAACTGGCAGTGTCGGGAGATTTTTTTGCTTCAGGCGTTGGTAGCAGTTTTCCGAAATACCGGATATCTCGCTCCCACTGTCGATTAGCGTATTAACTTCTACTCCTTCTATCCACATCTTTATCTCTGGACATTTTATTGTGCCTATTTTATTATCCGTTTCGCTTTCTTGTATCAGGTATTCTTGTGGTGACTCGTATTGGTTGTTTTCGGATACTTTTCTTTTGCTTTGTTTTTTTTCGATGTCATTTGTTAAGTTTATTTTTCGCGTTGTTGTTTCAGTTCCCTCCTCTTGCTCCTGGGGACCGGTCAAATTGGTGATCAGGATGTCACCACATGTCGTCCTGTTGATTTCCTTTTGTTTTTTTGCTCTCTCTCGTTTCTTTTGATTTCTTTTTTGTCTTTGCCTGGTTTCTTCTAGTTGTTCTTGTATGAATTCTTCTTGTTCCGTTACGCCACTCTCTTGTTGCTCCAGGTTGTTAATTTCGGGCGTAACGGTTACTCGTTTCCCTGGTTGGGACTTGTGGTTTTGTCTCCAATTTCTGGTTGTCGGGCTGGTTGTTGCGCGGGTGGCGTCCATGGTGGTGATCTTGGGTTGAGATCGCTCGATTGATGCTGCTCAGGGTTCTCCCATCTTTGATTCTCGCGTGCCCGGTTTTGGTAATTGGGTGTTGACCATCGGGGATATGGCGGAGGCGTGTACCTTGGTGCTTGCCTGTACCTCCATTCTTGGTTTCCTTCACCCGCTCTCGGTTGCTGTCTGTCGTATTCCTTACCGTTGTATGATTTCTGATGTTGACCTTCGGCCCCGTGGTATTTATTTCTTCGTTGGTAGTTCAGTGGTCCTGATGCATCCAACCTTTCTAGTAGTTCAAGGAATTCATCTATCGTTTTTATTGTCCCGATTTGCACTGCCGAACGGACGGTCTCGTTGAAGTGGTTGCCGAGGTACCGAATGATGTCTTCATTTGACAAATTCTTTGTTAAGTCCTTGGCGTTCCCGAATATTCTCGTGGCGTATTCGGTACGCGTTGCCTTTTGTTCATAGACGTCATATGCTCCGAACTCCAGGTTGCGACTTATCTTGTCTTGAATTTCGCGGCTCCAATATCGTGACTTGAACTTTCGTCCGAAGTCGTTTATTGTGTGTACTTCGTCCTCCACTACCCGCCACCAGTCTTTGGCCGCGTCTCGTAACGATTGACTAATAATGTAGTGTAGGTTTGTATTTCCCGTCAACTCCCAGAATTGTTCGAATTCTCGGAGGTACCTCATTGGTCGTTCTTTTCCATCCCCGCTGAACGTTGGAGGCCTTTGTTTCACTGCGAATGCTTGACTTACATTTAGCCCTCCTTGTGTCATGTTTATCGTCTGTGATAGACGATTTCGAACTTCTTCTTCTACCGCTTCGATGCGATTTGAGTTGTTTTTCGCTAGTTCGATGGTGACTTTTGCTACCTCATTTTGATGAGACATATTGCTTCGTGTTATCTGCAACTTTTTTTCGAGTTCATCGAACCCCAATCCTCTTTCTCGATCTACCTCTTCTATTGCGGATTTCATGAGGTCTTGCGAGATGGTTAATTTTCGATCCGTACTCTTCGTTACCCGATCGATCTCTTCTCGGAATTCTTGGCGCGATATTTCTTGTGTCTGCTGACATCTTAAAACGCATTTTTCGTCTAAGTCCTTAACTTGTTCGCTGGTTATTAGACGTTCTCTTGATTGTTGATTCTTTATTTCTTTTAGCTCGCGCAGCATCAGGCGTATTGACTCTTCTATTTCCGCTTGTAATTCGTCTTCTTTTGTCATATTCGGGGTTTCTTCTATTACAGTACTGTTTGCTGGTATCTCGTTGTCGAGTCCGATATTCTCTGTCAAATTCTGGTCCATTTTTGCTTGGACTCGGCTGCCCTCTCGTCTTAACCGACTTGTATTTTTACCCAGGTTGCCCTTATAATATTTCTCTCGAGTCCCTGTTCGGGCGCCAAATGAAACGGGTTTTACCCCTTTTCATTAAAATCTTGGTTTGGTTCTCGAGAAGGAAATAAAATAAAATTGGAACCTTAGGTAAAATTAGTTTATTCTTCACTTCTTTGTTACAAACTTCAGAGTAGTAGATAATGTTGTTCTCTAATCTTATCGAGTGATTGATGCGTGAGTCTTTGTTAGTACCCCGTTTATTATTCTCTTTCGTGTTAAGATATCGGCGCTGCGTATCACGCTCGATTTGTTATGAGTTTCACGCTAGTCTGATTTTGTACACAACCAATATGGCGCCGCCGGTGCTGTTTGACAGTCGCGATTCGTGTGATTTTATTTAAGTGCGGTGTTATTCGTGTTTCTTGCACGAGTACTATCAGTTTTGTGCGCGTTTAGGTTCGCCGAGAGACCAGCGGACTCAGGTGAGCGCTCCAATTTTAGTTTCTGGTCTTGAGGACCGATAATTTACCTATTGGATTTCAGGAGATGACTCGTCGCTTTATGATACCGATGCCGCGTTACGAGGACTTAAGACTGCCCTGGTTTCTCCGTCTCTGGGATTAACGTGCTTGAGGACGGACGAGTGCGCGATGCAAAATTTGCTTCTACCCTGTCTTGTATGTACTTCCTTCGTGATCGGTGAGTCGCGTATTTTCTATATGACTTCGTACTCTACCTCGTAGGCTACTTGATCTTATTGTCGATCTTACTGGTAGTATAGTCGAGATTCCCGTTTGTTGCCGAGGCAGCAAAGTTGGGCGTCAACTATACACGGTCAGATCTAGAAAGAGATACTGTAGTTTTGAAGGTGATTGTTGATATTTATCGGCTTGTATTTATATTATTGTTCGCGTTAATTGTTAACGCGAATCGTAGCCCTCTTGCGTTAGTTGCTATTACCAATATTATAAATTTTGTGTTACAGGTGTGGCCGTCTCAGTATATATATATTATTCATAATAATCGAAAAGATAATGCAGTTGTTCGGTTTGGTTAAAACGATATTTATTCGTGAATAAAGAAAATAAAAAGAAGCAGGTTGTAGCACGATCTCTGTTTTCCCAGAGAGACCTCTATAGCTCTTTCTCTCTCATACATACAGCACATTTAAGAGATAGAGAGTGAGAGAGAAAGCACGTGCCTTCCGATCGACAGTATAGGTGAGGTGGTGGTGAACGGTACGGGGAGAGGTACACTGCGAATCGTATATGCTGTCAACGGTCTCTCTTCTTCGTTACCTCGCGCTCTCTCTCTCTCTCTCTCTCTCTCTCGTTCTTACCTGAGAGCCTATGCCTTCATGAGCTCGCTCTATCTTTATATATGAGGGATTCCACGCCAGATCAAACAACATTTTGCCTTACCATCTCCGATTTTTTTGAAAATTTGTTATGCTCTAGTATTGGTTGAAAGAGGCCTCCATGATTTTTTTCAATTTTTTTTGTCGAGCCGTTTTCAAGATATCGATTTTTCAAAAATTACGTTACTCTTTTTTTGAACGTCCATAACTTTGCGAAAAATGGGCCAAAGTGGACGTTTTTTTTTTGAAATTTTTCTTTTTGAACGCACTTTTCATAAACAAATATCGAATAAAATTGTCAAACCGTATTTCTATAAGATTTTCAAGTTTCAAGTCTAAATTGTTGATTTGCAAAAAACACGTACTGATCGATTTTCTTGAATTTTTTTTGTAAAAAACTGTCAGTTATTCCACACCTTTTAAGACTAGTTGGATAATGGGATAACGATGGGATCTATTTTTTTTCGATTTTTCAATTTTCCGATTTTAGTTATTCGTGCTGAAAATAAGTATTAATCGTTTCTTCAGGCTCACCAACAATGGCCATTGTTATTTATGCAATAAAATAGATATATCTTTAGCATTTAATGAACGATGGCCGATAATGTTTGTTGTAATAATATCGGATTGCTTATCTCATGATGCCGTTCCTATTCATGAATTTACAAGAATGACTACTAGTTTTATCAAAGAAGTATCCAATGATGCTGCAAAGTTCTTTACATTTCCGATGGAACGCCTCAACAATTTAAAAATTATAAAAATTTTGTAAATCTCAATTATCATGAGCAAGACTTGGATTAAAAGCTGAATGGCATTATTTTGCAACAGCTCACGGCAAAGGGCCTTTGATGGAGCAGGGGGAACCGTGAAAAGAATAGCAGCACAAGCAAGTCTTTAACTTCCAAGTCACAAACAAATTTCAACTCCTCGGCAATTATATGACTGGGTAATAAAATCGAATTATTTGCCGAATATTCATGCCCAATTCTTCTTTACCGACGATTATAATCTAGCCAAAGAATCATTAGAAAACAGATATATAAGAGCAAAGACAATAACAGGGGCACAAAAGTATTATTGTGTAATTCCGGACGGAGAAGACACTTTGAGATTTAACCCTTTGAGCCCTAAGGACGCATATATGCATCAGCCTATGCGTCTGCGAACCACATAAGCTTGAAAGTACTCAGGTCTCAAAGGGTTAAAAAATTTTCCTCATTTGTTGAATCTCGAACTTGTAAAATATTTAAACGAGTAAGAAAATAACTGCTCTTCGGCGATTCGCCTGTATCTGTTTCCTGAAAGTAATCTGTAAAATAATTAATAATTCCTATGTGTCCAATAGTTATTAAGTTCATGTGCATAGTATTTTTTTCAGATATTTTTCAATACGGATAACTAAAATCGGAACATTGAAAAATCGAAAAAAAATAGATCCCATCGTTATCCCATTATCCAACTAGTCTTAAAAGGTGTGGAATATCTGACAGTTGTTTACAAAAAAAAAATCAAGAAAATCGATCAGTACGTGTTTTTTGCAAATCAACAATTTAGACTTGAAACTTGAAAATCTTATAGAAATACGGTTTGAAAATTTTATTCGATGTTTCTTTATAAAAAGTGTGTTCAAAAAGAAAAATTTCAAAAAAAAAAACGTCCAGTTTGGCCCATTTTTCGCAAAGTTATGGACGTTCAAAAAAAAAGTAACGCAATTTTTGAAAAATCGATATCTTGAAAACGGTTCGACAAAAAAAATTGAAAAAAATCATGGAGGCCTCTTTCAACCGATACTAGAGCATAAAAAATTTTCAAAAAAATCGGAGATGGTAAGGCAAAATGTTGTTTGATCTGGCGTGGAATCCCTCATATATATACAAAGATATTTACGCATAGTAGTGTAAGGTCCTAATAATTAAAAAATACAATTATTAAATTAACTCCAATTATATTATAGCATACGGCACGCGCGAACGAACTCTGTCGTATCTAGACAATATTTTGACATTAGTCATATAGGTACGTGACGATCCGAGCGCTCGTTCCGTGCAATGATACATATATGACGCATCGTTGCGGTATCCAGGATATCGTATATTCTGCAAAAATGCTGAATCGTCTTTGCGTAAACAATACCATAATAAACTTTAGGATAGTTGAGAAAGAGACCTGGGGAGCTGCTGAATAATTTCGTTGTTAGTTAGAGTTTAGTTATTTTCCAACAGTCGCGCGTGAAACATCAAAAATGTGATATCTCGTGTTTTTAACAAATAGGTTATTACGTGTGGCAGTTATTCATGCCGGGGACGATCGATAATTCAATATTTATTCTGGATACTATAATAAATTTTTTCTTCATTCTCACGAGCCCTATCTCCGTGCGAGCTATTCATTTCAACCGTCTATGTCTCGATCTCAATTGTTTTCTCTCTCGCGACGATGAGTCATACACACGTGCAAAAGTGCTGACCTAGGGGTTTGGGGAGCAGCGCAACAGCGTGCTGCTGCTCCTCATTAGCCTCTACAAATCAGTTCACGTCGAGGAAGCGTCGCGAGTTGTTGTGACAAATTAAAAAATGAGCGAACGCTCTATGTAGTCGATGATGCAGGCGCGTTGGTACGATAGCCGATTTAGCCCGGGTGTGAAAGTGCGCGAAAAAACCGTTGTGTGTGTGTGTGTGTGTGTGTGTGCGTGCGTGTGTGTGTGTTGAGCGGAAGAAAACGGATATGGGTGATCAGCTGTGCAATAAAAGGAGGGTAGCATAGCAACTGGTAAGTGCTAGGTTTAATTACAGATTTAAAACTTGAAGAAACGCGTACTATGGCGACATGCTCCATCCCCTCTCCTTCAGAGAGTACAGCGGTCCTCTTTACTCTGTAACGGGTTTTCCCGCACCCACCGAGAACCGCCTGTCCCTCCGCCCGAAGAGGAGCGCGCGTTGGTCCGCGCCTGCTTCCACCGCTCCGGCGAGGTGGACTCGGGATCTGCTGACGTGGCAGGGCAACCGGGGGCGGACGGGCGCCAGGTACCCTCGGGTACCACCGACCTAGGCCGGCTTTATTTAGATTCGCCGCCACCGCGGCCGCCCTTCCCGCGTCCCCGCTCCACCCCGAGGGCGAGCACAGGGGTCTCGGGCTTAAATTCGGCTGGCCCAGCCCGCCTGCGGGTCGGTTAGGTAGAGGGGGTGGACGTGTAGGATAGGGTGGTAGTTAGGTACTTAATAATTGTCCAACATTCAGCGGGTGTAACAAGTTTATTGCAGGGTGGGTCTTACATAATTCGAACTTTATACCATTCGAGTGGCATGCTCTTATCTATCACCGCTCGTTATCGACAGGTAACTGTATCACGCCGCTATCCTATCCCCCTAATCGGGAGGTAGCCGCGTCTGAGAGAGAGAGCCTAATTACACGTACTCTTACGGAGAGAACTCCGGCGCCAAGATTACCTTTCGGACTGAAGCTTTTATTTTACGGCGCACCCTATATCTAGCAAATAACAATAGGTAACCCCCTCGAAGATAGATAGCCATTTTAGGTAGCACCCTTTAGGTCGCGAGTAACGGTAGGTAACCCCCTCGATGATAAATACGTATTTCAGGTAGCACCCTTTAGATCGCCCATGATGGTAGGTAACCCCCTTTACGATAAATAATTACGTCAGATAGCACCCTGTAGGTAGCCAATGATGATAGGTAACCCCCTTAACGATAAATGATTATTTCAGATAGCACCCTGTAGGTAGCCAACGACGATAGGTACCCCCTTAACGATAAACGATTATTTCAGATAGCACCCTGCAGGTAGCCAACGACGATAGGTAACCCCCTTAATGATAAATGATTATTTCAGATAGCACCCTGCAGGTAGCCAACGACGATAGGTAACCCCCTTAACGATAAACGATTATTTCAGATAGCACCCTGCAGGTAGCCAACGACGATAGGTAACCCCCTTAACGATAAACGATTATTTCAGATAGCCTAGACGCGACGAGAGAAAAATATTTCCTATTCTATGATAATTTTAACAGCATTCTAAACGACATAAAACTGGCACGGCGACTCGACATAAACGATGTAAACAACACGGCGCGACCGCGGTAGAGGACGATCGCACATGGTACTCGACGCCTGCGCGGGTTATGGAAGGAGAGAGTCGGCAGGGGCGAGCCGCTTTTGTTCGCTAATATCGTACTTCGTGCGTTGTAATGTCTTGACGCGGGACTACCGCAAAACTAATTTTCATTATTTAACGATTATTTCGGAACTTACTTACTCGCTGCCTCGTCCCTGCCTCCTCTCTCTTCCGCTCGAAAGGTGGATAGGGACTCACGTGCGGTCGGTGCCGATCGCCCTCGCTTGCTTCCTCTTTCACTTTACTTTCGCTTAATACTGTTCTTGCCACGCGTCTACTTCTCGAACTCGAATTCCCGAAACTGCCGGTCTCCTCGTCCGGCCGGTGTAC
Source organism: Netelia melanura (assembly GCA_964007305.1). Classification (NCBI taxonomy): domain Eukaryota; kingdom Metazoa; phylum Arthropoda; class Insecta; order Hymenoptera; family Ichneumonidae; genus Netelia; species Netelia melanura. The sequence continues at coordinate 22,862,212 of OZ023255.1, forward strand.
TTAGCCTATGTACTCTCCCCCTACTTCTCCTTATTAATCCTCGATGACCAATCATGTCACGGGTGTCGCGTGGTCGGCTCTCTTCCTTGAAGATTCTCGCCGGTTCTCCCGGTGCTCCGAGTCGTGCACAGCTCGCCTAGGAGCCGAGTGCTCCCAAACCCTTACGACGCGCCCCCCTCGCCGCGCGCCTTCCCCCTGGAGCTCGGAACGGGTGACGGGGAAGGGGGAAGCTCACCTCGCCGGACAGGCGTCCCTGTTGTCGGCGGTTGGCTCACATTATTTGCCACCAGGCACGAAAAACTGCAGCACCGCTTCCCTCGCCGCACCCGCCGAACTCCTTACGTCGAGGCGCCGTTTCGCGCGGACTTCAGCGCGCGGTGCACCAGCGAGAACTTCGTTGCCGGAAGATGTAGCCGACGGACCGAATTGCCCCCGGGGTGATGACTCGACGTTCCATCGGCGCCCAGGGTTGCACCTGCGACCCCCTGCAGGCTGCCATCTCCGGTGTGACGAAAAAATCGTTACAACTCATATTAAAGATTTTGACCGGTTGCTATAAAAACCTTCCGCATAAACTTAATGTCATAACGGGTCTTGGTGTAGCGATAGCTATTCAGACTGGTAATCCGAGGGTCGGCAGTTCGAGTCTCGGTGTCTGCATCGAATTTTTTAATTCCTTAAAAAAGATTTAAATAAAAAAACAGCGCTCCACTATACCGACACTATCCATCCCCTCCCCACCCCGCACCCAAGGCCCTCCGAGCCAAGGACACTCGGCGGCCGTGGAGTGGGGGTAAAAAAGCGTACTATGGCCACACACTCTATCCCCCCTCTCCTCCCCCCGCAACTCTTCCCCCCGCGCCCACGACCGACCGACACTCGGCGGCCGAGGAGTGGGGGAAAGGAGTGGGGGTGGCCATAGTGCGCACCATACTACTCCCATCGTACGTTTTTGAGACTTTCCCCAATCAGTCAAATATTTCGAGAGATAGATTTTATTATATTTCAAATGTGGAACGGTTGTGCGCGTAGCCGTTAAGAGTCAGTGTCACATACGACGAGCGCTTCGAAAACGGGACTCGTAATTTGTCCGGCACTGAGCAAGCAACCGCATTAAAATTTGGAGGGCATATAGAGAATTATGGCACAAAGTGGCTAACTCTCATATTTTTCCAAAATTTTGAACAAAATTTTGCAGATTTAGTTATTACTGGAGAAATTGGATAATTTTTTATGGTTGGACCAATGCTATCGAAATTTCCTGATAGTCAGCCCATGCAGCATTAAAAAACACACATTATAAACTTTGTTTCATGTAATTTGATGCAAAATTGGCTGTCAAATTACGATCAAGCGTTATTGAGAGAAAACATCGAAATTTTTATCGGCACAACGAGAAAATAGTGTGACGAAAATCCGCACGGAGCGCGGACGAAATGTTCTCGCGAGACGGGTGTGGTAACTGGCAGAAGAGGAGACACACGCTTGAAAAGTCACGGCCCATAGGTCACATAGGCACACCTCTATGCCCAAATATAGAAATCCCTTAGAGAGCGTTGTCCGGCCCCCTCCGAATTCGACGACTACACGTGCCGCTCGAACTACCGACGTCGGCCCGCTTTCCACAAAAATGTTAATTCTCATAATTCAGTCATTTGTTCATCAAATGATACGAAATAAAGCCCAAAATGTGTGTGTTTCCAGTGAGCATGAAATGTTGCCTTCAACATGATAAGAATAATCGTACGACTATGACAGCTTTATCATTTTTCTTCAGTATGTATATATTGTCACGCCGTTGGGAGGGGGGTATGGGGAGTTAAAAAAAAGAAATTTCAATACGGTTTATTATTATAATTCTCACGGCGGACGATCTCCGGGATATAATGAAAAAAATGTATCTTACAAACTTTTTTTATATAAAAAAAACTCTCAATAATTTGGGCGCCAGTTAATTATTTTTCAATAAAAAAAAATATTTAACAAATTTTGTTTTAACTCGTTACTTGGACGGGTGAGGGGTGGTCGGCTAGCGTTATGGAAGGGGGAGGGGTCGGGCGGGGAGAGGAATCTCAGGGGACAGGTTCACCGACTCAACGGCCTCTTAATTATTACCACTGGCTGCAATTTATTACTACTTAGTTTAATTCGCACTTGATATATTCGGTTGATACGGTCGGTCGCGAGGAAGTAAGGCAGGCGGGGAAAGGGGGGGGGGGGTTGTGTCCTTGACACGGGGAATATTTGAAGGTCGGTGGGTATTGGGTGATCACGCGACTCGCGCGATAGAATATTCTCGATTGGTTATACTGGAGGAGGGGGGTCAGGCGGGAAGGAAGACCGTGCAGGCACTCACCGGTTGCCGATCGCCTTGCTTTCTCGCCCGTTCCTTTCCTTGTTCTCTAAATCCTTTTTCGTGCCGGTTCGTCCTCGTAGTTTCGTATTCCTTTCCCTTTTCCGTTTCTCGTTGGCCTATTTCTCTCTCTCTCACGCACTCTACACACCTTTCTTCTCTCTCTCACTCACTCTATACTCGATACTATTCACTCTATACTCGCTCTATTACTCTCTAATCGCTCCTTGCTATTCGCCGGCTCGTCACAAAGTGACGGCCGCATGGCCGGCCGGAAGCTCGCGAATTTTTCTCGCGCGCTGATTGGCTACCGGCCGGCATCGATCATCGAGGCAGTAGCGACACGGATCGATGGGAGAAGGGTCAAACGCGTGATTTATTCGGGACTGTCGCGAGCGGGATCTATTGGGGACAGGCAGGTAATTAGGTCGGTCGGTAAGTGTGGAAATAATTGCGGACGGGAATTTATAAGTGTGGGTAAGAAGGATGGTATGGTGATCGCCATGCGCTACTGCCCTCTCGTCACTCTGTCGCCGCGCGGCCGATGGATGGCCGGTGTGCGGGGACGGACGGATGCTGAGTTTTTGGCAGGTGTTACGTTTGTGTATCGTGCGAGTGATTTTTGTGCAGTTTCTTTGATTTAATATGGTTTGTTGGGGTGGTGAACGGCGACGGAGGTGTTTGACAGGATGGCGATGGTCGTCGGGTCGTTCCAGGTAGGTGAATTTTCAGTTATTTCTCGATAATTTGCTCCTTATTAATTTCCTCTTCTTCTCTGTTCAGGTTAGGGCCGGTCCTGTACTACGTCGACGATGACGGCGATGAAGGCGACGAC